>JAULUF010000015.1:15147500-15807500 GCA_031834385.1 Semotilus atromaculatus
CAGGCCCAGGTTGTAAATCTAATACAGTCAGAGTCCACACAGAGTCCACCTGCAAACCGGCAGTAGATCTCCTCAGAAATCTCTCTCTGAGTTGCTTTTATAGTGACTGACTGAATGCTGACAAGAAAAACAACCGAGACAGATATCTGTAGAGAGTGAGAGAGAAAGAGCGAGGGAGGGAGGGAAAATGAATGTCAATGCAGGTGAATTTTTCCCCTACCCTCCTAGTGAACCTGGGAGGCAGAACAACGGCCCTCCTGAGCTGCTGTATTAAAATCATATTCTAATTTGAATGGGAGATAGCAAGAAGGGTGGAGAGAAGCAAAAATAGTGATAGTGAAAGGGAATCGCTCATGCCTACACTGCTGCTTGGGGTTGTTCACAAGGCAATCAAAACTATTGAGGGAATGAGACAAAATGACAGAATGTAGAAACTCGTTGTGTTTATCTCATGTAGATTTACTTTAAAATTGTATTAGGTACAGTGTTTCTTCATTTGTGTCTATTTATTTATGCTATGTGATTTGATCTATAGATTGTAATGATTTATTTTAAGAAATTAATGAAATATAGAATGTTTTTCTTAGATAGATAGATAGATAGATAAAATGGCAGAAATAGATGCAGAAAATGGCATGTTTCAGCAGTACTTGTTCAAAACAATACATTACTATTATGTTTCAAGTAATCCCTCTTTGATTGGTCTTATTTTTGTGTGTTCTGCAAAGAAATCCTTGAAATAACATGCCTTAAGCCTTGCAATGGTGTAACTGATCATAAATAGTTTGGCACCAGGACATTGCACAACAAAGCACAGTTGACAGAGACATATCTGCTAGTCTTTTCCAGCTCTCTGGTTTGGCATCTCAACTCATGCATAGAAAACACACAAAAAGAATACCCTTTCCTACTGTGCTGAAAATCGATGAGTATTGGTAGTGGGCAAGAAAATGTAGATGATCGGAAGAACCTTTCTAAACGTTTTCCCAATCATGTATGTTCCAAACTGAAGCCACCCAAAGGTGAGATGTTTACATAGATTTTACGGCTTACATCTGTGTGTATTTATTTACGTCTTATGACTTGGTATTTTAAGTTATCTTTTAGAAATGTCATCAAGGCAAAAATGTCATGCCAAAAATTATATCTCCAGTGACATCATTGATCATGTGGGTTCAATTTGCTATTGACGTAACGAACCCCATAGACACAGAAGAAACTTATGATGTTGTGCAACCTGCACAGTTATTACTTTACTGAGAGGATGTGGTTTCCAGGCTGTTGGATCAGTCCAGATGAGTTAGGGTCATGAGGTTAATAGTGCCTATAGTCCACCTCAACCCAGTTTGCCAATCTCATCCTTATACTACACTCATCCACTCAACTCAATTCATCTCTTTACATGAAAGGATTTGCCTTCTCTCCCATCCTCTTGGTTCAAACCAATCAAGGTCTCTGGAGCTGTAAAAGGGGACATGACCAGCAAAGCACAAGAAAATCTAGATGTATCTATCTAGCTTTTGTTTCAGTTGCTTTGTTTGTTTTTAGTTAAAACAACAACAAGAAAGAATACACAGTAACAACACGTTTTGTTTGTTTGTTTGTTTTTAGTTTTATTTGCTTTAAAGTTTTGTTTGTTTTGTTTTCATTTGTTTTAGTTTTGTTTGCTTTTATGGTAACACTTTTCAATAAGGTTCCATTTGAACTATTACAGTTTTTCTCAGCCACTTTGGTGCATTTCTCACGTCACTATTTATATTTGCACAACAGTTAATGCATTCTCAAAACAATTAGTACAAACTTCAAAACCTAGTTGATAACCTGCAAAAGCATGTCACTTGCTCAAAATGCATAGCTCATTCCTCAAAAGCAAGTATTCATGTCAATGAAAGTGTCAGTCATCAAGATGAAAAGTCCTAACACCATTGCTTATGAACAAGATAGTCAAATGGCTTTGTCAAGTATAGTTCATTTTGACTGACATGACATAAGCAAATGATAATGTTAAAAAAACAGCAGAGAGTTGTATGAAAGCAATATGATGCGTGTCCAAAAGCATTTGCAATTTGTTGGAAGGAATGAGAAACTGCTACTATGATGTGCACAAATGACTAAATGTTGTTTTAGGTTGAATGAGTGTTGTTGAGCGAATGTAAATAGTGATGTGAGAAATGCACCAAAGTGACTCAGAAAACCTTTAACAATGAAAAATACATTTATTAATCTTAGGCCCTGTTTACATCTAGTTTTAAGATGTGTTTTGGTCGATCGGATTACAAGAGGAAGCACTAAATACAGATGTAAACGGGGTCTAAAACGTTTTGAGCTTGTCCACTTTTGACTACTTCGAGAGGAAAAAACATTCTCGACCGGATTGCTTTCATAGAGCAAACTTTTATGTGGTCGAATGCATTCAAACAGCCACAAAAGGCCGCACTGACCAAATGCGTAAAAATTATGGGAAGAGCGCTAGACAGATGGGGTTTAAACTTTGTCGTCTGAAGACCTAAGTTCGGTTTGAAGATGAAAAACATACCAAACACAATGTTCTCTCACCATTCCTGACGTGGTTATGCGGTACGGCTGTCAGAGCAGAAATAAAAGCTGCTGCTCTCAGTTTGTTCCATAGACCCTCCCCTCAAAGACATCAGGACAGAAGTGGCCGAAAGTGGACAAAAGAGACGGATTAAAACACCAGGTGTAAATGGATATGTGTCTGCCTCGTCTACTTGTGATCCGATCGACCAAAACGCATCTTAAAGGTGCACTGTGTAATTTTTAGCGGCATCTAGTGGTGAGGTTGCAAATTGCAACCAACAGAAGTTACGGTGGCCGTTCTGTCTCAATGCAGCTGTGTCCGGCGACTGCTACCTCTTGGAAGGGTGATCCTCGCCCTTCCTCCGATGCCTGTAAGTTCTCGTCCGTTCTCACGGGCAAGGCTCGTCAGGAAATGGTGACCGCACCAGTGATGCGCGGGTTGATCCAAAATGAGCGAGTGCCTGTGGTCACCCTCGGTTACCCTCGGTATAATAGGCTATTATTAAAATAAAAATCTGCATCTGTAAATAATTGTTATGCTAATGAAAGTGAGCTAACATGGACTAAAAAGGAATTGTATTAACTAACATTAACAGATTAATACTGTAACAGATATATTGGCCATTGTTAGTTGCATTAACCAACTTTAATGGATGTTTATAACATGTAACAATTTTATTTAATTATTACTTATTTATTTATTATTATTATTATTATTATATTGACTTCTTTGACAATATTTACAAGATTTCTGTTAACATAGGCCTTTTAGAAGAAATGCACAATTTTGAGTTGGGTAAATCCAAACAACCTGGAGCAGATGGTTGCTATAAGTATATGAATGACATTAAATCAAGCTCCATCGTATTAGACATATTATACGTAATAATTACAGCCTGTCATGGTGCTATTTAGCTATATATATATATATATTTAGAGATGTGAAGACACATTTGATTCATAATGTGGTTCTCACTTATCATTCGGGCCCTCGGGGTATGTGTGCTGGTGAGGGCAGTTGTGCCGTCAGTGCTGGTAGCATAACACACGTTCAGGCTTATCCCTATTGAGAGTTGCAGGTACTTCTGCTCTGGAAGTACCTTTCTATACATTTCTATATGTATGTTCCAAACTGAAGTCACCAGAAAGTGAGATGGGAAAGGGAAGGTGTCTAACAGGAATGACCACACCTAGAATGCCTTTAGGGCAATATTCAATAATGTCAAAGGGTACACAAGTGGCATACACAAACAGACTAGATTCATAAATGGTGAGGGTTCAACAATATATTGTAAATAAAATGCACAAGCCTAAATATTTACAGTGCTGGAAATATATTGTTCATCATTACTTTATTCTGTACTGTTTAGGGCTATCATGTCCAAATTTTCCTATTCTTGCACATGCATGAAGAGGAAATCACACAAAATCTCTCAAGCCAAAACCCCATCTTTGGTTAAAAACAATGCTTGTATTTATAAAGTTAAAAGGTTGAAAGACAGCAACTAAAATGAGAATGCCTCTGGCAAACTACAGAGCTCTTTTCCCACTGTGTGACAAACTGACAGCATGGGTGGAGCAAAGGGGCTAAACAAGGGGGAGACACACTATTGATTACACAATTTGACAGAGAGGCAGATTGAATGTGAAATACATATTGAGCTATACATTTTTATTTATTTATTATTATTACTGGCAGGTCGAGGGGGTTTTATGTTTTGATTCAGTAGAAGGTAGCCTATATTCACAAAAGCATTTTTATGTTAATGATGGATTAGGACTTATTGTGATCATAAAATTTTCAAAGATTTGTTTAATTTACCCAAACTAGTTTTGCATGTTTCATTTGTAGGGTGTTGGTTCAGAATTAAATGTTAAAAGATTAACCTGGTGCAGCATGTGAGGCAGGTTCGATAGATAGATAGATAGATAGATAGATAGATAGATAGATAGATAGATAGATAGATAGATAGATAGATAGATAGATAGATAGATAGATAGATAGATAGATAGATAGATAGATAGATAGATAAATCTAATAATGAGCTTGATGTTGCTGTACTGGATTCTTAAACATATGTTTTTAAATAATATTTAATGTATATTTCTTGTCTGAAATGCTCATGACAACATAAAAATATTTCAAGCATCATGCCATTTATGTTTCTTGAGAACATGAAGAATATATAGGTCTATCTTGAGAAGAAGCTCAAGTGTTTGTGTGTGTTTCTGCAATTTGTCTTTAAAGAGGGGCTGAACTCAAGCTGTCAGTACCTTGGTTTCATTAAATGCCAAAGTGCACTTAAAAGAGGAATAGTAATCTTTCGTTCTCTCTGTTGCTGCAACATGATCTCATAGATATTATCAAAGGAGCTGAAGGTCCCACGAAAAAAAAAAACATTCTCATGGCACTCCCATATTAGGACAATGTCACATATATTTTACTGCTAACATTTTAATGACTTGAAACTGCAAGTTATTTTAAAGTACTTTCTAAGTGCAGTGTCCCTGAGGGACACTGGTGATATGTTACATTTACCATGGATGGATTTCACCTTTTATTTCCTCTGATAATTATTCAAGTCCTCAGTCTACATTTAAAGTCACACACAAAACATGTTTAAATTGTTGAAATTATTAAAAATATTTTTTTTATTACAGGTATAAAGTGAAAGTTGATCATATAAATTCCCTATTTTTAAAGCATTCCATGAAACATTTCAGAGAATCAAAAACAAATTATTTACTCTATACACTCTAAGAACTTTTACTGTGATTAACTAAAATCTTTTGGTGAAACATTAAACACACTTAAATTGTAACACACTTAAAAATATTGATTTTAAGGTAATGAAATTACATATACCATATGAACTGAGTAAATGTAAGTAAATAAGTGAAGAATACAAAATTAACTGAGTAACTGTCTCAAATAAAATTGAGCAGAAATAATTGAGGATTGCAGCCCTGAGAGGACTACACTAGATTTGTATAATCTCTTTTTAAGACTTACATTTTAATTATGTATTGGTATATAAAGACAGTTTAAACAAAGTAAAGTTTAAACAGTTTAAAGACAAAAACGGCCTACCATACCTTTAAGAGTGTGTTAAATATATTATTCATATTGATTTGAATTAAGTATTTGTGGTTCTTGAAGCAGATCAGTTTAATTGTCCATAAGAATATTATAAATACATAATTGATTAGTCAAAAATATAACTGTACATTTTTGACAAAATTAACTGTTGGATTTTTATTTAATTATTTTGGTATGTTTAACTCAAAAAACAAGTAAATGATATTCAGAGATTTTATTAAGTTAATAAAGTTTAAATAATTAAGTTATTACTGTAATATTTACTAAGCCACTGAATTATTTAGTGTATCAGTTGAATACACATTTAAAAAAATAAATAATCTTAATCATTATATTGCAAAGGAAATTACTTATAGGCCTACACATAAAATAGTAGATTAGTTTGAAACTGGATTTCATGAAGAATTTTTTTTTTTTTTTATTCCTGTGTGCAAGTAAAATCAATATATCATATCAGCCTGCAATCTGCAAATCTTATTTGAGAGGTTAAACCAGGGGCATTCCTCTTAAAAATGATTTCATGCGCAAAAGCTTTTTGAATCCTATTATTACTTGAATCATAATCTATCGCAAATGTAAATGAACAAACATTTAGCAAACAGAATGTCATATACTCATGTCTGGAAATTTCTGTGAAAGTTATAATATAGCCTAATATAATATAATAGCCTTTACAGGATATGTACCAAACATTATAAAGATGACTTTTTTTTTTTAAATGGCAAAAGTTTTTTGGTCTATGGAAGGATATGTCTGTTTAGTTTTATTGAGATTGTCATGTCAGTTTCATATTTGATTCAAAAGGGGGCGCCAGAAGCACGGCTTCCGTTTAGTCACATTCTGAATGTCAGCTGTTTGAAGTTGCTGTCTGTTCGGAGCACAGTCTATGGTTCAGACTAAGTTATGTTAACACTCTTTTTTCGTGTAGATTTATCGTCTGTGTGATTTCAGTACTTGGACTCGGAAAGCTTTCAATCATGGATGAATCAGATACAAGCGCTATTCTTGCGGAGGACTCGGAGTCGGGTGACTCCAGCAAAGTCTGTTGCTGTTTTAAGGTGACACAAAACAAACCTCCTCCGCCTTGTTCGTGTCCATTTTCCGTGACCGTGGAGCCCGTTATGTTCCTGTCCATGTTCTCCATAGCTCTCCAGGGTCCTCTATACACCCAGTACCTGTGGGAACGTCTCAGTGAAGATGTGGGTTATAATGGAACAAAGGGAGGAGGATGTAATGCATCTACGGTCCACGACCCTCTGCTGACGGTAACAGATATTTGACACGTTGTTGTCTTGGTTTGAAACATAGACTTGTAAAAAATAGGTTTGAAACCATAAATTGAGAAGAACCTTGTTTCTTTACGAAATCAGCCCGTTCTTTTAGTGAATCAAAAACAATATGACCAAGTGAAGGACGAATCCCGAACGAATAACACTTTTGAGTCGGTTCTTTTTAGTGAGTCAAAAGCGTGCCTATTGTATTTTGATTCCCGAACGAATGACACTTTTGAATCGGTTCTTTATAGTGAGTCAAAAACACACAGAATTGCGCATAGTAGGTCGATTCACGAACGAATGACCGTTATGAGCCTTTTTTACCCAGTGTTCGATTCCCAAACGAATGACACTTACGAGCCGGTTCTTTCTGTAATGAATCACAAAATTGGACCGTTGTAGAACAGTTATTTTGCGACCAGTAAAATATGATTACCAAACAAATTACACTTTTAAGCCTTTCTTTTTAGTAAATCAAAAAGAAAAGTATAAAGAAAATATACACCGGTACCAGTAGGTTCCCGAACGAATGACACTTCTGAGGCTGTTTTTTTAGTGAATCACAAAATGTGATTGAGTGTAGAGTGTAACTTAGTCCTATTTCTGAACGAATGACACATGAACCGGTTCTTTTTACTAATGGATTAACTAATTTGTAATGATATATTCAACCGGGAGTTATTATTACATTATCACACTTGCCACTAAAGGAGTCTGTTGTGTTTCAAATACTAAAAAGCTACATATTATGTTTCCAAAAGAACTTTAACATGTAATTTATTTCCCTCGTCTAGGAAGTGGAGACTCTGACTGCACACTGGAACCTGTACATCAATTTGGGGGGTTTTCTAGTTGGGCTGATTATGGTGACCCTGTTGGGCTCGTGGAGTGACCGTGCAGGTCGGCGTATGGTTCTGATCATCCCATCCCTTGGCCTGGCTGTTCAGGCGGCCATTTATTTGATTGTAATGTACCTGAAGCTACCTGTGTTCTGGTTCCTTATTGGGGGGATCTGCAGCGGCCTCTCCGGGGACTTCAACGCCATTTTGGCCGGTTGCTTTGCGTATGTGGCCGACACGAGTGGCAAGGGTTCTCGCACCTTTCGTGTGGCGATACTAGAGGCTTGTCTGGGATTGGCTGGCATGTTTGCGAGCATCATCGGAGGAGTGTGGCGACGGGCACAAGGGTACTCGGCAGCTTTTCAAACATAATATACAATTTTAATATTTCTTTCAAAAAACAAAAACAACATGTTTCCCTCTAGGTATATCAACCCTTTCTGGCTAGTATTGGCCACAAATCTTGCAGCGGCCTTCTACACATACCTGTTTGTGCCTGAAACCATCACCCCTGATCCCGGGGCAAAACTCCTCTCCACCAGGCATCACCGCGCCATCTACCACCTCTATGAATCCGACACGCCACAGGGACGCAGAACTAAACTATGGTTTTACATTTTCTGCTTCTTTTTGGTGGTGTCTGTACATTTGGGCTGCAGTGACCTCTATGTGCTCTATGAGTTGAGTGCTCCGCTCTGCTGGGGTCCAGAGCTGATTGGTTATGGCTCTGCGGCCAAGAATCTGGCCTACCTTACCAGCCTGATGGGGCTCAGGGCCATGCAATGCTGTCTGGAGGACTCCTGGGTGGCTGTGGTGGGCATTACCTCTAACATTGTTGGCTTGATTGTGATTTCGATCGCTGACACTACAGCTCTGATGTTTACCGGTAAGATCTTCTATATTCAATTTATACACCACCGTTCAAAAAATTGGGGTCGGTAAGATGTTTTAAATATTTTTGAAAGAAGCCTCTTATGCTCACCAAAGCTGGATTTATTTTAATTAAAGGTGGGGCATGTGATTCTCTTTTTTTGTCCATTTTTTCAAAATCACTTGAAATCCTATTCATAACCCACTTACAGCCACTGAGTTAGAAGCACAGAAATGACTATTTAACAATTTAATCATCTGTGGAACGGGCAGGACTCGATAAACTCCAGCCAATCATTTCCAAGACCACCTAGAATCATTGGACAGTAAGTCTGTCAATCAAACGGTCGTACCACACACCGTACCGTCGTACCGTCCCCTTCGCGCAAATCAGGCCAAGCGTTGGAGGAAAGAAGGTAGGACCATTTGAGTTGTGTATTTTCAAAATCTGCCAGCCGTTTTGCAAATCACATACCCCACCTTTAAATATAGAGTGAAAACAGTAATATTGTGCAGTATTACAATTCAAAATAACTGTTTTGTATTTAATATCAATTATAATGTAATATTTATATGAAATATAATTTTAATGTATTAATTATTTTAAATATATTTTAATATGTAAACATTCCATTTATTCCTGTGATGGCAAAGCTGAATTTTCAGCAGCCATCTGAAACATCACATGATCCTTCAGAAATCATTCTGCTGATTTGGTGCTCAAGAAACATTTCTTATTATTATCAATATTTATAACAGTTGTGCTGCTTAATATTTTTTAAAGACCGTGACATCCTTTCAGGATTTCTTGGTGATTTATTTTTTGTACCAATGGAAAATTCTTTGCCACTTTTGATCAATTTAATGCTAATTTTAAAACAAATATTACTGACATCAAACTCATGTAGTTATAAGTGTGTGTATAATTATATTTAATAAATTATAATTGTATAATATATTTTATAAAAATACAATTTAATTCAAATGTATATTATGAATGTTAGGCTATAGTTATATTTTTTATATGGATGTTTGTTTATTTATTGATTATATAATGCATTGTGCTGTTAAAAACTGATTATTTAGATCTTGAAATTTTACTTGTACAAAACGGTACAGCAAAATGTCAGAAAACATTGATTGAAAAGTAACATTTATTTAACTGACCCTTCTCCAGAGTGACTATAAGACATTATGTTAATGTTCTACTGTTTAGATTAGGCCTATATTACAGGAGAAAGGTCAAGACACTCTTTCTTGACATTTCGAAATATATGCAGTGCTGATGCAACGTCACGCTGTCCTCCTGTGGCTGAAGTAGGGAAATGAATCAGGGAAATGAACTTGCAGAAGTTTCTTATCTATCTGTCTTTGTCAGGATATGGCCTGTGCTTCCTTTTTATGGCCTCTACCCCAGTCCTGAGATCTAAACTGTCCAAGCTGGTGGACCCTTCAGAACAAGGTGAAACAAGGATAGCATTTTGTCACAAATTAGTAACATCTAGAATGAAATAAAATAACATGTTTTATTATTATTATTTTGTCTTAGGTGCTCTGTTTGCTTCAGTGGCGTGTGTGGAAGGTCTGTGCTCACTAGTATCTAGTGGGGTTTTTAACTCTCTGTACCCTGCCACCCTACACTTCATGAAGGGATTCCCTTTCCTCTTTGGGGCCGTCATCCTCCTCATTCCAGCTGGCGTTATTGGGTAAGACCCCCTCAATGATTGTCATTTAGACTCTCAGTTCGAGAATGAATAACATATTTTTATTATGATGTGTACAGGGGCTTGGGTTGCCAGGAGAAGAGAGAGAGCAGAACAAACATTGAAGGCTCTGAAATATCCTGACAATTGATTCTGTGAGAGTTTTTCTAGAACAGCAAAGGACAGAATGAGTCCAAGAATAAGCAATGTTTTCTGCACAACTGGGATCCTAAAGCTGATTGCCAATAGAGCGCACAAAATGGACTTGTGTCCAATTCGTGATGACTTGGACATGCAGGTTGCCGTGATTTTGCCAAGAACAACATTCCTGACCTAAAGTACGATTTTTTTTAAAGAAATTATTCCGCAAAGATGCATTGATCAAAAGTGACAGTAAAAACTTGTATGATATTTATATTTCAAATAAATGCTGTTCTTTTGAACCTTCTATTCATCAAAGAATCTTGTAAAAAAAAAAAAAGTTTTCAGCATTGATATTCAGCATAGAAATTTTTCTCAAAAAACAAATCAGCATATTAGAATGAGTTCTGGAGGATCATGTGACACTGAAGATTGGAACTTGGATCACAGGAATAAATTACATGTTTTTTAAGCGGATGTGTGTAGAGACAACTGTGAATAAGCCATAGGTATGTGGATTACCACAAAAAGTGTAAACACTGTGACTGGTGCTATCTAAACACTGTTCAGCTTCCTGACCAGCCCGACACAGCAACATTAGCTCAAACAATGGCGCTAGTTTGGGTCGGAATTATCTGTCGACCACTGGATGCCGGGGCAGTGTTTGAGAAACCCGTTTGGTCATGGCTCACTGTATTGTTCCTCATCATGTTAATGTCAGCTTTTTTAATCTTGTGTCTTTTCTTCTTTGTAAGCAATAATGACCACTGCCAAAAAACTGTTTACTGAAGTTTTGTGTAGATTTATACAGGGATGCAGTGCACACACATTGAATCAGTCATGTCTCTCACTTCTCTTTTCTTTACTGTGAACTCACTCTCCCCCTAAGCATTATAGGAAATGTATTCTTAAAGCTGAACAACATAATAAATGGCATTTTAAACTTATTATTACTGAAGACAACTCACCAAACATACTTTTATTACTATTACTCATTAATTCACAACATTTAAATGCTTCCCCATGTTAGTTGTGTTCTAGCTATCTGAAAATTACAGGGATTTGAGAGGGGGCTCTTAAATGATGGCTTGTCTGTGTCGTTTTCAGTATGTTAACAGGAAGTGAAAAGTACATCTTGTGCTTGTCTGAAAGTGTCAAATCATTTATCTCAGCGGTTTTGTATTGGAATATTTAAATACAGTGCAACAAGCAATTTTTTGTGAAACAAACATTTGGACATGCAGAATATGTATGATTTACATAAATGAATAATGTTTTTCCAAAACCAGTTTTATTGCTGTTTATTTCTCAAATTTTTCATTATTCCATTGTACAGATTTTACACGTTGAATAAGACCGACTGGCAAACATCATAAGGCAACAGTAGGGAGATCAATAGCAGGATAAAGCTTGAGGTGTTAGTAAATGTTCATTAGCATTTTCCTTGACCTGCTGAATCTTCACAGTGTCGAAAAATCTATCAGTGACTTAAATATGCTGCATAATATCCTTGCAAATCCGAAGAAAGCCTCTACAGCAGTATTTCAAGTCATGTGACTGTCTAAAAGTTTTTTTTCTAATACTGCATGAGGTGATGAATAACCATTATGATTTATATGTGAAATTTTTTTTATTTGCTTTGTGAATGATGCAAGGTATAAAATAAAATAACATGCACAAACCTGTAATTAGTCACGAAAGAACAACAGAAACTCTTTCTATGGAACTACAGTGTGTTTGACGCTTTTAATAACCTACTGCAAACCAAATTCAGAAAAATTTCAAATGAACATTTCATAAGGCTTTTTTAATATTTCAATTGATAATGCTATAATGCAAGATTATCTAGTATTATCTATCATATAAACAGAGACTGATTATGCTGATGTCATAAATACGATTGATAATGCAGAAATGGATTCAACTTCCTGAGTAACAGAAATGTCCCAAACAGTTCTGGGAACATGGTCAGTACATAGCTAGTATGATTACTGCAATTGAGGAATATTCTTAGAATTAGAATAATCCTAAAAGGTGCGGTCACATTTATTGTTGTTCGGAATCCAACGCAATTGCAAATTTTGTGTGAGGGTGAAAGATTTCCCTATGTAGATTTGACAACAGGTTTCAAGTTTCGATACATTGACCACCAGAAAGCTGGCTTGTTTGAAAATGACACCGTAAGCTGTGAATCATACATCACTGCTCTATTGACGCGTGACTTTTTGTTTTTTTTGCCCGTGAAATTGTGCCAAAATGTCCCTAATGCGACCGCACCTTTATCTAGACCAGCTACATGCATACAACCAAAGGAAACACTGACGTCTGAGGGTTAACAGGAGTGTTCTGGTTACATGATGTCCATTATTTATTTAAATAAAATTATTTTATTTCTGGCTCTGTTTTGTCTGTTTTTGCAGCATCTGGTTGCTCTTGGTTGGGGCATTGCGCTGTCTTGGGAGCGCATCTAGGCTGTAGAAAGCGCAGAATCTTGTCGATAGTGGCTTCCTGATACTCATGGGACCACCTGTGACATTAAGAGAAAAGATTTACATTCATTATTTTTCCAATTAGATCAGTGCAAATCTCTATAATAAAAGCTCTTATTGGATATGGATCAGGAGCCGTATTCACAAAGAATTTTAGGAGTACTCCTAAATCGCACTAAAATATTTTAGCCAGACCTACTCTTAGTAAGGAAAAATGAAAACTCCTAAACTAAGAGTGAGTCTTCGTTGCTATGGATGACGTCAATTCTCATGCACGAGCTTCCTCGCAATGATCACGGTGATTGGTTGTTAGATGACAGGGCCATCATGCGTTCTGCAAAAAAGAAAGCATATGATTCCATGATTTGTTGCGTCTGTGTTCTACAGACGCAACAAATCATGGAATCATATGCTTTCTTTTTTGTATGCATAAAAAAAAAAATCATGGAATTACGACATCTAAATATGTCTGTGTCCTACACAAAATAATAATAGTAATTTCATCGAAATGCATATGTAATAATGACATGTTTGTGCAGGCCCCAGTGAAGTGTAATTCTAAAAAGGCAGAGAGAGAGAGAGAAAAGTCGTGAATTAAATAAAATCAAGGCAGCCTAATACCCTAATGAAAACCGCCACTTGCCTAATAATGAAAAACGACACTTGCATTGACACTTGCTTGGTTAATTGACATCCTATTAGCCTAAATAGACTACTTAAAGCAAGGAAATGTTGCTCCTATTGAAGTAATGTAATAGTTGAATGACGGTGGATTATGAACTCGCCAAAACAGAAAAGAAAGCCTGACTGGACGCAGGATCAGTTACTGCTGCTGGCCCAGTTGGTGCTAAAAAAAAAAACATAATAAAAGGGAAATTCGGCACTGGGATATCAAGCAAAATTAAGCGTGAGACATGGGAGACATTTGTTTGAAGATCAATGCAGCATTCCCGCTTGTGTCGCGGACCCGGACGACTGCGAGAGGCGGGTTTAAGATCCTTTGTGAATAGGTCTTAGTGAGTTAGGAGTCCTCTCGACTTCTTTTAAGCTGTCCCGGACTTGGGTGCTACTTTTAGGGCTAAAATGTTTTGTGAATTACTCTTAGTGAAAAAAATTAGGCGTCCTAAAGTTAGGAGTGACACGCCCATTATTTTAAGGAGTTGCTCCTAAATTCGCCAATTAGGAGCTACTTTTAGCCTTTAAATTATTTGTGAATACGGCCCCATGTGTATAATTTTAGCCACGGCAAGTTACTGAGCTGGCATAAACTACAGCAAACTACTATTATATGTTAAAGAATAACTGCCCCAACATGTTTAGTGAGACAGAGTGTTTACTTACTTAATGCCATTAAATTTGAGAATGGTCCTCATGTCCTCCGGCAGAGAAGCTGGATCGGGCCACACAAAGTTATCAGTGACAGGAACAATGTTCTTCTTCTCATTCAGAGCGGTGACAATTTCCTGTGGATGACAAATTAAATCGTTTAGCTTCACTGAATATTAATACACATAATTACATACTTTAAAAGGATTTTCTGAGAATAGATTTATGGATTCTCAAATAGGGATTCAAGTAATGATGATGACTATGACTGAGGCTTCAGGATTGAGTTTTCCAGTTGAAGTGCAGCATTTTTGTACAATGAACTGAACCTTGATCAGTGTAAAAATTACTTTATTTATAAAAGTAAAGCTTAATCACAGAAAGGATTTCTCCCTCTAACCTTATGAACCCAGTCTTTCATAGCCACGTCGCCCATACATTTGTCCAACGCATTGGCTGACAGCACCAAGATGAAGTTTCGAGCTCGGTGCACGCTCGTGATCAGCTTCTCCTCGAACCTACCGGCTTCCAGTTTCTCCACGTCGATGAAGACGCTGAAACCATGTAACTGTAGATGCACCTTCAGTAGGCTGCAGAGGAAGAAAAGAACAGGAGATTTAGGGTTTCTTTCAAAACAATAACTGGTTGATATTTAAATTCTGTACTACTTTGTCTAAATAAATGCAAAAATAATGATTTTAAAAAGGAACTTAGGAATCGCAAATGGTAAATCCATTTTTCACAGTATGCACAGTGTGAACATTTTTTTGATTTTCAGATTTACATTTGACAATTCAAGAGAGCAGTCAAGATTACATTTAACGGGAGTTATTCAATTAAAAGTGATTTTAAAGATTAACTTTAAGAGTTGCATGGTCAAAGTAATCAAAATGAAAAAAAAAGTGCAGATATATTTTGCATCCTTTAATTGTTATTAAAATGGAACTTTGGTAACTGAACGGATGATGATACGATGGATAAGAGCCATCTCATTTGTGGTCTGACCTGGCAAGCTGTGAACCCGTAGTGCGACGGTAGCTGATGAACACATCAGGGCCTGCAGGCTGGGAATCAGTTAGCTGTTTAGCAGGGCAGCTGGCGGTAGAAAGGATCTTGGCACGATGGATGCCATTCTCTACATGGCAGTCAGACAGCAACTGTTCGTCTGTAATCTTGGCAATATTGTTCCGATCCACTCCAGACTGAATTAAGCCGTAGGTGTACTGACGGAATCGCGGGTCTACATCAGCCAGCCAGTCTGCCAGGTTATTGGGGTCACATGTCGAGTAGTTGGCGTAGGTCTTCAGTACACGCAGATCTCTAAGAAATCTGTACAGAGGTCATTAGAGAATTGCTACAGTACAGGTTATGATAAAATGCCTCTGTTTTGCCTCTTTTTTTTACACTGGGGATGAAGTAATGACTGCTGAGAATTCAGCTTTACTATCACAGGAATTAATCACATTTGAAAATATATTCACAGAAAACAGTTGTTTTAATATGTAGTAATTTCACAATATTACTGTGTTACTGTATGTTTGTTCAAATATATGCAGCCTTGGTGAGCATGATAAGAGACTCTTTCAAAAATGATAATTATTCCAAACTTTTGACCCCCAGTGTACATTATAATTTCTTTTCATTTCTCAAAATCCTAAAATATCCAGGTTTATTTCCAGGTTTAACTTAGATTTTTAATCTTTTGGTCCCTAATTATGATTATTATAAACATTTCTATAAATATTTTTTAAGAATGAATACTTTTCCAAGAATTAAGTAGCACTAGCCTCTTCCGAGTGAGTCCAGATGTCATGGCCAGATCCAGGATCAGATCCTGTTCTGTGATATTGAGCAGCATATCTCCATCCACCTGCAGTTCCTGAGAGATATGGTGCAGAAAACTGTGATTAAGTCCACAGCAAACATCGGCATGATATCATCATATCTTTCACCATTATCTTGTTCAGCTGACCAGGAAATAGGAGCTGCGTACAAACCTGAAACCGTTCAGTGAATGCACTGAAGCCAATCTGCTGAAGCCAGGTCTGCACCTCTCCACTCTTCCAGTTGGGTACAGATGACAGGATACGCTTCGGGACGTCCTCACTCATCATGGTTAAGGCCCGCTTAGCCAAAGAGCAGACAGTGGCATTACTGGAGTACATGACGATCCTCTTTAGACTCTGGACAGCCCCAATCTCCTGAAATATCTGAGTAGAAAGATCCAATACTTAATACTCATTAAATGTATGAATATACTTTATATATTTTGTATACTTGTGCCTTAGTTATTATATGTTATGTTTTTATATTAGGCTATATAATAATTATAATTTTTAGATTCTTTTATTAATTTTTCGTTTTCTTTTATCAGACCCTGAACAGCTCCACTCTCCTGAAATACCAGGATTTTATCTGATTTATTACTGGATTTGACCGGATTTCTTATTCTCCTGTCTTAGGACTATATATCTGTATAAATTAAATAAAATTTTATATACACTCACCGGCCACTTTATTAGGTACACCTGTCCAACTGCTCCTTAACACTTAATTTCTAAGCAGCCAATCACATGGCGGCAACTCAGTGCATTTAGGCATGTAGACATGGTCAAGACAATCTCCTGCAGTTCAAACCGAGCATCAGTATGGGGAAGAAAGGTGATTTGAGTGACTTTGAACGTGGCATGATTGTTGGTGCCAGAAGGGCTGGTCTGAGTATTTCAGAAACTGCTAATCTACTGGGATTTTCACGCACAACCATCTCTAGGGTTTACAGAGAATGGTCCGAAAAAGAAAAAACATCCAGTGAGCGGCAGTTCTGTGGGCGGAAATGCCTTGTTGATGCCAGAGGTCAGAGGAGAATGGCCAGACTGGTTCGAGCTGATAGAAGGGCAACAGTGACTCAAATAACCACCCGTTACAACCAAGGTGGGCAGAAGAGCATCTCTGAACGCACAGTACGTCGAACTTTGAGGCAGATGGGCTACAGCAGCAGAAGACCACACCGGGTGCCACTCCTTTCAGCTAAGAACAGGAAACTGAGGCTACAATTTGCACGAGCTCATCGAAATTGGACAATAGAAGATTGGAAAAACTTTGCCTGGTCTGATGAGTCTCGATTTCTGCTGCGACATTCGGATGGTAGGGTCAGAATTTGGCGTCTACAACATGAAAGCATGGATCCATCCTGCCTTGTATCAACGGTTCAGGCTGGTGGTGGTGGTGTCATGGTGTGGGGAATATTTTCTTGGCACTCTTTGGGCCCCTTGGTACCAATTGAGCATCGTTGCAACGCCACAGCCTACCTGAGTATTGTTGCTGACCATGTCCATCCCTTTATGACCACAATGTACCCAACTTCTGATGGCTACTTTCAGCAGGATAATGCGCCATGTCATAAAGCTGGAATCATCTCAGACTGGTTTCTTGAACATGACAATGAGTTCGCTGTACTCAAATGGCCTCCACAGTCACCAGATCTCAATCCAATAGAGCATCTTTGGGATGTGGTGGAACGGGAGATTCGCATCATGGATGTGCAGCCGACAAATCTGCGGCAACTGTGTGATGCCATCATGTCAATATGGACCAAACTCCCTGAGGAATGCTTCCAGCACCTTGTTGAATCTATGCCACGAAGAATTGAGGCAGTTCTGAAGGCAAAAGGGGGTCCAACCCGTTACTAGCATGGGGTACCTAATAAAGTGGCCGGTGAGTGTATATATATATATATTTATACACACAGAGAGAGAGAAATTTATATTATATTATATTTTGGGTTGCTCTCACATGCTTTCACACATTTCAGCTAACAGGGAACATTCTCAGAACATTCTGACAAAGTTATAATGAACAAGTGTTTTTCCAGTAACGTTAATAAAACATTTGTTAAAGTTACCTGGTCTTTAATAACATTATTAGCACAAAATTTCATTCATGGAACGTTTTTTGAAAATTTTAGTTGGGCATTAGTCTAATGTTTTTAAACCGTTACTACTTTACTCTAGTATTTTTTTCAGATGGTTTAGAGAACATTCAAATGCAGCATTCCCATAGTACTTGCAAAATGATCAAATAGAAAACACATTTCCTTAATGTTTTCTCTAACATTCACATAACCAAGCCAAGGATTTTTTTTTTTTGCGTTTAAAAAACTCATTGTTTTCAATGTTCTGAGAACATTCAGAAATAACGTATCTTAATGGGAGCATTAGCAAAGTGTTCATTGGAACATGTTTTTGTTAGTTGGGGAAGGCCTAGAGAAGTGAATGTAGTGTCTGTCTGACCTTGGTATTACGTTGACGGGACTTGATGCTAGTCTCCACGCACAGGTAGAACGCGGCGATGCATTTCCCTTCTAGACGTGTGCCGTCCAGCAGGGGCAGCAACTGCTGCAGGTCTGTCGCCGTGCGGCCCTGCATGCTGTCTGCGCTGTCCAAAAGGTTGCGTGCAAACTCATCAGGGTCTAAGGAGGCGATGAAGGGCTCCACCAGCTCCAGAGTACCAGACTTCACCACTTCTTTCTCTATCTCCCTGTTGGCCGCCAGTACAGCCACGGCCAGACAGGCATGGAACCGGATCAGCTCGTCCTCTTTGGAGAACGCCAGAGGGAACAGCCATTCAGCCGCCTGTTTTTCGATCATCAGACGCTGGCAGCTGTGCCCGCCATACATGGCGCAGTTTGCCAGGGCCACAGCGCAGTGCCGCAATACAGTTGGGTCTGTTCCACGGCACCAGTACAGGAGGGTGTCCAGTGCTCCGTTAGTGATGAGCTGCGCAGATGTCTCCTCTGTGTGTTTAAACATGTGCTCAAGGATGCCCGACACACTTCGTGCCAGCTGGGCATCCTCCTGCTCACGGGTCAGGTTCAGTATGACTCCAAGGCCCATACGTGCCACATAATCCCTACAAAAACAAGCATTTAAAATAATTCTGATGCAAAAGCCTTCTGTCCAACAAATACACTATAGTAATTCAACCAAGTGGCACCTACAGATAAATGACACGAGACCCTTTTGTATTTACATTTTACTTTTTAGTGAATGTATGAAGTGTAACAGCATTTACGTTTTGGCCGTTTATGTAGGCTATGTCTCTCCAGCACAAGCTTTCTCCTGTCTTCTAAGAAGCTGCTCAATGCAGAGCAAAAAGTGGAGCTTACGTGTAGCTTCTCCTCGCTAGAGCTCCAGCGAGGAGCGAATGTAATTTGGGCCTAATGGGTGGAGCTAGAATATCCAACAACACCCTACCACACCTACTACCCAAAACTCTATCCCTCTACCCCCTTTGAGCTCCAGAGAGGAGGAGCTGGACTAATCCCACCCCATTGGAGCTCCAGAGAGGTGGAGCTGGCCGTCATTTGACCCTGCAGTGAGCAAGTAGCCTACCACTTGTGTCTTCCACAGAAAACCGCGCACTTTAACAATAAATTTAGTTTTACTGGCAGCTGACTGACTAACATACTTTTATCGATACCTTTATTGAATAATTAGCCTACTTATAATGAGTAAATATGATTTCGAATAGATTTCGAAAGTCACTTATTGAAAAGCACATGATCCTATTCACAAGGTCACACTTACATATAATTAGAGTGGATAAGGTTTAATGCGTATTTGGCGTGCTGTCCGGGGGGAGGGCTCAGAGCTCGGAGTTTGGCCCAAACCCAGAGTACTCCCCCCTATGTAAGTGGTTAGGACTAGAAGAAGTGTGGAGAAGGGGCGGTGGAGGGATGCTGCTAAACTATCAATGGACTGAGGTGAGATTGCTGAGTCTATACATACCTCTTATCATTGATTGCTGAGTGCACTCCACTCATGTTAATTAGCTGTGTTCCTCCCGAACTTTGTTAATAAAACATTACAGACCAAAAGAAGCATGTCCCACTAAACTGTGAGAAATAAATGTAGCCTAGGCCTACTGATACTATACATTGGCAAATGATTGTTTATTAATTTTTGTAATGTCTGTAAATATTTCATATATAAGACCATATGTGTTAAAGTTATTTGTTGCTGAAGAAATTTTAAATCTGGTAGCCTACCCCAAATAACCTAAAGTTAAATCTACATATTAGGCTAATAGACATATAGGCTTTAATCTTTTTTTAAACGTTAGGGGAACGTTAAAGTAACTTATAATACATTTATTTAACTACGTTCTATTTCTAAGAAAACTTTCCTGGCAAACCAAAACCAAACATTAAACTAGAGCGTTCGGTGAACCAAAAATTGGTAGCTCGGTTCAATGATATTCATTCATATTTAACTGTAACTTCAAATACTTTTCAGGGCCCATTGAAACAACATTTTTATGTTCCTTACCTGTTTTCTGAGACCAATATCTGCTCAAGCAGCTTGGCAGACTCATAGGTGATTTCTACAGCAGGAGTCTGCAAAAGATGCAAGAGCAGCTCCAGACCCCCATCCAGCCGAATCCTGTTGCAGATCTCCTCTGCTACCTGTCGACCCACTGTGGGCAGGACCCAGGCCTCCTCAACCAGCTGGAAAGTCTCAGCAATGGCTCGGCGAGTCTCTTCCATATCTCCTGTATCTTTGGAAGACTTCAGCGTTTTGACTGCGGAGCGCAACGCAGGAAGAGAGACTTCCAACACGACCTGGACGTCGGTGCTGATCCCCGGAGACACAGCCCTGGGGTCGGAGCCCGTCCTCCGGTTGTGTAGCCGACTACTGACATATCCAGGAACCGTGAGTCTGTCGGAGCTAAACATGGAGAAATAACGGCAAATCCTGCTGATATAAATGACGAGGGACAAAAACATGTAGGATACCAGGTGTAGTTCTGTTGTTACAACGTCCTGATGTTTCTTTGTCTTTCAGCCTTTAACAAAGAAATAATCACGTCGCGGTTAACTCATTAGGCTACGTTATCAAATCGTTTAATGCGAAACAGTTTAATCCATTAACAGCGTCTGTTTGCACCAAACGACAGAATCCTGCTAATGTCAGGAAAAAATAATAGCTAATAAACGCAAATGACGTCAGAGACGTTACAAAGCCTAAGATACCCTTTACGAATCCACCGTTAGAAAAGGCCCATCAAGCTTGTTTAAAAACCATCAAATACCAAGATGAAGCTGTAAGAATGACTTGATCTTTGAGGAAAAATTAGACAAAATTAGCCGGTTTGTTGATCTAGGCTACATTGGCACTCGATCAGATCTTGTCAGACAAAGACGAATATGTCCACTGTCCTTTTGCCACATTCGGAGAGATTAGGCTGTGAAAGCCAACTAAAGCGATAGGCTACTTGTTAAATAACAGTATGATGCTGTCATATTTTGAATGAAGTCAAGATTGTTGATAATGGATGCTCGAGCATCCTCAGCGTCCGTTTGTAGACCCGCCCAGTGATGTCGAATCATCCTCGGCATCAAAGTGGTGCACACTGAGTCACTGCAGAGTCAAATGATGTCCAGCTCCTCCTCTCTGGACGTCTGATGAGGTGGAGGGATAGAGTTAGGGTGTGGTTAGATATTCTGTAGCATGTTCAAGGTGTATCAACCTCATAAGACCCCATCAACCGCATAGTAGCCCTAAGTAACATGGTCACAGTCGGAACACATCAGAAACCTCATAAAACACCTTTGAAACTGCACGCTTAAACACCCAGAACACATTAGCCACATAAAACATAATAGAAAATTAAAATATCATGTTTGTAAGCAATTGTGCAAGGTGATGTCTGTGTGTAGATGCTGACAGGTTACAGAATGGTAACCTGCGTCCAATGGACCTATTAATCATTCACTTCAACAGGGTTGTTTGTCCCTAGTGCATTCCCACATTAGTAAAGTATGTCATGGTGGACTCTGTTAAACAGACTATATCTTGCATTTTGAAAGTTGTAAACAAACATTATTTGTTTTGTAATACCTTTAAATGGATCACTCAAAATAGTGTAATCCACAAAAACATCCAAAGTCATTTACTTTGACTGGATTTATTAATGTTAATATTATTCAAGTTACAGAAATGTTACATAAAGTAGTCCTCACAAAACAGCTTTGTCTTTGTTATTATTATTAGAAAGCAAACCAATCCCTGTCTGGTTTTAATGATTACATTTGAACAAAGACGAAAACATATTGCAAAAAATAAGCAAACAAAAGAGGGTGAGTGACCTCTGAATCTATTGATCCACTGATTTCTCTTTGGTCCTGATGGTCTCAGCTCTTCAGTCACATTCACTAGACACCAGGATGAGGCTTTTTTTGCTGCTAGGACTGCTTTTCTTCACATATGCGGCTGAGCAAGGTGAGAACACTTACTTTTTATAACGATTTGATATATTTTCTGTTTGTTGGAAATGTGCTCTTCTTCCTGTCAGAGTCGTGTATTGAGCGCTGTGAAAATGGATTTGACGCCACCAAAAACTGCCAGTGTGACTCTATGTGCACATACTACAAGAGTTGTTGCACAGACTATGAGTCCTTCTGCCGTATTAGGAGTAAGTTTACCAGTGTGGTTTCATAAACCATTTCATAAACGTGAAATGCAATGATCAAAACAGATGCATGAGAAACTATTCTCGTTGCAGCCCGTGGAGACACCTTTCCTTCTTACCCTGAGGATGATTATGAGGAGGCAAATAGCACAGAGGTACCAATCAGATCCAGATCACAGCAAAGAATTATGACCCCTTCTCCAGCAACCTTTGCTGATATATTCAGCCTATTAACACCAACTTCTCAAGTCTTGGATTCGACGTTAAATGATGACCCAACACCAGTGATTTCCACTGCTGCCTCTCCAACTACACATTACCCTCTATTACCCTCCACCATCAAGACCCCAACAACAACTGAACGAACAACCTCAACTGCTGATCCCACACCGACAAAAGCCAAAGACCCTGACGCTGAGGTCTGCAGTGGCAGACCCTTTGACTCCTTCATGCAGCTCAAAAACAGCTCTGTATATGCATTCAGAGGTAAGTGCCTCACAGCAAACAACAAAAATGTAAACAGTATACAAAATGACTTTACTTTTTTTTTTTACAGTTATAACGTGTAGTCAGTTATTTTTTTCGTTCCTGTTTTACCTGCCTGAGTTTCTAGATGGTTTCCTTGGTTATTAATTAACTCCATACCTGTTCTGTTTTAGTCAATAGTCCTCTGTGTATTTAAGCATTCAGTTTCCTGTGTTTCATTGTCTGGTATTGTCTTAGTTTTAAGTGGTTGTGTTTGTTTATTCCCTGTTGGATTTATTAAAGACTCTTTCTGTTCATTACTCCTTCGTCGTGCGCCACAACACCCACCTACCGTGGCAACAGCAATATAAAAATGTACATACAATTATATTTACTACTGGTAGATTTTTTAAAATAAAAAATGGGTAAATAGATAAAAGGAAAATAAAAGACAAACGTTTAAAAAGGTTGTAAGATTATAAAACAAAAGATAAAACAAAAAAATCTGCAGTAGTTCTGAAATTATACTCTTATGATGGTTCAATATTTGTTCTTCTTCTTGTTTTTATTTATTCTCTTTTATACACTTGTTTTATTAAAAATGTGATGTGTTTGTCACCAGGAGAATATTTTTTTGAGCTTGATGAGAAATCAGTATTACCGGGGTACCCAAAGCTCATTGAAGACATCTGGGGAATAAAAGGTCCAATAGATGCTGCCTTTACTCGCATAAACTGCCAAGGAAAGACATACATTTTCAAAGTATGAATGACCTCAAATTATTTAGTGTATACATTGTGAAAAGTTTATTTGTGTTATTTACAATAAAGTAGCCTAAATAGTCACAATTCAAATTTGTTTAATCAGAGTTATTGAATCTGTTTAGTGCTTGATTGAAAAAGACAATATTTTATTGTATTATTCTCAGGGTAATAAATACTGGAGGTTTGATGATGGAGTGCTAGATGAAGACTATCCACGGGACATATCTGTGGGATTTGAGAAGATACCAGACCATCTTGATGCTGCCTTTGCCATTCCTGCTCACAGCCATCATGGGAAAGAGAAAGTTTATTTTTTTAAAGGTCAGACCTAACTTTAATATATATATATTATTCACATTGAATTTAAATTTACTTTCATTTTCATTAATCTTTACTAAACAAAGTTTATGTTTCTTTTTTCTAGGAGACCAGTATTACCAGTATGAGTTCAAGCACCAGCCATCCCATAAGGAGTGCATTCAGATGTCATTGAGATCTCCCTCAGCACTCTTCAGCAGATACACTGACATTTACTACAACCGATGGGTTGAGCACTTCAACCAGCTCTTTGGTGGAGGTAATACTTTTTTAGGGCAAGCTATCAATATTATGCACCTGGAAAAGCTTTCATAACACAACTTTTAATTGCTTTTTTTTCCAGCCCAAAGTCATCACGGTGGCCATCACTTCATCAACAAAGACTGGATTGGGATCAAATCACCTGTGGATGCTGTGCTAGCCGGCAGACTCTACGTCACTCCGAGATTGCCCAACAGAAGGCGTCAGAACAGAAATCGGCAGGATTGGGACCAGCAGTGGGGCCAACGGTATGGGCAGCAGGGGGGTCAGCAGTGGGGCCAACGGTATAGGCAGCAGGGGGGTCAGCAGTGGGGCTCCAGGCGCAGGCAGAACAGGTCACCATACTGGGAGACTATGGCTGAGAGGGGCATCAGCATTGGACACGAGTATGCTCAGAGGTTTGGGCAAGACAGGTGGCAAGATCAGGACAGACGCAGAGACAATTATCATAGACAAAATGACTACGATTCTGACTACAGATACCAACCTTCGGAAGACATTGTCCATGACATGCTGAATTGGCGTCAGCCCTTACAGAGTGTCTACTTCTTCAAAGGAGGTACTGAAATTGAAATGATAGTATTATATTAGCCTACAGTATATTATATAAGTATGTACAACATTTTCTTTACAGACATGTACTACAGAGTGAATCTCCGAACGAAGCGGGTCGACTATGCAAACCCTCCATATCCAAGACCTATTGGAAAATACTGGCTTGGCTGCAAAGACACGCCAGGAGCAGAAAAGAGATGAGTCCAACTGTAAACAACTGCCATTTAGTAGTATTTATCATACAGGCATACAAAAATAAGCTGCATTTGTAAGGTCAAAAATAAAGGTGATAAGAAAGGCCTTATAGAATCTCTCCACAGATTTCTACACAAATGGAACGACATCATTCATAAATATTCCTGATTGTTGTGGTGATTAAGTGCAGTGGACACCATGCAGTTTTTAGTCAATAAAAGATAACATTTCTAATAAATAGATATATGAATTTAATGAGAATCAAAGCAATTGCATGAGAGTTTACTGATGCTTACAAAAGGGTGAAGTTGCCATGAGCTTCGCTACAGCTTTTAGTGAGGAACAGTTGTGCAATCCTTCAATAAACAATGTTTTTTGATCTAAAAATATTAAGTCATTATTTCTATGTAATGTTTACATCAGCTTATTAGGTTGTGCCTTGGAAAAAAATATGAACAGAAATCTCTTTCAAAAGGTCTAGGTTTAGTTTCTCCAGCACAGTAAAAGGGTGTTTCTTGTCAATTTTGCTGCCAACTACCAATATCATTCAAATTACCAGAAAGTGTTTTAGCACATTTCATCAGTTTATTGTGGTTTCTTGCTCTATCCAAAGACTGAGTACTGCCAATATCAATATATTTATTTACATGACCCAAGTAATCAGTGTCATGCTGCCAAGAAAAACTGTTGTAGCGATGCATGTACAGACTAATCTTTATGTATCTTCCATGGAGAAAGAGATATCAAAAACCAAGATATGCAAATACACACTCACACAGCCTTAAGATAAAATGCTTTTTAAGGAGAACCAAGACGCAAACCAATATTTTTTTTTATTATTAAGTTATTTCATGCATAATTGCAAAAAGAAACATATTGACCTCAAGCATTTGAAAGTCAGTGTATGTAAACAGTTACTTATGGGTTATAAAGGGAGCATCCTGATAAAAAAATTTTTTTAAATAAGGTAATTTAATGGAAATTATAATGAAAATAATATCAACAAAATTTTCGATGTAGATATGTTTATGCAGTTTATGCAAAACTAACATACAGTACATCTTAAAATGGAAATATTGCCCTTTAAATCGATAACTTTCAATAAGATTCAGGAATATTATGAATGCTTTACATAAACATTCTCATAACTTGGCTCATTTTCTGCTTGGTCCATAACTGTTTCATTAATAATAATCTCTGAAGAGGTGGAGACCCCATCAGACAGAGCCACAGTCTCATAAGCATGCTCTGTCAGAGCGTCTGTCTCACAATCTACTTCAGTGTCTTGCTCCAGCTCTAAACTATGGAGGGTTTCGCTCTCTGGGACACTCTTTAAAATAGAGGACAAGGGCCTCTTGGGGGTGCTGTTCTCTTGAGGAAAGTCTGTTGCCCCTACTGTGCAGGGAGAGCTGAGGGAGCTGTGTTTCCTGCGACTAGGCTTCCTCATGACCACCTCTGATTGGCCGGACCCAGAAGTTTGCTCCCACGCACTGGCCCGTGCTCCCAGTTTCTTCCGCGGGGGCTTGGCAACCGCCTGCCCCCTGCCTTTGGGCTGGGTAGCCTCCTCTTTTTGTCCCTGGAGGCTGCCAAGTCTGCGCAGCATTGCCTGAACGGGCCCTTCCGAAGGCGGCTCTTGCTTAGCCATATTTTGGGTCTTACCCACAGTCACATAAACAGTTGTTAACTTCTCTGAATCTGCATCCTGGCTGCCATCAGATGGCTGGGTGTTTTTTCTGGTATTGGAAAGTGTGCGTCGTCTCCCACCGGGCACAGTGAGATGAGTCCTGAGCGGGCCAGAACTATATCTTACAGAGTCAGATTGTGATGTTTCAGAGGCAGCTGCTTGCTCCTCAGAGGAGATGTTCTCCTCATTGTTTTTTTCTTCTTTTTCTGTTTCTATCTCACTATGGTTTCCCTGTCCTCCTTGCAGGGCAGAGATCATCAGCACACCCCAGGCTTTGGGTTTCCGAGTAGTTCCTGGCAGATCTTGGGTCGAGCTACGGCGCTCTTTAGAGGTGAACTTTGTGCCCTCTGCAAAAGATACTGAAGGGCGTTTGGATTTGGCAATGCTGGAGGTACGAGGGATACCAAAATCTTGTGACATGTCCTCGCTGCTGAAGGTTGATGGGTCAGGGAAGAAGTTACACTTGGAGTTCAGCTCCTGAAGCTCTCCACCGGCCACTGTAAGAACATCTGTGAGAGAGTGTGTAAACATGTATCAGTATATTGCTTAGAAGTTGCTTTTACAGACTTTCACATTGCGCAAATCTGACTTTCTAGAACTAAATTCTCACTTCCTGATAAACTAGCTCTAAATATCAAAAAAAAAAAATGGAAGTTGCTGCAATAGGATTGAGCGCATACAATTTTTAAATGTATCTTTCCGTTTCCATCCAGCAGGGTTTTTTTTAGTGATATCCCAAAATGCACTTAAAAATAGGTGGATGGAAACATAGCTAGTGACACAGATCTGATTTTTGAAAGTGAATAACAAATATGATACTAAATATGACTCCTTTTTTGCAATGTGGCTTTAGTGTGAACAGTCAGGTGGAATAAATGCAAATTGGTGTGAATTCTAAAATAATGATTTATGAATTTGGGGTATGTAAGAGTTGTTTTAAAAAGAGGAAATTGGTACTTTTATTCAGCAAGGATACATTAAATAGATTAAAAGTGACTGTAAAAACATTTATAATGTTACATTTCTGTTTCAAATAAATGTTAACATTAACAAACAAATTAGGTGGCATAACATTGATAATAATAAGAAATGTTTCTTGAGCACGAAATCATCATATTATAATGACACATTATAATGTGACACTGAAGACTGGAGTAATGATGCTGAAAATTCAGCTTTGCATCACAGGAATAAATTACATTTTAAACCAATAAAATTAAGACTAGAAATATAACTTTTACCTTCCCTGGGCGGTTCACAGTAAATGGCCTCTCCTTCATCATCAGTTTCAAATGAATCAGTTACCCAGCCGGATGATGGCTGCTCAATGAAGCTGTGGTTAAATGTGAGCTCAGGATCATGATGAGAGACTGAAGACACACCAGAGAACATTATAGGTCCACTTACGTTCACCAAAACACAATCTTACTTGCATACGTTTCTCAGTGACAGCAGCAAATGAAAATAGATGCATTACCTGTAACCCTGGGTAAACCAGATGACCAAAGGGTAATGCACGGCATGGCTGAACCCATGTTGGCCAACACAGTGTAAACGTGGTGCTTCATGCGGGCTGTAGGGCTCCCATCCCTAACCGCCACTCTGAAAGACAGATTTAGCAGAAGATTTTCTTACTGTTTACAAAATTAAAGGAAATCTTTTTGTATTATATCAGCTGCCAGATAACAAATTCATACCCTTCCTTCCCTTCGACTGGCCTGCCGCAAAAGCAGCAGCAGAACAACAAGGCGAGTATTAAAATGCACAGAGGAATCAAAAGCCCTGCTATGAGACCTGCTCTGCTACCTAGCAGACAAGACACACACACACAAATGGATGAGGGGGATGTGGATACCAGCTGTGAAAACCAACTGTAGTGTCTATACATACTGTTTGGACAAGCCCCTGTGGCTGGATGGCAGGCATGATTCCCACAGTCACATGTGGAGGAGCAGTTGACGCCGTACAGGTTAAGAGGACATGAGCTGTTACAGCTGCAGAGATTGAATGGTGAGAGACACTCATTTGAATCTTATACCTTTGTATCCTTGAATACCTTGAATCTTAGTTAAAAAACAACCTATAAATACCACTGTACCCTCACCTCTCACCCTGGAAACCAGGAAGACAAATGCAACTTCCTGTCACATGGTCACAGTGGCCATGATAGCAGGTTTTACACAGGAAGCGGCAGCCATCTCCGTAAGTACCATCTGTGCAGGGTTTGTCACATCTGCAGAGGGAGAAGCCCAAAAAAAAGTCAACTCAAAGATATAAAAACCTTTTTAAAACACTTAAAATTAATTTCATTGCAGATAATAAGGCTTTAAGGTATTATGATTAGGTATTTACAGATTTGTCAATTCAGTTCAATTCCATTTGGTTAAATTCATAAGACTCATTAAAACCTATACCTCTTCTTTTTGAACTATTAAATAGACTGGCTTATTAAGAGAGTAATTTATTTGTGAATGGGACAATGGTTGTGCTGTATGTTGTTGATTCTCTTTAAAGAAACAACTCATAAGAGTCATTTGTTCGTGAATCAAACACTGGCCACACTGTACACTCTTAGAAAAAAGGGTTCATTGGGGTTCTAGAACCATAGGGTTACCCAAAGAACCTTTTATGCTAAAAAGGTTCTATAATGATTTATTTTAACACAAAGGTTCTTTATAGGATATTATTCATTCATATATTACATTATTCTGCAACATTTTGTAGTTGTAATCCAATTATTGTTTATTAAACTGTTGTAGTAACTTAATATCACATTTTAATCATGCTGATTTTTGGAGGAGAAAAACTGAAATGGCCCTCTTCGTGTGATATTGATTAACTACAGAAAATGATATAAAGATATACATTTTCTAACCCCCATATCTTGAATTTTGTGATCATTCACATGCATTCATAAATACATTTTAGGGTCTTGATGCTTGTCAATAATATGAAATATTTAATCCGGAAAGGACAAAACAAATGATAATGAATGAACCCCTAAAAGGTTCCATATAGAACCTTTTTATTGAACCCTTAAAAAGGGTTCTGTATAGAACCTTTTAGGGGTTCCAAATGCGTAGCGCCGATAGAACCTTTTCTTCTAAGAGTGTATGATGTTTCTGATTCACTAAAAATAACTAACTCATAAGAGTCGTTTGTGACTCAGACTACACTAGTCACGTAAGCACCTATTAGCCAGGACATCAAGAGATTCAAGGTTTGTGACAAGGTTTATCATCTAATGTGGTTAAGTGCATACATTTTAACTGTCCTTTTTAGGACCCATGCCACAGTAAATAAGACAATAGGATGTTCTTTTCAGAGCTGAATCCCAACGGATCTGTACCTTGGTCCAGTCCACCCAGTGTCACAGTGTAAGCATGCTCCAGTTTCCAGGTCACATGGGTCCATATTTCTGCAATGCGGACAAACCTCTTGGCAGCGATGGCCATAATAACCTGCAGGACAGCTCTGGTCACAGCGAGTGCCATTCCACCCTGGTGCACAGGCATCACACAGGCCGTCCTGTTTAGAGCAAGACCTGCCTCCTTCACAGTGTCCGCACCTACACTCACACACAGATAGGGGAACACAGAAATCATGGATGAACCAAAAATTCATGTTATCTTTTTAATCTTGCCTTTTCACTCACCTCTCCTTACAGCCTCTGCCGTACTTTCCACTCTCACAAGGCTCATTGCAGACAGAGCCTTTGTAACCCGGGTAGCACAAACAGGTGCCAGTTTGCAGGTCACAGTCGGAATTGCTGAGATTACAATTACAACGGCGGTCACAGGACGGACCCCACCAGCCACGAATGCACTGACAGCTCCCAGTGCGCTGCTGGCAGGGGGACACAAAGCAGTTGCATCGCAGGCTGCACTTTTGGCCCCAGTAGCCCTCATTACACGAGCAGCGGCCTGTGGCTTGGTCACAGGTGGATGTAGAGGGTTGGCACTGACAGGCTTTGGAGCAAGTGGGCGTCCACCAGCCCTCCTCACAGGTGCAGTTGCCGTAGACAGGGTCACATTTCCCATGACGTGCACATTTGCAGCTGTTTTGGCACAGGTTGCCCCAGCGGTTAGACAGGCACGTGCACTCACCCGTAACTGGGTCACAGACCCCATGAGGGTGACAGGGGCAAAGCTCACGACAATCCGCACCCCAAAATTCACGAGGACAACCTGCGGAGAAATAAGAATTCAGATCCATACAATAACTAGAATCGCACTACAATGAAAACAATAGAAAATAATATGAATATTGTGTAAAAATATATATTAATTATTTATTCAGTTTTGTTTTGTCAGAGATCCTTTTTATGGAACAGTTAGTTGCTGTAGGCTAGTTGAATTTGAATTCATCAATTACATAATTACACAAATTAACGTCACGAGTGAGTCACTGAATCATTACTTCAACAAATTAATCTAAACACCGTGATTCATTAAGGAACGCCACTCCTGTGTGTGCACTGATTTATGAATTTTTTTTTTATAAAACAGCCCTGTCTAATAAGACAAAAAAAAAGCACTAGGTTGTAAAAGAATAAAAAATTTACAGAAACTTTAGATTTAATTTATATTTCATGTTGATTACATTTAATATATTACACTTTTAATTAAAATACAATATTAATTGGCCATACTTGTTTATGCTAAGGTTTCATTGCATTAACAGTTTTGAGCAGCAGGTGCCGACAGCCTGTTTGTTTCGCGTCCCTCTACAGATAATCGTTTTGCGAAGCAATTGATTCAGAGTTTTGAAAAGCTTCGTTTCTCCCATACTGTTTGGAAACAGGTTGATTCTCCTATGGAACTATTTTAGTTGACGGAGGGAAAACAAAGTAACTGGCAATATTGCGTCTAAAAATGTAGGTAACAATATTAAATAGGCTAGTTGTTGATACAAAGCAGAATCACAGTTCAGGCCACACTTGTATCAGGCATTCTTACTCGTTTTTCAAATCTCTAACCACAGCTACAAAGGTCTTGAAAACTGAAACCTTGGTGATGATATTACTCACGGGTTTTGCACTGGTACCCGTAAAATCCAGGTTTACATCGACAAAGTCCAGGGTAAACACAGACTTCGTCCTGCAGACAAGCTCTTTCACCCTCACAGAGGGCTGAGAAAACAAAAAGGGAGACTTCAGACAACATTAACTGAGACCGCAGCTTCACAAAACTGCTGACATCTGCAGGCCAACTGGAAACGGGCTTGGTGTGTGTCATCAATAAAACAACAATGTAATACATTTTGTATTAAACTCTACATCTATGGTATCAATACTCACGGACAGTGCATTCATCACCATTTTGGCCCCATCCAGAACAACATGTGGGAGAATCATCCCTGTTTAAAAAATATAGCAGACATTATGCTACAATGTATTGAATCTACTGTCCTAATAAATAGTGAAAACAGTTCATAAGTAGGATAGAGATAAAAATTTAAACAGGGTTCATAATTTAAGAAACCTCTTATAAATCACATATATCTATTAAAATCACACTGTTTCTCTTAAACAGTTTGAGATTAAATTGAAAGAAAATGAAGACTTCAGAAGTCTCTCAAAATTATCTAAAAATGTCCCAATATCTATGATTTGTAATTTGATCAAACATTTCACATTGAAACTATAAAACGGTCTTGTCAATATGATTTACTTTCATTTTATAGTTCTCTATTATTACTGGCCTATATCAGAACACTGACACATTGACACTAATTTTAGGAAAGACACCTGAGACAATGATACTTCAGTATAACTGAATTCTAGGCTAGTACCTGATACTGAGGCAGATATTCCTCCCGGTTGGAGAGAGTCTCTGAGCTGAGCATTGGACACACATGAGGATCAGTCCAAATGAGGTCAGAAAGGTGTCCATCCCCTCCAGACCGACCAAAACCAAACCCCCTCTCCTACCACGGCACCAGTCCAGGCTAGTTCACTGGAACAGAAAAGATCCAGTCCAGTCTCTGTAGCAAAAATGAGCTTTCCAATTCCCTTTGTTTCCTCTGCAAGTTTCCTGAGGAAGAAAAGCCAGCTTCCTCTAATTCAATAAGCCTCTGGTTGTTTAAAGACAAAATCAAGGCCCAGAATTTCGGGGAGGAGTTGGATATTTTTAATGGTCAGTCTGCCTGCCAACATTTTCTCATCCTTACCAATTACTTTCATATGTAAATAAATAAATAATAAAAAATTTAGAAAATTATGTCTGACTATAAATGGACTTTTGTCCAGAATACAATTATCTTTTCAGGTCAAAAATCACACACACAAACATCACAATAACCCCTAAAGTTTTTATTTAGTTGTATAGCACTTTCTAGTAACAAATATGTTTGCAAAATAAAACAGTAAAAGGTCAGTATAGGACTCATTAACTTTTATTTCCAAAGGTCCAAAGATAAACAGATGAGTCACAGACAGCTAAGGAATACAGAATTCAGCTAAGGGCCTTTAAAACATATGGGCACCCATTAGCTCTAATTTCCTCTGGAGGAAACACAGACTTCCTCTCAATCAGGGAACACCTTAAGACGCATACAAAGTATATTTGAATCACATCCACATTTTTTCATCTTATTTCAACATAAGGGATGTGTCACACACCATATCTGATCAGTTGAATGGCTGAAGAGGAGCCAACTCATTAAAGAAATAGTTCACCCAAAAATTAACATTGTCATATTTTACTCACCCCCACATTGTTTCAAACTTTTATGACTGACTTACTTCTGTGGAACACAAAAGAAGATGTTTTGAGAGATCTCCAGTGTTGTTTGTCCGTACTATGGAAGTCAATGGTAACCAAAACGGTTTGGTTTGAACATTCTTCAAAATTCTTAACATGTCTTACTATTTATGTAATTCTTTTGTGTTCTGCAGAAGAGTTCAACAGGTTTGGAATGAGGAAATTATGACAGAATTGACATTTTTGAGTGAACACCAGGGTAAAAAATCGTGGACATCTCCATAGAACTGGCATTGCTTGACATTAAAAATAAAAAGAAAGTTAGATACAAATATTAAAATGTTTCTATTCAAAAACATGCTGAAAATCCTTATAGATATCCTTATAGAAAATGGATACTTTTTAGGGACAGCTAATGTTTTATCAAAAACAAATGATTGAATACAAAATACTCTAATGCCCCCTATTGACATAAAAGGGTCAGTGTGATTATCTCTGATAGTGATTGTAATACAATGTCAGTATCTTTGGTTAAAATCCATATTAAATATACTCTCTATAAAAATAGCTGCTATAATTCTCTCTAGCTTCCATCCAGACATCGAAAATATAATGCCAGGTGTATTATGATTATCAAGACACTGCAGATTACTCCCATGTTTTAAGTGCACCAGTCTGCAGTCATTTATGCACCACCAAATGGAATTGCAGGAATAATTATTGTTTCCAAAGCCTCCTACATCCCTTCCAAGTCAATTTCCTACTAAACAGCTTATTACATGTAGCCCCACCCTAAACGCATGCCATTGGTTGAGCCAGAAGTGGGCCTTGAAATAGCAATATTTTGAAAGTGCCACGTTTACACTCATTGGAAAAGCAATCAAATGTCTTACTTACAGTTATATTAGCGTATTAAACTGTAATAGGAGAAAGTGAAAAAAAATTATACACTTCACCTTTAACTATATATACACTGTCATTGAAAAGTTTAGGGTCAGTAAGATTTATTTTTAAAGAAATTAATACTTTTCTAAAAGATGATTTTAGAAGATGATACTTTTCCACAAAATTATTAAGCAGCACAAATGTTTTCAACATTGATATTAATAAGTAATGTTTCTTGAGCACTAAATCAGTATATTACAATGATTTCTGAAGGATCATGTGACACCGAAGACTCGAGAAATTATGCTGAAAATTCCGCTTTGCAATCAAAGGAATAAATTATATTTTAAAAATATATTAAAATGGAAAACAGTTGTAATCACATTTCACATTACTGTGTGTTTGTACTGTATTTTTGATCAAATAAATACAGCTTTGGTGCTCTTGAGATTTTACCGACCCCAATCTTTCAAACAGAAGTGTAAACAACTAACAACAAAATATGGGACAGACAGTCGAAACTCTAGCGATCAGCTAATTTAACAAAAGCCAAATGCTGACTCATTTTTTTATACTACGAGTAAAAATTACTGCTTAGGCAAAAACCATAAAAATACCATGTCTGTATAACCAAATACATAGAGAAATAGTTCTCTCAATACAATCTTCAGTCCGTTCCTTTGTTTGAAACCTAAATGAGATCAAGAACATATTTTGAACTTCTCTCTTCAAACCCAGGTAAGGATGAGTGACAGATGGGGTGGTTCTCAAGAGGAGCTGAGGGTTTGTGTCTCTCCCTCGAATCCCTGCTCATCTGGATCGATGATTTCCCACGTGGAGCTGGATGTCGGAAGGCCAGAGGGCTGGGAACCGGAGCTCTTAGTAAGACTGGACCGCGTCAGGAAACCAAATCTAAAGGTTTCAGTCAGAGGAGATAAGAGCGCTTTAAATCACTGATAGGAGAACGACAAAGGGGGATTTCAGTACTATTTTTAGTTCAGTTTCAGTAGCTAGTTGGCACGCTCAGTTACTAAGGTTACTAAGCTGAAGAGAGAAATGTGATTAAGAGATCTCTAAGATCAGCTTAGAGTTTTCCCACGAACATATAGACAGAATGCTGCTAAGAGCCAGAATATACAGTATATTTTGGAGCAAATCACACAAATTACTACATGCAATACTCAGAGAAGAGAGCAGATTCCCTTTAGAAAAAGACTAAGAGACTTACTTAAAAATGTGTAATACATGAGCTTCTCACTGAGTATATTGTCAGTTGCGCAATACTTGAAGTCACATGCTTTTAAAGGACAAGTTCGGTATTTTACACTTAAACTGTTTTAAGATCGTTTCTGATGAAATAGAACGGTTAAGATTGAAATTTGGACACATGCTGCTGGCCCGAGAATTTTCTGGGGTGCTACCACAGAAACCGAAAATTATCGGGCCAGCAGCATGTGTCCAAATTTCAATCTTAACCGTTCTATTTCATCAGAAACGATCTTAAAACAGGGCTTTAAGTGTAAAATACCGAACTTGCCCTTTAACCAACATACATTTAAAGGTAAAGTTTAACAAGCCCAACCTGCCCCACAGGCTACAACATAAAAATGTCTGTCATCTAACCTAAAAAATGTAAACCAAGAAAGTAAATGTAAAAACAAATGTCTGTCACATAACCTAAAATGTGGTAAGAAATGTAAACAATGTAAAAATAAAAAAAGTGGTAACATCTAAATTACCCTTGGTAACAAATTACATTTGGCCAACATATTATTTAATAGAGAATCATTCATACTGCATTAAATTACACAAAGTAATTCACATGTATAAAATCAGTTAGATTGACTTCTTAAAGGTGTGTAATGTTTGCACAACTAGCAGCACCAAATACATTTAAAAAACTGTTATACTACATAACAACATTGAACAAAATTACAGAACTCAACAGCAACCATAACAAGTGCAGATCTTTTACAGCACAGAAGCATGTCAGAGGCATTTCTGCTATTGCTCAAAAACTACATCTTAAACTACAAAAACAAACTAAACCTTTCACACTCATAATGTATTTATTGTACCTAAGACTGGTGGCTTATCCCATAACCCAATTCTACTGAAACCAATTTTTTGTGAAGTAGGTTAGAAGAATTTAAGTAGATTGTTGGACTGAAATCAGTTATTGCTATAGGTCTGTCTTGTTTTAACATGAATGCAGCACTCACATGTTTCTGATGCGTGAGTCCTGGGGTCTGTTGTCAGTGTCTTCCAACATGTCTTCGTTTCCACTCCTCTCAAACAAAGGGCCATCTGTCTCATCTCTATATGAGAGTGAAACATGGTTAAACATAACATTAATCCCTGTATACTACCAGTATTGTTTGCGGCGTTTACTCACGTGCTACATTCGCTAACAGGTATGCCAAGCATTTTAGACTTTATGACGGTCCTCTGCTTCTTTATGGCAGAGCGCACGGCATCGAGTAAAAACCCTGGGCATCTCTCATCGTTCAGGATTTCCCTAAGGAAAGACAGAGAAATGCGTGTACGTATTGAGAAAGGATGTTGTTCTGATATAAAGGTTAGAATAAGTCACAAATACATCTGTCTCACCTTTGGTAATATGCAAGCTCCTCCTTTACCAGAAAGAGATTGGCCTTCAACTCGTTCCTCTCAAAAAGCATTTCCCGTACTTCCATCTTGGTAAAACAAGGCCGATTTGGATCTTTCAAGTCAATGATCATCTTATCTGTGAGGTCAATGGCTGAACTGCTCTGAAGGAGACAAAGGTGGAATTATAGGAGTATGTGAGTCAAATACCATAAATGTCTTAAGCACAGTTGATATTGTGCAGCTGATTCCATTTTTAAAAAGACAGTTTGATAACACTTTTACAGTGTTTGTGACTGTAAACCACAATCATTAAACTAAAAACAAAAAGTGTGGTACACAGTGGTGCCTAAATAAGAGGTTTAAGTGAGTTCATAAACACTCAGAATTAAATTTAGAAAATAATTTAAAAAAAACATTTGAATATAAATATTAATACAAAGGTAATTTAATCATATTTAAATGTAAAATAATAAATACAATCAGTTCCTTTCTAAATCCTTTATATTTATAATTTTCATATTATTATGTTATTAAAAACTGTATGTTCATTACTAGAAACTTATTTGATTTCTAAATTTAAATAATCTGTTATTTTTATTAAGATCGTGTTTGAAACTAAAAATACTGAATAAAACAAAAACAGTTTAATATAAATATTATTTTATAATATTTAAATGTAAAATAATAAATATAATAGTTATTTTCTAAATAATTTATACTTATTTATATTACATAAAATATAAAAATAAAAATTATATACATATTTATTTATATCTATTATTTATATAAAATAATTTTAATTTTTCAGTTTTTGTTTATCACTAAAAGCTTATTTGATTTCTGAATTTAAATCATCTGTTAGTCTGTTATTAAGATAAATTAATCAAATTAAAATTAAATATAAATGTAGTTATTTAAACTATCAAGTTTAAAAGTAATAAAATAAATTACAGTGTTTGTAAATATTATTATAAAATAATTGAATATAATATTTAAATATAAAATAATTAAACAGTTATTTTCTAAATAATGCTACAGGTCTAGTTCAGTGTATTAACATTAATTGGCCGTTTTTGTTCCTTACTAAAAGCTTTTATTTATTTCTGAATTTAAATGATCTCTGTTGATTAAGATAAAACTAAAGTGAAACAGATTCTGACAAGGTTTTAATGTCAGAATTTAATCAAGCATCCTGAAATGTTTGTACGCTGAAGGGGGAGTTGTGCACAAACATGCCCATTACACTCCTGCGAGGGCAAACATGACCTACATATGCCAAATCCAACCAACCAAAGTGGAATTTAGGCCCTGCGCCTGCGGTAGTACATACCAATACCTAAACCCCCCAAGAGGAACATGGAAGCTTCTGTCTCATTATGCTTTTAGGAAATACAAAAATGATGAATACCCACAATCCCACATATAAACCCAATACAGGACAACTCATTTGTTAGTAAGAATCTAAGTAATATTAACTTGACTAACCGTTTCAGCAGCAGTATTCACGCTGGCTCTTTCTAGCTGTGAGTTCAGGCGCTCTATCTCTTTCTGTTTCTCGCACAGGTCGGCCTCCATGTCGGCCTTCCTCTCCACAGCGCTCTTCAGCTGAGTCTGCATGATGTTCTGCTTGTGTCTGAGCTCTGCGTTTATCTTCATCAGCCGTTCCTGCTGCTCCTGGAGCTGAACAACAACCACGCACTTCTCATCACTCAAACTGATTTATAAAAAAGTTGAAAACGTAAAAGTAAAAATGATGTTAACTTTCTCTAAAGCTAAAAATTTGCAGTTAATTTTCCATGCAATTGTCTACTATGTGGAACTGGTCTGACCAGTTTTATAATAAAGGCAAGGCAAACATAAAACATAAAAAGGGAAACTATTAACCATTAATACGCCTCTGATGCAATTCACGAATAACTACTTGTCGGCCACGACTGGTGACATGACACTTATTTTATTTTGTCACGGGTGGTCTGCGATGTTACACAATGTTGGCACTATGTTTTAAATTCAACAAAAGAAACCTTGATGTTGCAAAAACTAAACTAGTTCTGATGAAAAGACTACAGTCTGTTTTACAGTGGGTGAAAAACCTGGTTACCAGAATTCATTTGTACAGGGACAGTGTGAAAAGAAATATCAAAAGGATTTTTGGAAAGAAAAACACTCCTTAAGTTGGGGGGGGGATGTTTGCTTTCATTTTATGTGCATGAAAGCAACATTTTGGAGTATAATAATAGCCCGTTGTAACCCAAAGGTTCGTGGTACAAATCCTGGTGCCCCTGATAATTGATTTGAGCAACTCAGGTTGTATCAGACACATACCGCTTCCACCTCCTTGGACATGCTGGATATCTCCTGAACTTTCGCTCTCAGCTCATCACGCTGCTTATCCACCACTTCCTTCAGCTTGAGCATCACCTCTCGTTCCTGACGCTGTGTGCGGTCTAGAGAAAAGATCCGGTTTTAAAATACTGCATGCAGACAGATGCAGATAATGTTGTAAAATAAGACATTTCAAATGCAGTTTGAATTACAGATGAATTTTACATTGTGTACTGTCCCTAAATAAACAAATAAATAAAATGTCACCATTTCCTGAATTTCAGGAGTTTGACTAAATAAATGTATTTGCCATCCAAAATAAAAGCAGATGTTAACCGCTCCTGGAATCTGACAACAACATTCCTGACTGCTGATCTAACGGTAATAAATTAAGGAGAAAAACTCCTCCCTTAAATAAGATAAACGGCTTTATTCAGCTGAAACTTTGCACACAGAATATGAGTTCAGTTGCTCAGAGTTGTTGTATTGCTCTCTGATATCAGGATAGAAAAAACACCTCCATTTGAAGATCTCATGACAAGCAATTACATTTTGGACTTTATACTGTATACAACAATAAAAATTAAAGTTAAATCGGTGCTACAAGAAAATACACTGAGGCTGTAATAATTTAAAAACATTTAACACTCTGGATAATCCCTTCCTTAAAAAAATTAACAATTAAATATTTTGAAACATTTTTTCATTATGATGATGTATTGACAAATTTGTTTTTGGTATTTCACTGAAGATAATTGACCCAATTTTCTAAATGCATGTCATAGATCTGACTGTGAAGGATTTATCCATGTAGATGTTTAAATGTAAAAAAAAAAGAAGAAAAAAAAGACTTCCAGTCATTTAGTCAGATTAAACCTGCGCCTCTCTTACAATCAACTGCAAGCTTGTATTCATCTGCCTCCACTTTTGAGTGCAATGCCACATCTTAGCCAAATCCAATAAAAAACAGATGTATAGAACCAAGCATTACATTTTCTTTTCCGATAACCCATTACAGTCAGCATGTACATCACAATACAGAAAAAAAAGTTACTTCTGTGACTTTAGTAAGACATCATTCCAATACATAAAACAATTAAGACCATCTGAACTAAAAACATTTCATGAAGGTTTCCATTCCAGAAGATGTAGTTCATTTACTATTACACTGGAAATGGCAATTACACTGATGTTCCATTCATTTTGGTATAAATAAACAAACCCATGTCTTCATTTAAATATTGTTATGTGAGTCCCTGGTCATTTTACCTTCTTTGGAGTGAGTGCATTGTAAGCGGGTCAGAAGCTCCTGGTTATCTTCCTTGAGCTGACGCACCTGCGACTGTAACACTTCTACGTTCTCCTTCAGTTTCTTCTCTTTCCGATGCCAGTCCTGATGAAAAAACACAATCGAATCATTGCAAAAATCCTTTCAAACCACAAAAGCATGGAGTAAGACTACCAGGTTTCACCCTGAGATTGGTTTCAATTCAAAAAGCCTAACAATTGAACAGATCACTTTGAGAACACAGTGGCTGAGTCCAAAATCAATCGCACTCTCTTAGGTACTTATTTTGAATAATTACTTACTTCATGGCCGCTAAAAAAAAAAAAGAGTATGTTCTATATAGTATGAATGTGTGTAGTATTAACATACTACATTTGCCATGCTTTCATTATCATGTGACCAACCAGCCAGTTGCTTCACTGCCATTCCCAAATCCTCTCCCATAGTCTCATGGGATAGTAAAGTGTCCATCATATCATATGCATCTCGCAGGAAGTAGCAGGTCATCCGGGTACTTTTTGCTAACTCTTTTATGAGTACTGTGTGAATTTGGACATACTTTTGTCACATACTGTTTTTCGCCTACTACAAAGTAGGGAAGTATGATTTCAAATGCAGCCAGTGGCTTGTAAACCACTCATGTATTAACAATGCAGAACAGGCCCATATACTTATATAAGCAGCACACTATTAATTGAGAGATGTTTGACCGGTTCATTTTATTAACGAACAATTTTATTTATTAAAGATTTTATTAACTCCTCTTTTAAATAAGATAAACAGCTTTCAGTCTTAAACTTTGCGCACAGAAAATGAGAGTTATGTTAAATTTCTTTTGAAGATCTCAATAAGATTTAATAACTGATTGCAACCTAGCATAATGATTTAACCTGCATCACTGAAAAAAATCATTTTAATGAACATATTACACCCACGAAATCAAGATCCCCACTACTAACGGTACATGATGTTCTCAAAATGACATTTATTGAGGGTTAGGGTAGACCGGAAGTGCCCCCTATTGGCATTTCCTAAAATCGATCAACGTGTCACGAATCACGATACGAATAAAAAGTCCAGCTGGGTTAAGAGCGTAATCCTCAAGTGCAACACACCAGCTCTGTCCATTGCATTAAAACAGTTATCCATAAGACAACCGCATTTGAAAATTATAGTAGTGCTACAGTAACAGTGTTGACATGTCGACCATGTTGTCGTGTTCTTACCTGACTCTCTAAGCTGTTGCTGCTCTCATCGCATTCCTTCACATGTCGTTTCTTCTGCTGTAACTGTAAAGTTTCAAAGGCCTTCAATAGGTCATCTTCCTTACATTTATTAGATTGATTTCTCGCCGCGAAACTCTCCAAGAGCTCCAACACTTTCACTATGTGAGACACCAGACCCTCCACACTCGACTTCCCATAGCTGTCGATGAGCTTCTCCAATTCTGACCCCACCACTTTAGCGATTTCATACACATCGTCCACTGTCATTGATGAAAACGTCCTCGCGAAACACGAATGTATCTTGACGATATCGTTTTGGTTTTCCTCGACGGCTATTACGCAAGTCTCCATAACGCACTTCAGATGAACTTGAACTCGAAAAGCGACAATCGAAACTCCTGTCAGTCCGATCTCAACATACGTCCAGTTGTGATTCAGCTCGAACGCAGATCTTTTTTGGTTTCACTTTTAAACATGCATGGATTTTCGCTCCGGTTTGTTTTGTAACTACATCCTTAGTTGATACGCTCTAATAAACACGGATGAGTTATAAAATCGATTTGTCTATGCAGTGTAAAGAGTTGCATGTCATAACTTGAAGAGCAACGCCCACGGCACTAGCATGTAGATGAATGTTGGCCGTGCATGTTTGCATAGTGTTCTTTAATAAAAGGTGGTTGAACGGATCACATCTATGACTGCCCACAGTTCTTGTTTGGCATGGTTGTTCCCTCCTCCTCTGACCAATGCAACCCGAGAGCTTTAACGCAGCACACATGGCAAGCAGTTTTAACATTTATTCCTTAAACTAGCATCTGTTGCTAGTTTATTTTTTTAAGTAGGCTTAATTCTTGTAACTACCTAGATACTTGTACTTCTAATAGCGAACTATTACTTTTACTTATTTGGCAATAGAATATGAGACATATAGCATCTTTTCCAGTTAAATTTCTTTATATCAGTAGGTACAATTGTTTATAAGCTGCAAGACTAGTTCTGAATATTAGTCTTTTTTATAAATTGCATAATGCAATGAATAAAGTTTAGTAAGAATTTGGATATTCAGTCTAAAGGCTGACTAGTGTCTCTTGCGTTTGTTATTAAACTTGGGAGTGGATACTAGAGGGTACTGGAAAGAGTATAAGTAACTAAGTTACTACTAGTAGTCTTCCTGCAATTACTACTAGTCATAATTAATAGCTGATATTTGAACCAGAGACCCCCATAAAAAAATTGCAACAATGAAAGTTGCTTTAATTATTGGGATGGTGACTAGTACTAGCATGTAATTAGTAAAGGTGAAACAAACTAGTGATGGTTAAAGTAGTACAACAAAGATAGATAAGTTTAAGTTAATAATTCACCCAAAGAGTGTAAATTCTATACTGTACTCACCCTCACATCGCTCCAAACCGGAATGACTTTATTCTGCAGAACACAAAAGCATTTTATCTAATGAATATCCAGTTGGGTGATCTCAAAACATGTTAAGCCAAAAACACACCAGAGAGCAGTGGCAGGTGCAAATTGGCTTAAATGTTTTATTCACCAGAATCAACCATTTTGTTGACACTCTCGGGTGCTTCATTAAGAATAAATGTGATTTACAAATGTACTGAAATTGTATTGACTTCATCCAATTGAATACCACTCTTTAATGAATAAATGTTAAAACAACTTGCCATTTCATGTGTTCAGGGCTGAGCTGCTCAGTGAACTGAAACATATGCATGCAGATTGGTTTGCTCTGAAGGCATACAGTGACCTTGCTCTAGATAGAGCAGCTACTGTTCCTTCAGTGGACACAGATGATTATTCCACAAAACCAACAAAAATGACAATGCGATAAAGCTCAAATTCTTATAAAAGTGGTAATCTTTATTTAAACCCAAACTACAGTGAACATGTCAGATGCACAACATAGCTACAGGGTACAGACAAAATATGCCAGATTTATAAAAACACAACATACTACAAATGATTATGAAAAACGATACAGATATTTTTAGATGGCAAATCATTCATCGCACATCAACAGACAGAAAGCACAACATATGCTTTTCCGCAATGTGCATAATCAACTCAATGCCAGACCATTATGATGAAGCAAAAAACATGACATGCTTTGAGTTTCTAAGCATTTACATTACTGCAAACAATAAAGAGCGAGTCTTGGTGACAAAACAGTTCAAAAGCATTTGCTGGGTGCTTTTACTTTATTTAGTTGCTGTTTGTACTATTATGCATACATGTCCTCACGGTCAGCATTGTAGAGTTCACCTTCCTGCAAAGAAGCGAAGTTGAGGAAGTGAGATGGTCTGTGAACTTCATGGTAGAACTCTTTCGGGTTGGCCAACTGTAGGTCATACTTCATGTTAGGGTCATGGCGAACACCTAGAATGAGAAAAAAGAAAAAGAAAAAAAAAAGTCACATCTGCAAGGATTTTTTAAAAAGGTTTAAATCACTTAAATCATATCATTAATTTAAAGCTATGCTCACCCATGAAGTTGTAGTTCCAGGAAACCTGACCAGGCACCATGAAGAAGCCAAGGAAACGGTCAGACAAGAGCATCTGTACTCTTTCGTAGTGAGAAGGCAAGTAACCTTTGGGGTTATTACCCTTATCTGTGTTTTGCCTACCCCACTCATACCCACTAGGAGTCAGTTTGTATGCCGTCAGCGTGCAGGAACCAGGGGTGAAACTAGATAAGCAAAATCAAATGTTAACCCACAAAAGCAGTGTCAAATACATTATAACCAGATAACCATTACACAACCACAGTGCATTAGTATGCTAAATATGTACCTGCAAGTAATAATGATAGTCTTCTCGCCATCCCAGGATGGGTTGTCAGCCATGACCTTTGCGTGAGTGGTGACATCCTGAGGAGAAAGCTGGGGCGATTCATTGGGCTGTGTATGGATCCATCCAAGAGGTTCCATTTCCTATGAAAGATAAAGACGGCATTTAAACGGTTTGATATGGCTAGGGAGAACGTAGATGGCTGATAACACCAAACTACAGACGTATGCGTGTGTGTGTAAAACACTGACCTTCAAGTACTCGTGTTGTGGCAGCTGGTTGGGCAGGTGAACCGTCTGATGCGTACCCCACTGTGGCACCATCACAATGCAGCGGATCTCTTTTACCTGAGGGTTATCTGGAGGGCTGGTTCCATAGAGATAGCCTGCAATCTATAGGCATAAAAAAAGACAAAAAAGGTTTGGGATACTTTTTGAACCAAAGGAAGAGGATGTATGCATGTAAATCATGTTAAGACGACATTTCATCTAACCTGAGCACGCAGATCTGAGATGCAGATGAACTTCTTCAGAACGTTCTTGGGCAGGATGTAAGTGTACCCAGTCTCTTTGATGTCATCAGATGATACGTAGATGTGGTTAGTACGTAAGTGCAAGTTGGCAGCAGAGATCGCCCTGTGAGATCAGGAAAACAGTTAAACTCATTCTAGCTGTGTTTTAACAACTAAAAAGACATGACAGACATGGAGAACGTTACACACCTAACTCTCCATTCAGTTTTGGAAGAGAAGGTCTGCGTCTCATAGTTGCTGGTGGTGGAGGTGATAATCTCATCCCCGTGTTTGTTTACAGTGCGAGTCTGTGTGGCCGTTAGTTGAGACTGCTCCTTGGTCTGCTTCTCAATCTCAGCAATCTGCTGTCTCTGCTGGGATGGAGCCGAGATCTCCATACCCAGGATGATGTCCCTGATTTCAGACTGGGTCAAAGATGCCACATTCACACTGTGAAGGAGGGGGCAAAAAAATGTGAGAAGGAAACCTTCATACAGCAAAATATATTTTTTCAGTATGCACTCAGAAGTCAGCATTTGTTCCATAGCACTCACTTGTTCTTCTTGCCATAATCAGCCAGGATGAGATCTTTAAGCTGCACCTCCACTTTGATCCATTCCTCATCGGTCAGAGTGGGCCAGATGTGGTGGGGCTCGGTGATGGTGGTCTTGTCAGGCTTCAGGATAACTTTGGCACGGTCATTATTGACATGAAGTGCTCTCAGGATTAAGATCAAACGAGAGAAAGCCTAGGCAGCAAAAATATACAATGGTTAAAGACCTTATAATGAGTAGTGTAACCCTCAGAGGCAACAAATGATTAGGTCAAAATTACAGTATAAGTGATGGATTTACAGTGTAAGAAGAGATGGTCTTCAGCCAGTCATCATACAGATTGAACAGGACCATCTGAGGCTCTGTGGCCTTCAGAATGAGGTCTCCAAACTTCTCCACTTTCAGACATGCCTGGAATGGCAGTTGGAGCTCAGAGCCCTTGATTACAATGTTGGGGAAGTCCAGCAAGTGCACCTGAGAAAAACAGACCGCTGTTAATCTAAAAGTTACCATATAGAGATGTTAAATTAATTTCCAGAGCATTAACTCAGTTAATTTGCCTTTCACCGTTTTAATAGGTGTTTCTAACCTCAAGAGGATCTAACATGCCCTTCCTGGTCACAATAATCTGTTTGGGCTGCTCTTCAACAGGCAGCGATCGGATCAGGGCAGCCACTTCTTCAGCAGTCTTCCACTTAGCCAGCTATAAAAACAGAAAAAGTGCAACTCAGCAAAACCTAAAACCAATTGAGTGACTGCTTTGAGCAGAACACTGACTAATGACAAAAAAATAACTGAACGGAGACAAAAGACAAGACTGACCTGTCCGAGACGCTTTTGTCCTGCCCATACAGAAGTGTGAATGATCTTGAGGAAAAGCTGTCCAGTTCTGGGGTTGAAGATGAAAATTGCTCCATTGATTGGTTTGGTGGTCAAGTTACCTTCAAAAGTCTAAAACATGGATAAAATGTAAACAAATTAGACATTTTAGCACACAACCCAAGATGACGACAACATGAACACCATAAGTGACATCTACATGATGTTAAATTCACTTGCCTTGTGGATAGTGACTCTGTACACATTGGTGTCATCCACAAACCAAATGATCTGGTTGGAGAAGAGCTCTCCATAGTTCTGGGAAGATAGATAAGGCTCAGTAGGCTCTGAAGAGTAGAGTTGCAGACCCTTGCGGATTCGCTCTCTCAGCACATACAGAGCAGGGTTGGCCTTCATTATCTTTGCCATGGCCTGCTGGATCAGGGGCTTGGCTCCAGGGAACCAGTTTCCGTAAGCACTGCAGAGAGAGAACAAATCAAATAGTTTAACAGCTGCTCTGTCACTGTTTTTGGGATGTGTAACCAAAGTTGTACTTAACTATGTGACATAAAATCACCTACACATGACAAAATACTGACCTGTGAAGGTTGTAAGCCAGATCAATGGCAATCAGGACTCCAGTGGGTGATGGGTAAATACTCATGTTGTCAGTGGTGTAGTCCAAGAACTTGGCCCTGGCATATCGCTCAATGTCATGGGAGTCGTAGTCACCCCATCTGAGCTGAATGTCAATCCAGTACTTCTGTGTGGTGGTGCTGTCCATAACATCCCTATAGAAAAAAATGCAAGAAAATATGATTAAGGCATTTTCTATATGTTTATACTTGCGAGCACTACTACTGACATTTATATTCATGCTAACTCTTGATATCTTAGAACTCAACATATCTATTATGCTCAGTCACATACTTTGAGTCTGCTAGAAGCGAGGGACGCGAGACATTCCACTTGTAGGATGCAAACAACAGAATGTCAGCACAGGAGGAATTCATCTTGTAAGACTTCCTGGGATGGATTGTCTCTTTCTGGACAGTCTCGATCTCCAAAGCATCCAGCTCTTGGTCAAACACCTACAAAAACCCAAAAGAAGCTTACTGACGGCACTCTTCAGCACAACTCTAAATAAATAAAATTATATTAAGTTCAGTCTAAAGTGTAAAACCACATTCCTACTTACACTGTAATGAAGGATCTCATTAAATAAGAATGCATTATATTAATTGTATAATATCCTGACCTAAGCAAGCACATATCTTTACCTGACAGAGATCCATGACAACGCTCTCATGAATCTTCTGCCACAAGTGAGCTCTGAAGATCTGGATCAGAGAGATCTTGAGTGTTGGGATTTTACCATGCATGAAGATTCCAGTGAGGTCCAACTGCACCTGGAAACCCACATATACCTACAAGAACATCAAGAGAATGAGTGAGTCACAATAAAAAGGGGGTGAAAAAAAGAAAAAGAAACTTTGAACGATTTTTCCCCCACCCCATTTCTAAATGCAGTTGCTTCTCATAGACTTACATTGGCTCTGTTGATTGTAGGAGACCACCACAAGGTGAATCGTCGGTTAGGAATCTGGTTCAGACCAGATCTCTGAGCATTGGTGAGTTTCTTCCATTTCATGGACTCTTCGAAACCACTAGCCTTCTCCCTATAGATCATCAAAATGTTAAATAAGTTATCTTACCTAAATTGAAATTATGCTGAATTCACTGAATTTATCAAATTTAAAAAAAGGATATAAGGGTCTCAAACTTTGGGTTAATGCACTGGATATGTCAACATAAAAATATCTTACCAGAAGAGACCCTCCCAGGTGGGGAAGTATGTTCCCTTGAACAGAGTGTGCTCAAGAATGCCTTCCACCCCTCCAAGTGCCTGGATCATGTCTGTACGGTAGTTGTTCAAATTCCACAATTTTCCATCATGCCTTTGGTGGGTCCACCAGAATGGATTTTGCTTCAGAACCTAAAAACATATTCAAAAATCTTTAAAACACTATGGAAATAAATCTCACTGGTGTGTGGCATTGCTGTTAACGTGCAATGTTTCCCAGATAGAAAGACTTTTACCTGGTACTGTTTGAAGTCTGTTCTGACTCTCCAGCCCTTGTCATAAGCAAGTGTGTGTCTGTCCTTCTGGAAGAGGGTGTTGATACGTGGAATACCTCTGTCCCAGGAGTCCTCCAGATCTTCCAATGTCAAACGTCTGAGGATTATCAAATTCATATTAATAAGTTTGAATACATCAACATCATCAAGATTTGGCTTTGGTTAAGAGGACTGTACCTGTTCTGAGCAATGGCCTCCTGACGCTTGAGGGCATATTCGGCCCAAACTCTCTGAGAATCAATGAACTCGCTCTCCCATGGCTGGATGTAACGGTACAGATTAGGAATCAACTGATCCTCCTCGTGACTCATTCCAGAGCGGAAATGAGTGATTCCCACATCAGTCTGTTTGGACCACCTGAGCAAAAAACAGTATAACTATCATCAATAGCCTGATTCTGTGGTTGCATATTAATTTAATTAAAGTTGTAACAGATCAAGGAAACCGCAACAAAAACAGCAATTAACTTACCGAAGGTCAGACTGTGGGATTAGTACGTGTCCCATGGAAAGCATTCCAAGTCCACCCAACTCCTTAGGGGTGTAAAACACCACAGGAGGGAAACGGCTGGGCATTTTGGAGTTCAACCCAATCTTGATACGGGTTTGGATCTTATTCTCACACTTCACTAGCAAGTCCAGAAGCTCTTGAGTGTTGACCACAGCTTCACGGAAGTACGTCATCAGACCAATCAGAGCTGTGTTCCACTTATTCACAATCTGAGAAGAGCAACATTATGTAAAACCATGTGCAAAATGGGAATTACAAGTATGCCCAATTAGTTCCTGTTACCTATTACACATTACATGAGTATGAATGTTTTGCTGTTAAGGTTCAAGGCTCATACCTTAGTGAAGGTGGTGGAGCCAGAAGCCATAAGAATTTGTCGCACTCTGTTGTGGAACCTCTGCATGGACTCATCATCTACACGCAGGAAACACTGTGCTGTCCTTTCCTTTGTTACCTAAGAACCAACATATAGTTATCCACCATCCTCTCTGATGTGCCTACAGTTATTTTACAGATCGTTTGTAATTCTACTTACCTCGTTCTGCAAATTCCAAACACCATCTTTGTGTGTAAACTCCTCATAACTAGTACGGCACTTCGGGAGGATGCGACACTCAAAGCCACACATATTGAAAAGCAGGTTGGGGTTGTCCTTGCTGTACACAGACACAAAGCTGTTCTCCCACTGAACTGTGGTCACAGAACGAGGGAGGCGATTCTTGATGTCCCAGAACACAGCACGGCCCCTATGCGATTATAAGGAAATCAATTATACCACATGCTTTTGTCTATGATTTACTAAGGTGTTCAGAAGGAGCAAAGTCTAGAGCGCTTACAAGTTCACATCATGTTTCATCAGTCTCATCCTAGCATCACGGGGCCAGCATTTCTTGTTGTTGTAGCCCACAATGTTCTCATTGTTGGGATCCGGGTGCTCGGTCAGGTATCTCTGGATCAGATCTCTCGCCTCATCAGCAGAGAACCTACACACAGCAAAACCAGAATATCATAACATTTATAAAACAGCAACTAAAAAAAAAAAAAAAAACTCAACTGCACAACAGGAGACTTCCTTAATCTGCACTACTAACCTGAAGAAGATGTGAATGCGGTCTATGTATCTGCAGTAAAGACGGATGGGATGGGCACTCTCAGTGGCCGTGTCCTGGAAGCTGAGGAAGTCATTGGGCATCTGAGGAGGGCCAGCCATCTCACTTGCTCTGTGCAGACCCAGCACCAGCAGGTCCATCACCAACCCATAGTACTGCACGATGAAAGAGGCAAACTGCAGGCCACGGATAATACCATACGAGTTTGTGTGGTTCATGTCCTGCAAAGAGAAAACACAGATATCTAAAATCAACCCAAGCAGTGAATGGAAATTTCTAATATGAACTTGTCAAATGCATTAAGAGGGAAATATGAATTATCAATGGAATGTATTGTGCAATAAACAGACCTTATAGTTAATGACAACGTTGTTTTTGGCCGTCATGTAATCGGCAATGTTGTGATCCACAATGAGACGCAGAAGCCTGTTCAACAATGTCAAATCAATCTTCTCGTACATCTTCTCGTAGCGAGACTCCAGCATGACGTTACATTCACCCTCTGCTGTCTCCCACACATCCTGCAGGTTGTTGATTCCTAGTAGACAATTAGAAATGTTATTGAAATTGAAAATGAAATTTTAATTAACATTATCCTTTAATCAACCCTGATTTATCCAGTGTACAAGATCTCTAGAATAACATTACAATAGTTTGATGTCTTAAGATAACCAGTCACAATTAGAGGTTAATGGTATTTGCCAATGCTTTAATTATTGGCATTAGCAGATGAGTTTCTGCCTGCCCGATAAATTATGAATTTCAACATTTCAGCTTTTTATCGGCCAGGCCAAAATGCTCTCTAAGATATTGGCATCGGCCATCAAAATCTCCATACTGGTCGACCACTTTAAATTGATCTCACCTTGGCACCATTTGTACACTAGCAGTGGAGGTGGCTCTGTGTCGGCTGGCTTGATCCAGGGTGGGAAAAGCCTGCGCTTGTCTGCCTCATACCACAGGTACTGATCCAGGTACGCGTCAGTGATCTTTTCCAGAGGTTCAACATCGTAAACTGGCACCAGATGACTGTAAAGGTCCATGAACTCAATGCCCACCTAGAGAGAAAAAGAACCACTTCAGATGCCATCTAGGACAAGTAATGGGCTTAGAGGATGCTTTTGGTTACATGAAATTCATTTAAATGTTGCATGTGTGCACACCTCTTTGAAGGCTCTCTGAGTGAGGAGGTGACGTTTGATTCTGGACAGAGCCTCATGAGGGTTGTCATAGGCCTGCTCAATCAGACCCAACTCCTCACGCTGTGACTGGTTCAGCCTCGACTTCACACTAATTAAAAGGAACAAAGCCAGTCAGAAAAGATGCAATCTACACAAAACCAGCACATCTACCCAGATTGCTGTTATGGGACTAGCCTGACCTGTAAGCCTCCTTGAGTCTCTCCAAAGCCAGGATGAGTAGCTTGGTGTCATGTTTGTAGGAGAGAGGAGGGAAGGGGATCGGAGAGAACCGACGACTCTCCAGCCAATGCACTGTGGTGGTGTAGATGGCCACGGCCTCTTCAGCAGTGATGTAAGGCCCATCCTATAAGATAAAATATTAAAATCACTCGTCAATGTGTTCTTTCACTGTAATAGCAACCTGTTCAAAGTCTTCCAGGACATTTTGTAAACCAAGAAATGTACCTTCAGGTAATTGTGCTGTCTCTCTTGCTCTGCCTTTAGGTAGAGTCGAGTGAGACGTCCCAGGTTCTTCTTGCACACAGTCTTATCCACAGTAGCTCCTCTTCTGATTCTCTCACGGTTGTAGTGGGCCGTGTTGGTCCACCAGTCAGCTTTAGCCTTCACGTAGCGGAGAATCATGTTCTCGATGGGGGTTGGAAGCCCAGGAACCTGAAAAAATAAAATGATCACTTAATGGTAAACTCTGAAATTGAATAACATACCATTAGTAGGCAACAACAAATTACCAAAAATTTACCTTCCAAGGGATGTTAGCCTTCCAGCATCTCCATGACTCGCTGAGATGCTGCAAGATGGTTCTAGCCTTGTTCTGCTTGATACCCTCAGGCATCATATCCAGGATGTCATGCATCACAGCAGCTCTCAGCTCAAGATCAAAGTGAGATTCCACACGCTGTTTGGTCACAGTCTTGGCAACACCCTTAGAGTGTCGACCTAAATGGCATTACACAAATTAGTACTTGGTAACTTGTAAAATTTGACTACATCTTTCTACATGCTTTTTGCATACAAATAAAAGCTAATTTTACCCTCAAACTGCCTGGCCAGAAGATTGCCAAGCCACCGCTCCAGAAGAGGGGTGATGCCTCTCATAAAGAACAGCCAGACTCTCCACCCTGGAGCCCAGAACCCACAGCCTGGACCTTTTCCAACTGGGCCCTAAAAAAACATGTCACTTTAGATGCAAGGCATAGCACCAATCCAAACTTTGATTCAATCAACAAAATTATGTATTTATTTGCATTGAGTGTTACTCACTGTGTTGAAGCGGTAGTAGATGAGATGCTTAAGGTCTTTGCACATTCTAATCTGCCTCATGAGCTTGTACTTGTAGCGGTACATGCCAGTCAACTGACCAACATGGGCAAAGATGTACTGCAGTCCATCTGACAACTACAGGATATACAGACTTTAGTAATGAAAAAAAATCAAACAATGGTACGGATTAGAGACACAAAAACCACTCATACCTGGAAAGCATCAACGTTTCCAAGCCTGTACTGCACATGGCTGTCCACCACAAGCTTGCTCAAACGCAGAACCTCACGGCACAAGTGGAACGCGTTTCCAAATCTAGACTTTTTACGTTCCTTTGTTGTGAGGGTTTTCACAGGCTTCAAGTTGAAGTTGTAGTCCAAGTGCAAGTAGTTGAGGTTCTTTCTGTGAATCAGCAGGTTCAGCATGTTGTAGCCCTGCCGGCACACCTGGAGACCGACTTCTACCCAGTCCAGCTTTGTGGACTGGAAGAATTTGGTGGCCTTGAATGAACGGAAAAGGTATCTAAAATAGATAGGAGAAAAGGTAAGGAAAAATCATCATTAAGTGCATAAACATTTTTCCAAGTAACAAGCTCTGGAATAGCAACCTCACCTCTTTTTCTGTGCCTTAGGTGGTCTGTGTTTTAGAGCGTTTAGCACGTAGTACTTCAGGAGCTTCTGGTAAGACACACGCACCTTCACAGGTTGGCCTGCAGGACAGTGCTCACGATACCTGAAGGTGTTTGGAGAAACAAGAGCCTCTATTTAGAAATTATAGCCTTCTTGTATGGTCTCAATACTGAAACCCTACATGGGTTAGGCGCCAGTCACACATTTATGAGTTTAATAACACGGGACACAGGGCAGTGGAAAAAAGAAAGAAAGATGCATTTGCACAATAGGCTGAAAAATAAATGGAAAAGCAGCAAAGTGGAATGCAAAAATGTGTTGTGTGAAACCCAATAATGCAGTATACTGTATTATACAAACCAGTTTTTAATGAGAGGCACATCAATAGCCCGTCTGGTTCTTCCCGAGCGGAGATTGAATGGACGAGGTGCCCACAACAGTGCAATTCCATTAGCGGTGTTGTCAGTGTAGAGGGGCGTCTCCTTCAGGAATGGCTCTACATACTCAGGAAGTTCAAACTCCTCATCATCATCTGGCAGTGGCTCTTGGCTCTATGGAGAAAACACAAGCTTGCAATTAGCGTGGGAAGAAACCAAGAAACTTACATCCACAGTTTAATTAAACAGTTTAATTTCTGACCTTAACAGAGTGCCTATGAGAGATAGGGTTGATCAGAGGGTCAAAGTAGAAGGCAGGCAGATCAGGATCCTCAGTCTTGATGAACACCACGTTTGGTGTGTGGTACCTGCATGGATCAACAGAAATCATTGGTTCAGCACAAAAATTGGTATAGAACAATAAAATCATAGGTATGATAATGTTTCGTACCAGGTGAGGTGCACATGATGAGGCAGGTTATTGTACAGGTAAGGGAATGCAATTTTGTATTCAGTCCTGATTGGCTGCCTGATGATGATCTTGTTGATGTCATTGAACTCATTCCAGTCTTCATCCCTGTAACCATAACAAGTTAGACTTCTGGAGAAAATAAAAAATAATCAATAATGCTACAGGATGGACACAGTACATACTGGAGGTTAATGTCTCTGACAAGAGGCTCAAATTTGGGCCCCCCTGGAATGGCCATGTTCAAAGCTTTGGAGGTGAAGAAAGCCTTCAAGTCAAACAAGTAGAAGTAGTTTCCATCCACCAAGTCTGTCAGCAGCTGATTAGCCAATCGATACAGAGTGGACATCATTGGTAAAGTGAACTGCCAGCGTCTGTATGTGGTCCCATTCACATATCTGTGAAGGGAAAAGATAAATCATGAGCAAAAGAAACAAGCTAACCATATTTTTACAACCGTCACTAACACTCACTTTGTGGTATCTTTTAGAGGTTGATGCTCATACAACCAGTCTACAACAGAAGAATCCTCCTCATTGTCCAGCTCCATCTGGATTGCCTCCAGAGGCTCTACATCCAGGATGTTGTCTGCATAATCTAATGGAGGCTCTTCATCATCAAATGGGGGGAAACGCATGCGCTTGAAGTGCCGCCTGTCTCTCTTCTCACGACGCATCATGATCCACATTGTGCTGGTGAAGAAAAAAAGATGTTTTTTGAAGGGCTGCATGATAATTCTGAATAAAACTGAAATTGCAGTATGAAGAAAAGCTTTAAGGGCTCTAAGCAGTTTTCCACTTAAATGAAAGCCTGATGGTTTATTGTTTAAAAATTAAGAAATGGAAATAGCCATACATATTAGTAATGCATTTTTTCAGTTGTACGGTGGAAAAATATATATTTTTCATAAATACACTTATTTAACAGTTAAATATAACAAAATATTCATTATAAATAATCATAATTATTAGTGAAGCCTTAAAAACAAGTACAACAAACCTTTAATTTTATCAGAAATATCAAAATTCTATATTTTCTTTCACAGATCGTGCATCCCTAAGTTTCAATCTCTGCTCTGAAAGTGTTGGTATGCTGTCACCTACCCCCACTGAGCAATGTACACCGGCTCAATAACCCATGGGATTTCATTGACAAAGGAAATGGCGCCTGTAATGTGGTAGAGCACAGGAACATCTCTGATCTGCTCCCAGGGCATAGGCATGTTCTCCAGCAGTTTGAGAACTGCATGGGGCATATATTTCAGTGCCCTACAAACAAAAAGCAACACAATGTTACTAATGAACTAAAAACATAACTGTCTACATAATAATGTTTGTAATGTAATGTGCTTACCCAAGGTAGACCCTCTTGTCATGACGAAATTTCCTGTTCGTCATATCACCATGATCCCTGATGATTTTTCGCACATGCTCAGGTGGCATGTCCTCTTTCTGAGCATCCACAAAGCCAAATTTCCTTTTTTCAGAGTAGCGTTTGGCCTGAAGCTGCTGCCATTTCCGAGCTACAACAGAGCAACAAGCAAAAGAGAAACATGTCACTAAACATTCCGAGTTGGTATATAACTTAAGCTACATCTACACAAATCTGGATACATTTGAAAACGCAGTTTCCTCTATGTTTTGGCCTTCCATCCACACTGACAAGGCATTTTTGTCATGCATAACAGAGCTTTCTGAATGATTGATTATTATATGGATGCATTATTAAGTAATGAGATAGTGCTAATAAAAACAATTGTGAGCACTTTTTATATCTGGTCTCTCAGAATCATCTCAGGGAGCTTTTATTGTGTTTTATGCATGCGCAGTAAGATGATTTCAGTATTTTCCAACATTTCGGTGTGGACAAGAAACTTGGAAAAACGCTAGTGTGAACGACAAGTTAAAAATGACCTGCATGACCAAATGATGTGAACTCACCTTTCTCTTGCAGTTTCTCCTCGGTCATGTAATCTGGTATTGGAGCAACAGCAGGAGGAGGTGGAGGAACACCTGGAGGCATTGTTCCAGGAACACCTCTGTAGGGGAATGCAGCTGCCATGGCAGCGTCTACTGGAAGGAAAAACAGTAATGCACAAAATACATGAGGCCAGACTTCAAACCATGCGTACAGAAACACGTTAAAGGTGATCGCAATACAACACGGCACTACGAAAAGAAGAACCACAACAGCGTGGCTGACTGACTTATCCAGTAGAAAAAAGAGAAGGGAAATCAAAGAAAAGGCAAATAGGCAAAAAGCAAAAGAAACCTAAAGTTTAAAAAGCAAAAGTTTGGCCAACAAAGTGAACTTAGCCGACAAACTTGTATTGAAACTTAGCCGCCTGATTTGTTTTCCTATCATATAGAAACTTGCAAGCCTATGTTTACTGATTAAATATAACAGACATGTGCACTTTTCAGGTTAGACATTTTGCAGCTCAAACTAAAATAATTATGATTCGTAGGTATGTAACGTTATGCGCAATACTATTCGTTTCGTCGCCTCAATAAAGCAGGAGTTAGCATGTTAGCTTAGCTTACCGTGTATTATTATACAAACAAACTGTTCCCGCAAACAAGCATTGCCAGAGATAAATTAATACGTTTGTAACAAAAAATAAAACAAATAAAAAGCAGCATGCGATAGTGTAAATCAAAATAGCTTACTGTTAAAAGCAGTTTATCGCCAATGAATGTGGTTGTGTGCTTGGTTTGTGCTCAGCGGAATGGCGTATCATGCACGTTGTGCGTATGGTCTTTCGATTCACGAATGCGCTTTACGTATCTTGAAGATCCTACCTCAACGGAAATTGTGTAGTTACGAAACCGAACGTAAGAAAATGCGTAGGGCCCAACTTCCGGTTCTGACACCGGATATGAAAAGTGCTCTTTTTGTCCTTTTCATATCCCTGTTATTTTAGTTAATTCATAGTTGTAAACTGGTAAGATTGTTTGAATATGTGTTAATTTTTGGAATGAAATGCATTATTATAAAAAAACAAACAAAAAACACATTTTCTATTGAAATAATATGCATGTATTATATAACGTTGTATTAACCACAAAATTGGCAGGACATATTTTGTTATTGATGTATAGCAATTTATGTATCTATACTTTAAGACTATTTCCACAAAATATTTCCTTTACCTTTTTTAGTTTGTACCACATATGAAAACAACGGCAGAGTAACTTGACCTGATATTTTCCTCAAAATTAATGTCCCTCCCCCACCATTTTAAATTTACAAAGTACTAAAGGCTAAAACGTAAATTAATTTACTCTGAAAGTTAAATTAATTTGCAGTTCCGCAAAACGCATTTTACATAAACAAGTGGTAACAGGCTAAACATTTTCATTTATAGGTCCACAAATCCACACAAAATGAATGCATTTGAAGTTTAAATTCAAAACATTTCTAATTGTAAGGAACAATATGGAATAATTTTGTTAAATTTACTCCTCGCGTCATACATACATTATACATTATTTTGGTATACAACGGCAACAACAACACGCGCCACCAGGTGGTGCTGATGCATGTTGACATCAACAACCAACCAATCAATCAGACTTACTGAGAAGGTATAGTTCACCCAAAAATTAAACTTAATTAAACTAAAATTAAAAATTAAAAAAATTAAATCATCATTTACAAAATTTACTTTGTTCCAAACCTGTATGATTTTCTTTCATCTGCTGAGCACAAAATATGATATTTTGAAGAATGTCGGTAATTAAACAGTTGATGGAGTCCCATTGACTTCCATCCATAGTATATATTTTTTGGGGGGTCACATCAACTGTTTGGTTACCGATATTCTTTAATTCTTCTATAATATTTTGTGCTCAGCAGAAGAAAGAAATTCATACATGTTTGGAACAACTGAAGGGTGAGTAAATGCTGACAGAATTTTAGTTTTTGGGTGAACTATCCCTTTAAACTTTACCACGTAATCCCTGCTGGTAGCGAATAAATGAATACCTTTTTAATAATTAATAGTACAGACCCAAAATAGACATTTGCTCAGATTTGCATGCAATTTGAGAAATACCATGGCCACATTTTAAGGGAACGGAAAAACTTAAATGAGATAAAAACGAAATACGTTTTATCTATTCATTTTATTGGTCAGATTTAAGAAAACTACAACATTTGAGAGGAATACTGCAGTAAAAGTTGCTAATTGTAAGACAGAGGAAATAGGATGCCACTGAAATATGTGATGTTTCCTTTTTCCTCTAAAATAGTTGTTGCCGGTTATATTTAAAGTGCTATGATAAATTGCCTGCTATACAGAACTATGGCAATACTGTTTACCATGTCAAAACACCCATATCTTTGCCCTGCCCTTCACCCATTTTCACCACACCTCAAATGAGTCCACGATGTCCCTCTTTTACAAACAGGATCATTACTCCAGTGTTCACAGTCTCATAGTCTAATCCATCTACAGTTGATCGGTGTTTGATTGGGATCTTTCATTCTGTCTGTCATTTCTCTTTGCTCTTATGCTGACCATCTGTTGTTTTTAGTGATCACAGCATGCTATATGGAGGGAAGACATCTAAAGTCATTAAACTGTCAACAGATAAAAACCTTCAGAAGTCAGTTTTATAACTCACTAAAGCTGACAGAGATCCATGTCTTCATCCAAATTTAGATTGTACATGGGATGGCAAGGCCACTCTTTCCTGCTGATGCCCAGAAATCATGAATGTCTCAACTATGTCACAGGTCAGAGGATGTGTGTCTCTGTCATTTCCCCTTCAACAAGCTATATTTTACAGACAACACTGACACATTTTTGGGGAATCATATTCCGATGTAAAGGTCTTCATGTGTTCATTTTAAAAACAGATTAAAATGAACGTAAAAATAACTTCCCAGCAAAAAGAACGTTCCCCCTAATGTTAGCAAATTATTTTTATGGAAACCAATTCTGCTCTAGTAACATTTTATAAAGGGGTGAACCTTCCCAGAACGTTCTGTTAGCTAATTCATTATCCATACTTAAAAATCCATAAAGAAAGCATATTGTCAAGCCATATGTTACATTCAACCCCAATACCCTCCCCCTTTCTGCCCCCAAAAAAGATATTTCCTTTAACTTGTCATCATCAAAAATCTGCTTGAAGTGTGTGCAGGGGAAATGGAGTGGGCTCCTCCGGTGTTTATCCCGGGAATGTCGAGGACAGGATGCTGAAGCCTAGAGGAAGCCCTGACGGCAGACTCAGAGCAGCTCAGCGTCAGGGAACTTATCACTATAGTGCACATCTGAGTCCTGAACTCCCCTTACACATCTATATTTGGCGGCGGGTAAATTCTACATTCTACACAGCCTGATTTGCTTCATCTTTCTCTGTTTATGTCTCGTCGTTTATGAATATCGCCCCTCTTTCTTCTGTATCCAACAGAGCAGAAGCACCAGTGAGGGTTGAACCCCTCACAACAGTGGCTGCTACTGAGGAAGGACACTCATTGAAAGTCAAAGAGACTCATCATGATGGAGTTGAAGATCCAGCTGGTACCCACAGGAGAAATCATATTGTCTCCAGGGAAAAATGGAGAGATTTACTGCCAAAGCTGCAATAAGGTAAAGTTGCTTTAGATCAAATCCTCTGCTAAATGAATGTGTCAATTTAAGATAAGAACAGACTCTGCAACTGTATCAGAAAAGCATTCAAAACTAATTTGTATAACTAAATAAAGACAACTGCACCCAGCAATTTTTTAACAAATTCCTTATCGTGAATAGCTATCGGGATATTTTGTGCTCAGCAAAGCATGCCATAGATTTGCATGCCCTAAAACCGAGGCTCATTAGAATTTTCCATGCTGTGTAAGCAAGATCTTTTCAGCATTATAATAAAAGCAACAGTTGCAAGTAATTGCAATAAATGCATGGTGTTTAGATTGTGATAACTCTTTTGAAAAAATATCAAACTTCCATTCTGTTTTCTACAATACTCAATACACTGCTTATTAACTCATTGAAAGATGCAGAAATACATAGCTGTTTTTTTATTTATTTATTTATTTATATGGATTGTAGTTAATATTTGGATATCTCTATACTGACCATATAATGATTTTGAGGAATTGGTCTGGATTGCTCCATCTAATAATACAGTCCAAGGAATGTGGGGTTTACTAAAACCTGTCTGTGTGCAACGAAAATGACCATTAACTTTGACAGGATTGCATAAATGTTCCTAGTCTGGTTGGCATAAAGGAAAGGTGTTGCCTATGAGTGTCACAATCATTTAGCTCAAATATACTTAGTTTTTCTTCCTACTTTGTTTGAAAATCATTCTTTTGACTTGTTTCGTTCTGTTTGAAGAACTTTCTTTATGGTTCATTTGGTCTAATGCTGGAATCTAGCTGATAAGAATATATTTTGTTAAGAAAAAAACTTTTCGTAATTTGAGAACCATTTAAAAACCACAGTTTAGAATGAATTTAATAGCGGTTTGAGTGGAATGTTACTTTGGTGAGGAAATGACAGAAGATTCCGGAACAGCATACTTTTCCTGACTTTCTGGCAAGGTCATGTCACCCTTGCTGGGTGTGTTTGAGTATGAGTGGGTCTGAGTGGGAAAAAGAGAGGGAGGTAAGTTAATAATAAGATAAAAACACTGTAGGGTGTAACGATACCCTCATGTCACGATTCGATACATATCACGATACTGAACTCACGATACAATATTATTGCGATACTCTAAGACATATGATAAAATGTTAAAACTGTTGATTCAAATGTTAAATTTGATATTACATTGTGGATGTAAATGAATAGACTTGATCTTGGTGCTGGAAACCCAATGCACAGGACAATAGTGACACCAGAATAAAAATATTGATAATTCCGAAGCTGAAAATAGAGAATTAGTTTAGACGAATATGCTTGAACTCTGTCACTGACTATAATTTGTTCTCACATAGTAATTTTCATTTTGGGTGAACTGTCCACGATACATATTGTCACTATCCACGATACATATTGTTGCATTTTGTTACACCCCTACACTGTACTATTATTAAATAACTGATGAAGGAAGGAACAATAAGTGTAATGCCTATTTCCACCTGACTGGTAACACACCCTTTAGTACAGCCTGTCTGTCCAATGTTGCCTTGTAAACAGGATACAACCTTTCCTCTCGGTTCAGCCGGTCGGCACAAATGTGCTTAATGTCAGTCCGTGGTCTGAAATTTGAAGAGCACAACGGCAGAATCGATCACTTCACCCTCTGGCAACAGTATGACACTGCACTTGACTAGGATTAGCAGGCGTGAGGTCACCTTGACATGGGGATTTTTGTTTCGGCAGTGTTTATTGATATGGTGGAATGTTTACGGCTTTCCTTTTACAGGGAATGCGTTACATACTGTGTGTGTGTGTGTGTGTATGTGTGCTCGTGTTTATATTACATTGTGGGGACCAAATGTCCCCACAAGTATAGTAAAACCTGAAATCACCTACATTGTGGGGACCAGCCAGCGGTCCCCATGAGGAAAACAGCGTATAAATCACACTAAGTAATGTTTTTTGAAAATGTAAAAATGCAGAATGTCTCCTGTGATGGGTAGGTTTAGGGACAGGGGCAGTGTAAGGGGACAGAATATATAGTTTGTACAGTATAAAAACCATTACGCCTATGGAGAGTCCCCACAAAGATAGCGAACCAGACATGTGTGTGTGTGTGTGTGTGTGTGTGTGTGTGTGTGTGTGTGTGTGTGTGTGTGTATGTGTGTGCGTGTGTGTGTGTGTGTGTGTGTGTGTGTGTGTGTGTGTGTGTGTGTGTGTGTGTGTGTGTGTGTGTGTGTGTGTGTGCGTGCGTGTGTGAACTGAAAAAGAGATGCGCAGAATGAATGGCATGTGATTCTGTCCCTCAAATCACATCAACATATTTAACTGGCTACTGAATGAAATAATACAATAAGACCAGTGCAATAAAATCTGAGAAAATGGTTGATTTGAGCACAATAATGCCAGAAGTAAAGCTCTGTAGGACCCAAAATGTGATTTTCAGTATAGGCCTACATTGCAATGAATGATAAGACATACATTTATTTTGTATAAATAAATAAATCCAAATACAACATGCATTACAATACAATTTTGTATCAAAGCTAAAGGTAAAAAGTAACATTTCAACTAAATGTTTCATTGTCTTGAGTCATTAAAATGCACTTAGTAAAACTAAAACCTGACACCATAAAAAACTTTTTTGTTACTTGAAATAAAATAAACATGAACTGAAATAACACACAATATAGGCATATAAAAAGTATAAAAAAGCTTGATGTACTAAAATAACTCAAACTCATACTAAAATAACAAAGAATAAAAACAATATAGACATTTACAAAAAAAATAAATGACAAAAACATAACAAAATGACTAAATATTGAACTATAATTTAAATCAAAAATATATAAATGAAGTCAGAATATTATAAATAATATTTTAGTGATTTTAAAATAACTGTAATCTAGACACCAAGGGCCCTTGAGAAAGTTTGAAGACCTCGTGTACTACATTCATGGGGAGGCTGTTTCTTCTGTGTTGTCAGTAGAGGGCGATATAACGCTTAGCGTGCTTTCGAGTAACGCACCTTATCTGAAGCTATCATACCTCAAGATTTATATATTTATTTGTAGAAAATAGTTATTTTTGACAGAAATCACACACACAAACGAGTTTATTCGTTCTGAATAAGCACTTATGCTTATTGTTTTGAGGAAAGTAAGCAGTAGCCTACTACTTTTACATATTTAAAATCATGCTATTTAATTTAAAAAAAAATCAGGATAGTCTTAATCGAAACGCCCTATTTATTTTGATTAAAAGCCCATAGTTTTACTGTGATGAAATAAGAGTTAAAGAAATATTTTATTGGTCGTGGGATTGGTCTGGAACTTCCTGGTACAGTGTCTCTCGTGCGTGCGCGAGTGAGCAAGAGAGAGAGGGCGGGTGCCTGCCGGCTGGTAATATTTCTAACATTTGCTTCAAACCATTACTGAGTACATGTCCTACTTATGGCATAAACTAGAGTATGACTAGTCTATATGTTTATTTAACATATAAATCTCCAGTAGTCATTCATCTGCTCAAGTGATCTAAGCGACTTCTGTGTCACACTGAGGTAACTGGTCTGTGGGATTCACACAAGGGACAAGTCCAGATTACATCTTAAGTTTGAGAACAAGTTTCCCATCACTGCTGAGTTTCTCTTATGCAGTATTACAGTGAGCGACCGGTGCTTTTGGACTTTGCGGGAATTGAAGTTGGCGTGCTTTTTTAATCAAGGTAAGTGAGTGCCTTTCCTTTTAAAAAGCACAATGTCAGTTTACGCTACGTGACGTATGAGTTTTTAATCCACACGTGTGTGTAGCCCATGTGAGTGTCGTGTGTCGGATAATATTTCGTAAAGATTGGTTTCTTGCATATTTGGGATGTCCGATTGGTGAACGAGTCGTATATTTCCAACGAATCGGTTGAACGGTTCTCGCCAAATCTTTCGAGAATCAGACTTGACTAATTGCTGACAAATCGGACTGAATTATTAGAGCAGCAGTTCTTAAAAGTAGCTTTCAAAGCCGAGAAGCATTGATAGAAACGTAAGAGCTTTTGAAGAGAGGCAACCGAGGATTAATTGATGGCTATATACTGGAACTAAAACAGAAATATTTAATAAAAAAAATATGTGAAGCACTTGTTTATTATAAAAACGCAATAAAAGCGACCATGTGACTACGCCATACTGTAAAATAACTTTTTGAAGCGTTTTTATTTTTTTAACAAACGGTCGGAAAGAACTGATTCGCGGAAAAGAGTGGGACTTGATGTTTTCGCTTACTAGGCTTGTAACTGTTAAGTCCCCTAGACAGCATTTTATGGCATAATAGGCTCAACAGGTTTTATTCACAGAAACTGTCAAGTTATGACCACATGGATCTCACCTGTTACTTTACTCCATGTTATCCATGAAATAACTTAACTAACCTGTTCAGATCTTGATTTCAAATGCATGATGGTTATACAAACAATCCCCCATCTCCAAAAGCTTTAAAACAATACTATAAGAGTACATTGAGCTCCATTTCTTAGGGAGTGATTTGGGCAGCTTCAGACCACATTTTTTCCCCATGACTCAGATGAGATGACAAGAGGAGTTGAAGGAAACCAGCTGTTAATTATCTGTCATGCCAAACTAACCTCCCTCAGTCCAATTACATTGGGAATTCCACTAGGAATATACCACCCTCCGAGACCAGGCTTGTGAAATTTGTGTAGAATGTGTAATTTTGTTTACTATACTGTGTAGAGTGTGTAAATAAGAGTGTGTTTCTGTCACCTGTGCGGTCTGAGCAGCCCAGCACTGATGACATCTTAAGGTCGGGGGCAGGTCATGTCCTCAAGTGTCCTTACACTCACATCCCCCCTCTGTGTCATTCCTGGTTCCATGTGTTGCAAAACCTAACGAAGATACGCCTGTCAAATTAAATGGATTGCTTGCAATGGGACCCTTTTTTTATTGTGCAACATTGCATGCTTGGTGTAACTAGTATAATTTACAACAATTGGGAGCTGACAGTCGCTTAGGCTTCTGGATGAATAATGCTATAAGGAGTTAAGCTTTGCTGTGCATTTTTTCAAGGACTATTACAACATTTTTTCATTTAGAATGGTTGTGTTGCAAAAAACTAGTCTTGTTAAGTAAGACATCCCTGCAAGCCTAATTAACTCAGGGTTGTAATTGATACATGGTGACTAACTATGCCAAATACTTTTGGGTGGATGCATATTTTCAGAGCAACGGGACTCTGGTTTTTGGTTGGAGGCTGGGAGACTTTTTACTTGAAAAATTTTCCAGCTGTCCCCAGACAATTAAGTTTCTACGTCTGTCAGCAGCGAGCCATATTAGTGTGCCGTGTGTGTCCACTTTTCCATTGTGCAAGGAAACAGTCTAACTTTGTGTTAGGCCGAAACATTATCCACTGTTGAGACTTCTTGTTTAGTCTGTGTCTTTATCTTCCAATTACTCTATTCATCATGTTTATGAAGATGGTGAGATTGCAGAGGAATATTTGGTTTAGAGTGGGAGGGCTGGTGACATATGTGGCTTTGCAAAGCAAACCCGGCCCTTCCCTCATTGCTGGTCTGTTAACCAGACAGCTGGCAACGTGTCCCAGAGAGATCTCAGAGGGGATACACCTGTGTCTGAAATGCTCTGAACAGGAAGTTCTCAGGGTTAACCAACCACATAAACGGGTCTCTACTCGGCTTTAAGCTGAAGCTGCATTCTGCACCTAATTGACTGTACATTTGTTGTAGCATTAGATTTATATATATGAAATTAAACTTAACCCTATTTACTTTGTAATGCACGTTGCTGGTTTCATTGTGAATGATTCATTTGTCTTAATATTCATTTATCAACATATTCAGCCTCTTTAAGTCCCACACTACTTTTTGTTCTCGTTCTATATCCTGTTTTGGAAATGCATGACATTACTGGAGTAAAATGGGTTGCGAACGCCTTTCATGTTGACTTAAAACATTTAGTCTTTAGCTCAACATTGCAAAGTGTTTCTTCAGTAGATAAAAGGGTTATTCGTATAATTGTGTGGTACAGAGTGTCTTTCGACTTGATAGCCTGTTTGTTTACATTATAAAGAGCTCAGCAAAGCAGGTTTTAATCTAGTTTTTTTAGTTTGAGAACTGGAGGGAGCAGTGGGTAATAAAGAGACTGTGGACTTGTGTTGTAAATGTCTTTATGCCCTGTGGTGAGTCATGAGCTCATTGCAGGATCTGCAGTTTTTCTTAATTTAGCTGTGGCTTTTCCACTTGAAATTTCCCATCCAAGGGCAGGGCCTCGACTCCATTCTGCTCCATATCAAGGAAAAACGGCAAAGGCCAGACCAAAAACTTGCTCTAAAACTTGGATGGTTTATTTTAATGGCAAAAACAAAAGTCTCTTCATTAAATCCATGTCAGAAGCACAAAATTCTAATGATTACAATAAACGATTAATGTTCTCATTACAATTATATGTGGCTTAAATGACAGACTTGTGCTGCACATGTTGCACTGAACTGCATTTTCCTTTTTTAAGTGATTCAAGCATTTTTCAAGCAATTCAAAACCGTCATGGTCAACAGTGCGCATCTGAAGTGTCTCAGTCGAAGGAAATAATCCATTATTTATCGGCTTTAATATATAAATATATATGTAAATTTTTAATGTTATAGTTATCGGCCGAAAGAAAAGAAAATTTGGCCGATAACTATAACATAAAAAATGACGTATATCAGCCTATACCGATATGGTGGCCGATATACCGCCCATCCCTATTTCTAATCGACTTTACATCAAAAGACTTCGAACTTTTGAACATTATTTAAAAATTTCTGACTTTCAGTGCATTAGATTTACCAGAGAGTCAGTCAAACATTGTCTCATCAGTCAAACGTTTTCTCATTTCTCATATATTAAGCTAAATGGTTGTTATTTGAGATTGCAGATATGTTTACATGCTTATATTACTCATCTTGTGCTGACTGTGGATTTTAGGAGCTTATGATCCTCGGTTTGCTCAGTGACACACATACACAGACTACCGATTAACCTGATGGTGTTAGACATTCTGTAATCCATCAGGGATCCTTTCCCCTGGGATTACAGTCTCCCATGATTGACAAGGGCGCACACTGGGGCTGGAGTTGAGGTATTATTGTAACATGAGCTGAGGTTACATTCCTTCTTCCAGAGGTGCACTTAGAGATGAGATTACAGCAGAGATTGCATCCTTTCACAGTGCCCCCATGTTATTTTACATCAGCTTGTTCGTGCCTGTTTGCATCCATTGTGTTCCATCACACATGCTCCACAGACATGAACAAGGCAGGCGCTCTGCTCCATGTTCCCTCCTGAGCGTTAATGACCTTTGTGACCCTTACCCACCGTAGATAAAACCATGGTGCCCTTAAAGCATGAGAACGAAAGCCATTATGTGTTATCTTGTTCATGGTACCATCCTTCACATACTTTGGTCCTCGTCCTGTTAACCGCCCCCAGATAAATCAGGTCTTAGATTTCAGTATTGGTCTTTATCAAAGACCTTTGAAGTGAAAACTTTATGAGCTCCTTTCACTTCTCACGATGGGATCTGTAAGGCATGGGTTAACCTTTAACCAGGCTCTCTCCTGCGCGGAGATAAGTCATGCAATCCAGGCCAGGTGTGGCCTTGCACCCAGACCGCAGAAATGTGCATATTGTGCCTGAGCGTGCCAGAGCTGTTGACCATTTTAACAAAATATATTGTCTCCATAGTGGTCATGGTTGGAAAGTCAAGGATGGATTCAGAAGGATAGAGTAAAGTAATACTAAAAAAAGTTGTCAGTCACTGCTGACTTGCACAGTTTTTACTGCACTGAAACAGGTGCTTCCAGTTGAATGAAATAACGTGTCAAAGGTTTGATGTGATCCCGCTAGCTTTAGCATTTATCCTGGTTGGTGTACTTGTTTTTCATTGTGAACGCACTCCATGTGCGCAAAATGTTACACACCTTGAGAAAATGATTGAGTTAGTATTTACAGTCAGTGTGTCATACTAGTTTTACTGGAGTTAGAAGAGTCACAATTCATAAGCTCTTGCACCCCATTATAGGGCGGCATGTTTAGGAATTTTATCGCATGTTGATTTTGGTGATATCGCAGTAGAGATAAAGGAAGTGTGTGAAACTTAGTCCTGGCATGTTTCAGAGCGTTTAACATCAGATTTAGATTCAGCATGCCTACTACACCTCATTAAAGCTCCTCATTTCCCACACATGGCAATTGCTTCCAGACGTGGAGTGACTCAGTTAAAAAAAAACATTGATTGACTATGTAATACATGTAGTAATAAGCTCTTCCAGACAATGAAAGTTCTTTATGTGACCTATGTATTCATTCACCGGAAAAGAATGGATGTATGTTGTCATAGATATTGAGCACATCCAGTTCAACAATTGTCTTCAGATAAGGTTTTACATTTTTAACCATGTTCTAACTTTTAAATCAATACTACCTTTTAAAAGTTTGCAGTCACTGAATTAAATTTATACTTTTATTCATCAAGGATGCATTAAATTCATTAAAAGTGACCGTAAAGACATTTACAAATGATTTCTATTTAAAATAAATGCTGTTCTTTTGAACTTTCTATTTATCAAAACAAAACAAAAATCCCAAGATTATCATGGTTTCCTCCTGAAACATATTAAGCTGTACAACTGTTTTTCAACATTGATAATAAGAGAACGTTTCTTGAACAGCAAATCAGCACGTTAGACTGATTTTTGAGTGATCGTGACTCTAAAGACTGGAGTAATGATGCTGAAAATTCATCAGTTCTTTTAAAATGTCTAATAATATTATTACCTTTACTGTATTTTTGACCAATTACATGCATCCTTGGTGAGCATAAAATACTTCTTTCAAAAACATCTGACCACAAACACAGTAGAGTATAAGATGCTAAAAAAGGGTTGTCTGGTGCAAAAATAGCCCCAAGTTAACACCCCCTGCTCCTGAGTACTCAAAATGGGGGAAAAAAGTTCGACAAAATGACTAAAATGCCCATCCCTATTCTGAGTTTGTCTACATGCATTCCCACTGGGTCAGCTGTAAGACTGGCCAAAGGTTATTTGTCCTTTTGCACTTCCCTAAGGGAACCGCTGGTATCTCATAATTATGGCTGTAATGTGTGGAATGAATGGGTGTGGTGACTCTCTGTTCCCTGTGTGCTCACAACTGTCATGTTTGTGCAGCAACTGAGTGTCTGGTCAGCAGCTGGCCGTCGTGCCAAATGCTGTTCGACTAGATGATGTACAGATACATTGTGTTAACCTCACCCCATGACTTGCATTTGAGCAATGCAGGATAATGAAATGGTGTAATGCTCAGTCATAGCTGAGATGTTGTAATAAGCCATCTTGTCTTTTCAGTGTTTTCCTCGTGGAGCAGAATATTTTCACAATGAAATTCCAAACTTTTTTTTCCCTCCTTTAATGTTAGGTTTCAATAGTTTCATAATGAACCCACTACAGTACATTCATGAAGTTATTTAATTTATGTTGCATTTATTTAGTGTATGTGAGTATACTTGAGTAAGTCAGGCTTTCTTGGGTGTCTGGTGACCTCCAGGCTTTTGTACCATTCAGAATTGAGTTGAGAATGACTTTTAAATTCAAATTCAATTCCTGAATTTGAATTAAATTTGTATTGATGTAACAAACAGGATGCAGATTTGCAATGAAATGTAAGGAAGTTGATTTAAAAAATGTATTAATTGATTTTATTCATACAATCATTTTGTTTGGCTAAACAAAAGCCAGTTTGACTATGCTTGATGGTCTTTGCCTCCAGTAGTGTAAGCAGTGTTGCAGTGCTTGAGAGAACTATTGAACTTTTAGTGAATAATTGTTTTAAACACATTCCTTTGAGTGGGACACTTTGAGGTGAGAGGGGCAACTCTAGGCCGTCGGACTCTGAAATCTGCAACCGCTCTTTGTGTTTTGTTAGAAACAGTCTGATTGTTGCAGATCCCCAAAAGAAGCGGAAAACAGGAAGGTCCGTTATCTGTATTTTCAAGGATTGTTAGGCAGTCCATTTCCAGTGGATGTGGTGTTGAAAATGAAATAGAAACATCTCTAATTGACCACTGACAGATCAACTGCTTTGACTTGTCTGTAGAGGAAGAGATCTCAGATCATCACATCTTATTCTCAACACTAAGAGAGCATAATAGGGATGCACAATATATTGGTACCATATTATCGATAATATTAGAGGCTTTTTAAACTTATCATATTGGACTGTGTTGGATATTCTATGCTCATTTCCCTTAGTTTCACATTCAGATTAGATTTTAATCTTGTTCTAAACACTAATAAATTTAACAAACCTCAAAATGAATATCCATTTTTCTTATTGTATGTTATGATGTTGTCATGCCTTAATTCACTTGTAGTATTTAAGAAAGTTTTAAGAAAGTTACGAATTTTAGTTTCGCTGTTTATTTTTCATTTATTTAAAGGGGTCATGACATGAGAAACCAAATTTGCCTTGATGTTTTGGTATTTAAGAGGTCTTTGTACCATTAAAACTTCCTGCAAGTTTCATAGCTTAAGACCCCATTATAAACGAACAATTTATTTAATCAAGCTCTAAATACAGCTCTTTGTGGATCCATGGTATGAAGTGACGTCACGGTACGAAGTGATGTACCGGTCATTTGACTGCCTCAAGTGCAGGACAACTACGCCTCATTTAGCATTATCGCATCGTTGTCGCGTGGCTTGCGCCCACGTGTTCAGTCGACGTGCAGCGAGTGGGTCTGTTTACAAGAAGATTGATGCCACGCAGATGTGCTGTTACTGGCTGTGGACAAACAACACGTTTGATGTCAGGGAAAAATGGATGCAGTTTATTTTTTTGTGGACGTCCCAGTCACGGCAGTGTTAATTTAAAGCTGCCATCGGCAACTCTGGCAGATTGAGTGGACTTAGGAAAAATTTTGCATGTTTACAACTCTCATGCCCCTCCCCCACTATCAACGAATACCCTCCCACAGAGTTCGTGCTTGTCAGTGCGCCATCACTCTTCGCTACTGCGCGAACTTCAGGCGTGTGCATGTGATTGACGTGTGCGTGCACGACTTGTGATTGACAGTCCTATCTCACACCCCCCTGCGCTGATTGGACACAGTGAACCGGGAGCGGTGGATTTTTGCAAAACAAAAACCACGCTCCAGGTGGAGTTAGAAGTTAGGGTTTTTTTCTAAAACCACTTTATTTATGTTGTTCTGTCGGAATATAGTGTCGAATTCGTTGAATTTGATCAAAAAAAAGTTGCCGACGGCAGCTTTAAGCGTGTGTTCTCTACATTTCAAGGATGACTATTTTGAGAACAAATCGCAGTATGATGCTGGCTTTGCCAGAAAACCTTTGCTTAAAGATCAGCCCGTGCCCACTATTCTGGGCCCAACAACGATGCCGCAAACTGTAAGTAATATATTTCATCTTAAAACTACGTTTCATGCATAAGCACTGACGTTAGCCAATCATAACAGTAGGCGTTAACACTGAACTCTTAAAGGGGAAACACCCCCAAAACAGACTGTTTGAGTCAGATGTTGAGGAACAGGGTGGGAAAAGGTCATAAATCACTAAATTTTAAACGGTTTTTGTCCAAAAAACTATAGTAATACTATAATTGCACCTAAGGGAACATAATTAAACAAAAAACAAAAACCATGTCATGACCCCTTTAAATAAAAACTATAGAATTTTAATAAGTGACTTTTAATACTTTTCTTACGGATTCTTATTGGCTGATGCAGGTGCCCTGAAAACAGCTTGTTAGAGGCCAAAGAAGGTGTCATCACTGTTACATCCTCCATCCGCTCAGCATTGCATAGAGACAGGAACCCTTGTGGGAACCCCCGTCCCACGCTCAGAAGCATAACCTGCCCTTATAAGGCATTGTGGGTATTCTAAGATCTCGGAGGAGGAGACTTAAGCATTGCCAACCCAGCTGCTGTATATGAAAGCAATGGGAGATCCAGCTGGCCCTATAAACAGTGCCGCTGTGCTGTGCTTCCAGACCAGTCCTGGAAAACGAAGGGCCTCTTGGGGGTTGGGTACAGGGCTTTTGCATGAGTAGGATGTTTGGAGTTCCTCTGACGAGTACAGTCTTGTCCACTCGTACCTCATTGCAACTTCTTTGGTGAGAAAAAATTAAGGCTGTGGTGAAGTAATGCTTTGCCCTTTCCTCTTCTCCTCCCTTATAACCGGTTGGCTGCTGCAGAAAGTAGTCGTGTTTTTAGTGGTTCCCACCTCCAAATGCATTGCTCCACCCACTAGAGCAAATAAGAATGATTGATGTTTTTTCACTAGAGATTTCTTCCCTCAGATCATTTCACCTCTGTTGGAAAGCCTTGATGGATTACTTTATTTTATGAAAACCTCAAAGAAATGCCTGCTTCTGTTCTTGTACTGCAAAGAATTCAAAAGTATCTTAGATATTTGATACATAAATAATTATTTATTTTTATTTTATATTTTTATAAAATATTTTATTTTAATAAAAATATTAAATAAATAAAGATGGCCAAAAAATTTAGAAAATATAAATAACTAATGTACTGAATATATATTTTATATTATATTTTGAAAATAGTTCAAATATATATATATATATATATATATGAAAAAACATAGCTGTATTATTTTAAGTGGAAAAACGTGCATTAAATCCATAGGTTTTCCAAATCATCTGAATGATTAATGTGCCATGGACATGAGCCCGGTTGGGTTTTGGAGAGGAACCTTCTTTCTTGTCCAGAAAACACATCATTTTAAAGCCTCCAGGTTGTCTGGAAATGTGTTCGTCCTGTTCAGTGTAGCGAGCTTACACCACCATGTGAGGTACTCTATGACTCAAAAAGCCCAGATGAATAAGGGATGAGAGGAAACGAAAGAAGTAAATGAAGCTGTGAGCTTCACTCTCTGTCAACTTACAACTTCCTGACGCACGTTGCCGCAGTGACCTTGTTTAGTTATATCACAACATTGATTTCTACATTCTGGTGAGACGCTATGGGTTTCCCCTTTTTACCTCGCACTCTCTCTTTCTCTTGTTGTCCCTAGTCCTGTGCTGACTGTTTAACACCCACATTACATTCTTCTGTTCTGACATCACACACTATCAGCTTTCTCTCTGCTTTTTCTCCTCCAACACACACCTCCCTTCCTCATATACTACCTTTTAAATATCATGTTTAATGGGCGTCCCGTAGGTCGCTTCTTGGTTTACTTCCTTTGTATGAGTCTGCTTCCCTCTGCAGGTCTCATAAATGTAAAAATTATTCCACTTTTTTTGTTTGTTCACTCAGCGGCCCTCATGTCATTCCCATCCTCCACTTCCCATGATACTTTGGGCCTTTTCCCAGTATCAGGCTTTTCTCACCACTCCCATTCATTGCTCAAGGCCCTGACACATTAGTAAACAAAGAAGGACTTATTGTCATTGTTGGATTTTTTTGCAACCATATTCTCAGGGATAGTCACAGTAAGGAAGGGACAGTAAAGGGATGGTTCACCCAAACGAGTCACCCTGATGTTGTTTCTTGAATAGTGACTTAAATTAGGTCTGGTTACTCAAACACAAACCTATCATATGGATACTTTTATGGTGTTTTTAAAATTATGGATACTTTTAAAATGTTCCTTCTGTGTTCCATGGAAGAGACATTTTTGGTCATTTTTGCATGAACTATCCCTTTAAGTCATGAACAAATGTGAAAAGTGAAAGCAAGATCACAATAAAGCAAGTAACAGCCTTCTTTAGGTGAAGAGTTAGTTTGTTTTAATGGTCAACCAGAACCGAGAGGAAGTGTGCTGCTTATTCCAGTTAAACCATAGGTTTTGAAGTTCATTCATTACACTCAGCAGGATCTCCTCTGCCTTTTCCTTAACTTCAACGCTGGCCATAATGTTGAAGGATGGCACGGCAATAAAAGTTTATAGCTTTGATCTTCTGCCCCTCTGTACTGTTCTCTGGCCGACACAACCGCTTCTACAAATAGACCTGTCCTTGTGTGAGAGTATAAATAGGCTTGTAACGGAGTAGGCGGAGAGAAGGAGGGAGGGGCAGAGAGAGAGAGAGAAAAAAGAAGTAAAGGAGGTGGGAATGGATTGAGCAAGTACAAAGAGCAAATATTTTTAATATAAGTCTCATTACACACAATTTGAATAAAAAAGCCTCTCGTCCACATCATTAGATCCTGACCAGGATCCAATTCCAAATAAATGATGTGGACAGATGATTGTGGTAGGGACAAAAGGGATTGAAACTTGATTTGTTTGTGCATGGGTTCCTGAGTGCTGGCGGGAGATTCAGAGGAGGCTGGTGAACATAGAGGAGTCCAATGACTTAACTATGACTCACCTCTGAGAGGTCGTCTGCAGTGGGGGAAACATGTGCCAGGCTGCATGCACAGACTTCCCCATTTAAAAATATAAAAGTAATGTGTTTTAGGATTTACATTTATTAATTGCTGTCCCCTTGTTCCAGTTCTTAAGAGGGTTTTTAGAAAACAATGAGTACACAATTTGCATGTTTGTTTTAAATAGTATACAAGATTAGAATTTGTGCATCCTAGATAAAAGTATCTTCAAGGTGGCGGATAATTTAGCCTATTATTTCTGTTAGATCTTTGAAGTCTATCCATCCATGCATGCGTTTTATTGTTCAACAGTTTTGAAGTTACTGTTAAGTAATAATGAATTAAGCTATCGATGTTAATGTTTACATAAAAATGCAAACAATGTTTGGTATTAATGTGCATTTTTCCGATGTGGTAGTATGTCACAATACTAGCATGCTTTCTACTGTACCAATACATTTTTGGGGGGGTTAGTACATTTTATATATATATTTTAAAAAACGTAATACTTTTATTCAGCAAGGATGTATTGAATTAATCAAAAGTGACTGTAAAGACTTTTACATTGATACAATTTGTTTAAAAATAAATAAATATTGTTCTTATATTTTATTAATCAGAGAATTTTTTTTTTATGAAAAATTACTTTTAATGGTTTCCACAAAAATACTTGAATGGTTTCTGAAGGATCATGTGACACTGAAGACGAGTAATGATACTGAAAATTCAGATTTGCCATCACAGGAATAAATTACAGTTTAAAATATGGTAAAATAGAAAACCGTTTTAAATTGTAATTATATTTCACAATAAAAAAAGACTTTTTTCAAAAACATTGAAAAAAATTGATAGCAGTGTAAGTAAAACTATCAAGTGTGTTGTGTACTTATGCCATCACAAGTGAAGTAAATACCTTTGGAGCATAGTGGGCTATAAATATGCAAACTTAAAGGTTGTATCAGTGATTTCAGGCCCACAAATAAATGATCACATTCATCTAATCTTTCCTAACGATCCGCTAGCTGCCCGCCCCATAAGAATGCCGTCCAAAAACCGCGTCTCTGTAGGCAGCCTAGCGCTGAGATCTGCACACCAAAACAAATGGGTACAACCACCACTCAAAACCAAAATAAACAGTGTTCCAACCAATCACCGACAGGGGCGGGTTTTGCTCCGACTTTGCGTCCAGCCATGCATGAGCAAAAAACCTCACAACACCCGCGCCCTGACGATTATTAGATGAATGTGATAATTTATTTTTGGGCCTGAAATCGCTGATACAACCTTTAAATTACGCAAATGAGAAAATTCTGCATGCGGAATGTGTTCTGTGGATTTGAGTGATAAAGAAAGAGGAAGTGAAGGGCATTGACTCTAAAATTGGCCTAAAATGCTAGTATAAGCGATAGGCATGCAGGGAAAAAAGTTTCCATTGCTAATTTCCCACGGATGTCATTTGACCACTTTATGGAATAGAACGCCCCACATAACAAACAAAACCACAGAGTGTTTGTTTCTCCGCCAAAACACCATGTGAGGATGTGTGAGTCCTGCTTTTACAGTGACCTGAAGGAAGACTCTGAGTTCAGAGAGTCTGGCACACTCAGTCTGACACATGCAGTGGTTGGTGCTTTATGCCATCTCTTATAGGAAAAGTTTATTCAAAAATTAACTGTTTATGTCTTTTCAAACCGGCATGACTTACTTTCTTAAGGAACACAAAATAAGATATTTTACAGAATGTCCAAGTAGCTGTTTTGCGTACATGTAGTCAACACAATGAATAACTAAACAAAGTAATGTGAAAAATAAATAAACTGCCCCAATAAAAATACGTACATAAATGATCCAATGTGGAAATTGTATTTTAATTTAATTTAATCATATGTGTATTTAATGGTTTTAGAATGTATTCGATAAATTAATAATAATTAATTAATTACATTTATTAGGTCTTTAATTATAATGTTATATATTATTCAATTATACTTTGAGCAGTATATACATTTATGTATCATTCACATTTATTCATTCATTAATTGTTGCAGTTTTGATCCCAAATTCCATATATGAGTCAAAATCTGCTAAGGGGTAATAATGGTGATTTAAAAAGTGATTTTTTTTGTATAATTTACATCTGCATTTTCATGGGTTTGAATAAAATATTTTTTATAACAGACAATAAAAAAAACATTGTGCATCCTTTCGTGGTAAAAAATGAACTTGATTCTCAAAAGTATTTGCGACAGCCTAATGTAACATTTTTGACAAGGTATAAACATGTCAGTCTCTGAGTAACATGGAATTTATTTAAGCCACGGAATGAACTTTATTCCGTAAAAGTATAATGAACTACGCAAAAAGCATTTAGAACATCACGTTTTATTACCCAAAAATCAAACATTGTTCAAGCACATTCTTCAAAAGCTTAGCTGTCGGTTAATAGGCATCAATCACTTCACTGAATACGTCCCGGCTAAGAACTTATTACCTTATGATCCATCTGTTTTCAAATCCACATAATTTGGATAGCACAACATCGACGTCTGTCAAAAAAGAATACACAATACACGGTAGTATTTACGAGAAACAGAGGTCCAGGGAGAGCACGCACACGATCGGATGTTTTGGCTACATTATCTCTTTCCGAGAAGTGTGAAAAAATGGCTGCTTGAGTTTCTTCAACATGCTTACTGTCAGACACGACAAAGTACGTAATGCATAATGCACGTGAGTATACATTTTGTTCTTCACTCGCTGAAATTTAATCGGACTGATGGGGTCAGGAAACTGAGTGAAATACTTCACACACGCTAAAGAGAATAAGAGAACAAACACCAATCTGGGTTAGTGAACATCATTCAACATGTGTTGGTTTTGACATGTTTTACGCATTCTGAATCTGACATTCCTGATTTGAATATTTTTGTATATTTGACTGATCTTTTTTTCATAATGTTTTTGTTAAAGGAGTGTTCTTGAGATGAGTTCCTGTAGTCGTAGTAAAAAACTTTTTCATTAAAAAACAACTGTTGTTTTAAGTTCTGTCTATCTCTTCCTTATCAGTAGAGCTTTGTACTATCATATTTGGTTCAGTTCTAAGTACAGTAAGGTGGAGCGCTAACAAATTGCCTTATTGCCCAATATTAAAGGATGGCTTTACGACAGCTTTTGAAAGATGGATCAAAGCAACCTGGATCAGACCGCTGTTTATTTATCCTGTTCCTTAGACAACCATTGTAATCCATTGACTGCAGCCACTCGTCATAAATTCAAGTTTTTAAAAGCACACGTTCTGATAGAAAAGCGTGTGCCTGCTTAGCAGATCGAGAGCAAATAAAATAATGTCCAGTGACATAATTGTGCCTGCTCTTCTTACATGCTGAACCTGTCATGTTAATGTTCCCAGAGATAAAGAGAGAGCAGCTCATACGTCTGGAAAATATTACTTAGATTCCTGCAGGCGGGGTCTCTGATTATGTTGGCATAAGTGGGAAAGGGAGCGAGCAAGAGAATGAGAGATTGATAGGACTGAAAGAATAGGGGAGGATTTATATGAATCACAGTGTGCAATGCTGCATTCCTATATTTTGCAACTTAAATTAAATTCTGCTTCCCTGCGCACAGTTTTGTCATTTGGAGTGTCCAGTAGAGGGCGCTGCTTTGTTTATGGTCAGTGGAAGTGACCTTGGTTAAGGTTTTACCTGAGTGCTGTCTTGTGTGTGTGTGTGTGTGTGGACTGAACAGGTGGTGTGTTGTGTTCTTACTGGGTGGAGAGGAGAAAATGGGGTGTGTCTTCATACATTAACCGTTTGCCCTACACCAGAAAGACTATAAAACAAAAGTGCTGATGCATAGCCATAGCCATTTTTTCATTCTCATTACGATGATTTGCAGAGAGCTTTCGTAAGACGTTGACAAAATATTTTTAGCTAAATATAAATAATCTGTTTATCTCACAGAAATAATAGCCATAAATCATAAGTGTGTTAATGCCCGTGAGTGACATCAGGTTAAGCAACATAAGTGATTGTGATCTGTGCACTGTGAAGTGCACTTGGTCTGTTTTTCTTTCGCGGGCAACTGAGCCACGTTTGAGCACATTAATTACCTTCTTGACGGATCCCTATCTGAAATCTGCCTCAGATTTGCTACAGCATGCACTGGGTCAGCATGGAAGGAGGGAGGAGGAAAATTCACTTGGGAAAATCACTAGATGCATTTCATCCAACATGCAATGCTAGTTACAGAGCTTTCCCAAGTTCCAAATACCTAATCCCTGAATTCTCATGACGACGTGTTCTCCTATATTATTTCGTACACATTTTGTGTGTGATATTTTCTTAAAGAGGCACAGGATGGTTTTTAAGGGCAGGCACATGCAGGGCTACTACAGGGGGGCTGGAAAGTTTTAGCTTTCATTGTAAATCCCATTGCAGGATAGAGCAAATGAGTCGAGGAAGGCAGAGAGGGGGAGTGTGTCACTTTTCAGAAGGACTGACTTGTGCCTCCGTAGAGAGAGAGAGAGAGAGAGAGAGAAGGAAGGGAAAGTTAAAGCTGAAGAAATGGCAGCTGGGACGCTCCCACACATGGTGCAGACAAAGTTAAAATAACAAACTCTGCACACTTTCTCAAGTGAGAGCCGCTGTTTTGGAAATACTAATAATTCATACACTTACAGCAACAAGCTGGGAAGAACGGGAAGATGAAGTATCGAGGCATGGTAAGAACCACAGCATGCTCCACACTAAACAAAAGCAGCTGGGAGATTTCTGCAACGTCAGCGAGGGTCTTATGAAAGTGAAATATGTGGTTCTGGTCCAGTTTATTTAATGTTTAGAATATGTAATGATTTGCTAGCATGGCTGTAATGCAATTATGACACACAGGGAATCATGCATGTATGTATCTATCTATCTATCTATCTATCTATCATCTATCGTGTAATGTATACACATACACACATATACATAGGCTATATGTATATACGTGTGTGTGATACAGTAAACAGTTTTACCAATTTGTTATAATAATTTATAGCACCTGTGTTATCCATTGACTAGGTTGTTCATTAAAGAAGACTTTGACAACGCAGGCATGAATATCCACTGATCTCTAGTCTCGATCATATAGTGAAATAGTGATATAAATAGTGAAAATCACTTTTCCTTTGAAAAAAAGGATTTTGAGTTTTGTTGGTCGTATCAGGTGCTTATCCTATCTTGGGACCTTCTTTCATGCTGAACATTCTGACAATCAGTATCTATGTTCATGCCATAGTGTCATCTCACAGTGAAGCAATCTCTGGCTTTGAACCAGCAGCAGTCACTGTTAAATTCCAGGCTATCTTTCTGAGTGAGAGTGAGAGAGAGATTGAAACTGGCGTCTGTCATCGACCCATTCCACCCTACTACATTTCTTCCCGTCTGTGTCATCCACGACCTTCCTCTGAAAGCCAACAGAAACTTCAAGAATAAGCACTCAAGATTGAGACCGTCATCGTTTGAGCTTTGTGTCTCTGAGGCCTTTAAACCATTCAATGTCATGATACGCTATACGAGTGTCATTTGCAGAGCATCATTTCATATTCAAATAAACACACCTTGCGGTCGGCAGTACTTTAGATGTGCACATTTTGTCGTAGGGAAATAAGTGCAGAGGGTTGATGAATGCCTGACAATAGATCTATGGTATCTGGTGCAGTTTCATACGAGATTCCATTGAATTGCTAAACAGCTGCACTGCTCACAGGAAGATCCAAATCTCAGGAAGAGGAAATTAAGCTTACATAGTGACTTGCTGGTCTGAGTGGCATTGGAGATATGAAATGGTTAGTCTTGAGATATTTAGGGAGGCCATAGCTATACATCTATATATGATTGTGCAGGAAAAGCTGTAAGAATTAAACTAGCCGGAAATACTGTGACGGTCCCTTAAGGAGTTTCGAGTTCTCCCGACTCATGCTCTTCAAATGCCCTCTGGACATGAATGCCTTGCATTGTCCGTCTGGCTGAAATGAAGGATAACTGGTCACTTTATCTTTTCCAAGTCAAAAAGTATGTTAGTGAGTTTCGCATGTGGAGGGGGGTGCATATGATGTAAGACTCTTCTTCACCTGTTTGGACAGAGCCAGTCACACCTGTCTGTCAACTTTCCCCCTGGAGTTCGACAGCCACCAGCTGACTTTCCAAAGCAACCCCTCAACACAAGGACAGCCATCGACTCAGCAGACTGGCGTGAATTGCAATGCCACCCATGGAATTTCTCACCATCTGGGTGGTGTTAATTAAATGAGCATTGCAAGACATCTTCTGTGAAGATTTTATGATGAATATATCTTGGATTAAAGGATGATATATAATATGATTCGCAGAAAGGCACATGTTGGGGTCTCTGTGCCCATTTTGATTGTTTTAAGCACTTCATATCAGTTTCATGCTATGAACAAGCTCTTTATTGTTGACATGCAAAACAGGGGCAAAAAAAGTTGCATTACATTTGGAGAAGTGCTAAATATGGTTTCCCCCCTCTGACCAGCTGCATGAATCTAAGCTGCAGGAGTCTGATCTTTTTGCACTTTCCAAAAAAACAAAAAAGGAAAATAAACAAACAAGAAACCCCACACTCCTCCTCAGACTTATCATCACTGGTTTTTAATATTGTGGGAAGCCTCTTTGATTTATGAGTGTTTCTTTAAATAAGGGCACCTTTGGCCCCTGTGCACATTTTAGTAAATTAACTTTCCTAAACCTTTTCATACTCCAGTATACCAGTTTATTTAATTTGCATCTGTCAATTTTGTCATTTTTTTTCTGATGTATCATAAAAATTTTCCTAATTTCCTCGTGTTTGACATCTTTAATAGTGGAGATTATATTTTAACTTAAACAACGACTAACTTAGCAGTTATACTTGTGTATTGGGGTAAAATTGTTTTCACACAAGAAATCATTTGAATGAAATAATTAATTATATTTAATAAACACTAAAAGTTTTTTGTAGTTGTAAGATTCAGCTGGGACAATAATAGTGGCCATACTTGGAAAAACCCCTTTATGAATCTATCATTGTTTTTAATGTAGCTGTGCCTCTCCACAAACTTCTGTCTCCACCCCTTGTTCTTTCCTGCTGCCAAGCAGGAGAGGAAAGAAGAGCGAGGTAACAAGTGAGCCAGATGACTCAATCAGGATGGAAACAGTTGGTAACCTCAAAAGCTTGAAATCATAAGCAAGCAGACAAGACTTACTTTTCGCCATTCTTCACCATTCCCGGTGAAAAGGGGTGGAGCACATGACTTTGCTCTGGATATCTAGGAATGTGCCCTTTATCCACGGCCTTCATTAATTATAAAAAGAATACACAACACACTCCCCTCTTGTTCATCAGCCACGAGTTGTTAACTGTACAGAATCACTGACTTGCCCTTAGAGAAATTAAATATTGGAGTGTTTGACTTGCTCGTTCACTCTTTCAAAAAATCAATCTTTGTAATCATAGCTCTGGTCCCTATCAGGATTGCTAATGTCTTCTTGCAATGTGAGAAGTGCTGACGAAGGCAGCTTGACTCGGCAGATCTCCCTGACACAGCTCTGCTCACAAGAACCGAGCAAATCAGTAGGATTTTGGAAGGTCGAGCAAATGGCAATTATTGTTCAATTCTTCCCAGTGCCTTTGTAAGCACAAATCTCTCCCTTCTTGTTATTTATTTTTAAAAGAAGGTTAGAGTGAAATGGAGAACGAATAATTTGCCCACAGTCATTTTGTTTTAACCTGGATTTAGCAGCATTTGGAAAGAATGAGTACATGGCAAAGGGTCGTAGCTTGCCTTAAAGACCAGCGAGCATGGGGAAGGGGACCAGGGGTGGGAGCAGGAAAACAAATCCATAAAAAAGAACAATGGTGTAATGACGCCTGTTTCTTGAGAAAGTAGCTTAGGAAGGAGACTTGGTGAGACAAGGGTCTGCCTTCTGGTAATAGCATATTTATTGCTCTAAATGAATGGTTTATGTTGGCTTTTGCCAGCTTAAAGGGATTTTACATCTGATGCCCAGATAACTAAGGCTGCTCCGATCAGGAAATTTGCATATTTGCAATTTGTATATTCAATTCCCTGAATGGGATTCCAATCCCTCAACATGTGATTAGGAACAGCTTAGATCTTAACAAATATAGCAGTGAAATAAACAATAAAAATCAGAACAGTCTTTATCAACAGAAAGTATTCAAATGTAAAACAACACTGCATAGTCTTCACTGTATCAATTAAATATAGATGAATCATATTAAATCTACTAAAGAGCAATGAGTGATTTTCTCTGTCTTTTCTTGTTTGATTAACATTAATGACACAGACGGCAGCAGGAATATTAGGCTGCTGTCACTTTAAGAGTGATTGCACTGATCCAATATACTGATACACATGTGACTTTGTTTCTCAACTGTTTATGTTCACTAAAGACATAACCGACGGTGTTTAAGCAAATACTCACCATGCTGGGCATTTTGCCATATTTCTGTGTTTTACTGTTTAGGCTTAAATTTATGGGCTCATGTCCCTCTCTACGAATCTAGATGTTTCCATGGTTGTGATGTAACATTTTAATAGCTAACCTATTATTTCTTTTGTAAACAAAGGTTTGGGCTGGACATATTATTCTTGAGTTGACCAGCTGATGATATCATGGTCTGTCTAACCAGCATGTTTAGTTTTGATTATGACTCCACCACCAATTATTATATGACAGTTCTGTGTCACTGCAGTAGAATATACAGACAAATAACAAAGACAAACAAGTAGATGCGATTAAGAAAAGATTAAGAGTGTCGTATGTTCACTGCACACTGTTCTAATTTGTTTTTCAAATATGATAGTTGGGAATGAGCGTCTGCACTCTAATTTGTTTGAATCGAATATACACTACTACACTTGATCCAGTATGTAACCACCTAGCAACCATCCAGATCACCCTAGCAACCGCATAGCTATGAACTATTCTCTTTGAACACCTTGACACTGCTTATTTTTTTCTGCATTTGGCCGGGTTTTGTCCTGAATGAAGAATTACACTTGAATTTTGATCTGGTTCTGATTGAAATGCAGAAGACAGCATTTAAATGTGGTTTGTGTCTAATTGGTGAAAACTGGATTCCATTCCCGGCCTAATGGGGAACAAGAGCGAGAGTTTGCAAAGCTGTGTCAAACTTTCAGAGTTGATGCAGCTCTGTTGGGGCATTCAGCAGGCTGACGGATTGGGAATGAAGTCACTTCCTGGCACTACACTTGTCGACTGGTCCAGCTCGGCTGTTATGTTTTTCTTACTGCTTGTTTTTTCCCACCGTTAGCCTCCCTCTTGCTCGGTTCTGTTGTAGTTGTTGTACATCACCTTAATTAAAGTGCTTGCTCAGGTGTGCTGTATCTGTCTCTCTCTGTCTCTCCCTCTAGGGGACGGCCGCTGCTGTGTCAATAGCAAAACAACAGCCGTGGCAGCTGGTGCATTCACACAATGTGATCTGTGTGTATTTCAATGCATAATCACGCATTTGTTCATCTCAGGGTGTTTGTGTGTGTGTGTGTGAGTGGGTGTAAGTGCGCTTTTCTGTTTCAAGCTAGGAAGTGTCACCCATAGTCCTCTTTGATCAGGAATACAGACATCAGATGACAAGTGCTAGGAATTAGTAAATTTTTGTGTCCTACTAATTTATGCCTGAGCTAAAGAGCATCTCTGGACAAGGATCGTCAGCTTAGGTTTTATCGACACCATGGATTTTTCAAATTTTGGTGATATAATGCGGAAAACCCAGGCCTCCATTGTGGAGAAGGGTTTTCACTTTAAAGATACAGATGTGGTAATAGATGTGAGTATGATTGTATTTCTGTTTTCACAGCACACTTGGGTGGAGTTTGCAGTGATGTTGTCAGATGTGGTTTAAGTGTGAAAATTGAGGGTTTAGAGCTTCTTGTTTCTTTGTAAAGGTAATGTAATCAAGTTAATGATAGAGAAAACAGCCATGTACCTTTATAAACAGTCCTGTGGTGGTGCCATGGAGCGATGATGGGCTCAGATGGTAATACTATGGTATTTAAATACAGGTGTACCATGATATTTATGAAGATTACCGCATTAGGCTATACAACAGTGTTTAAATGGTACTTCAAATAATACCTTGTAGTGATGTGCAATTTTTACTTTTTGGCCAATACAATAAATGGCTGATTTTAAAATCCAATGTTATTATATTTACATGCATGAAAAACGGGTATTCATTTTAAGATTTGCTAAAGATTACTTTTAACAGTGAATGATTAGAATTAAATTGGGTAAATGAGCATGAAAAATTAGTGATCTTATATTGACCTGCTTATAACCAATATCAACCAATATTTTAAATATTTAAAAATCTTTAATATCGGCTAATACATGATATGGCAAAATATTGGAGTCGATTTGTTTGTATGTTTTTGAAAGAAGTCTCTTGTGTTGACAGGCTACATTTAATAAAAAATATAGTAAAAACAGTAATTTGTGAAATATTATTGTAATTTAACTGTTTTCTATTTGAATATATTTTAAAATGCAATTTATTCCTGTAAAGCATAAGTTCTCCAGTCTTCAGTCACATGATCCTTTAGAAATCATTCTGATTTGCTGATTTGCTGCTCAAGAAACATTCCATATTATTATCAATGCTAAAAACAGTTGCAGCTTAGGCTAATATCTTTGTGGAAACTGTGATACATTTTTTTGTGTCTCTTGCATTCCTAATAGTATTGCAATTATATACTCTAAAAACCATGGTATTACTGTGGTACCTTATTAAAAAAAAAAGTCATGGTAGTACTTCCTGGTACTTTTGAGTGTTTTAGAGTATTACCTTCAATGGGAAATTGTGCTTGACACAAATCCATTGTTCAGATGGTGACATCTTGTTCACAATGGCATGTGTGGTTCAGTGAGAAATACCTCATACAAATGCTTTAAATTAAAAGCTTTATTTAGCTGGGTTTCAAATGGGAGGGGTTATGATGGAGTGGTTGAGTGTATTCTCAAGGCTCTCAGAGGGCCTTGGCATGCTGTGTGTTGCAGTGTTTATATATCACCTCGCGCTGCTCTGTGTCTAGAGGCTGCAAGTGTGATTCTGTATCTCAGATCTACTCTTTCTCTGTCAGGCTGTGGGCAGTGACGGAATCCGGGTCATGATGGAGAGCGCCCTGACAGCCAGGGACCGGGTGGGCGTGCAGGACTTTGTCCTGCTGGAGAACCACACCAGCGAGGTGGCGTTCATTGAGAACCTCCGCAAGCGCTTCAAGGAGAACCTTATTTATGTAAGAGCTGTTGTTCCTGTTCTATTCACCCTTAAAGATCAAAGCCCAGAGTATTGATGTGACCCCTCTGTGTTTATCTTCTCCCACAGACATACATTGGCTCAGTGCTGGTGTCAGTGAACCCCTACAAAGACCTGGAGATTTACACTAAACAGCATATGGAACGATACAGGGGCGTCAATTTCTATGAAGTCTCACCTCACATGTAAGGCATCAGCAAGAAGTCATTATTACCCACTGTTCTGCTCTCTTCTATTGTGTAGAGTAGGCCAATGGGAAGGCTAATGGTTTTTATTTGCTAAATAAGGACTACAACAGTTGTCCAATTCCTCAACCGTGTAAACTCACATCCTTGTGGTAGTGGTTCTTATTTAGCAACCTGTTAAAAAAAATGGTGGAAGCTTCAAATTAACATTTGAGGTGTGAATGTGTATAATATTCTAGAACCAAACATGATATGAATGTTATTTAATTAATAAAACAAAGAAAAACTCCAGAGGGAACCAATTGCTTGAAAATGCTAATTAAATATGTAAAATGCCTAATCTGCATTTTTATGGACTTAGTGGGTCTTGTTCATCTTTCTTGTTGCCTTCTGTTTGTGAAGTAGTAGTTCCCTTGGAATATCTGTAAGGAATATTGAGGACTAAAAAACGAAAGTTCTCAAATACAACCGTAACATGAGGGCTTTTCACATTTAAAACCGTTAACCCTGGGTAAATTGAATCCTGGGTTATCTTGCTTCACGTTTCACACTGCTCATAAATTACCAGGGGTTAACAATTAAGCCAGGGTATTCATACAGTGATGTTTCACACTGTACTTTCCTTAACCTTGTTCTTATTTGCATATTTGCAGTGTCAGTGTCATTTGTTTGGATGAACACAGTACTCAACCTGTTTACATAGAAGCTCTAGCATTGCGCATCCTTTTATTGTCGACTGTTCTATCGAGTTTATACTGAACAGACATTTCGGACTATAAAGGTAAGAAAGAAACGGTCTCATCTTCACTCAAATTGTTGCGTTTTTTTGTCAGCATTTGGCATTTTTCCAATGTTTTCTCAATGTTTTGGACATTTTTCTCAAATGCTGAATTTACTGTTTATAATATCAATCAAATGCGCAGTGTTTCCGTGACTGTCTAAAGCACGCAAATATGAGTACGCGATTGGTTGTCTGTTGCTAAACGTCTAGCTGTAACATTCTAACACCGAATCCTTTCACTCCGTAGTAAATTTGGCACCGCAAAAGCAGTGATAACCCTGCTTCTAAATTGTAAGTGTGAAATGTTATTATAGCTATGGTTAAAACAAGCTGTGTTTCGAACGACAATAACCCCAGGGATAAGCGCAGTGTGAAAAGCCCTATAAACTCTTTTCTGTTTGGTTTTTCGTTTGTGGGAGCTTTCAGTTAGCCGGAGGGATAAAGTGATGTAATTCATATTTAATTGAATTAATGAAATTAAAATGCTAAAAATAAAAATTTGTAAAATCAATTCTTCTTAATTTCAAATATGCATTAATAGAAATAGTTCATTTTTATTTATCTACTTCAGCAACTGAAGTACTTAATTTTTTTAGATTATTAATAATCATTTTTATTTATTATTATTGTTGTTGTTGTTATCTTTTGTTACATGTAAAAAAAAAAAAAAAAGACTTTATGAAATCCATGTACTGTAACTAAGCATTTATGATCTTGACATATTCTCTATACAGTTATGCCGTGGGTGATAATGCATACCGCTCCATGCGGACTGAGAGACGGGACCAGTGCATCCTCATCTCAGGTGAGAGTGGTGCTGGAAAGACAGAAGCCTCCAAGAAGGTTCTGCAGTACTACGCCTTCACCTGCCCTGCCAGTGAGCATGTGCAGACTGTCAAAGATCGCCTGCTACAATCCAACCCTGTGCTGGAGGTAAACATGTACACAGTAGGGGTTGAACCGACTAATCGATTAGTCGACCTTAATGCAATGCCGTGACGCTTTAAGCTTGACGTCGACTAGTCGCGTTGATCATGTGACACTATGATGCGCTAAATTTGATACTAACAACATGGCCGCGTTGCAGATGACAACAGATGAAGAGCCCAGAGGGTCATTGCAGCAAGAAAGCAGCAGTGGTACATCAAGTGTGTGGAAATACTTAACAACGGGCTGTTTACACCTGGCCACTTCATGCGTTTCTGTGATAGCTTTCCAATCGTGAAAAGACCAGTATGCCCTCCGAAACGCATTCGAGACGGATTTATCCTATCGCTCAAACAACTTCAGAAGGAGGTCTGGGCCGCATTACAGATGAAACTGGTGTAAATTAAAATATGTAAATTGGACTCCTCCCAACACTGCTAAAAATAAACGTCTGAGAGGTTGTTTAGGATATAGGCTATGTCATGTTATTGTCATGATTCTGCCCTGGTGTCCGTGATTCTCTCTAGTCTTGAGGCAGGATCATGACAGAATCGTGTTTTGTGTACAAGCGCATGGCCTGTTGTTTAGGCCATGTGCTATTGCCCAGTCAGTGTCACCTGTTTCCCTCATTAGTTTCTCCCTATTTCATCCCCTTGTGTTTGCTGTCCTGTGTCGGTACATTGTCAATCATTGCGTGTTATTGTCTGTGACAGTCCTGTGAGTACTTTGTCTGAATCCTGGTTTATGAGAATTGTGAGTTTGGGTTGCTGTTTGTTTTTAGTCTAGTCTTCAAGTCAGAAACTAGTTTTGTCTTCGTCAAGGTGTACTCTCCTCCAGTCCTGTTTTGCCCCCTCGTGGGTTTTGTTTTCTGTTTTTGTGTCATAATAAACCTTGTGTGTCTGCATATCGTCTGCATTTGGGTTCTCTCCTTCAACTTCATGACAGTTATAGTCATTATATGACGAAACTACGGCAACACCGCAAATGAGCAGCTGAGCATCTCTTCATCAAGCTAATGAGCAAACTATCGCAAATCAAAGTGAAAGTAAGTTGCGGACGTCATCTTCATTAAAAGTAAAGAAACAAAATGATCTTACCAGTGCTGTTGCCGCTCTCTCTTATTGCGGTCTTTGATTTTGAAATTAGCTGATGATTAATAAAATGCAGCTCGAACTGTTGCTTTCGGTGACGTGAACTCTGTTAAATCTGCACATAGGGTTTGAAGATCTGATTTATATCCATTTTGCGAAAACACATTCATGCGACCAGGTGTAAATGGAATCGTTTTGATAAATCAGATAGCTATCCGATCTGAGAAAACGCATGAAGTGTCCAGGTGTAAACAGCCCCATCCCTGTCTTTTAGCATCTGTATAATTTTCTGCTAATAAATTGCAAATTGTGGCATGTTGCAAAGCAGTCCCATCTCTTGTGTTTTTATGAATGACGTGAGCGACTAGTCGACTCGACTTTGATGTCATAACAGTCGACTTAAAAAAATCGAAAGTCGTTCAACCCCTAGTACACAGCACATCTAAACTAACATGTTTCATCATGACATACAATTTTACTAATCTCCAAATGCTAGCGTATAGTGGTGAGATCAGTACGTACTGTAGTTGTTGCCCTGGACTCCTGTCATAGCGGAAAATGCTCTGAATGATTCTCGGTGATGCCAAGGAAAAGAGCAGAGTTTATCTTGAGCAGTTTGTTGTCCTGGTTTCAGTATAAATATATCCAGTAATTATACGCCACTGTTATTATCTGTGCGATAAGACTGGGGCATACATGAAGGACGTCTATAAATGGAAAGGCCAACGGAAGCAGCGCAGACTGCCATTCTGCCAGATGTTTCACAGATGTGGTGCTTCCCTGTAAAATAGCAGTGTGTGTGGATCTAGTAGTGTGTGTATAAGCGTATTTGTGTAAATTATAAAGATTGTTTTTCTGTATTCTGTACTGAGTTGTTATATGCATATAACTTTGTTTTCCTTTGAATAACTCTTCTCTCAGGCCTTTGGAAATGCAAAAACTTTACGAAATGACAATTCCAGTCGCTTTGGGAAATACATGGACATTCAGTTTGACTTCAAGGTTAGTTTGATCATTTGTTAAACAATATTAATGTTGTTACATGATCATCAAGCAAAGCTCACCTCTCAATTGCTATGGTCCACCTTCTGTCGATACACCTTTACCCCTACAATTCTCTTCTTGGGTTGGGGATTTGGCTGCATCCACCTGTGTGTTTACGTGCTTGTGTTTGTGTGAAATTATGCGTGCTTGCATGCGTGTCAGAAACCCGGTATTATCCCCTCTGCTTCTCCCTTTGGGTGTCCCCATTGGCAGGGTGCTCCAGTAGGGGGTCACATCCTGAATTACCTGCTGGAGAAATCACGCGTCGTACACCAGAGCCATGGCGAGAGAAACTTCCACATCTTCTATCAGCTCATTGAAGGAGGAGAGGATGATCTCCTGAGGAGGCTGGGCCTGGAGAAGAATGCCCAACAGTACCAGTATCTGGTGAAGGTGAGAGACAGACTTCACACACTTGTTATGGTTACAGCAGATGACCTAGTCTGAGATGGAAAGACAGCTGTACATTTAAGAAAAAGCTGTGGCTTTGTAGTTAGCACACATGCTTCAGACACATGGGGTCATGCTGGTCAAGTAAAGATGCTGGTTAAAACCTTGCTCCCATGTCTATGTCTCTGTCTGTCGTCCCTCCATTAATTATGAAAGCTTGTTTCCACCTCAGAGTTAAAAAAAAATTAATAAAATGGATTTTTAACAATGACTTTAAGACAACATAAAGAGAGCCTTACTGTGAGCTACAAGGTTTTTTATTGATAGTATTTGCTTCTGTTGAAGCTGTTAACCTGCATTATTCTAAGAAATAACATTAAAAAAATAAATTTAAATTTAAATGAATTGTTTAACAGCAGAATTCGTGGTGAAAAACTACATTACCCATCATGTTGTACAGAAAATTTCACCAATCAGAGAGTTGAAAGAAGAAAAACATGCCTTTTTTTCTCTTTTTTTTTTACAATACACAACACCACAAATTACCTAATCAAGTTGGTCAAAATACTTAAATATTTGAATATGCAAATTTTGCAATAACCTTAAAATATATTGCTTTTATTTATTTATATATATATATATATATATATATATATATATATATATATATATATATATTAGTGATGTCAAACGATTAAAATATTTAATCGCGATTAATCGCATTAATGTCATAGTTAACTCGCGATTAATTGCACATTTTTATCTATTCTAAATGTCTCTTGATTTCTTTTTGTCCCATTATTTTTTTCTCATTTTAATGCTCTTATCAACATGGAAAAGTGGATCGGCTTGCTTTGTGCAAATGTTATGAACTGTCTTGGAACTGCGAGTCTTGAACCGGACCCTTCACAAGCTCCCGTTCAAGATGATAACTCAGAAATGCATCCTCAAGTGCATTCGCCCCAAAGAATGGTTTGCAGAGATCGACCTGAAGGACGCGTACTTCCATGTTTTATTTTTGCCTCGACAGACCATATTTACATTTTTCCTTGCCCCGTTAAAGAAAGTGGGCATCCTTATTCTCAACTATCTAGACGACTGGCTCATTCTGACTCACTTTGAGATCTGTTGTGAGAGCACAGCGGCTCATTTATATTCCGGGTGAGCTCAATCGTGCATCCGCTGATCTGGAGTCGTCTCTGGCACATACAGGTAGACCTGTTTGCCTCCCAGGAATCCTCCCACTTCCTGCTCTTTTACTCCCTGACAGAGGCACCCCTTGGCCCTGGGGCCTACGCAAATATGCATTTCCCCCAGTGAACCTGCTTGCACAAACACTGTGCAAGGTCAGGGAGGACGAGGAGCAGACCAGAATGGTTGCGCGGTACTGGCCCACCTGGATGCCTAATTAGCTCTGTGCTTTTCATTCCTGCAGGAGAGGTTGGAGCGAAGGCTGTCTCCCTCTACCTTGAAAGTGTATGTTGCAGCATATCACTATTCAGTGGATGGTAGGTCTTTGGGGAAGCATGACCTGATCGTCAGTTTCCTGAGAGGCGCCTGGAGACGTAATCTTCCTCGGCCATGCCTCATCCCCTCTTGGGAGCTCTACAGAGAGTGCCCTTTGACCCGCTAGAGTCAGAGGAGCTTAAGATCCTGTCCCTTAAGACAGCGCTCCTGACCGTGCTCACGTCCTTCAAGAGATTGGGTGACCTGTAGGTATTTTCGGTTAGCCATGTGCCTAAAGTTCCCACTACTCCTTTTGGGGACAAGGTGGTGAATTTGAAAGCGATGCCGCTGGAGGAGGCAGACCCAACCCTCGCGTTGCTGTGCCCCGTCCGTGCCCTGTGCATTTACGTGGACCACATGCACAGAGTTTTAGGAGCTCTGAGCAGCACTTTGTTTGCTTTGGAGTTCAGCAGAAGGGAAAGGCTGTTTCCAAACAGAGGTTGGCCCACTGGATAGTGGATGCCATTGCCTTGGCATGCCAAACTTAAGACAAGCCGTGCCCCTTTGGAGCTAGAGCTCATTCTACAAGGAATGTAGTAGTTCCATCCCTTTCCAGGTAGGACCTACTTTCTTCCATATGTAGGACTGCTCTAATGGTCAGTCCATATGTATGCAGAATGTGGCCTCCGTAGCGTCCCTTTCCATCTGGACTCGGCGAGAAATTAATAGAAAAAAATACGTCCAGAACCAATGCTATACCAATGCTTATATATTTCACATTGTGACTCTACTTCTTGCAATGGGACTCTTTATTTCGTATTACTACGACTTTATATCTAACAATTGTGACTTTTTTTTATTATTTAAATATTTATTGATATTGCGCCTTTGGTAATGTCACATTTGTTTCTCATTATTGATTTTATTTTATTTTATTTTATTTGTCGCTATTGCCACTATCTCAGTTGCAAGTATTTCTTCCTTTTGGTACTTTATTTTCCACAATTGCGACTATTTAAAAAAAATGTGATTCTTATTTCACATTGTGACTTTGTCTTTTTTCAAACTTTATCTCAGAATTACCTTTTTTTTTTAACTCTTAGGTGGAAACAGGGATTCATTATCAATAAAAATGTCAATAAAGCCCCCCCCCCCAAAAAAAATTCCAGCTCAGTTTACCACATACATTTATGTTGGACCACTGTATGAGTATTCATCATAAATGGCATCATAAATTTTCCCACAAGTATGCAGGAATGTCCCTTCCTCTCGCTCCCTTGGTGTTTAATAGAGGAAGTCAAGAGGAGCCCCTCCTCCCTTGGTTTCCTCTGTTGTGCTGAGTGAGTGTGTGTTTTTCAGGGCAACTGTCCCAAAGTGAGCTCCATAAACGACCGCAATGACTGGAAGATGGTGAGGAAAGCCCTCAGCGTCATTGGCTTCACTGATGATGAAGTGGAGGTATGACCGACCAATCACAGTACACAGACACTATGAACTATAAGTCAATGTTCTTCTCTTAGAAACAGAAAGTTCTTCCTCTTTATCTTAATCTTTCGTCTCATTCACACTCGTCTCTTTCCCCACAGGAGCTTCTGAACATTATTGCCAGTGTACTACACTTGGGGAATGTCCAGTACGGAGGAGAGGACAGTGGTAGTGCCTATATCACTACAGAAACACAGATTAAATACTTAGCCAGGGTAATAGGACAGTTTATTTATATCACTGGGCTATGACCACATGTGCATGACCTCTTGTTTGTGTTAAAACCAATTTTTTCTTGTATTGAAATTCCATGTCAGGGGGTTGTTTTTGATTGTGCTTGTGTGTGTATTTGTGATATTGCAGTTGTTAGGTGTGGACGGCACTGTTCTTAAAGAGGCTCTTACACATAAAAAGATCATTGCCAAAGGAGAAGAGGTATGTTCGAGTGAAAATATTGATTTGTCCTTTTTAGACACATCACTATTTCTATTGCTTATACTTGGACATGGGTTTTTTCAAAAGTTGTTTGTTAAGGAGAGGTGTGATATTACTCTTGAATCATTAATCATACTAATGATTTTTGACTGGCAGATGATAAAAAAGGGTTAAAAAATCCCTTAGATTTACATTATATGAGGGATCTGAGTCATGTCTAAGGAACGAAATATAATAGCATAGAGACTTTCAGGTGGTCGACAGGTATTACATACGAAAGCACCACTAACATTAAAGCACCACCAAAAAATATGTGAAAATCTTGAAACGTGATATAATGTCAAATCACATTCTATTCAAAGCTTGTATTCAAACCATCTTTGATAAAATAGTAGTGTTGCTTAATTTTCACAGTTGTATGTGTGTACAATATGTTATAATTGTTTATGAATGTTTCCCATAATTCCACTGTCTGTGTTTGGGTTGTAGCTGATGAGTCCTTTAAATCAAGAGCAGGCCGCCTCAGCACGGGATGCCTTATCTAAAGCCATATACGGTCGTACTTTTTCTTGGCTGGTCAACAAAATTAATGACTCTCTGGCCTTCAAGGTATGGACTTATTCTGCTGTTAAATACTCTATCAGGGTTTTCTTTTTTTGCTTTTTTTGCTTTTTTCTATCAGCAATTTTGGCTTTGCAAATTCTCTGATGGAGTCTAGTTACCTAATCCTAATGTGAATGTTTAGCGCCCCCACGTGGAGAAAGCTAAGAAATGACACAATATAACTACTACAGTTTTCCGATGGGAGTTATTGGAACACATGGTCACCATATGAGGTTACAGTCTGTGGATGTTTAGTCTGAATGGTGTGCCACAGCTGTTGTTGAATATTTCTGTGCTCTTAATGTTTCACAGGATGATTCATTTAACAGTAAGAACGCTTCTGTCATTGGTCTGCTTGACATCTATGGTTTTGAAGTCTTTCAGATCAACAGGTAAAGTAAATATATCAAATGTAATATTATTATTCATGTTATGCAAATTAACAATTTATATGATGTTTAATATTATAATTTTGCATGCACTATTTATTTTATATTGCTATGAATAATTTAATATTATTTGCATATTTAAAATAAACAAAATTATGCCATTGTTATATGTAATAATATTTAATCAAATATTTTAATTAAAAATGTAAGTATTATTGTAATTGTTTAAAATTTTATATAGATTCATATTTAGTATTTTTAATAATATTTAATACATTATAAATTATATATATATATAATAGGTTACACTTTATTTTAAGGTATCCTTGTTAAAGTGCAATTATATATTTAAGTACGAAGTAATATTAAGTACTACATGTACTTGCAACTAACCCTAATCCTAATCCTACCCTTTCCTATGTAGTAATGTATAATTTACTGTTATTACCACGGTAAGTACATGTAACATATGTAACAAGGACACCGTAAAATAAAGTGTTACCATATAATATTTTTTTTAAATCTATCTTTAATATTTTGGTTATTATTATGGTTAAAAAAAAATTTCACAAGTGTATAGCAAAACTGATTTTCAAAGATATCTCAATCTGCCTCTCTTTGTCTGTCTAGTTTTGAGCAGTTTTGTATCAACTATTGTAATGAGAAGCTGCAGCAGCTCTTCATTGAACTGACTCTGAAGTCGGAGCAGGAGGAATATGAGGCTGAGGGAATCACGGTGAGAATCCCCTATACACATACACAGCTCAGCATGTGTGACTCATGTGCGGGGTGGTGGACCGGGGTCTTAATCACAGCTCAATGGGCACATTATGGGCAAACATGTGTAGTGGGCTTTATTTCATGCTGTTATTATGGTAATGCTGACCTCTCACACTGCCGATAAAACATTTTGACGCATACACTGTTAAAGAAAGCCCATTTGTGGCCATGATTCGCGGGTGGGCTGGGAATGCTCTTGATTTTGCGTTCTTTGAATTTTATAGCAAAAACAACATCACAAATCTTGAATATTTTCCACTTGTTTCAAATGCAGTAATGCTCATGTTTTTTTTTTTTTTGTTCTCTAGTGGGAGCCTGTGCAATATTTTAACAACAAGATCATTTGTGATCTTGTGGAGGAGAAGTTTAAAGGAATCATTTCCATCCTGGTGAGAATGCTCTCTGTTTATTTTCATAATCAATGTATTAAATATTGTCTTAAGCTGCTTAAACCTATTATTCACCTCTCTTTTCTATAGGATGAAGAGTGTCTCCGTCCTGGAGATGCCAGTGACATCACCTTCCTGGAGAAGCTTGAGGACACTGTTGGTGGCCACGCCCACTTCGTAACGTCAGTCACGCCACCTTCCTTTTGTCATTCTATCTAATATCATGCTTAAAATCATATCCTGAGCATCTAAAGATCAATATATACAATATGACTATTTTACAGTCACAAGCTGGCTGATGGAAAAACCCGTAAAGTGATGGGTCGTGAGGAGTTCAGACTGAGCCACTATGCAGGAGAAGTCAACTATAATGTCAACGGTCAGTTATTGAACTGGGCAGAGAAAAAAATTAAGAAACAAAAAGAGAGCGTGTCATTGAACAAGAGCAGGCTCTTGTGCCCACAGATCTTTCCCAGGCTGAGCGTTGACTGACGTCATTGTGTATTTTCCATTTTCTAGGCTTCCTGGACAAGAACAATGATCTCCTTTTCAGAAACCTGAAGGAGGTGAGGGAACAGGCCCAGAAAAAATTTATATTCTAAGAAAAATACACTGTATCTGTTCTAAAATTTCCAATGATTAAACATGTAAATGTGTCTGTATCTTCAGGTCATGTGTATGTCCGAAAATAAAATCCTCACTCACTGCTTTGACCGAGAGGAGCTCACAGACAAGAAACGACCAGAGACGGTATCTATCTATCTATCTATCTATCTATCAGTCTGTCTGTTCCATCCATCTGCCATTTATTGCTTTTTGCTAGTAGGTTACATATTTTGTGTCAGTTTTTGTTTTGTTTATACCTACACAGAACTGTAAACAACAAAAATGTGTTTGTGAATCAGTTTCACATTCATAGTAGCATTTATACATAAACCTCAGCAGCTTGGCCTCAGTCCAGGAGAATGCGAATCTCTCCTTGCCACCTACACTGTGAGGAATTCCCTGACACTGTTGAACCCCCTACACTCTGTGACTGTGTGCAACCCCCCCCCCCACCCCACTCCGATCCCAGTGCCCACTACACAGAGCTCCATTGGCTGAGTGTGGGTGGGCTGCTGTTTAGTTGTTTGCTTTCATTGTTGACCACTGGCTTCTCCTACATTGTCACTGCCTGGCTGGACTTGCACACTGTCGCTTGTGTTCTTTCTTATTTCTCACTGTCCATCTCTTTTTCTTGTTCCCTTGCTCCGTTGGCTCGCTGCAACCAGGCAGCAACCCAGTTCAAGACCAGCCTGGCGAAGTTGATGGAAATACTGATGTCTAAGGAACCGTCTTACGTGCGCTGCATAAAGCCGAATGATGCCAAGCATGCAGGTTTGTGAGAAATGTTCTATACTCTTGAGTTTTAGTGCTGTTTATCTCTTAGAAATCGTTATACTTCATACTTGTGCTCATTCCTTTCAACTGTTCCCTTTCTGTGGGACAGTATTAGTATGGTATTGTATGGCAATATAATGGTAATTTTATGTATTCCATTGTTCTGGATTATTGCCATATTTACAAACCATGGTATTTGTATAGTACTCCAAGTATATAGAAAATGTTATGTTGATAGGACATAAAAAATATTAGTAATATAGTTTTTTGAACAGAATATGGTAATACCTTTGTATTTTTTTAAATAGTTTTTTCATGTCAAGCCATCAAACATTTAGTCATTATTAAAAATTTTAAAACAACAGAACAGGACCCAAAGTGCTATACAAATCTAGGAAAAATGTAGCTAAATTGGCTTTAAATAATTAATAATAAGTTAAAAATGTAACTCTCTAGAAAACAAATTGTCTTTTAAAACAAGATGTCTTAAGGTTAAGTTTATTCAAAATCTTGAGTTTATTTCAGTATTTTGTTTTTTTTTCTCCCAACTGTTCTTAATGGATTCATTGTTCAAACTGCAGTCATTCATTCCCTCAGTCTGATTCTCTCTTACTTCATCAGCTCATTTGTTTTTCTCCTGTCATTTGTTAGCATCTTTTGTTTGTTAATAAGCTCAATACTCAAAAATGTATGGTTTTATACACACACTACATGCATGATTTTACAACTTATTAAACTGAAATCTCTCTCTATAGGGCGCTTTGATGAAGTCCTCATCAGGCACCAAGTAAAATATCTTGGTCTGATGGAAAACCTTCGGGTGAGGAGAGCTGGCTTTGCATATCGCCGTCGCTACGAGACCTTCCTGCAAAGGTTAGCATCTACATGACTGAAAAAATACTCACAACTTTGACCTATTCAAACCATTTTTTCATGCTGGTCTTACATTGGCACAACGTGGACATTGTTGCAAGTGTAGCCTTTCTGGGTGACCGAACATACCTCATAACGGTAACCCGCAATACACTTGAACTTGCCATTTATACTAGCCTTAACCAACTGAGCCAATTTAGCTGATTTAGGCTTTTTTCAGCAAAGCTCTCACAAAAAAAAGCTTATATTTGTAAACTCTGTTATATTTTATACTTTCTGATCCTCTTTTAAAAGCTCAGCACTTCCTGTGGACTTCAGTGATAATGAAGGTCAAAAGAAACAAGAAATGTAACGAAAACAGTGATTCCTGTTTGTACTTAACTAACTAGCTTGACGTTTCCTGTTTCAGGTATAAATCCCTGTGTCCAGACACATGGCCCACCTGGAATGGCCGCCTGGTCGATGGAGTGTCCACACTCGTCAAGCACGTCGGCTACAAACCCGAGGAGTACAAACTCGGCAGGTTGGTTACACAAATGTTCTAAAATGCCAACTCTTATTTTACTAGTATTAATAAATCAGTATTATTTCTGTGGTACCAGAAAAGATGAAAGCACCTTGCACCTTTTTTACAGGACCAAAATCTTCATCCGCTTCCCCAAAACCTTGTTCGCAACCGAAGATGCACTAGAAGTCAGAAAACACAGCCTTGGTATGAGCCATATTCAAATGCATATTTCGAGTAACTGGATGGTCTGCTGTGCTCCTCAACTTCCACAATCTATTCTTTATGCACAGCTACCAAACTGCAGTCATCCTGGAAAGGCTACAGACAAAAAACCAAATATCGTAAAATGCAACAATCAGCAATCCGGATCCAAGCCTGGTGGAGAGGTATTCTGGCCCGCAGGAAGGCCAAGCGTAGAAGAGAGGCTGCCGACACCATCCGCAGGTCTGTGTGCATGACTTGACTTACAATAGTCAATACGGCATCACATGCGATCTGATTCTGCCCAGTGAGAGAGGCTATGCTCACTTGTGTTTTGTTTTTTGCCTGTGGTCACTGTTCCAGGTTCATAAAAGGCTTCATCTACCGCCACCAGCCACGTTGCCCAGAGAACGAGTACTTCCTAGACTACGTTCGCTACTCGTTCCTAATGAAGTTGCACAGGAGCCTGCCCAAAACCGTTTTGGATAAGAGTTGGCCGAAGCCACCTCCCGCCCTCAACGAGGTGAGATATCAGTCATTAGTACAATCATGAACTTCTCTAGACCTGAGGGCTATAAACGGAGAGATTATGCCTATCTTTTGTTCACAGGCTTCAGAGCATCTCCGCAAACTCTGCATGCAGAACATGGTGTGGAAGTACTGCAAGAATATCAACACCGAATGGAAGCACCAGGTGTGACATTTTACATAGTTCATTATTTTTATTATTTATTATTAATTCTCATTTATTATTAGTCCATTTGTATTCTATATTTTATATTATAATATTTATTCATTCACTTGATTGTTGGGCTACTGGAAATTAAGCTTCACCCCAGAACCACTCTCTCAAGTTATACATAATTTTGTTTTGTTTAATTATATTTTATTATTAGTCCATTTTCTTTATTCTTTATTTTACATTATTATATTTATTAATTCACTTGATGGGCTCCTGGAAATTACGATTAAATTTAGAATAGAAGAATTTGGTTTTACACAGATAAATATTTTATTTTATTATAATTTATTATTAGCTCAATTTTTATGTTATATAAATCATGTATTAATACACTTGATTTTTGGGTTACTGGAAATGAAGCTTTATTATCTGTTATGGCAGTTGGAGCAAAAGATGGTAGCAAGCGAAATCTTTAAGGACAAGAAGGACAACTACCCACAAAGTGTCCCAAAACTTTTTGTGGGCACAAGGCTCAGTGAGTTTTCATCCTCTTTTTCAGCCTCAGTTTGGAGACTCATTTTCTATGCTGTATATTCTAATTGTTTTCTGTGTGTGTGTGTGTGTGTGTGTTCAAAAGATGGGGAGGACATCAATCCTAAAGTGCTACAGGCTCTGGGAAATGACAAGATGAAGGTGGGTTTAATTCTAGGCTATGGTTTTTTATTATTATTTTCAGACTATGGCTCACTACTCTTGTTGTATAAATCCATTCATCAGTCTCACCAAAGAAGCCAGAAGTCTGTCATTTTGCATGACTGAATACGTGATAAACTGTACATGACTTTATTTCTCAGTGTTTGTGGGTGTTTCCTCAGGCAAAATATCGAACAATTTGTGAAGCATCTGTGATAATAGATAGAATATAAAGATTGTGTCTCTCCTAATGTAATCTAAACGTCATCGGTCCTTCCCCACAGTACGCTGTTCCAGTGACTAAGTATGACAGAAAAGGATACAAAGCTCGCAACCGACAGCTCCTGCTCACGGCGAACAGCGCCGTTATTGTGGAGGAGGCCAAACTGAAACAGCGGATCGACTACAGCTCACTGAAAGGTGAAAAGGAAGAGAGATAGAGAATAAGTCTTAAACTGTTCTTACACTTTGTTTGACTGCTTGGTTGGAACCAGAGTTCGTTACTTCCAATTTACACATTACGTTATCAATGTGTGCACTACCATGAGTACTAGCTTTATCTGTTTAGTTACAGATACACTTTATTTGCAATCGCTAACGGCTCACTTTTGCCAGTTAGAACCGATTCCAGTCATATGAATTGTAATGCGTTTTCAAGCAGACTTGAATGCTTTATTTCAGACAGCCATGACAAAAAAAAGAAGAAAAGTAACACACTGACCATTTCTGTTTTATCTAGGGATTTCTGTCAGCTCTCTAAGTGACGGCATGTTCGTTCTCCATGTTGCTTGTGAAGACAATAAGCAGAAGGTAAGTCTAAATGTTGATTTTATTTACCTTAAGCGCTAAACTTCCTGTTGTCAGAGTGAGTATGTGAACTGTATTGGTGTCACAGGGTGATGTGGTGCTTCAGAATGAGCACGTGATCGAGACGTTAACCAAAGTGGCCATCTGTGCTGACAAGATCAACAGCATTAACATTAACCAGGGAAGGTGAGTTGCAGGCGCAAAATGATCGTTTTGCAAAAATACTTTGAATTCTGAGATTTACACAAGTCTGTCTTGAAACTCAGATTATGAAATCATTATACTTTTATGAATAAAAGCTTTTGCTTTCCCTCTCATGGACAGTATAAAGTTCAATGTGGCTCAAGGAAAAGAAGGGATCATAGATTTCACATCTGGCTCAGAGTTGCTGATAGCCAAGGCTAAGGATGGACACCTTTCTGTGGTGAGCATTGCTGATGAAATTAATTGAAATGTATGCAAATTATTTCATTAGAAAAAAGAAAAAAAAAATGAACAGGTGTGTTTTTATTTCTCAGATTGCCCCTCGCCTCAACTCAAGATGATGGACGAGTCCTGACCAAGCACTTCCTGCGTTCTCCATGATCTTCCAGATATGCTCTTTAGCTCATCAATCACATGACTACAGGCGGAGCTTATCTCTGCAAACGAGACGCCAGCCAGCTGCACCAAAGGCCTCTGCTTTCAGTTGTGAAAATCTAGCGACTTATTTATGTTTTGGGGTTTAATACTGTTATATGAATATTATGATTTTATACGTCAAAGCCAAGAAATAACAAAATATATATATATATGTGCATTTTTCCTGCACTCTGTCTTTATCTAGCTTTTTTGGGGAATGTTGATTGATTTGTTAGAGAAGGTGACCTCAGCCATGTTACCGAGGAAAATCAGGGTTCATAATTTTTAGTTTTTCGCTTCGGTTCTATTTATGTTCACCCGTGATTACTTTTCCATGGATCCTGCAATCCAAACCTACTCGGACCCAGTACACGTTTTCTTCCAGTGAATTACTGTCATTGTAATGTGAGTTATAATTACTTGGTAACTAAATTAAAACGTTCATAGGAAAGGTATTAATTACTTTTTGCATATAGAAGATTACTTGGAGATGTTTATATGGACGGATAAACCTGTTCTTTATGTGCGACATAATTTTGCTTACAAGTCTAGTAAGTTATTAATATTAGTTTATGTGTTTAAGAGAAATGAGAACGAACTTTTAAAGAACTTATGCCAAGTGCATTGAAGGTGCGTGTTATGTATGAAAAGGCTCCTGAAATCTTAATGTTGATGGAAAGAATGTGCACGTTACAACCGGTGATAGTAACTATGCTAGAGCACCAGCTCCATTTTTCACATTGTGATTGATTCGTCAGTTATTACTCATGTTAAGAGTTTGAAGATCAGTAAATATGTCTTTTCTCGGTCCCAAATCTGTGCCTCAAAACGTTAGGGTTAGGATTAGAGAGTATTTTTGATAAGATAAGAAAAGTGTTCCTGTAGAAATGGGATGAAATGGGGACACAAGATAGATCTCCAGTGGTGAATCACTCAGGCTTTGTGCTCCTAATACACTGGACACAATAATCCTATTAATGCCATTTCCTCCACACTAGCATTGCTCTAAGCTTGTGAGAGATGTTGTTAGCCCTAATAGTTTGGGAAGTTATGTGTTATCTACAAAAAAAGGCTTGTTTATTTCTCTTGAGGCAGGTTTGTGTATATGTAGATAAAAAGTAACAGCACTACTAAATGTTTGCAAACCAAATTTAAATATTATTTTAGAAACTAAACGTGGAAATTTGGCATACCCAGTGCACTGTAGGATTTCAGGCACCGAAAACTGTTAATAGCACAATTATTTGATATTGCCTTGACATGACCGGTAAATGAGAATGTTCAGAGAAACATTGAGCATGTGCCTACCATTGCTAGTGTCATGGTTGAGGATACTTAAAAGAAAACACTGTAAGAGTACACATTCAATGCTTTTTTACATAAGTGCCGCATGTAATGTATTTAGAACAAATATCTATTTTTGACATTTATAAAATACCCCAATATTGTACACATAAACTCATGGCCCACCAGTTGAGATGTAATTCACACTTTATGATTTTGTTTTATACTATTTGTGTAAAATACCTGGAAATTTGTCAATTTGAAGCAAACTGACAATGTATCTGAGCATATTAAAGCTGATTAAAAACATTGAGGTGCCAGCTCTGTATTTTTCATGGGAATGGGTATTTGTGAGCTCATTGTTTGAGGTATAAGTCACAACTTGTATTTCTTGCTTAATTATCATCTACTTGAAATTTAGTTTTGCATTTCATAAAGGAAATATTACTATTTGAAAGGCAGAAAATTAATTGCGTTCAAGTTTTGGTAACATGATCCAGTAAAATAAAAGAAAGCCTGGGGAATAGCTGAGACAGATGTCACTGAGTTATTTTTTTCACATGTAGTTTTGAATGAAAGAATTGCACATTGTAAAATGTAACGTCAATTAGACTTTTTCCACGTTTCACGTCAACTATTCTAATGTTTAATTACTTTAAAACTGTTAGGTTAATGAAAGTCAAAATCACAGCAAAACACGCGCATTTGAATAGAGTCTGGTTTTAAAGTGTTGGGAGTTCAATTAATTATAAATGTATGAGTTCATTCTTGTCATTAGCGTAGGCTGTACTGTAACCTACAGTGTTGTAAGGATGCATTGGGAAAACCCCAGACTTGGCTGGTCTTAAAGGAACATACAGACTGGCAGTAGGCGGAGATCCTTCAACTTCTTGAATTCTGCTATTTCCCAATATATATCAGGTGACTTGGAGAAAAATACATACGGAGTTATTTCAGACATATTTTTAGACACCTTTCCATTTCACTATTGCGATAAATATGTGCGCATAATGGTACGTTACATGTAATCGATAAGAGCTTCTGATTTGTCAAGATAATTAGCCTATGTTTATGTTTATGTCGCAAAAGAAGAGTTTCACTTTCAACCGCTATTGAATCAATGAGAGTCTACGGAAGTGTGGGAATAATGCGTGGTGTGACCCTGTAAGTTAGTTTATTTATTTATTTTTATTAAGTAATTTCGCTGTGGTTATATGGAACTGTTAATGTATTCATTTGATGTACACAAATTAAACCGTTTAATGGATAGTGCTAGGCTTTTGTTTCTGTCATTTTCCGGGCTGAAGTTAGCCTAACTTAGCTATTCGCAAGATTAATTTGTTGTCCCTGTCATAATAACCAAACAAACTTAAACACCGTTTAAATAAAACATTAACTTTCTATTTATGTTTGTAATTGTGGTTATATTTAGATATACATTTCCAATAAGTAGGCCTACCTACTTATGCTTTGTCTATTTAGGCTATCGTCCAACACCGGTCCCAAACGGAAAACGATAATGCATTGTTGCAATGGTAACTTCAAAGGCGACATTTTTGTGAGCTTTTGGGGTTGCTGCAAGTTTTTTTTGAAAACATTACTTAACTTATATAAAAATAATAAATATTTTTAAATTACAAATTTTCTTTTGACCTTCTTTAGGGTGGGGGCGGTGACGCCTTAATTAGGGGGCCCCAGACTCCCCTATATATAATCAGCAACATATTAAAGTGATGGCTGTTGGAGTCTGTTGCACAGAAATTCAACAGCGTCGCGTGGAGCTGGTGGAGAACTACAGCAAACACCTGACACGCCTGCTGGACGTACTGTTTAACGTGGGGGCGGTGACAGAGGAGGATCTCAGTCTCATCAGAGGTTCGGCTGTTAGAGGTGAGCGAGAATGTATGAGAGTACTGTTGGATGTGCTGAACGGGAGAGGAGAAGAATCCTGCAGGGCGTTCCTCTACATACTGCAAAGTGTTCAAGGTGAGACCACAAATCCAGGACAGGCCAACAAGCAAGAGCATCTCAAAAAGCACAAGGACATCTTGGCCAGACAGCACAGTCTGGTGGACTATCTCAGCATCAGAGGACACAATTTAGGGCAGGGTGAAACCTGCTACTTAACTGATATCACCTTCTCAAGACAAGCTGGTTATGCATCGCCTTCTCAATGCCGACATGAGTCAGCAGGAGTTGGGGATGCTTTCAGGACACGCACGGATGAGATCTGCGTTTTCAGGGATCTGTATGAGAATCTGCTGTCTAAACTATCGAGTGGTGTGAATATGCTGTCAGGAGTTGCTGGAAGTGGGAAAACCACTGTTGTGAGACGGCTGGTGCGAGAGTGGGCTGCAGAAAACAACTCGTCCAAGATTGTCCTTTCTCTGTCCTTTCGTGAGCTAAACCTCATAACTCAAGAGCAGAGCTTGCAGGACCTGCTCTCGGATCACTACATCCACCTAAAACCTTTCCTGCACGAGTTACTGAGCTCCAACCCAGCCAAGTTTTTACTCATCTTAGATGGTCTGGATGAGTTCTGCTACCCTCTTAATTTCGAACACACTCCCAAGTGCTCAAATCCTGAGCGGGTGCAGCCTATACAATCCATTGTGGTGAACTTAATCAAAGGAATTCTGCTTCCAGGCGTGTCCATTTTCCTCACCTCACGGCCTCACGCGGTCTCTAAAGTTCCTCCAGTGCTGGTCAGTCAGTTTTACAGTCTGCTAGGTTTCTCTTTAGCCCAGCAGAAGCAGTACTTTGAGCAGAACTGCAGTTCTCCGGAGGCTGCCGCTGCAGTGTGGGCCTCTGTGTCGTCCCATAAGCCTCTTCTCCTCATGTGCCACATTCCTGCATTCTGTTGGATTGTGTCCACCGCCTTGCATGATGGTGGCTCCTGCCTTTGTCCTGATTCTGTAAGTGCCAAGTCAGGAGGAAAAGGAGTCATTGAGAAAGCCAACCTACCAAACTCTTCATTGGGACCTTCTGAGGTACATCTGAGCTCCAACCCAGTCACGATCAGTGAGATCTATTGCTGCTTTGTAAAATCCATCGTGCTATTCCATGTGCAAGGGCGTAGCGAGGGCTCTCATCACACCAGGCTTCAGCACGCCCCTTATGTCCTTGGTGAAATGCAGCCTATTCTCAAAAGCCTGGGAGCTATGGCCTTCAAAGGCCTCCTGGAGAGACGGTTCATCTTCGAAAGCTCTGATATGAGCTCTTTTAATCTGGATAGCACCAAAATCTCACAGGTGTTCCTCTTTGAGATACTTAAAGAGGATCGAGCATCCCTCACCTTTGAAAAGGGCTTCCATTTTATCCACACCAGCGTGCAGGAGTTCCTGGCTGCCCTGTACTATGTTCTTCAGTCACTCTCAGGATCAGATCCATTTTTAGGGCTCAAACCAAGCACAGGCCGGTATCTTCAGTCTGCGTTTAAGCAGATGGCATCAGCCTTTAACAAATTCGGCAGACAGCAGCGCCTCTTCCGCAGACGCATTAAGAAGGCCCTTCGCTGTGGTGTACAACATCAATCTGGACACATGGATCTTTTCTGCAGGTACCTTTTTAAAACTGTTTTCATGTTAAATGAATTTTCATACGTTAATACATTTTCATGCATTAACGTGTCAAAAATGTTCTTTCATACTTGTAAGAATTCGTTTTCTTGAAACCATGAGTAATTTTCAAACCCGATAAACCAAAATGAATACAAATACTGCATTTGTTCCAATTGGTTTAAATGCAATGTTTTCTTCTTTTTAAAAGATTTTTTAATAGCTCTGATTTACTATGATGACTACATTTCATAACTGACCAGTTATTTCCGGTTACCCAGGTTTGTATGTGGCCTGCTGGTTCCTAGAACACGTCTCATCCTAAATGGATTTTTCCCTGATGGGCCCAAGATGCATCTGCTCCGTTGCCAGCCCTCTCCAGACCCGACTCCTCCTTTCCTCCTCCATCTGTTACACTCCCAACTCCAGAGCTCCACCCTCAGCCCAGAGAGGCAGGTCAATGTTTGTCACTGTCTTTATGAGGCCCAGGACCCTGGTTTGTCCGAGCGTCTACAGGGTTGGATGAAAGTTCTTTCACAGCAGGCCCCAGGTCAGGACGGTTCGGTAAACAGGGACTGGAGCGAGTTGGCTTTCCTGTTACAGCTCAGCTCAGATCTGCAGGTTTTAAATTTGGACGCTCAAGGACTTGATGCTGACGGATTACGCAGACTCCTACCTGTCCTTCCTCTCTTCTCAACTCTCAGGTAAATAGTGTAGGCTGGTAAAAGCTGTAGGCATAATTATTCAGAGATGAAATGATGCATTCATTGTTAAATATGATTATTTATTGTACTTATTGTGTGTATTGTATGTTCTTTGCATAAAGCCTGGGCCAGAATCCTCTTGGTTCAGAGGGGGCGTCTGTGTTATCCCTCGTTCTGAGAAACCCAGATTGCCGCATTCAGAGGCTGTGGTAAGTAAAATAAAAATGATTATAAATTAATACTTTATCATTTATAAATGAACATAATTGAACTACTAAAAGATAATAGTGAAAAGTGATACTTTATCATGACTGTGGATGTTCAAAACAGGGTGGTCGCGACAGGGCTTGGCTGTGAAGGCCTGAAAATCCTTGTGGAAGCACTGAAAGAAAATCGTACTGTGACTGATCTCAGGTGAACAGTGGAAAAAAACCATAAATTCTCATTACAAATACACACAAGTTGCATCTGACTCGATATTTACAATATCATTCTTTCATTAGAATGGCCATCAATAAAATTGGAGATGATGGAGCTGGTTATCTTGCAGACTTGTTGAGGACGAATTGCACACTGACAGATATCAGGTGATCAAGACTAATCTCCGCCATTGCAGTCTTTCTAGTTAATTATTTATCTTCAGTGTTCACTTTGTTTTAACATTTTGCCTTCAATAGACTTCGTGACAACCTAGTGACGGACAAAGGAGCAGAAGTCCTAATGGTTGCTCTCAAAGAGAACACTACATTAGAGTACCTGTGGTAAGAACCATTTAAAGCTGATTTTTTTCAGTTTATTTCCTTGTGATTCTGTAACACAAGTGGCGTATATTTTCTTTATGTATTTCTTCTTTATGTATTTCTTTATGCAGGTTGTTTGACAACAAGTTTACCAAAGATGGCGTCAAGAAGCTGAAAGAATTCGCAAATACCAGATCAAACCTTGACATTAAAGTTTGCATCTGACCCACAACCGACAAACCAGTGGAATATCTCTAAACGGCATTTGCATTGCTGATCTGGCTCATTTTCATTATTTTAATATTAGTACAACTTATATATTACTTTCAATACACATAGAGACTGTCAACCACTCAGGCTACTACTGCCCTCTACTGGACTTTTAAAGAGCGGTGGCTACTTATTGGTATGGTACGTTTGTAATATGTATTTAATTGGCATTTGGCTGTAATATAACCAGAACTGTCAATGATTCATAGACAGTTATTTCTAAAGACACTGAATTGCATTTATTTATTTTGTGAAATACCTTTTGTAATAGCAAAACCATTGCTTTTGGCTAAAAACCACACAAGAAGATTTTACTGAAGCCTTTAAGTGCTTTGAGGACTCTAAAATGGCTTTTTAACACACCTCAGTTCTTCTTGTATACTTTATCAATTATTTTATTCTTTCTCTTTTCTGCTATATTGTCTCAGAGCAGTTTGACAATAATACTTTATTGCCCATTTTCTTCCTGGGCGCTTTTACATGCAGAGATCATACAGGGTTCTTCTTAAATGCTTCATAAACAGAAGTAAAATGTATGTGTAAAATACACAAAGGCATAGTATTCTATGATTGTCGATTCAAAGATACTATCAAATCAGTGATCGACATGTGAAACTATTGTTAACTATTGACTTCTTTTATTTATTACTGTTACTTTACATCAAGCCAGTTGCAATATATCTGTCAGATTATAGTGTTAGAAACATTGCACGCCTGTGTCTTCTCTCTGAAAGTTGCATAATATAGGTTCATGCATTGTTATATCATTCATTCTCGTAACATCACGAAATATGAATTGTTATAACAAGTATTATTCCTTAGCAATTCTTACAATGCAAAGTACAAGTGTTGTTATGCAACTAAAATATATGTTCAATAAACACATGATATGGGTTCTCCAGATTCCAGTTTGCTTTGATAATGGAGTCTGTGGTTTGTCATCACACCAAAGTTCAAACCGCATTGCTTCAGATGTATAATTCCATATATTCATACCTGCTGTTTTGAATGCAAGGCTTGCCATGCATGTGCATTTTCACGTCTGTTTTACTGTCAAGTCTCAAACATTGCATACGTTTATTGATGTGCAGAATAGAGGATGAACATCAGAAAAACAGGAGTTTTCGCAGGTTCCTGATGAATATTTCATATCAGTAATCCCTCATAAAGTAGCTTAACTTGTCTGTATTTGAATGTAGTTACTCATTTAAACCACCAGATGCCGACGTTTTGTTTTGCGACTATATCACTCCTTTGTTCAGTTTAGTGCTTAGAAAGAGTACAAGCAACAACAACAAAAAACTGATAATACACCGTAAAAAGTGCTTTGGTCATTGTTTCAGTTAATTCTCTTTTGATATTGCTACTCAATTAGTCTATTTATGCAATGTCAATCATCTGTAATAAAAAGACAACAAATCAATGCGACTTCAGAAGTATGAAAAGAGCTCAAATCTGATACCCAAAGAGCAAAATGACTCGTTTCTTTTTTCATGAGAAAACCACAGTTGAGACACTTGGCAAATTTGATTACGATATGTTGTTTTCCTGTGCCAGTCTTCTAGTGGTTTTGCAATAATGTAATTGGTGAATATTAGCTTGGCCATTATTATGAGAGAAATTGACATCGTGAAATACGAGGATGGCTTCCTTGTTTGTTGTTGTTTTTTAATGAATTTTAAAAAGCCATAAAAGGTCATCAAATTCCGTAAAATTGTAGCAGGGACCACAACAAAACGCTGTGTTCTGTCAATGTTCCTTGCGCTGGTCCGCTGGAGCAAAATATAATGTGAAATTATTTATATATTTTAGCCAAGCGGCGGTTTGATTGGCTGGTCTCATCTCTAGCTCAGGAACCAGCCAATGGGGAAGTTGGCTTGTTTGTGTGAAGCAAGCGGTGCAAATATAAAATCGGGAGTAAGAGATGTTGGGAAATAAATGTATGTGTGAACATTACCCAAAGAGTGAAATTGGCATCATAAGGTTGTTTATACCTTTTCTACTCTGAAGAGAACCGAAGCGAGGATTTGGTGAAGGAAATAGGTATGACTTATTATAAGGATGCTCTGTTGTAAGTTTACCCTCTAAGACTGTTGATGTAATATATAATAATTTTATTTAAATTTCACACAGTTTACTGTCATTGATACGGAAGTAAATCGTTTATTTTTGTTTTAAAATTATTAGATACTGTTTTAAAAAATGTTAGATTATTTTTGCACAATTCTTCAATATGACAAAGACTATAGGACCGTTCTTCAATAACTGTATTTTATTATGTCATTGCACGTTTTGACGTTATAAACTATGACTAAACTGCGATGTGTTGTTTGAATTGTATATAATGCGGTTTATGAGTTTTATGCTGCAACTTTGTTCAATGTCTTAACAGCTGTATGACATTCAACTTGCACTGAATAGGCCCAGCATCGACAATTGTTAATTTCCGAAAAACGAGTAATGATTGTCATGATGTTATATGAGCTTTTACATTTGCCGTCAGAATCCGTGTTATACAGTATCATATGATACATGGAAAACATAACTGCTGGTACATCATATTTGATTTAGTCTATATATTACTATGTCCACATTTTTACAGCGAGCATTTAGTTAGCAGAACAGAACAATAGTGGGTGAAGCGATAACCAGGAAGTGCATTTATCGCGACTGTTATTCAGTGCAGAGTGTGTATCCACTGAACAGCTGAGCTCTGTATGCATGAGGAAGGAGGGGAGAGGGGTTCACATACACACACAGGCGGAGGCACTGATGATGATGATGCCTGTCCAGTTTAGACCAGTTTTAGGGCTGCTCGTTTTCCGCAGGATGCTTAACGTAAACACGTATATAAGACATCGCGCTTAAATCAGAAAAGAGAATTCAACCAGACAATCAATAATGATTGAAATAGTTTTATGAGGCGTTTGTGAGTATATAAAACAACGTGTAAGATGTCTGTTTGCATTTCATATTCTACATTTCGTGCATTTCGTTTGTGCAAAGCAAACATAATCGAATTGTATATTTTTATTACGAAATGTCACTTCGCATGTGGATATAGAATTTATTGTACAAAGATATCCGTTGCACAAAGCGAACACTCGCGCCGCACTGGTTCGAACCGGCTGGATCTTGGTCTCACGTGGAGCTGTTCTCTGAATCTGTTTCCTCGTAGCCAATGAGGGGAGAAGAGAATGTTCGAACAGCCAATCGGAGGCTAGCAGGGAGGGACTAGAGGAGGGAAATGGGTTTAGAAGATCAACAACATTCTCTTTTGGAACTCAGCTGTTTTTTTGTTTATGAGCTGTTTTGTAGCTAAGCGTGACAAAGGAACTGAATCTAAATGATGTTCGACAGGAGTTGCGGTTAAAACAATGTGTCAACAAAACAACATTTACTATATGCTGGGAAAACAATGTAATCGTTGGGAGATAAAAAAAAGAGTCAAATTTATCATTATACATGTATTAAACATGTAAATGTTATTATAATTTATTGATAGTATTTAGTATTCAACATTAAATAACTGACATCCAACTCTATGGCCACTTTCACAGGATTGCCCAAAGTTTAGGGGGATTTCCTCAGTATTACCAGCACAGACTATCATCTCCTTCAGTCATGGCTCCCTCACTGGCCACAGCCTTCTCCAGGCGCTGGTGGATGGCGATTACTGCAGTAATCGAAAACCTGTTGTTCTCTGCTGTCCTGCTCGGATGGGGGTCACTGCTCATTATGTTGAAATCAGAGGGCTTTTACTCCTACCTCTGCAGTGAACCAGGTAAGGAGGGGTCAAATGAGTACACTCAGTGTTACAGAAACTCAGAAAGACATTAAATGCACTATCCACAATAGATGCCAGATTCGAATGCTGCAAATAATTACGTGAACATCAAAGAAAAGTCTAATATATATACAAAGCATATTAATTTCCTTTAATAGCTTTGTTTTCACTCTTTCCCCACCCAGATTTTAACAGTAAATGTTTGGCAGATTGACTCAAACCTTCTTGGAATGCAGTTTCCTTAAGCAAAACTTGTATTATTTCGCAACAGAGGCTGCAGCATTATGAAAAACAAAAATCTCTGTCGTCTGGCGCCCATCGCAGGGCTTGTGGAGGAATCCAAACCTGAATATCAATCGATCACTGAGAGTCAGTGCACCTTATTTGGAAGCCTTCTTGCTTTGTGCTGCCATTAGGAATTACAAACAGCATCTACAAGCTTGTTTGGCGTCAAAATTTTGGCAAAGTGGGTCTAGATCATTTGAGCTCCTTCACAGAGTTGATTTCAGGGTAAACAGACCAGAGGACATCAATCTGCTTAGCTTATATAACACAGTATAGATACTTCCATGTGCAGCTGTATCATCTTAAGGTCTTGGTATGAAAGAAAATGTTTAATCAAACAATAAATATCAAGAAAACTTCAAAAGGACTGATATGCTAGACTAATTGTGGGTTTTCTGAATAGCTAAAAGAGTGTAGACCACTTAAGAAAGATGAAAGATACCAACCATTCCATTAACTGATATGTGGGTCAACTTATTATTACTTGCTTTAAAAGCACAGCCTTTAAAAAAAAATTAACACTGCAAAAAACTATTTTCTCAGTTAGAATTTTTGTCTTGTTTTCCAGTACAAATATCTAAACATTTTTAAATCAGGATATATTTACATGAGAAGCAAAAGCACTTAAAAATTAAGTCTACAAAAATGAATTACAATTAATTGAGTTCATACTTACTACAGAATCTTAATTCAAAGTGAAAACAAGTTTATTTTTCTTACCCCATTGGCAGTTTTATTTATTTATTTAAGTCAAATTTTTCAGAAAACAAAGTCTACTATAATTTTACTTCTAAAGTAAATGTATCCTGATTTAAGAATGTATAGATATTTGTACTGGAATACAAGACAAAATACTGAGTAATAAATTATTTTTGCTGTGTAATTAATCCAGACGAATATAGAATCTTAACTGGAATAGGACTGTTCAGGTCTACTTACAACTCTTGGCAAAAATGTGTCTAGGTCATGATGTTCATCTGTGAAGAACAGCTTGTTCCTACTGAGCTCCGAGATTAACTTTATTTATTAATACATTATGTACTGATCATAGACTGGTACTGATGCACATAAAATCATACTTATACATTAAGACTGCTAATGGAATTCATGTCAATGTCACTGTCACAGTGCCAAATGGCTCAGACATAATAAAAAGAAAATTGGAAGCTACGTGTGCCTGTGAGCCATATTTCAAATAAACTTTGGGGTATACAGAACAAAGATATCCAACATATATACAGTATATGTGGGGGTAAAGTGCATAGTGCAATGATAAATAAAGACTTAACAGTTTAATTTTTGTTGACCTCCTGTCTGTTCATATTGTGCACTATCATTTGGCTTCTGATAATTAAAAAAAATTGCTAATAGTTTAAAAAAAATCTGCTTGCTAGTGTTAAAGTTTCTTTTGGAGTGTAACGTCTTGTTGTTCAAAGACTTCTTTCTGTGCTGCTTTCATTGTGAGTTTATCAGTGAATGGGGTCAGGAGACTCAGCCATGCTGCTCTGAACTGGCTCTGGGTTATGTTTCATTTTTCTACTATGAAATCTGTCTCTTAAACGATTTAACATGCCTTTGTGAAAACACATTTCCGAATTCCTGAAGAAACAGCCGGACGTACTTTGATATCTTATGAGTACAAGTAAACTTAATCGCCATGATCTTCTCGAGGAGACTTCTGTCATCTGTTCTTCACTTATTGTATTTCCTATTTCACACCTATTGTTTTCCTATGGTTATTTTTTTCTTTTCTTTCAAACTTAAGGGCACTTTTGGGGCCCTTAACATGCTAAAAAACTCTTGAAACTTTGCACACAAGTGGACATGGGGGCTCTGTGGCGCACTCTTTTATATGGTTGCATTTGAGAGGCTCTGTAGCTCTCACTGCTTTTCACCAACAGGACGCTAAATTACTAGCAGATTTTTGATATCTCAAACAGGTTGGCCTTGGGGAGGCAACAAATATATGGCACAAAATGAAAACAGGAAGTGTACTATAACTGCATTCATTGACTGATTGTATTAAACTCCAGCTGTGTGTTCATTATAGGAAGCAGATCACATGGATGTGACTATTGTGAGTCAAAGTCTTAGTGCCACTAACAGGCAGCAGGAAGTGTGTCACTTTCAAAATCGCCCTCTTTTTTTAACCCAGTTTGCATGAAACTTCGTCAGAATAATGTAAAGACACAACAGATATACTCCTATAAAAATAACTGTTGATATCTTGAATACTGTTGTAATTCTTTTTGGGTGTTTTTGAGACTCTCAGCATGCTTCAAACAATTGCATGAAACTCGAGACACACATCAGAGTTGTCAACCAGAAGACATGAACAAAGCTTTAGAAATGGGCGTTTAGGAGGGGCTCGATAGCGCCACTTTTTGACTAAAGTGTGTGTGTGGGGTGGGAGGGGGCGTTAGTTTTACCTACAGTCACCAAACTCGCTACATATATTGTTCTCATCGTGCTGGACAACTTTCTGATTTACAGTCATTAGCTCTGACCAACAGGAAGTCAGATATATTTGTTTGAATGTGGATTTTTTTAATCAAGCTCTGAATTTTTAATTACTGGTCCAAAGGGCTTGATTCACAACTTTCTCAACATGATGGCAATATATTGAAGATGCTAAATTGCCAACAGGTATTGGATAGTGTTAAGTATATTTTATTTGTAGTGCACTGACAACATCGTTTTTTATAATTAGTTTAATAATAATGTTAATACAAATATTTTAAAACCTTGAGATAAATACTGAAAGACGGGGTATGTGATTTCCAAAACGGCCGGCAGATTTTGAAAATACACAACTCAAAAGGTCCTACCTTCTTTCCTCCAACGCTGGCCCTGACTCCACCCATTCGAAGAACATGGACGCACAATCATGCACGAGCGAAAACTCAGATGTGCGAGACTCAGCCCTGGCGTCTGTACAGCGGTCTTCTATTCAAATCAGGATTCATAGCAATGTGCTTTGAGTATGCGCACGAAGGGGTCACGGCACGCGTGCGAGGGGGAGGGGGGGAAGGGGGTTATGGTACGACTGTTTGATTGACAGACTTACTGTCCAATGATTCTAGGTGGTCTTGGAAATGATTGGCTGGAGTTTTTCGAGTCCTGCCCGTTCCACAGATGATTAAATTGCTTAATTTTCATTTCTGTGCTTCTAACTCAGTGGCTGTAACTGGGTTATGAATAGGATTTCAAGTGATTTTGAAAAAATGGACAAAAAAGAGAATCACATACCCCAACTTTAATGGACTTATAATATTTGAGCTGCAAATGACAACTTCACACTCATTCGTAAGTGACCTATGACATCATATGACCTCAAATTTATCTAAATTTTAAATATCTCATGGATGTGGATGTTGTGGTTCGTGGTCATAGTGGCACTAGCTGTATTAAACGTGGCATATTCAAACGACTTTGACATAGTTATTTTACATTTACCCGCTTTAAATCTATATTGCCCGCCGTGCACAGTTGCCCCAAAGCCACAGGGGTGGCAGTGGCGTCGGTTCTTGGGCCCGTCATGACTGCTTGCAGCTTTATTCTTGTGTTTAAGAATTTGTGGTGAAGTTACAAACACAGTAGTGGCCTATGCTAGCACAACACTTATTTTGAAACTTTTTGAGACTTTTATTGATAGAATAGTGGTAAAGGTCAAACACGTCAATGCACATTGCAATCCTGGACTTTCACACTTCCCTTGTCTTTTTCATTTCAGCTGTTGTCAGCATCTAGTTCAGACATTCTAGACACCAGGCCTCACATGTCTGATGACACAAGGAAGTAAATGTGGCTCAAGTGCTCGATGTAAATATGAGATTATCTTGCCATTTCCTCACGTTTCCCTTGGACTCAGCTGTCTATTTCACATTATCAGCTGGTTGGTTCTCTTTAATCAGTAGGCATGAGGAAACACTGACCAGGAAAATGCTTGTCCGGCTAAATGCTTTGGCCCGGCACTTCTGACTGAGTCTTTGTTCATGACGTTTTTGTGCGTCAGACTCGTGTTGAATTCTCATTCCGTTCTGCTCTCACTTCTCTATATCAAAGCAAATGGAAAATCAGGCCTGGCTGTCTCTGGTTTTTGCTGTCGCTGATTAGATCTTATGGAACAATGGGTTCAGAAACGTCTGAAATAGAGCTACTCGTTCATCTGAAGAGACCTAAATGTGAATCCAACAAACCCTATCAACATCTGCAAGTCATATTTCAACCCAAATGCATAAGAAAACAGAGGCAGTTTTTAAAGTTCAGAAGTACCGATGTCTACAAGATTGTTTTATGTATTTATTTTTTTTAAAGCAGAACTTTTTTTTTGAAGTCTCTTATGATCACCAAGGCTGCATTTATTTGATCAGAAATCATTCTAATATGCTGTTTTGCTACTCAAGTAAAATTATTTTTAATTAATTATTAAAAGAATAATAATATAAAAAATAATAATTATATATAATTATTTCATCATTTAATATTTTTGATAACAAAAAAGTTGTAATGCTTAATGTTTTTGTGGAAACCGTGATACTTTTTTTGAGGATTCTTTGATGAATAGAAAGTTCAAAAGAACAGCATTTATTTTAAATAGAAATCATTTGATTATATCAGTATAACTTTTGATCAATTTAAATAAAATTGTTAAATAAAATGATTTTTTTATTGCTTTTAAAGGAAAAATATTACTGACCCCAATTTTGAACTGCAATTTAATATATTAAAAATAAAATTAGTGATTCAATAATGTAACCATGCAAAAACAAAAATCTTAATGGTCTTAAAACAATCTTCATTTTAGTTATGTATTTAAAAAAAAAAAGATGTATTCAAAATTCGAACAAAAATCCCTCACACAAAGATGTAAATATATTGATATTGTCGATATTGTCTCTTGCCCACCATATTACATTCATAACAGTTCCATGCTGCTAACAGCCCCATCCCCCATCAGAACAAGTTATTACAGTCCATTTTCAAGGCTGTTGATAATTCAAAAGAACTCTGGATAAGCAACTTTTATTTAGTCTTGAAGAATCAAGTAAGAGACTTGTTGCCCAGGCAAAGCATGATTATCCATATAGTCAAAACAACAGGGGAGTACTGGGTGAAAGAACAGGGCTAAAAATGCTCGTGACTTGCTCATGCCCTGGCGGTTGTAGGAAGGTTTTGTGGCTGTGGGTTCAAATAAACTCCCGTGCTATTTCTGGGGGACATTATGGTGGCCACGATATCTCTCAACGACATTTCCTGTTTTACTTCCCAGAGTGCCAAAACTGTTTTCCTAGAAGTCAGAGTCCCAAGTAGTCCTTAGAGTTTTGCATGTGAGCGTGTAACTGCTGACTACCCTGCTAAAAAAAAAAACAGCTTAGACCGGCATGGCTTGGTCCACGCTGGTCCACACTGGTTAGTGCTGGTTTGGTGATTAGATTGCTCAATTTGGGTTCATTCTGTCTAACGCTTTCCAATCCTCCAGGTAACAGTACGGGGCAGAATATATCTGAGAATGAAAATGGTACAACAACAAGCCCAAGAAATGAGGAGGAGGAAAATCTTAATATGAATGGCTGGACCATCTGTAAAGAGCAAGATGAGATGCTGAACCTGGCCTTCACCATCGGCTCCTTCCTCCTCAGCGCCATCACACTGCCCCTCGGCATCATCATGGACAAATACGGCCCACGCAAATTAAGGCTGCTCGGCAGGTATAGGAGGAAAACTGGTTTCTGAATACATTAAAAAAAAAATTACTCTATTTATACAATAAAAATATTATTAATATTATATTATACTATTATTATTAACATTATACATTTGTGTAAAATATTGTTAAATTATTTCATATGATATTGTTTTCTATTTTGAATAGTGCTGTCTAATCGATTAATTGCATCTAACAAAGGTTTATACATATATATATACTGTATATATACTGTATATATATTATATGTTTACAAACTTTTGTTAGCTGCGATTAGTCGCAATTAATCGATGTGAAAGCACTCATTTTGAACAAGTATTTTTTGTTATTTTTTAATATAATATTTTATTATGTTATAACGTTTCCATGGTTCCCGGATTGAAAACCTTTTTGCTAAAATATGTTCATTGTATGTGGGATACATGATGTGTCAAAAGAATAACATGAAATTATCTCTTCGTAGCGCATCGTTTGCCTTCTCCTGCATCCTAATTGCATATGGAGCCAGTGACCCTAGAAGTATGTTTGCAAACCCAGCTGAGACCACCGTTACTATTAATACTCACCTATCCCTGCTCTCTTTGACATCCTTGTATTTGTCTTTAACAGATCTCTCTCTCCTAATCTTCTTCGCCCTTGCGCTGAATGGGTTTGGAGGCATGTGCATGACCTTCACCTCACTCACAGTAAGTGCTCATGTCGTACTAGTGGGTTTCCATGGGTGTCCTCTCCAGTCTTTTGCGCAAAGATCATGGCGCAATCTCACATGCTGGCCACATGCCACTAAAACTCAATGTAGCTGAATAATGCAGGTTTTTTCTGTTCCTAAAAATTGCTACATCATCATTTATTTATCCTCAAAGAGAATTGTTTTAGATGGATTTCCCACAGAATCATAGAAATTTACATATGCTGACATAGGATGTGACTTGAATTTATTTCAACAACAAAAAAAAGACAAAATAGCTCATCCATATCTTTATATGGCACACACAGTAAGAGGAGAGTAAGAATAGTTAGAATAGTGAGTATTATACTAGTGTGTTATTTCAATTTTAACCAGCGTCTTGTTTCATTTCTGAATGAATCAGTGGACCAAATGATTCAATGACTCACTCTTAGCATACTAGCAGCATACTATTCTTACTATTTCTGTCATAGTATGTGGGAGAAATAGTAAGAGTTGTATGGTACTATGCGATTTCGAATTCAGCTAGTAACTTTCTGAATGAATCAGTGTTTTGAAAGAATCAGTTGATTTAATGATGTGATAACGCACTCATAAAGATGGTCACTTTTTGTCACCATTTACTGGTGTAACAATGTAACTCACAGAAACAGTGTCTGAATAATCTCCACCGCTAATACAGAGAAGACAGTGTGTCTGGAACATGCAAACAGAGACAAGTTGCTGCCTATAGTCACTTGCTGTTGTATTTAGTATGTTGCCAGCTGCCTATGTAGGCAGAAGACATCAAAACAGCTCAGAGCTATTGTGTCTTTCCACACACTATTACAGTTTTAGGCTAGCGATAATGACAACAAAACATCTACCTTTGTGTTTAGTGTGAGATCTGCAGTTCATTTGGTTATCATCACCAATAAGAAGAACAGACTGTGTTGAAGCAAACAGGAAGTTGTGCTCATTGCCTGCTGACGTGTGGTTGTCTCTTGTTTCTGCATGTCCTACAACCAGTAAATTTGCTTGTGTTGTTGATTTTCTATCCCCGGTTCTTGTGCTATCATACATGCCTCAGCCTGTCTGGGCAACCCTCCAACTTTTACATACACAGAGAAAAACACACACAGAAAGAGTGAGGGAACTGTGTAGCGGAACAGTACAGACTGTTATCTCAGCTGTTGTGTTCTTAAAACCTTTTCCCAGCTGTTCTGTATAACTATGTGTTTTACCCTGCTGGTTGTTGTGTCGGGAGGCTGAACCTGAGGTTCACTGTGCAGTTCATACTGTCTGACATCTGTTGCTTGGGTGCATCTCTAAATAGCTTTATTACTGTTACTGTTATTAGACTTATTAAAGGTGCCATATGTAATATTGACAGTTTATATGGCTGCAATACGCTGTATTTTCTGCCAACTGGCAACCCGGGTGTTGAAATAGTATTGGATAGATTGGCAGTGAGCGCGATCACATGGACCAAAACAAAAACAGACATTTAGACACGGAACGCACATTTAATTAGAATAACAGGCTGTAACCTTGTTTTTCAGAGAAACAAGTATTTTAACTTAGCATGTCACTATCATACAGTATTTGCTTATGCTTTGAATTTGGCACACATTCACTTTTAAAAAAAAATAGCATTTTTTCCTACCAATGCCCTGCAACCAACCAGAACAACCAGAACCCCGTAGAAATCTACCAGCAACCACCGGGGAACCACATAGGATTACCCTATAGCAACCCCCTGGTAATCATTCAAAACACCCTAGCAACCACATAGTATTGCCCTAGCAACCATCTAGCAATGGCCAAACAACCACTTAGCAATTCCCTGGCAACCACTTAGGAAGGTTGTTCGTTTTGGCCTGATTTTGTCCTAAATGAAGTCACATCAGTTCGTTCTACGATTTCGCTTGAAGTATGGGGGCCTTAACAACCACCTCAAACACCTTAGCAACCACATCATTACTCTGGCAACCACTTAACAATACTCAAGCGACCACCCAAAACATCCTAGCAACCACATACATTTCCCTGACAACCATGCCCTAACATTGTAGTTAGTTAAGCACAGCTCACATTTCTTTCCGCAAATGTAAAAATGTAGTCTAGAAACTTTTCTGAAAATTGTATTCTATAAATTACCAAGTCTCACATTCTGAAGACAAACCCTATGAGGTTAGGTGAAGGTGGCAATCAACCCTTCTTTCTCTTTCTTTTCCGCACTTTTCTGTCTCTCTATCTCTGCGCACTCAGCAGTTTATAGTGCAGCTGCAGTAAGAGTGCCTGAGAGCTCGTGTTACCTCCTAGCACACCTCTGATGTTTTCCCAGTACACTGACTCAGCTCTCTGTGTCTAATGGCTGGACTGTCCCCTCTCAGCCACCTGATTCACTGTCTGACCTCAATCCTTCATCTGCCCATTTCTGCAGCTCTCATCCTTTCCCGTTTTAGCTCTCTGTCTGTCGGTCTGTCTCTCTCTATCTGTCATCCCACTGGTTGTGTAGCAAGCAAGCATCTTTTTAAGTCTTTAACTTTTAAGTCCACCTGTAAGTTTAATAATGCAGCAGACTCGAGGGAAACCAATTGCAACTTTTATTTAGAGTGGTTAAACAGGCAGGAATCGACAACGGCAAACAGGGCCACAAGGCAGAGACAAACCAGATAACAGGCGATGTTCGGGGCAGGCGGTAAGAAGCAAGGTCCAGTAAGCAATCCAAGTCGGGGCAGGCAGAAAACAAGCAGAAACGAGAAAAATTGTCTAAGGTCAGGGTAACAATAAACTCACAGGAGAACCGCTCAGAAATGACAGCCAGGAAAGTCAAGACTTCGCACTGGTGTAGTGAGTGGAAATGGTTTATATGTATGTGTGTGAATGAGATGCAGGTGTGTGTAATCAGCACAGTGAAGGTGTATGGTGTAATCATTCCAGGGAGATGTATGATGGGAAATGTAGTCCGTGAACCCAAGGAGTGCTTGGCCAATCGTGACAGTAAGGTTGCGTTAAATCAGACAAAGTGGTTTAGTAAAGGGTGTTTTGATCTTTTATTTTTAACCACTATATATGTATTTTTAATACAAAAATTTAATAAAGTTTTATATGGAACAAATAGAAACTATATCTTTATTAATTCATGTTCATCCATACTCTCGTTTACTTTATAGTACAATGGCAGTGACGCAAGGAAATAGGTTATAGTAGTAGGGTATACATAAACTGGAAATTGTCAAGCAAAAAAATTCCTGTGCACACGCAAAAGTTTAACGTGCACACGTGAAAGCCAGTTTATTTTATTTTTTTGTAAAGGTCCCTTTAGGGGCTCCGTAATATAGCAACCTCTGAACCATAAAATGTCATTGGGATATACTGTTCCTCTTTATTCTAGCTCTGTCTCTCACTCTCTGATGCACTAATGCTGTTTTTTTTTTCTTCATTGTGCCTTCAATCCATGTATAACCCACTTCTTTAGGATGCTGAGTCATGTGAGGAAGCAAATAGAAAAAATGGCTTATAATGGTGGAATAGGAGCATTTAGGCTCCAGAAAACAGATTAAAAACTCTCAGTAAGTGAGCATGCCAATCGATATTTTGCTGTATTGGTCCAATGGACACTTCAGAATGAAGTGTGAAAGTTTTTGTTTTATGATTTATCATCTAAATATGTCCCAGCACTCTCAGTACTGGGTTGCATCAGGAAGGGCATCCGGTGTAAATCCTGTGCCAAACCCAATGTGTGTGTGCAAATAATTTCGATGAAGCAGACCCAGCAATTGAAGATGATGAAAAATTAGTCATATAAATGCACCAGTGCCACATGGTCAGTTATATGTGGAACAAATAATGACCCTCTGGAAGCCACATTTGGATTTTAGATCTTGGATCTGGCCAGCTTTTACTAACTTTCACCAACTCACCTTCACAAGTTTTTCTTTCACTTCCCTGTTCTATATTAATTTTACCTTCACTCATTATCATTCTCTTGCAGTGGCAAGTATGATTTATCCACTTCAGGACCCTCCCCCCAACCCATTTACAGTATGACTCACCATTCTTCCTCTCAGAGAGAATTGGAAAAAGGATTTGACAGATTTCTGTGGTCATATGTTGCACAAATGGGGATGGGAAAGCCAAATTCATAATGACGATCAGTGTGATTTCTCATGAAACATTCATTGATTTGTTTTTCTATAACACACCCACACATTCATCTATTTTGACAGGTACTTTTGGGAGAGTGGGACACAGTTACTCAACTCAGGCACTTCAAAATGTCCTTTTTAGTTCAACAAATCAATCAAGTACCACACTCACTGACTTTAGTGCATATCGATCCCACATTTAAATCAGCTTCTGGGAAGCTCAAGGCTAAAAATAGCACTCAGTTTAAACAATTTATAGTACAGACTTCAAAAAACTCCATGCAGTTGTAACACCCAGTGATAAAATTAACAAAATATTATTCTTTTTTAATATGCATTGCTCTTCAAAGGAATTATGAGTGTTTAATACTTTTGTAGTGTGTCTTATGTGTCTTATGCTCACCAAGGCTGCTTTTATTTGATCAAAAGATTTTGTGAAATATTATTACTATTTAAAATGATTTCTGATGACAAATCAGAATTTTCAGCATCATTACTTCAGTCTTCAGTGTCACATGATCCTTCAGAAATAATTTTAATATGATTTGATGCCCAAGAAACATTTCTTATCATTATAAGTTGACAAAATTGTATCCTGCTTAATATTTTTGTGGAAAGCATGATACATTTTTGTATGAACAAATCTATTCTTTGAATAGAAAGACCAGTATTGATTTGAAATAAGTAAAAAATTGTAACATGAAACGTCTTTAAAATCAATTTTGATGAATGCGTCCTTGTCGAATAAAAGTATTGATTTCTGACTGACTTTACACTTTTGAACAGTGATGTATCTTATGTACTTGCCTCACAAGTGCCATCAGATAAGTATCAGATGTAATATTTAATATTTAGAGATGTGGCGATAATAGTTTTAATATTATTTTCAAAATAGTGTTATTTCAGATAACCATTATTGTACATTTGTTGGTTGTTTTACACTACAGTATTTTCTCAGTTCCAGTGGCCATGACTTTGGGACTGTTTGGTCTCAGTGGATTCCTTTGTCTTATTTAATCCAGACACTATCACCTTGCTTGTAGACTACCAGTGTTTGTCAAACATTTTGTTTTACTCCCTAGCCAATTTCATTGCAGTACAAGCTAGACAGAGCGACTAGAGACACGACTAGATGTAGCTAGTGACCATCTGAAAAAAGCAGAAGAACAGTGTTACTGAAACAGTCTCTTGGTACTTCACATGTAACTCAACTCCATGGAAAGGCCATTCCACAGTCCATTAGTCAAAACTGTTCTTACAGTCTCTCCAAACACAGGCACAATGCCGCCTATAGGGCGCTGGCGCTGTTATTGTAAGTGTCATCTGGGATGTTTTGGCTCTGGGATGACCTTTACTCTAATTAGAGGCGGTGAGTGACGTCTATGATGGGTTCCAAGGGAGAGCTTTCCTTCATTTTTGTCTTCAGCAAGCTTTTGGACTGGGAAGTGGAAGATGTCCAGAGAGTTCTTGGAAAATCTGTGTTGATGTTTGAACTGCGAATTGTGGAGGAAATGTGATACAAGACACTGTCAGCTGTCGACGGGTGTGAAATAGATGTTGTTTATTTCATTCAGAGAAATGGAAAATAACTAGAAATGAGAAAATAAGAAACATATACCAGATCATTTTGATACCCTGCAAATGCAATAAAATATAAAAAATAAAATAAAATGGTGTGACACACAATATATATATATATATATATATATACAATATATATACAATTTATAACTATTTGGAACAGCATTTTGCTAATTATTTTACATTTATCATACATCCAAGTTGACCATAGTGAGAGACTACATGGATCATTTGTAATTTTAAAAATGTAACAAAACAAAAGGATTAAAATTGAATAAAAAAAAATATTAAGTGAATACAATTATTTAAAAAAAAAAAAAAATATATATATATATATATATAATTGTATATATTATAATTATATTGTTTATTAATTTAGTAATTTTTTCATTTTATTTGTCTTTTTTCGTCTGTGTACAGGAAACTTCCGCCACCAAGACAAATTCATTGTGTGTGTAAGCACATTAACAATAAACCTCATTCTGTTCCTGATTCTAAATGAAATAAAATAAATGAAATGAATAATAATTAATAAATAAATAATACAAATATTGAACAGTACATTAATTATCTTAAAAATATTCTCTTAAAGAATACTATTGTAAATGACTACACTCTTGCTCTCTCTCTGCCTTTTTTCCTTCTCAGATTCTGTGTGGATCTCTATCTTAGGCGCTCAGGCTCTCTTCCTTCCGCTGTATTTTCTCTGTCGTTCGACAGTTGTTTACCCTGACAGTGCAGTTTAGAACAGCCAGTGCTGCACTCCTCCACCCAGCTCAAAAGCAACAGCATTATACAAGCTTCTCCAGTGTCCCTCACACTTTCTCTCGCTGCTAAAAATATTCACGGCATGCAGTTGCCTTTTAAAACGATGTCCCCCCTCCTACATGTTGCTCCCACCGGAGAATATCACTGTTACCCTGATGTAATGTTTACTTTCATACCCTCTGCTATATCGGACGTTTTGTCATTTAAAACTCCAAATCCTGTTGCAAGATATCTGTTTTTGTTTTGCTAATGGCTCAAACATTATGTCCACAAAGTGAAAGCAAATATATTTTCTTTTCATACCAGTATTGCCTTTAAAAAGAAATGTTTTATGCACCTGAAGAGATTTTGATATCCCCTGTTTGACTCCTCTGTAGCTTCCCAACATGTTTGGTGATCTCCGCTCCACTTTCATCGCATTCATGATTGGCTCATACGCTTCATCCGCCGTCACCTTCCCAGGAATAAAGGTAAATCCGAGTGCTCAGGTTGGATTCATTTAATAAGCTGAGCTTAAATCAGTGATAATTATGATGATTGTTGCTCTTTATCAGGTGATCTATGACATCGGTGTTGCCTTCATCACCATCCTTCTGGTGTGGGCTGGCTGTGCCGGCCTGGTCTTCATCAACTGCTTCTTCAACTGGCCGCTCGAGCCCTTCCCAGGACCTGAAGACATGGATTACAGGTATGTAGTCCAGTGTGTCTGTACAGTACCGTTCAAAAGTTTGCGGTCGGTCGGTAGGACTTTTTAAAAGGAATTAGTTATGAAATATTTCATGTTCTTTTGAACTTTCTGTTCATTAAAGAATCCTGATAAAAAATGTATCACCGTTTTTACAAAAATATTAAGCAGAACAACTTTGATCACATTCAACATTGATAATAATAAGAAATGTTTCTTGAGTTTATTAAAATGATTTCTGAAGGATCGTGTGACACTGAAGACTGGAGGAATGATGCTGAAAATTCAGCTTTGACATCATACGAATAAATAAATATGAATATAATATAATATACAAAGTTATATTCAAATGAAAAAATCTTACAGAGATTTTACAACAAATCTTGCAACCATGATTTTGTTTTCTGTATCCATTTATTGAAGGTTCTGATGGAACATTATTCACTTATTGTCTGTCTCATGCTCCACCTTGTCAGTGTGAAGATCAAGTTCAGCTGGCTGGGCTTTGACCACAAGATCACAGGGAAACAGTTCTACAGGCAGGTGACCACCGTCGGTCGGAGATTGAGCGTGGGCAACTCCATGAAGAACAATCCAAAACAGCTGGCCACCCAAGAGGGCAATAAACTATGCCTGTCCACCCTCGACCTGGAGGTCCAGTGCAAGTCTGAGGAGGAATGTGAGTATCATCTTTTTTGACATGTTTTCTGTTCACCGGTCTTGCTTCTCATCATCTGAAAAATGTAAAACCACACCAAAAATCTGGGATTTTTTTTCTTTTATTTGTTTATTTATTTTATTTTAGGATCTTGAAACATATAAAACAAAGAAAACCGATGTCATAAAATAAGTAAGCGAATTTTCAGAACATCCTTTGTTAGGTAAGATGTTCTTAAATTAATTTACATTTTTTATAATTTAAAATAAATTAGTTAATTTTTTTTTATAATATTGATAACATAAATTGTATGTTGTTTCATTGCTTTAATAATTTAAAGGGGTCATGAACTGCATTTTTGTATTATTTTATAACGTTTCCTGAGGTGCACGTATGTGGCGAAATTGAGCCTGATTTACCAAAGAGTCCACAGTGAAATGTATCGAACAAACAAATAATGCTATACTGAGACATTCACATAGTTGAAAATAAATAACCACTTTCCTAGCATTAGGATCCTTTGGAAGGTGATGATATTTTTAGTCCGATCATCCTGTATCTCTCTTCTCTCCTCGCTGTCTCACTAACACGCCAGTGGGCGGTATTTCGTTGCACTATTACATCTTAATGTGACAAAATTCTAAATGAGTCGGTTTCTGAGCTTGGTTTCAATAAAAGCTGTTTTTGGACTACTGAAAAAGTTTTGAGTTCTGACAATTAAATGATGTTTTTATTATACAATGACCTCTTACATGCCAAAGATCAAGGAAATTTTGATTTCTCAATTCATGACCCCTTTAATGCATTTAAAAATCCATTTTTTTTATACATTTTCAGTAGTGGAAATTTAATTTCATTATATTGGTACTCCACTGTATGTGTCGTTTCCATTTTAATGAGCCGGTGACGTGAGTGCCAAATAATTTAAAGTTATGCACGTTAATTATGAAGGCAGAATAGTGTTTATTGGATTACCAAAACACGTTTTCGTGTTGAACAATGTCCTTGTTCATCAAATTCAAGTGACTTATGTAATCGTGCAATCATGCATACTTCAGAAAGAATTGGACAGAACACAGAGTGCCTTGTCTCCCGCCGATGTACAGCGTCTTCCCCCTGACTGCGCACCCCTTGGCATCCAGACATGCAGGGAATATGCGAGCAGACAGGGGGCGATGTTAATGAACGCTTCTCAGTAAATCCCTTTTATTGTGCATGGGGATTCCTTCATTAGCCCTATGCCTGGTTTCTGACATCTGGAGGTTGTCGAACCACTCCATTCTCCAGGCACACACGCTGTGTTTGCACTTTGCTTCTACTAACCCAAATCTGTGCCATGCAATTATTCCTAATTCACCTCAAACTTGTCAGAATAATGCAAAAGGGCCCTTGCTTCCCTTTTTAGGGTTCTGAAACTCCCGACGGGGTTCCCGGTTGGACTCTTTTGTAGTAAACGGAGCGTGCAATCGATTCAGACTGTGTTCCTGGAGGACCCATGGCATGGGGCTAAAATTGGCAGGGGTTGACAAGGTGGCCAGGGAGAGGGCAGATAGCACCGAAGGGCTGTTTTAGAGACGCAGCAGGAGAGGTTTGAGAGAGAGACTAATGCTGATCCCTTATAACTGTCATCCATTGAGCGCTAATGCCTTCACCACCCTGTGTTTCCATTACTGCAGTCAATTACTGTCAGACTCACTGCCGGCGACTTGAAAGTGTGTGAGTGTTTGTGTACTTAGAGGAATAATCAGGTAGCTTGTTTGTGTGTGTGTTCCGGAGCATATCAGGTGAGTTGAGGTCAGATTCCCAATGCACCAGGTAACAGCACTATAAAGGTCTCTCCATTGCTAGTCGGTGAACAGCAGCATGCATTTATTGTGCTAGAATTAGTGGATCATTAACAAACCCAGACCCTCCGGCCTCTGTGTTATTGTGCCAGACATTGAAGTGTTGCCTGGCTATCCAAGCACCTGTAGAGTTATTTTCCATGAGAACAGGATCTGACCGTTTTTAAAGGCATTAGAGCATCCTACTTAAATTGTGGTGACTTGGGTGCCATTTACACAACACCGTTTTTAACTAAAAATGGAAAACTTTGAATGCGTTTTGGTTCATTAACACAACAGCGTTCTGTTTTTAGTACATTGTTTAAACGCAACCTAAGAAGCCAATTAAGTTAGCTGTTTTAATAATAATACTTTTAATAATAAAAATGATTACTGTTGATTATAGTTTTATTAAATGTGTTTTTTTCAGCCCAGTCCTTCATGCAGAGCATCTTCAGCCCCATATTCATGCTCAGCCTCATCACAATGTGTGTGACTCAGCTCCGACTCATCTTCTACATGGGGGCCATGAACAATATTATGGAGTCCCTTGCTGATGGAGACCTGAACAAAGGTATTTTTGTCAAATGTTAACAACATGCTGCCAAAACAAGTTGTATGATGCTTCAGGCTAATAGTGTTTCTGTTGATCCAACGCTAAATATCACCTAAGGAACGGAACGCAACAGTCAATTTAATTTTCGCCAAAGAGAAATAGATTTTTATGATAACATAGAAGTCACTGCAGCCAAAGTGCTCAACTATAATAACATTATATTATCTACATATTTGTGCAGTAAGTTTAATATATATATATTTTTTTACTAATTATTTTATATATGTATTATATAATATTAAAATAACAATAATAATAATTAAAAATAATAAAATAAATAATATAAATTATATTTAAATAAATTCATGCATATCTACTTGCTACTTGCATATTCTGATATTTAAAAATATCAGAATATATATATATATATATATATATATATATATATATATATATATATATATTCTGTATACACACACACACACACACACACACACACACACACATACACATACACACACACACACACACACACAATTTACAATACTTACAATTATTGGCTGTTAGTGACCAGATTGACCAGATTTTTCATATACACATATATATTTTGCTTCAAATCAAGTCTTGTAGTTGTATGGGATGGTTCATTGCTTAGAGCTTTTTAATTAAGATTTAATTGAAATGCGTATGGAGAAAATAAATGGGAAAAATATCAAGGCTGCTGAAAAAGCACTGTTGTGCTCTATTCCTCTCACAGCTTCCTTCCTAAATGTTTTCTGATGTCACTCAGTGATTGGCTGCCTAACAACTCTTAACCATGCGTTTAATATGTACTCGGATGGCCACAGCAGGTTCACGTTGCTAATTCCTTGCTGTCTGTCTCTTGTCCTCTGTTTGCACTCTCTTCGTGCTGCTTGGTGTGTTTTTTCAGTGGAAAGGATGAAAATGGGTAAGACTGCAGGCAAAATGAGATGCATTCTCGAGATGCATTCCCCCCCCCCCCCCCCCCCCCCCCCCCCCCCCAAAACCATGTTCCTCCCTCCTTCCTCCTCCCTCCTTCCTCCTCCCTCCTCCCTCCTTCCTCCTTCCTCCTCCACCTCCTTTTCCACCTTCATTTGACATTGATTCATGTTGTCATGTTAAAGCATGAACCCAGCCCCTGGTGGTTAGAGATTGACGTGATGCATCAAAAGTCAGTGCACAGTATAATATTCATCCAATCATTCATCTGTCCACCTAAACTTCACAGAAACAAGTCATGGGTCATTCTATAAAATGGGTGTCTTTTCCAATTTTATAGGTTATACATATCTAATTTTATACATTCTGTGAGACAAATCATTTTTAAGTGTTAATAAATTGCATTGTTTCATCTAAAGCTAAATTAATACATTTTAATATTAGTATATTTTTTATATTTTCGTATATTGTAATGTATAAATACATGAATATATTGTCAGTCTATTTGATATTAGGTATTGATTAATGATTTATTAAAAAAAAATATATATAATAAAAAATCTAAAGGGTGGAGACCCATCCTCATGACAAAAGACTAAAATAAAGTTACTTGGTTTTGCAGATACACTACCGTTCAAAAGTTTAAAGTCTCTATGCTTACCAAGACTGCAATTATTTGAGCAAACACACTGTGGAATATTAAAAATTTAATTTAAACTGTTTTATATTATACATATACATGTGCCCTTGCTGTATAAAAGTATTAATTAAAAAATGCTACACAATGAATGGTAGTGTATGTCATCAACTTCATTGTGAAAGCTATTCTGTTTGGCTTTAAAACAATGTTAAAACTCAACTTTCTTTCTCTCTCAGTGAGCACATACACATCTATCTTCGGGGTGCTACAGTTGCTGTGTCTCCTGACGGCCCCTGTGATCGGTTACATCATGGATTGGAAACTCAAAGAATGTGAGGATGAAAATGACAAACAAGTCACAAAGTGAGTGCAACAATGCGCGTCCAGCTGCCTAATGCATAATTTTGACACGTACCGCCAGCCAATTCAACCTCTAATTATTATTTGATTGCAAGCTTAATGTTGCATTGCATCTGCGTAATTCACTCTTGGCTTTTCCTTCAGGGATCATACTCAGCCAAAGAAACGTGACAGACAGATCCAGAAGATCAGCAACGCTACCCGTGCATTCGTCTTAACTAATTTGCTGCTGGTCGGCTTTGGGATGACCTGCCTGGTGCCCAATCTTCATCTACAGGTAAGTGAGAGCAAAACATCAGTCTCGCTGCCTGCAGAACAATATGGTACCAAATGGGAAGTGGTGCACAGCGCCTCATGTTACTGCAGTGGATGCATTGGCATGTAGTAGCACAACAGCACACCCTAGTGGCACCACTTACCATGGCTTCTTTCTAAGCTAGCTTGTCAATATTTATGCATTAGACAAAGTAAAAAAAAAACTCTTTTTTTTGCCTTGGGGAAGCATTGAGTAACTCTGGTTTCTTGTTTCCCTCCTAGATTTTGTCCTTTGTGTTGCACACCATTGTGAGAGGCTTTATCCACTCTGCCGTTGGTGGCTTATATGCTGCTGTGTGAGTATGGTTTTGTGTTTTGGGTCTTTTTTGGTGTTGCTTTTAATCATGATTAAATAACAATGGTTTTCTTTATGGTTGCAGGTACCCGTCCTCTCAGTTCGGCAGTTTGACAGGAATGCAGTCTCTCATTAGCGCACTTTTTGCATTGCTGCAACAGCCTCTCTTCATGGCTATGATGGGCCCACTGGATGGAGATCCACTTTGGGTGAGCAAGCAGTTACTAATTCATTCACCTTCATGTTGTTTCAAACCCATATGACTTGCTTTATTCTGAGTAATAATTTCATGAAATTTGATAGGCAAATAAATTTCTGCCTATCGTCAGCAGTGTAGCTATGTGCCATGGTCTGCACAACAAAACCTGCACAATTGCTAATCAAAACTAGCCCAATCACAGCCAAAACTAGCCCAAGCACGTTCCGGGGGGTAAAAATCACTACAAAAACTATCTACAGTGACAGTTCGATAGCCCAGTTCTGTGGGAAAATCACGGATTGACAACACTTCACAGTTCGCACAGACATCACTATCAAACCAAGCTGCACTCTGTTGGTCAACACAGTGAATACACTTGACCAAGGGGAAATCCTTCGCCCTCACACGAAATTCCCCACTGTGTGGAATTCTCTTGAAATGACTGGATTACACCTGCGAAAAAAAATGGCAGTCAGTGTCCCACCCTATTTTTTCTTTTTCAATAATCTGTTTCACTTAACAGACGTACGTTACAATATGGGAGAAAAGATTTGTCACTACTTCCGTTACATTGTGACTTACAAACTCTCTTCTCCACACACAAACCACATTTTAGGTTGTTATTCAGCAAAAATTCGTTCAAATTTAATTTGCGCTTGCTCAAATTCAAGCTTTTGTCTGTCTGTGTAGGTAAACGTGGGGTTACTGGTCCTGACCATGCTGGGATTCTGCCTGCCCAGTTATCTTCTGTGCTACGGCAGGCGGCTGCGCAGAGAGAAGCAGGAGCGCGAGGAAGACCCCAAGATCTATGTCCAGATCAACAACAGCACCAACCCCGAGGCCTTTGTCTAACTGCAAACACACAGATGACAGCAGTCGAAGAGCAGGAGGCAGGACGGTGGAGGGGGAAGAGAACTGCAGGTCACAAAAAGAGTGATAAACACCTCCCTGATCCCTCCTTCTGTCTGACACACGTACTCACATATTCTCAACAGGCACACAAACACAAAATACAGCCAAAGCAACCGAGAGTCTCACAACGTGCCACACAAACACACGTTTACACGCAATGGACTGAATGGACACTGTGAGAGGCAGGTGTAGAAACAAATGATGCCCTTGTCCTTGAAACAGACAAGGACATCAAGTCCTTATGTACTGCCTGACAAGAAAGATGAGAATGGCCCTCTTTTCTTGCAATTTTAGCTTGATTCTTGAATTTCACACCATGATGATACAAAAGACAAAGCAAATTCAGTGAAATTCTCTCAGGTTTGAGGAAGCCTTCCTGAACATAGTATTACACACATCACTAGTATTCAGCTTCATGGCCAAGCTTGTTTCAGACACTTTCTGCATTGTTACCTCACTCATTTTGTTTCTTTCAGCTCATAAAAGTGCTGAAATGCGAGACAAGAACCCTCCATCATGGTTTGAATATGAAAAACTGACAAACTACCTTAAAGCAGAACAATTCTGCTTGTTATCTGTCCCATATGGGTCTTCATTGGATGCGGACAGATTTTAGACTTTAATCTCATACATGAAAGCATGCTTTGCAAAGCATGAGCATGAAAATTCAGCTTTTTCTGAACTGGGCTGGTTTTAAAGGACACCTGAGGTCAATGTAAACTAAACACGATTTTAGTATGACAGCTATGCTATTATTTGCTTTGGGCTGCAGATCCAGTACATCTATGGGTGACATGATGCATACTGTACATATCGGTCCATTCAGAAAGTTGTAGAAGCCATGTGGATCTAAAAGGTTTCTGTTAAAGCGGTATTAGCCTGACATTTCGATCAAGAGTGACTGATCTTCACCAGCAATACTATTCCACACTGATCGTACCGTACCCTATACCACTTACCAATGCAGTACTACTGGTTAAGCTTTACTTGTTAGCACAAATTGTTACATTTTCCTTGTATTGATTCAATTATTCAGGGTGTTTCACTTTTAGAGTAATAATTCATATCAGATGTCTTCACCTGCAAGCTTTGCTTTGTCACGTATGTGCGTTTAGAGGTACGAAAAAATTAGACAGTGTACTCTCGGTTGAGAGATTAGAGGCCATTATCGGATATATCTTGCACTACAGGGTTCATAATTACAGAGGTGCTTACGTTAGCCATTACAGAGTGTGTATGCTTTCTGTTTCAAGCTCAAAGTACACGAAGACCATGTTAGCCATACAAGATACAAGATTTTTTGTGTATTTTCTCAAGATTTCTGGTCTAGTTACCATTTAACTATACGGTGCTTACTAGAATAGAAAAAGCAAGAAGGTTTCTGAGTTGGTCAAGATGAATGATACAGAAACCAAATACACACCTTGTTGTGATAAGAACTTGAATATAAATCATAGCGATTAAAAAAGGGAGATTTTTGAGACATGCTTGATGACAATCGCTTTGGAAGATCCATATTCTTGTAGCTTGTAATGGGTTGCAGGTCAGTATTACGAATTACAAAACGTGGTAAATACATCAAATTATCAAAATCGGGTCTTTTAGCCTATGATAAGTCCTGTGACAGATGGATTTGGCTCAACTGTGCTCAGAAAACAGTGTGGAAATTGATGTAAAATCAGTCAAAAAGCTTTTAATCATGAATTCCAGTGTTGATGTAGATACTGTGTTTTGTGCAGATCACTGAACATTTCTCATCAAAAGATTGATTTGATTTGTTACGGCTTGGGTTGAGTCACAACCTCACTCACTTTAACAGTATTTTCTCTGTAAACCTACCTAAAAGATTTGTCTGTCCATAATTGAGAGACAAACACAATCATTTGTAGAAGATCCTGGATGAGTAAATAGGACTTGTGCATGTTGTCTTCTCAACAGTGGCAATAAATGTTACCTTGTTTTATGACCCCTTTGAAGAGGAACAGGTCAGATACACCCAGCAACATCCTTTTATTGTCTGTCACACTTGTTGTGAATATTTCATCAGAGGCTAGACGTGAGTCTGTGATGGACTGCATTTGCTGACTTGAACATGCCTGGATATTTCAAGTGAATTCCAATCTAATGCAGTACTGTACTAAGCGTAATGAATGTGAGAGTGAAACATTTTGCTCTCAGAACGAAAGTAGCACTTTTTTCACTGCCATACCTTAAATTTTCATTCTTTTCTCAGTAGTCAAAATCACTTTTTTGTTTTAAATGTTGTTTTATTATACCCAATTCTACGTGTATGAGCGTGGAAAATGCCCATACACAGAGATGTAAGAGGGAAGAAAAGTGGGCAAGATCTGCTTTAACACCAATGTTTTCTCTCTGTACTGTATTGTATTTTTTGTGTCATTTGTTGGTTATTTTGTTGATTTATCTACTTTTTAGGTTGTGTTTTTAGTTATATGTATGTGTACATATTTTTTCTTTTTTTGTGGGTGGTTTACTGTACTATGCTTTTGGGTTACATCATTCTATTACTATATAGCACCTTTTTTAATAAATATCCCAACAAATATCAGATATGTGAAAAGTAAATAAAAACATTAATTTGTATATGAAATATTTGTTTGTGCATTTTTGGGTTATGTTAGTAAACTGTACAGTAGATGGCAGTGTGGCGTCAGTCAAGAGTTTGCTCAACCTTATGGAGAACTTTTTCCCCAAAATTTTTTTGTGTTTTAATATGTTTTTGTTGTAATTTAAGTATTTCTATTAAACAATATACTAGACTTCAGAAATATGCTCTGATCAGAAAATTTACAGGATGAAATCTAACAGAATACAACTTGTTTGGTGGTTTATCTCTCTCTCTCTCTCTCTCTCTCTCTCTCTTTCTATATATATATATATATATATATATATATAGCATTTATTGTTAGTAAAGATTTATATTGTTAGAAAAGATTTCTATTTTGAATAAATGCTGTACTTTTTCAGAACTTTGTTCAATGAATCCTGAAAAAGTATCACAGGTACAGTTGCAGCACAACTGTTTCCAACATTGATATTAGATAAGTATCAAATCAGCATATTAGAATGATTACTAAAGGATCATGTGACACTGAAAACAGGAGTAATGATGCTGAAAATTCAGCTTTGCATCACAGAAATAAATTCTGTTTTAAAGTATATTCAAATTGAAAAGCATTATTTTTATTTTTTAACCAAATAAATGCAGGCTTGGTGAGCATAAAAGACGTCTTTCAAAAACTTTCCAGTTTTTCATTGTTTATAAATTGCGAGTTTAATATTTTATCAAATGTTTTAAGACCAGAATATGGAAGAGGATAACAACATGTATAATTTCACGATAAACATTATTGTGCTGTGTAGCACAAGTGCTAAATGGAATGGATAAAGACTGGAAAGTCAGGTCTGGGGCAGGATAGGCTTAGATTTAAATACAAAAACAAGTTCACACCCAAATCCCTTCTGTTGAGGTCTCATCCTAAATTTAAAACCAGCGGAACAAGAACATCTACCTGACATCCATGTGGACACACAGACACCGTTTCTATAAACCTCCTGTGTGTGTGGTGTTTGTGTGAGTTAAATATCAGGGCAGGGTGTGTCGCAATCGTTTATGGGCGGCTCCTGACCAATCAGATTCGTCCATGGCCCGGTTTTCATTCTAGTGGGTGTGGTTGCCGTGACGACGCGGCGATCCTGTCGACATCTTTCAGGAAATGAATTGAAAGAAATTAGAAATCCAGGAACTTGAACTGAAACAAGACGCGGCGGGGAGGACCGAAGAGTCGAAGAATAAAACCATTTAAACTAGTTTGAATGTTAGGCACGCGGAACCGAAGGAGATAACATGTTAATAAAGGAATTGTAAGTAAATTGTTATGATTTAACTGAGCCGAACATTTGATCTCGCGCTGAGCTTTGAGTTTGCGGCGCGTGTTTGGTAACTTTCGCCGGCAGCTGCCAAATGAAGTAGATTTATGTTGATATTATTTTGACTAATGAATTATGAGTGTTTTTTTCGGATTGTTCATTAAGTTAAATCAAATAATCCAGAGTTTGATCTATTGTCCTATTTCGGACTATATTATTTATATTCCAGTCAATCCCAATTAGTTTTGATCAATCATAATTTTATTTGTGCAAAGTGAAAGAAAAAAAGCTTTACTTTTTTTGAAGTTACAAAATTCTTTAAAAGCTGCAGGTAGGTAGTAAGTGTGTGATTGTCACGTGCCAGCGTTCTGTCGGTCACGCGTCATAATTTTTTTACAGTCTATGGTCATAATGCACCGGTGTGCACGTCACACGCGTCAAAGTGCACTTTGAGACTTTGTGCTGCCTGCTAGCATATACTGTACATATTCAGGAATTAGTCCTCTAACCAAATGATGACAGTAATATTTACATAACAAGAAAATGAAATGCTGCCTGATCTATATTAACTGTAAAATATTACGTTAGACGTCACTACGTTTATGTTATTATGATGTCATTACAGCCATATTGGTTTTGTGATTACAGCCATATTGGGCTGAATATGGTGATTAAAAACTTTTAATTCGACACGTCATGGAAAACATGAGAATTATCAGGGGGAAGAATGTGGGAAGTAATCCTGGTTTTAAAAGATTAGCATTTCTTCATCAGTTTAACTGTTAACGTGTTTGTATTTTGTCGCGCTTGGTTGTAATACAATTCTCTGGAGCTTTAATTATGTTTAGTAGGCAGACCTCTACCTTTTTCTTTTCTTTTTTTAATTTCTATGCCACATATCACACCTATTTAGGCCAATATCTTATTCCAATTTGAATAATGAAGTAAACTCAATATGAAACAATATTATCAGATCATGGCTGTTTAATGACTGCAAAGAGACATGGGACTGGTCAGGTTACTGAATAAAACAACTTCAGTTCTTATTAACTAAAGTGCTGTTATTTATAAGATGTTATTAATGACAATTAAAGGTTAGGTTATGTAAAACGGCTTGATACAGAGTTGTCAAAAAACAAAACAAATGTTCAAAGGTCACCATCGTTTTTTTGCCTTTCTGTTTTGTCTTTCAGTCGAATCGTCTTGCCCATTTCTGTTGAAGAGGTACGTACAGTCATTTTTACTTTTTCTTGAGATGTTGCAGGTGCTTCTTTGTTATTCATGTTTATTTAAAAAAATCTATTATAATCTAGTCATAATTTGAAAAGTCCATCTTGAGGTTTATGGATGTATTTTGGCATGATGACAGTATTTCTGTGACTCCAGTTTTCCAGACTCCACCCAGTTTGTTCTGATGGGCAAGAGTTTAGACATTCGAAATGATGAATTGAAACAGTCTGAGGTTTGTGGGAAAGTGCCCTAGTGAACTGCATGCCTGTAGTGTATACAGTAGACAAGGACAGCCTGTAATTAATTGTAACCTGAGACCAGGCTTATCAGACTTTATCAAGTGTACCATCTCTGCTCTAGCTTACCAAGCAAAGGTTGAATTTGTTTATCCCTGTCATTTCCTTCCATCACTGTTGTAGTATTTGTTGATTTAGGTTGGTGTGTTTTTACCCTATGTATCGGAGTGCCTTGCTGCCATCGTTCTGTATCTGTAGTGCTTGAATAAGAAATCATTGACGAAGAAATCAATTGTTCTTGTCTAAACGGCAGTAAAAACAGACACAGGTTCGGCATGTGTAGTTGCATTCCTTTCACTTCACCTGTGCAAAAGGCCACATAATATAGACTGGTGGAGAATTAAACTACCCAACCAGCTGAATCGGGAAGGACATTACATTGTGGAAGCTGGTTTTGTAGACTTGCGCAGTGTAGGTGAAGTCAGAGAGCAGGGGCTGCTGGGAGCTGCATGACTCATTTGTGTCTGAATGTCAGTGTTTTTTTTTTCTTAATGAAAATAAGTATACTTTAAAAAAAACAACTCATAGAATGTTTTAAATGCACAATATATTGGTACCTTAATTTTAGTTATCAGCCTATATTTGAGAGGTTTGAGAGGTTTTTATTTATCAATATCATCAATGTTGTGCATGCTCATTTCCTCTACATTTATACAATGCTGGTCAGAATTATTTGACCCCTTGGTAAATATGATCAAAGATGACTGTAAAAATAAATCTGCATTGTTTATCCTTTTGAAATTTTATTAAAAAAAAAGATAAAAAAGCAAAAATCTAACCTTTTATTGAAGTAAAATAATTGAAAGTGGGGGGAAAATCACATTATAAAATAAATGTTTTTCTCCAAAACACATTGGGAACAATTGTGTGTTGGCGAATCTGTTATCTTGGAAAAAGGAGTTTGCAAAAAGTTAACGTCATCTAACATTCAAAACACTTAATTTTAAAACGCTGTTAAATGTAGCTAATCTTTAACAAATCTTAGGCTATATATCAAAATGTCAATTTTTCATACTGTGCGTTATAATGTTATGCCTAAATTCACCATGTTTCATGACTTATTGACATACACTTTACAATGTTTCATTTGTTAACATTAATGTATTTACTAACATGAACTAACCATAATCAAAAATACAGTTGTTCATTGTTTGTTCAAGTTAGTTCACAGCGCATTAACTTATGTTAATAAATGCAACTTTTGATTTTATTAAAGTATTAATAAATGTTGAAATTAACATTAACAAAGATTAATAAATGCTGCAGAAGTGCAGTTAATTATTAGTTCATGTTATTTAAATGAAGTTGAACTAATGAAACCTTCTTGTAAAGTGTTACCCATTGGTGTCAACCAGAACTTTAATATCAGTGTAATCGTTATTTTCAAATTGTACATTATAATTTTGATGCCCTTTATTCACTTGTGGCATTTAAAATGATTGTTTTTTATTGTTTTATTTTGTTTAAAAATTAGAGTGCATTTAATTTTTTAGTATCAACAATTTATTGGTTATGTGTCATAACATTAAAGATTTGTTTTACAAATGTTTGTTACATGATCAGTCATTCATGCTAGAGCTTGGCTAATGTATACATTGCATAGCCTACGTGCTATTGATACAGTTTCCACGTGTTCACCGCAATATATTTGAAACATACTCTGTAAATAAATTAGTACAAGTAAAATAATCGGTTGATGGACATGCACTTGTTAATGCTGATGGTGAGGAATAGCAACATCTCACAATGTACGCTACCTCAAACCGAGTAGAGAATCACTGAAACGTCCTGCTCGAGTCGTCCTTGCGATGGAGGTTCGGGTTGAATGAATGGTTCTTCTAGTGTTTCATCATCGGACTTGCGCTCGGATTGATGTGGTAAAATCGACGTCATTGTTCGTTACTGTGTTTAGTTTACGGTGTAGGAAGCCTCAGGACACGCAGAGCTGTCTGTTTTATGGAATTACGTGGTAAACCAATCACAACAGACTGAGCTGTCTGGCCAATCAGAGCAGAGTAGCTCGTGGAAAGGAGGGATTTAGAGAGATTGATTCATTTGTCAAGTCGTTTGAGAATCATTGAAAATCTGGTGATGTGCAAATGTATATTATGAGAAAATGAAACAGTTTTTTGGCGTTTGATTGATGCATGTAAACCTGTTGTAGGAAACTCCAAAACAACATTAGGAAACTTTAAAATATCATAATAGGGGCCCTTTAAAATAATTATCAGTTTACTGTCGCAGCCAGAATTAGAATAAAATGGTTAGGATTGGTTTCCAGTGTCCAAAACTGCTAAAATATTTGTACACTTTTATTTTTTTTGTCTAACTAGAGGTGCACTTGCATTTGCTAGAAACAGTAGACACACACCAGTTCCCCTCTTTTCTGTCATCAGATTATAGGGTTTGAACACTTCCTCTATAATTGTGTCCATTTGTTTATGGCACACCAGCCTATATATGGCTATTTATTTAGGATGTAGATGTTACATCCTTTGTACGCAGCCATGACATGATACATAAATTTTTAATGTGTTTTTGTTTGTCATTATACTGTAATAATTTGCATATGACCAAGTCAAGTTGACATTATTCTCTCACATACAGTACCAGGTGGGTCAGCTGTTCTCTGTAGCAGAGGCTAGTAAGAATGAGACAGGAGGTGGAGATGGGGTGGAGGTCCTGAAAAACGAGCCCTACGAGAAGGAGGATGGAGAAAAAGGACAGTACACGCACAAGATCTACCGCTTGCAGAGGTAATAATCATAATAGTAATTACTCAGTGCTGCTGTGGTGTATATTCAAGTGTCATCAAGCAGAAAAATTGGTTGTAGTCTGCATCTCAGTTTTTCTTTGGGATTCTCTTTGTCTTTTGCAGTAAAGTGCCAACTTTTGTGCGGTTACTGGCCCCTTCATCTGCCCTGAATATCCATGAGAAGGCCTGGAATGCTTATCCTTACTGCCGCACAGGTACCGCACACAGTAACACAGCTTAGCCCTGGAGATAAATGCACACAATAACGCATGATTGATCTATTAAACACAGAACTCATAGAAATGAGGAAATTCACTTTTAAAACTGTTTTTCCTCTTTTTCATGCGGTCCCTTACATCATTCATTGCTCCAGTTCTTACGGTGAGTGTATGAGCAATTCCTTTAACAAGTAAACAGGTTTTATTCTTATCTATACGCTACTCATCAAAAGTTTGGGATTGGTTAGATTTTTAAAAATGTTCTGCTCCCCAAGGGTGCATTTATTTGATTAGATTTTTTAAAACGTAATATTGTGAAATATTCCTAGAATTTACTGTCACTTTTGATCAATTCTTACCCCATACTTTGAACAGTAGTGTGTATGTGTATCAAATTTGTTATGTTTTTTTATATTTTTTTATAGAATGAGTACATGAAGGACAATTTTTTAGTCATGATTGAGACGTGGCACAAGCCTGACCTCGGTGAACAGGACAATGTGAGTAAGGCAGTCGACATTATGTTGATTAATGTGCAAAATTATTTTAATTACACATCACCACAATAAGCAGGAAATCGATTTTAAAGTAGTATCAGTATCAGTAAGGATCTAACCTTGTTCTTTCTGTTTTCTGAAGGTCCATAAGCTTGACCCTGAACAGTGGAAGAAGGTCGAGGTTGTACACATTGACATAGCTGACAGGTCTCAGGTGGACACTAAGGTAAGGAAAACTGAGTGTTTACTTTCAATGCATGATCAAACTTTGAGACTTGCTGACTGTTTAAACGTCTTCACAGGACTACAAACCAGATGAGGATCCAGCCACATTTAATTCCCAGAAGACTGGTAGAGGGCCATTAGGACCTGACTGGAAGGTCTGTATTCTTTCTTTAATTGTTTCTAGATATATAGCTCCTGCTTTTTTGTAGAGTTCTGCAGTTGATCGACTTTGTTCCTGTGTGTTGCAGAAAGAACTTCCTCGGAAGACGGACTGTCCTCATATGTGTGCCTATAAACTAGTCACTGTCAAGTTCAAGTGGTTTGGCCTGCAGAATAAAGTGGAGAGTTTCATCCACAGGGTATTAAACTTTAAAACGCCTCATGCTGTGTTCAGTTTGACTCAACAAAATGTCCATCATGGAGGTGCAGTTTAGAAAGATAAACAGTTAGTGTTTGTTCATTTTATTCGAGGGCTTGACGTTTGTGTGTCGGCCTAGTACTAATGCCGTGACTCATGAAACTTTAATGTTTGTTTGGTTTGACTCCAGCAAGAGAAGCGTCTGTTCACCAACTTTCACAGGCAGCTCTTCTGCTGGATAGACCGGTGGATCAATCTGACCATGGAGGACATCCGCCGCATGGAGGAGGAGACGCAGAAAGAACTTGATAATGTGAGTTATCAACAACAGAGTGCAGGCAGTGTTTAACACAATCATTTATAATATTCTCAGGTTTTCAAATAAGATGTAGTACAGTCTTATTGTTTATTAAAACTATTAAAAAAAAAAAGATTTACATTTTATTTCAGCTTTATTTCAATATCAGATGAAAAACGTATTTACGTTAAGTTCTACAATTTCATTTAAGTATTAAAAAAACTGAAACCTAAATAAATTAAGGCTAAGTATATATAATAAAAAAAGTCCAGACTAATTTATATGGGGTTCACTTAGTACTTTAAGTGAGTGCTAGATGAAGGCAAAGGTCTAAAAGTAAAAATGGAATGAAGCTGAAATTTTTCCCTTTTTCTGCCCATAGATGCGAGAAACCGAACCAGTGAAAGGCATGTCTGCCGCAGACGAATGAGGCGCTTGTTTATTGTCACTGTGAGTAAAGATGTGCTGATGGTTTATGTTTATTTACACTAACTCTGCCCACCAATTGTCTGATTGAGCTAGACAAAAATAGAAAAGAAACTGATAACTGGATCAGGGTTGTGGAGAGTTAGGCGGGTGGCGTTAGCTTTTGACGCAACCAACCCAAGTTCAAATCCAACTTTTATCTTTTCCCATCACATATCAGCTCTGAGAGGAATTTAGTTCTGGACAGGGACAAGTTAAATAATTTTAATAAATGCAATCATTTTTATAATATACTATAATACATTGAGGTGCACATAATATTTGTCACTATTTGCATCATGTATAAATGGCATATTACTGTTGTTTACTGAAAATACTGCTATTTACACTGTGTAAATTGCGTATTTCGCTGCCTTTGTTTATATGTGGAGTAATAACTGCTAAGCAGTGCTTCCCTCACATGGGACACTATATTTTATGTTTTTACTATATATTATATTATTATTATTATTTTGTATTTTCAGATGTTGCAGTCTCTGCAGTGTGATGGGCTGCTCTCCTCTTCATGCTCCACTCCACTAGTTTCTCTCTTTTCTCAACATCTGCAAGCAGGAGATTCTATCCAGAGGTGTTTCCTACACTAACATCTTTTTTTTTTTTTCAGCCCATGTTTCTACCCCATGTCTATTAAACTTTTATTTTAAAAGTGCCTCCAAAAGTTCCCCTGTTTTGCTTAAGTTGACTGACATCAGCACATGTTTAAAAAAAACTCACTATTTGTGTCACCATCATGTTTACATGTTTCTCTAACAGATGTCTCCACCCTTGATGTATTTGCTTCAGGTTTCGTTTTGCCTCATGACAGACCACCAGGAGTTTATGGTATTAGTGTTTCAGCTGACCCATTGTTACTCATAAGCCACTTACTCAGGACTTTTTGTAGATTTGAAAGGACTGAATTCTTATAATGTGGTAATACCAGGTTTACAGTAATGGCGTAAAAATAAACTCACTTTATTTCAGTTGAGCTTCCACCCAGGGTCTAGGGAGGTAAATATCATGTCATGTTGGATTGGAGATGTATTAGCACATGTTTTGAGATATTCATTGTGCCTCTGTCACACAAGGCTTAATTATCAACTGTATTCAGATGTTTAAATGGTATTCTGCTGCTCTGTTCCACTTTCTCCTTAATACTGTTTACTGGACTTGGATACAATGTAATACTCATTTCATTATTGTCTCATGACCTAATAATGATATTAAAAGAATTTATATTATTATTGTCTGTAGAATGTATTTATTTATTGGGCTGTAAGGGGTGTGGTGATAGTGATAACTCGTTAAGCAAATCTTTTTTCACAAATTATTTATTAAGAATAAATATAACTACGTATTGACAGCTTATTTGACCTATTTTCCTTAAGGATGGTTTACTTTGATCCCATTAGCTGCTCTTTAAAAAACTATTTAACTTTCTTATGGCATTTACAAAGTGATCAGGTAACAAGCACAGTGACAATAATATTGTTTTAAAATACACTAACAGCTTTATATAATACACAAACTCAGCAGCAGTCTAAACAGAGTTATCAGCGTTGTAGATCAAATGAACTCCACCAGTGATGTATACTTTGTAGCCAACAAATGCACTTGACCGTTTGCGATTCACTAATGTGCAATGCTGAAATAGTCAAACAACCTAGCTAATTCTCGGCATAGATGGCTAAGAAAATAAAGGTGGTTAACATCATTCAGGATAATGAAACTCATTTGAGTTCCCAGATCTGTGTAACAAGAAGCCCATGTGCCAATCAACGTGCACAGTGTGACCAATTAAAATAGTCCAAATTCCAACTGAAAATTTGACACTCGCTGTCACTGTTATGCATTAAACAATTTTAACTTGAAAATCACTGTATTAATCATAAACACAATATGGTTTCATTTATAAAATCATCTTAGTTTAAGACTGACAGGTGAACCAATCATATCCTCTTTTACACTACAAAATCAACATGAATTAGCATCGGAGGGTATGTTGAAAGAACCAGTAGGCCTACAACTTTCTGAAATGCATCATGTCTCATATAATCGCTCAATCAGCGTTTCACTCGCAAATAAATCAGCTAGTAAACAATGTGTCAGGTAACACCTCAGAAAAGCCATGCATGGTCCATAAACTGTAGGCTGTAGTTAGGTAGAAAAATGTACTCTAGAGAGAGGAGCATTTTGCAGCAAAAAAAGCACTTGATATTCTTTATAATTTTTACTCTGATACCAATCAAATTGATAATAACGTTTTTATGCAAAACGACATTATATGCAATTGTATACAAATCAGTTATTAACCTTTAAAAAATGCCTTCCCTTCCCTGTGTAGTTTAACATTAGAATTGATTTCCTTGGAAAATAAATAACGTACTTTATCTATGTATATCCAAATAAATAGATTTAATGAATCGACATTAAAACCGAATCGTAAGCTCATGAATCGAATCATGAAGTTTGTGTCAATTCTCACTCCAAGCTGAACTCAAAAGTTGGCAGCCTTAAGTAGTTTTATAACTGATTGAAAAAATAAACTGGACGTAGTAAAATATTTCAGTTCTAGAATTTCAGTCAAATATAATATAAAATGTAAAAATAAAATGTCCCCCGGGGGAAAATGGCCTTTAAAAGTAGGCCAATTCCGTGAGAAAGCACACCAGAGAGAGACACACCTCTTTCACAAGCACTTAATTAAACTACAACCATGGTACATATAACCAAGGAATTTTCTATATCTCCTATTTTTCTTTTAAATCTTGTTCTATTTCTGTATTTACCTGCATTAACACTTCTGCTCAAACATAGCTAAAAGTTGGATATTGTTAGTCATGGTAAATTACGGCTGTTCCTCATTTCTAAGATACTTAGATGTGTCTGCTAAATTAATTATTTTGTTGTCATTTTTTTGTCCAAAAGGAAACACCCTGTGAAATACCATATTAATACACACCTTTTTATGACCTCAAATAATCCCAATGATATACAATAACAATTCACAGGAGACAATGAACTTTTTCTTTTATTTATTACAAATGTACAGCTTACGAGTCTTTATTACGATTTAAATGATTTTGCTTAGTCTTTTTATTTAAATTCTATATCTTACAGGTATAGCCTCTGCTAAACAGATTTCTCCCATCAGCTAATCTCTCATGTAAGAACGAGTGATAACAAAAGTCATAACAAGTACAGTGCAGCTAGTATGACAGATCACAGAAGAGAGAGAGAGAGAGAGAGAGAGAGAGAGAGAGAGAGAGAGAGAGAGAGAGAGAGAGAGAGAGAGAGAGAGAGAGAGAGAGAGAGAGAGAGAGAGAGAGAGAGAGAGAGAGAGAGAGAGAGAGAGAGAGAGAGAGAGAGAGAGAGAGAGAGAGAGTGTGTGTGCATTCGTTTTTAAAAATGAAAAAAAAAATTCGCCATGTATGCATCTGCAGCAGGATGACTGGGAAAATGTCTACCGACTACCTTAAAAGGAATCAGATTCAGAGTTGGATATAGTGTGCGTGCATTGACTCCCATTCCCAGATACCTCTCTGAATTTAGTGCTTATTAAATAACATCCCAATCTCTTTCTCCCAAGTCATCATCACAGTAAGCCATCACCCAGTGACCGTTCCTGACATGTTTAGTTGAGGATGAAAACTAGGTTTTTACTCACCATGTGCTTCTAGTGTGGAAGAGAGTTACTCAAGTACTGATTAAAATCAGTCTAGCAGATGTGCAAAGGCAATATTAAGAGATTTTTCAGACAATCTTTTTGACACATTTTTAGGGGACGCAAACATTATCCCATTCCCCAAGTGAAAGAAACAAAAGGCAAAAATTTTTTTAAAAAATGGCTTAACTTAAAAGGCTGGCGGATAAAACCGATATGGAAAACAACAGGAAGATTAAGGCCCATAGCATGACATCTAAAATGCAAAGTGACTGTACAACGAATACTTGATCGTGCTCACACACAGATGTGGCATCAAGCCTCAGGTGGAGAAACGTTCATCTACATGTGCGTTCGTACTGGAAGCTCCAGTTCAATTCCTCTTCCCATGAACATCGATATAGCGAGGGGCTCATTCCCCCACCAAAATGACCGCGATCACACCGACTGATGCCACAGAATGTGACTGCGCTGGTCCTGATGCAGCAGATGGACATCACATGTTTTCCCTGTGACTGTATCTGAAATGTTAGTGATGAGAACATTGATAGTGGTCATCTTCAACCATCAACATTCACATGTTTGTAGCTTATAGAACATAAGGATCTTCTTACATTAATAAACACTTGATTTAAAAAAAAAAATATCATGAAATTTAAAGAACGGCGTAAAATCAAAATCAAATATTCTCAAATGGAAAACAAAAAAAAACACCACACACAAAGAAAGCCTGGTCCTGAAGTGAAGAGTCGTCTTTACTCCGCTAAACTGATGAAGGCCATTCGATTAAGTCAATAATGTGCAGAAAATGAAGACATGGTGTCTCGTCCTAATCTAATAAGCTGAAGACAATGTGATGATTGTGCTAACACATTTGCATTGTTCTGATAGCAAAACCCATTAATGTTGGGATTGAGATGAGATGAGAGGAGCCAGGATGAGATCCGGCGAGCCTTTTCTGTACATCAACCCCAACTGTTGTCTTTGTGCTCAAAAAAAAAAAAAAAAGAGGGATCTGCAACTGTAGTGTCATCACTCCCCTCTGCTCCTTTGGCTAGTGTTCAACGCACTTCGACAAAAAAAAAAAAAAGAATGTAGTATACATTGTAAAACACTGTGTGAGTGAACCAGTGCTTCTACCACTGGAGGACGGGAGTGTTCTGGTTAGTTTTCACAGGTTATTAACTTATTGTTCACCCCTGTTAATGTTCGCAAAGCTCTGTGTGATTTCCACTTGACAAACCGAAACAAAAATCAAACGAAGACATCAATAATGGTAACAATAATGCAAAACATAAGTCATAGTCATTAAAATAACTCCAGTGTTGTTGTTTAAAGTCAGAACATTTGTCCCAAGAGAAACAGGCCAATGGAGCGGCACTTAAATACATCAAATGAATCGAATGGGAGAGAGAGGAAAAACTGAACATTAACAATTCAGGAGGAACATTTCAGGTGCTCTGATGGTTAGGAGTGCTTGAGTATTTCATGAAGAGAACCAAACAGTAGCCATCAGCACTGAGTTGTGGTGTCTGCTTGTGTAGTGTTGTCATGTGTAGACGAGAGAAGATCCTCCTGAAAAACAGAACTGAAAGAAGAAAAGTAGTGTAAGGAAAACCAGGCCGCTCCATTCGGCTTCTCCCAAACATTCCACATCTCTGCGTCCGGGTGGACAAAGCTGGATTGATCACCCATGTATTAGACTTTTCTCATCTTCGTTCCCTCACATTTTTCTATCTACCTGACCAACGATTCCCAGCCGTCAGTTTTTACTTAGTGTCCTCCTCCTCTCCCGTTTCTCAGTCTTTGCCCGGTGGGTCACTGTTTTTTCTCGCGGGTAGTGATGGTGACCAGCTGCTTGGCAGCTTTGGCGATGTCGTAGGCGCACTGGATGACCTGCTGGGTGAGCAGCTGGTAGTCCACTGTGCTGGTCGACGAGTCGGAGGGCGCCGCTTTACGACACTCTACCTGCAGGCGGGACGCACTGGCCCCCAGGAGCTTCAAGGAGGAACGTACTGCATCCAGCGCTGGTCTCTGAGAGAAGCAGACACAACAGATTTAGTGCGTCTGGCTGGATATCTTGAGGCAAAGTATCACCATAAGACACATTCGCTCACCTTGGGAAACAGCGAGGCCATTTCTGTCACAGCTAAGTGGATTTTCTCTGAGCACGGCACAAAACTGCAACCAAAGACAGATGTTACAATGGGTTTCTTTCAAACTGCAGCAAAACGTCACTGCAACCAGCTGTGAGGGATAACAGTCCATCCCACCTGTCGTGTTTAAACTCCTGTGCAGCTCTCAGGAGCTCCTGGATGTTCTTGGTGACCTGCTCGGTTTTGAGGATGACGTCCTCTGTGCAGGGCAGCGTGGGGTCAGGGTCACCCTCTGTGTCTTCCACTTCCCCCCTGCTGTCCTCTTCACTGCTGCGGCCCACACTACAACACACATGCACACAATAAAAACACTCAAATGTCCATTCAAAAGGCATGAAATGTATCGTCAGTGGGTTTTTAAGTTACAAGTAGCTTAGTAATAAATTGTTATTATTATTATAACTAATTAAAAAAACAAGACAAATATATTAGTATTTTACTATAAAATATTTGTACTATTATAATAATAGAGTATTACTATTGTAATATTACGCTTTTACTTCCAATAAATTATATTTATTATAATAACTGTTAATATTATTTACTATTGTAAAATTACTCCTCTGCTGTAAAAAAAAAAAATCTAATATTCTAATATTATTACTAATATTATTATAGGCAGTATTAAAAGTAATAGAATAAAACTACACTACAATAACCCAAATATATTAATACTGCTAAATAAAAAAAATATTAACAACAATACAAATATACCACTTTTGTAATATTACTAGTGTAATCCCACAAATAATAAAATATTATTATATATTATTATTATAACTTTTTTTATAATTAGTTGGTAATAACATATATTGCATAGTATATAGTCTCTTATTTATTTATTTATTTTATTACAAATATAGACAAATATATTACTCCTATGGTGTAAAAAATTTAACATTTAAATAGAACAAATATTATTAATGTATCAAAATGTGAATTAATATATAATAATGTTACTTAACTTTTACTAATTAATTCAAACAATTATAAATATTTTAAAAGTACAACAGTAATTGTACAATAGCAATTGATTTCTTAATTTCTTCATGCGTTCAGGCCCGTTCACACCAAGAACCATAACTATACAGATAATTATATCAGTAATTTTATTCTAAGCGCACTACAGTTGTCGTATGCCACTTTATAAGCTCAAGCTCTTTAAAGTGGGATAGATTCTGATTGGCTGCCAATGTTTTTAAATCAATCATCAGCTAGAAGAAAAAAAAAATCTTAAAGTGTTTCCAAGGAAATCGTTCCTCAGTGCTGTTACAGTTGTGTCTGTAATTTGTTTAGAACTATATCTTATCGTTATAGAATTCGTCCTTGGTGTGAATGGGCCTTTAGACCCAGTTAGACAGTTTTTGTAAATGAAATACAGTAAACTTCCGTCCACAAAAATGTATCAAATTACACTAATGTAAAAAGACATTGAATCCGCTCTGCTTTGTTTGGCAAAAACGGTGGCTTGCACTCACCCAAAGGAGACATCGTATGTTTGAGAGTTGTCATAGTCACTATCAGTACCACTCCCGTATCTCTCTCCTGCTTTTGGAGTCTGGACAGGACAAACATGCGCAGAGAGATCTGTTACACATCAAGGTCTGCAACTCGAATGTCAGTGAAGATATGAATGGAAACTGGCACTCACATTATATCGTCCGTCAGTGGAGGCTGACAGGTGCGGTCCTCCGTAGGGGGTGGGACCCGCGGGGCCGCCCCTGCGCACCTAAACACAAGCAGAACGAGATTCAGAGGAGGAGAACAGCTGACAAGACAGTCAGCAGGCAGAGGATGAAAAGAAAAGAAGCCTTGATAGTCTTTTCTGCACAGGACTGTTAGATTCAAGGAAATCTGCAGCAAAAACACTGTTATACTAATGACTGTAATTCTGTTAGATAAGTAGCTTAGTGTAGAGTTTTTAGATATTGCAGAACAGCAAGCTTCTACATTAAGCTCCAAAGCAAAACTTAACTAGTGCAATAACATCATTTTTTTCTGAACTAATGAAAATACTAAAAATAGACACTCGCACATTACATTACTTGGAAACCTGTGCAGTTAACAAGCACAAAGGTGCATCTCAAATACATTAACCATGACTAATAAAAACAATAGGACTACTACACACTGTCAGCAATAGCCCAAAAATGGAATATTGCATAATCAAAACATTCCATTTAAATAACTGCAAAAGCAATTGAGGCAAATCAAAACAATGCATTCAAAAGACATTCAAACACATCCTACAGAGATCTAAGAATATCCACAAAACAGGATGATTTCCAGTTTCAGCGCTGACAGGAGCAGCACATCGATTCAGTGCACTATACAAGAAATCACTTCCTTTAGCGTTGTGGCATGCAGCTCATTTTAGTGTCACTTATCAAGAAACCAATAAAATCAAATTTCAAACATTCCAGACAAGACACATTGCACAAGACAAGCATATCTCATTGAGAGCCTCTCTTGAGATATTAACCATTTTAGGAAAGATACAATGCAACTCATGCCAGTTCTATCATCCTATACTAGATAGACAATAGTGGTTGTGTCTCAAAATGTATTGAGCTGCCTACTTAAGCAGCCTTTTTGAGCATCATATGCAAACCTGGTATTAACATCCGTTTCGGGTGAGCAAAGACAGATTGTGATCAGATTTTATTGAGAGGAGGGTTTTGTGATAAAAAATAACCACCACATTACATGAGTAAATACATTAATTTAAAAATTCTGCATGTTAAAGGGATAGTGCACCCAAAAATTAACATTTTGTCATCACTCACCCTCACTCACCATTGGCCGACGCTGGTCATGTGTGTGATGCTAGCCAATAGTGAGCCTACGTTCTGATGTACAACCCAGAAGCGCTACGCTGTTACACGACTACGTGAACTCATTCAGAGGCCCACACAGAAGAAAATGAATAGTTGAATAAAGTCGTCATTTTTGTTTTGTTTTTTTGCACAGAATGCGCACAAAAAGTATTCTCGTCGCTTGATAAACTTAAGGTTGAGCCACTGTAGTCACTTGGACTATTTTAACGATGTGTTTACTTACTTTTCTGGGCTGGCAGAAATCAATTACCTATAGCAGCCTATGAAGGAGTGAGCCAGCTCTCAGATTTCATCATAAATATCTTAATTTGTGTTCCGAAGATGAACGAAAGTCTTACAGGGTTAGAACAACATGAGGGTGAGTAATTACTGACAGAATTTTCATTTTTGGATGAACTAAACCTTTAACAATTGAATATGTGAACTATGCTTCCAATGGTGTCTCTAGGAACATTTAGTGCCATTTCTATCTATCAATGGAAAACTTCCATTGTACCTTGTTTGTGAAGGGCAATGACATCTTTTAACTTTATGGACCATTCTTATGACTTACATGCAGCCAAACATGAATCAACAAACCTAGCCAGTTCAGATATTTCATGTGTTCTAGTTCAAGCACACCTGGTTCAAATAATGAAGCCCTTTATTAGTTGCATCAGGAGTGCTTGAAAGCCAATTCACACTACACAGACAAATGCCAACAAACAAGTTGGCTGTTGGATTTAGACTTTCATGAAAGATAACTGTCATATTCACACTGCCTCAACAGACACAGACAAACACTGACTGAACATGTTCAGTTGGGTGAAATCAAACCCCGATTGTAGACATCAAAAATATATGTAGGTGTACTTAAAGGATTAGTTCACTTTTAAAAAAACTTTTGCTGATAATTTACTCACCCCATGTCATCCAAGATGTCCATATCTTTCTTTCTTCAGTCGAAAAGAAATTCAGGTTTTTGATGAAAAGATTCCAGGATTTTTCTCCATATAATCGACTTCAACAGGACCCCAAACGGTTCAAGGTCCAAATGACCGTTTCAGTGCAGCTTCAAAGGGCTTTACACGATACCAGACGATGAATAAGGGTCTTATCTAGCGAAACGATCGGTGATTTAAAAAATAAATAATACGTTTTATAAGCACAAATGCTCGCCTTGCTCTGTTCTGTGATGCGCGTTTGTGACGTCACGTAATACGCAATTATGTTGAAAAGGTCACGCTTCTGTCCTGAAAATTTTTTTATTTTAGCCTTTTTAATATTAAAACACCCAGGATACGCACACGAAATGGGATATTTGAACACAAAGACATTTGAATATGTGTATATGTCCTCCTTCCTCACATTTGTAAACACTGACTCGGTACTTCCGCCTACGCGTGTCGTGACCTTTTCAACGTAATTGCGTATTACGTGAGTCACGAACGCGCATCACAGAACAGAGCAAGGCGAGCATTTGTGCTTATAAAACTTAAACTTTTTTATTTATTTTTGAAATGACCGATCGTTTCGCTAGATAAGACCCTTATTCATCGTCTGGTATTCGTGGGGTCCGTTGAAGTCGATTATATGGAGAAAAATCCTGGAATCTTTTCATCAAAAACCTTAATTTCTTTTCGAATGAAGAAAGAAAGACAAGGACATCTTGGATGACATGGGGGTGAGTTAAAAAAAAAAAAAGAAGTTTTTTTAAAAGTGACCTAATCCTTTAAAGGTGCAGTGTGTGATTTTTAGCGTCATCCAGTGGTGAGGAACCAACAGAATTTGCGGTGGCCGACAGGAAAAGATGCCGTCGTCTGAGACAGCAGAGAGTAGCCAGTTAAGCAATAAGGTTTCTTAACAAAGATAAATTGAAGGTGCCCTAGAATGGTTTTTATTTTTATTGTATAATGTTTTGGGTTGTCCTTATAATGTTAGTATGTTTTTTAGATCAAGAATAGTCATAATTTAGAAATAAAAGGCATTTTTCCTAGCCTGATTTTTGCCCTGAGCCCAAACGCTCTGTTTCAAGGGGCGTGTCTGCTGTGTGTAACCGGCCTCTGCTGTGATTGGCTGACATGCTTGCATATGAAATAGCTACGTATTACATGTGAAACTCTCTCGAATACTTTTACTACAGATATTATAAGTTTTTACTATTACAGCTATCGAGATTAACGAATCGTGAGATGTTTTTAAAGTATTTAGATCTATTCCATCACATAAAATGTTGCCGTGATGAGCATTGAGCAAACAGATGACAGTGTGAATATAGACATCAATAATGGTGAGAATAAAGATCTTATCATTTCAACGCAGTTTCTGCACTCTCTAATGCTTTCACCAATGCAAACACGATGATGTAAATACAGTATTGAACGATTTTGAGAGAAAGATTACCTGTCTGAACTTGAACAATTACACATTCAGAAAGTGTTGCTTGGTAGCTCGATCGATCGAGGCCAGCTCTGTATTGGCCCAAGTTGAGGAAACAGTCTCGTCGGTGAAATGTTTGGAAATTTCCAGAGAAAATAAAATTAACCCATTGTTTCTTCAGAGGCTCGGATGAAGGAACTAAATACCTTTGTGTTCATTTGTACATCCAAACACTGAACAACTGCCATGCTTCGGCTGCGCAGTTCCGCCTGTCACTGAACATGGGCTGGCATATGCAGATTTTTGGAGTAGTACATATTAATGATCCCGACTGTTGCGTCACAGTCAGTATTATGTGGAGATTCGCCTGTTTTTCAGGGGTGTTTTTCAAAAAACGAGATTTAAGTAAGAAGGAGAAAACAATGGTGTTTGAGACTCACTGTATGTCATGTCCATGTACTGAACTCTTGTTATTTAACTATGCCAAAATAAATTACATTTCAAATTCTAGGGCACCTTTAAGAAATTATGTTTACTTGATTAATCATTGTGTCAGTATTTTATTTGCTGACTTTAGCTAGCTTCTTTGCACGAAGAACATCATAGTGACGAAATGCGTTTGTCCGCTTAGGGCTATTGTAGAAACATGTTGGCACAAAAGGGCTATTTCAATGTAAGGGGGACCCGCGATGTATGTAGATAGAAATGGCTTATTTTAAGGTAATAACAACATAACGGTTAATTATGCAAGCTCTTTATACACTACTGAAAACACAGTTATGTATATGATATTGCATTTCTGTCAACAGATCCTCCTAAATATTAAACAATGCACATTTAAGATATTCACATTTAGCACAGTACTAAATATAAGCACAATTCTAGCAAGTCCACTTATGATCAAATCATTCAAGACAGTGGTTGATACCAGGTGTAAAAGTCTAATAACTATCAAAAAAAGTCTATTTAGGTGGATGAATCAGTTTGGAGACACAGCCAATATCTAGAAAAAGAAAGGTGTTATCAGGGCAGGAAGTGCTCCTGTCTGTCCATAAGGTGGCGGTAGAGAGCAGTGAGTAATAGTGAAAGCAGGTGCTCTAGGCAAAAGCAGCACATCAGTGTGGGTTCAGGTAAGCAGAGGGAGAGAGTGAGTACAAAGTATAAAAAGATCAGGCCGGCCACTAATGCTCACACTTACGGGGCTGAGAGGCAGCAGGCGGCCCGTCAGGGGGTCCAGGGTTGGGGTGAGAGCTTTGGGGGTGGTCCCCACAGGCTCATACATAGAGAAGGCTTGTCTATCCCGGCGGAGGGGAGCGGACGAGGGTGCGGTTAGGCCTGAGTCTCCACCTACCCCTCCTCCACTGCCTGTACCCCTTACCCCACCGGACCACAGCCCTGTGCCACCACCCCCGGTCAGAGCTCCCCCGGCCCCAGCCTGGGCCCCCCGCAGCACGCTGTTCTCCGTCTGCATCCGCGTGATCTACAGGGATGGAGGGGCATCACGGGGAGTCACAAACACACATACACAAACACAAGGACCAAAGAAAACACAACAGTTGTAGTGCGGATGGTTACAACATGCTGGGGGCGACAAAATGGGGTAATTCTGATAGACAGGAAGTTTAAGGTTGTCTGAACAAGGGAGGGCTTCATTCTCAGTGAGACGTACATGGTATATTATAGTTACACTACTGTTCAAAAGTTTGCGGGCAGTAAAACATTTTTTATAAGTAATTAATACTTTTATTCAGCAAGGATGCATTAAATTTAGCAACTTTCAATTCATTAAAGAACCCTAACAACTGAAAAAATATTAAGCAGCACAACTGTTTCAGCATTGATAATAATATGGAAAGTTTCTTGAGCACCAATATTATATTAGAATGATTTCTGAAGGGTCATGTGACAGTGAAGACTGAAGCTGAAAATTCAGCTTTGCATCACAGGAATAAATTACATTTTATAATATATTACAATTTTAAATTCACTATTTTTAATGAAATAAATGCAGCCTTAGTGAACAGAAGAGACTTCTTTCAAAAACAAAACAAAATCTTACCGACCCCAAACGTTTGAACAGTAGTGTACGCGAATACAGTTCTGCTCTGATTGACGGTTTGGTGAGCTGTAGTTTATGGATTACATTTAGCAGTAGCATTACATTTCTATTTGTGTGAAATACTCATATTTTTAAAACAAGGACACACAGTTTAAATAAAGTGGGGGGCGCACCTCCTTCTGTAGCCTCCGCAGCTCCTCACTCAGATTGTTGTTGACCTTCATGAGCTGTTGAACTTTGGCCTCAGAGGAGGCCAGTGCTTTCTTCACCTCCAGATACTCCTGTAGTGTGATGGGTCCATCTGACAGGTCGGATGAGTCCATGCTCTGATACACACAACACAAATCACAATCTAATGTCAACAGCAAAAGGAACGGATTTGAAAAAGGTCATGTTTTTTCCAAAACAATTATGAATTTCATTAATTTATTGTAGTATTTACATTACTGTTCTACTAAGTTTACTAAGTTTTGGGTCAGTAAGTTTTTCTTTGGAAAGAAATGAATTAAAGCAAGGATGCATTCAATTGGTCAAAAGTGACAGTAAAGACATTCATTAAATGTTACAAAAGATTTCAGTTTAATAAAGAGTTTAATTCTCTAGTGCACAGCCCTAACAGCCCTAGTGCACATAACTGGGAGACCTCTTTCAAGAGTTAGAAAATTGCACCAACCTCAAACTTTTGAATGGTATTATAAATTTAAGTCAAAAGAACTCACCACAATACTATATATGACATTTATATTCCTAGATTTGTCTCAGAGTTTAAAAAAATTAATAATTTGGCATGCAAAACCAGTATGGTCAAGCTCTTAGAAAACAAACAGCACAACAAGTCAGATCATTTGAAGTATTTATGCCAATATGTATTTATAAACCTAACATCAATATGGAGATTTTAATTAACGTTATTATAAAGGATTACCAGAATGGATTATGTCAAATAATATTTTCATACAAAAAGCACTAAAAAGTCAACCATTTTGAGTTAAAAAATAAATGATAAAAAAATTTATTGTGTAATATGACAAACAGCAGTGCTACAGGAGAAGGTGTTGTAATATGGATTACTTTGTGTTCCTCTACACAGTCATGTCACCTCCGGTGTGTGGAGTGAGCATGCTCAGACACAGCTTCCTGTCTTCAGCTGCAGAACAATAGCTTCACTGATCACAGCCTTGAAAGGGGATGATGTTATTCTGCAAATATGAGGCAGGGCTGCTGCTACTGTTCTTCCAGTGGTGCATGCGGGGACATGACAACGCTGGCGTCTGTACTTCTTCTGCATATACTAATTTGCTGGTCTGGCAAAACCAAGATCAACAACTACCAATGCCTAACCTATAATTTAAGAAATTTAACATTTCCCAAGATTCAGTGGATCATCTGAAATTGTTTCAGCAAAGGTTTTTAACGTTCCTCAATTAAATCCAGTGGTTTCCTTATAACAAACAAAGGACATCTGGATGGATGAACTCAAATCTTCCAACTTCTCGCACTAATAATTAGGTTTAGGTGGAGTACAGTGATTATTTTCCCCAGGTAAACACCCAGTTACCATTTGATGAGCTCACCTTGGCCCGGTTGTTGCGCTGGGTGTTGTTGTTATTCTGTGCGGTCAGCTCGCTGTCTGTGTCTTCGTCAGACGCTACGCTGTCATAATCATGCTGGTCATCGTCTCCCTGACTCAGATCCAGCGGGTCTGAAAAACAACAAACACAAAAGATAACATCATTAATATGAGGAGAAACTGCACTGGCTTAGCTATATACATCTTTACTGAAGCTGTATTATTGATACTCTCCTTAAAATCTCAGAGTTTGAGAAATGCAATGTGGGCGTCTCACCTGTGGGGCTTGTCAGGCCTTTTCCATGCTGCCGCCGCTTGGCATCACTGAGAATGTCGATAATGAGGGTGGCGAATTCTCGTGCATTAAAGCGAGCCAATTTCTGCCGCCCCTACCAATGACAAAAACATACACATTATATAAAAATATTTTATATACACTATCGTTCAAAAGTTTGGGGAAGAAATTAATACTTTATTCAGCAAGGATACATTTGATGAAAAGTGATAGTAAAGACACTTATAATGTTACAAAAGATTAACATTTCAACTAAATGCTGTTCTTTTGAACTTTCTATTCATCAAAGAACCCAGAAAAAGTGCATCACGTTTCTGCAAAAATATTAAGAAGCACAACCGTTTTCAACATTGATAATAATAGGAAACAAGTAAGAATCAGCATATTAGAATGATTTCTGAAGTGACACTGACGACTGGGGTAATGATGCTAAAATTCAGCTTTGCATCACAGGAATAAATTACATTTGACACTATATTGAAACTGAAAACAGTTTTTAAATTTTAATATAAATATTTCACAATATTACTGTTTTTACTAGAGAGACTTTACATTAAATAATCTTAACAACCCTAAACTTTTGAATAGTAGCGTGATGAATCATTAATGTGTTTTTTACAGTTAAACTCTTAAATGTTTTTCCCACTAATTTTTGGCCAAAATTCATGGAACTTGTTAAATGGAAAGAACAACATGCTTTTTATAAAAGAATATTAAACTTTTGGGGGATGATGAGTAGAATTTTATGAATGATGGCCATAAAGGAAATCTGCGTGAGTCTGTGCCTGTTTATAAAGTGAAACGTGTAAATTTGACAAAGTTTTATTTGAGCACTTAGTCACTCTGCAATGCATATTACAAAACACTCTATTTTAGCTGAGGGAGACAGGGACATTTTAAAGGCTGGAAAACACTGCCACATCAACAGTTCACTGTTCCAACTCTTGACCACTGGGTGTGAGTGTCCCTCCTCCCATCATCTCTTTTCATGTCTCATGTATACGCAAAAGAACAGGAAATTCTCAGCCAGGCCAATCAGCTCGCAGGAAACATGCCCCCGTGTGAACGCACTTAGTGGTCTTGCTGTATAAAATAACTATTTCAAGCAGAAATACAGAGAAGGTCATGCAAGGATGCCAGTGGAAACACAGAGGGGGAGGGAGCAGTCGCGTGTCTGCAGCAGTTACGCAGCTGGAAAACATCCGTTCGTTGGTTTGCTGGCCAAACCCGGGCCTCAGTCAGACGTTCTTACAGCAAGAAAATGTCTATTTTTAGCTCTGTGTCTGCTGCACCCCAGATATCATCTCTCCTTTGTGCCTCCATCAAAACCAGGCCCGCGTGGAAGTGACAGCCGCTTACGCAAGGGGGAGCAGGAGCGGAGAGCTTCCTCCCAAACATACTTCAAACACATCCTCTGAGGCTCAGGAATAAAATGCTGTGCGTGTTACCTGGTTGCGTGTCGCTGAGTATTCAGGGTTGACGGGTAAGAAGGGGACGGCACTCCGTTCGGTCACAAGCGTACTGTGGTTCTGAGTTGTCAGCCACACTGAGAGAAACAGAACGGACACATATAAACAAGACAAATATATACAAACAGATTCCGATGTCGTAGCCCTGAGGTTATGGAGAGTACGCATCCACCCCTCCCGTTCAGTTTGTGTGTGTTTGGCCCCCTGCCTCGCTCACAGCCCTGCTTACCATCAGAATCTCAGTCTGCCACCCCAGCATGCTACCTCTTCTCCACTACAACCACGAACGGGAGTCGAAAGAGAGAGAGAGAGAGAGAGGAGGAGAGAATTCCTGCGGCACTCCCTCGCTCCCTTTCACCCTCCTTCCATCAAAGCACCTCTCCCTCCCTTCTCTTCATGCTGACTGCACCGCTAAAGTCCTTCTATAGTCAGTGTTTATACAACACCCCGATCACTGTCTCCAGGGACACGACTACAACCGTCCCCACGCCTCTGGACAGCTCCATAACTACATTAGGAAAAGAGTGAGATGCAGGGAAAGCTGGGACAGGAACAGATGGGGGTTTGAGTCTTACCTGCATCATTCTCTCTACGGTCCACTTCATCGTACACATCCATAGCCAGCTCCTCGAACAAGCGGTTATTTAACTGTGTCCACACACACATACACACACAAACATATCAGTATGTGGCATTAAGATTCAGGTATGGGGAAAAAAGGAACAAGAAATCACAGCAAAATCAGAGCACACACAACAGGAAGGCATCAGTGAGAAGACAAAACAAGACAAGGTACTAAATAAAGATTAAATGCAAGCTCAGGGAACTCAAAGCATCTGCTAAATATATCTACTGAATTTGAAGAGTTTGTCAAACATACAGTGTTCATCTCAAATCTCTCAAGAAAAAAGGCTAACGCTGTATCCCATTCCCAACTAGGAATTCCTACGACAAGTTTTGGACCAATGAGATTTCAGTGTGGGTGGAGCTTCCCAGTGCCAAAAAAAAAAAAGGAAAAAAGTTAGGACAAAATAAATTAAGTCAATTTTTCATGCTGATTTTAATTCTTTTAGCGGACATTGCTAGTCTTGTGGTGAACAACTAATCCGTGTCAGTTAATCCACATGAAACAGTGGTTTGTCTTCGTAATATTTAGTCGAAATCTAAAAATTAGCTTGGTCTTTTTCTGATGCCATCCTTTTAACAGATTGAGCAAATCATCCTTAACCACTCCCTGCAAAAAAATCAATCCCTGCCCACTATTTTTTCTTATTCAGTATTCCATTTCACTCAAAAGTATGTCACTCAGAATACTAAAGTAAAGTCAGAAGCAACTTCCAAAAGTATCCACCTTATTTTGCAATGTGGAAGTAAGCTCTTTTCTGTGTATGTGCTGATTCATTAGCCGCTATAACTAGAAGAAAGACAAAGTGCAGTAAACAGTAAAACAATTTGTACTACAGACCTGTGTGTTTAAAACTATGACAAAACATTCAAATAATACGGTAAGAATTACCACTTTGCAATATCAAGCTGTTTTTTTGTACAGTTAAAAATAACTCAAGCGCATGACACTGGAAGCCAAACACATTCAACTTACAAATGAAAATTGAAACCCGTAAATGAAAACCCGCTCTTACGTGAAAAATAAGGTGGATACTTCGGTTTATAAATGTACGCTAGGGTATGAGTACAGTGCTTGTGAAGTAAATTTCATCATAATACGCACATGTTTGTGCACAGACTGATTTTCCACTCTGTTTGTTAAGCTCACAGCCACGCACAAGCGGCCTGATTTTTTTTTTACTCTAGTTAGTTTGTCCACAAGATGGCAACACCACCCCTGCCCATTCCTTCACATAGAACTACTGCAGATGACAATAATAGATGCCCGTGTTGGCAAGAGCATGGGCGAGGGGGTTACAAGATACACACAGCTCTAGTTTAAACGACTACGAAGGCTTTTTTATCGCTCATAATTTCTGGAGAGAAATAGCACAGACAATGAACTATTGGAGGCACACTATCAAATGCAGAATACTGCAATGCATTTGTCTGTACACATATGTTGGTGTTTCCATCAAACTGATGTATACTTAAGAAGTTCAACATGGAAAAGCTTTTATCGCTTGTTGCTATGTGTTGTGCCTGTCTAAAAACTCAAATTCCCTTAATTCTCTGTAGCAGCTCATTAACCTGCAATCACTCACCGCTTGAAGCTTCTTCTTGGCTGCCTTGGCCAGTTCAGAGAGGTCCAGGCTACGCAAAGACAAAGACACAGACACAGGAGTAAAAGGATGCTGGAGTCATGCGGACAGAGAAAGATGAGGAGAGAGGAAAGGAGAAGGGTGGGAATGAGGAGCTGGATGAATGGATGAAGTGTGGGGACGGGACATGGGTAGCCCAAAAAGATGAGGAGATGTACTTAGGTTTTTCAATGAGGTCATGATAATGACTAATTTTCTAATCTACTGTTTGCTATTAGTTCCATAACTTTTATTCGATTAACATTAAGCAGAACGTAATTATTACAAGAAAGACTACATTACCTACAACAGCCTAAAACCAGTGCTTTTTTTGTTTAGTTGTTTGGCCATTGGTTAACATTATAGCCTGCGTGGCCATGGTGAATTTTTGTTTTTCTGAGGTGGAGTGAATGATAATATGCACTAAATGATAATATGCACTAAACATTGTGACAAGGAAGATGTATTTAGGTAACAATGGCACATTTTGATTTCATGTTGACTTTAAATGTGTAAATAACCTCATCCCTTCAGACACCCACATCCAGATGAAGGCCATGTAAGAAAGAAAGAGAGCAGGGTTTATGGAGGGGGGATGAGAAGAGAGAGAGAGAGAGAAAGATACCTCTGCGTTGGGCACTTAGGGCGAGCTCTGCCTCCAAAAGCGCAGCAAGATGGGGAGAACAGAGAACGAGTGAGCGAGACCGAAAAGTGAGCAGAAAACAGACAGAGAGAGAGAAAGAAAAGGGATAGACCCCATATCAACACTACTTCTGGACAGGTCAGTAAAGCTCTTTCAGCTGTGGTGCATTTGAGGTGTCAGCCCTACAGAGGTTGACGACACACACTCTGCCCTAATGCAAACTGATCGACTGTGTGGCGCAACCTGCTGGCCAGCACACTCAAACACACCCGCTGCCAACTGATCTTAGTACACTTTATCTACCCTGTATGGGCAGCGCTATGGAAAAGACTTAAGGGAGGCTATGATGCATAATGACAGGTAATAAATAAAACTGCACTGATGCGTTTCAATATTTATACGCAGTATTATTTCTATTTTATCAGACACACAACCTCATACGTAAACAATGTACCTGTCTGCCATCTGAGGGATAATATAATGACCGTTCTTGTGATCTGCAAAAACACAGACAAAAGAAAAACATGAAGTTTTCAATTTCATTTGGGAGGACAGATTGTCGGTTTCACATCCCACACACGCAAGCAGGGTATATTTATTTAATTGCCCAAATTTACAGGTTACAGTATTCAAGCTGTATGTGTGAGCAGCACAATAGAAGCTTAGGTGTAATAAAAATGTCATCCCTGAGCCTATTTTAGTGTGGAAAGCACACTGAACTCAGCAGAAAACATGTTAAAAAGGCACTATAAACCTTTTTATCAACACTTGTCCTTTGGATTTCTATGAAGCAACAAAAAAATGTATTAAAGGAAATACTGAATACTGTAAAACTGGTTATTGGTTATGATATTCTAAGCTCACCTGGGCGACGGCCACAAAGGTAAAAGGCCAGTCTGTCTGTGAGCTCATACTGACACTCCACCAAGCGCTCGGCGAGCTCCACGTGACCTGCTTGCCTGCAAGAACACAGTAACATCACAAACCCAAGACTCTAGATCACTATAAACTATAATAACAAGAACAATATATATATATATATATATATATATATATATATATCAGAGATGTTCACAAGTCTTTCATCTGGAGTCAAGTCTGGAGTCTTTTGTGACAAGTCCAAGTCGAGTCTCAAGTCATTTCATGCCTTACAGAAAAAATCATACTCAAAAATCCAATTATTTGAATTTTATATACAAAATATATTATCTTTCTATTATCTGTTTTGTTTGTAATAAAGGTAATAATATTTCACAATATTGCTGCTTCACTGCATTTCTGTTCAAATAAATGCAGACTTGGTGAGCATAAAACAGACTTATTTCCAAAAATATCAGACAGATCGCGGATGAGGAGCTAGTGACCCCTGTGTTTTGTGTTTACCGGGCATAGTCTATAGGTGTGCGGCCGTTGATATCTGGAGCTCCTGGATCCGCCCCGTACACCACCAGCAGCTCGGCCTGCAGAACCTGCCCTGCTTTGGCGGCCACGTGCAAAGGGGTCGTGCCCTTTTCCTGTTGAGGGAACATCAGATGTTTGACCACCACAGATTACAGGCTCTGTTCACTCTGCTGTTTTCAAATACAAGTCATGAAATCTAATCCTTTCTTTTCAGACAATGTAGTCAATATCTGATGTATCTACATTGCTTGCCATAGTAATAACTTCAGAGAAAAGAAAGGACAGAAACCTATAAAAATGTTGGTTTGGAAAGTATTTATGCTTTGAATCAGATTTTTTAAATCAAAATGTATAAACAGTTACAGCATACAATGAACAATAATGTTCATAGTTTGACACAGAAACAGATTCTCTGTTCCCATACTGAACAACACAAAATTTATATCTAACAATCTAGTAATCATAAGAAGTGTTTTAGTTGTGATGTAGAATAACTGCCAGAACAAGGAGAGAACTGTGTGAGATGGCAGATCTTACCGGGTGAAAGAAGTTGGCTTGTGCCCCCAGTGAAAGAAGCCGTAAGCACGTCTCCAGACTTCCTGTCCGCACACTCGAGTGCAGTTGCTGCAGGCAACAACAAGAGAATAAGTGAGTGAGTGAGAGAGAAAGACAGAGGGACCAGCAAGCAGACCTCCTGCGTATCCTCTCATTAGGGACGTTCAATAGCACTGAGGAAGGCACATTTATTCACTAGCGGGGTGTCATTTTAAGGGCCCTCCTGCAAGGGCACAGACAGTGGGAGCAGAGAGAGGCCGAGGAGGAAAGATTGAATGAGAGCGAGAGGGAAGAGACTGAGATAAAGAGTTGAGATAAAGGTGAGTCTCACCTTGCTGAGGTCCTTCGTAGTGACCCCATCATCATCACGGCAGGGCAGCTTGTGGACAAAGGCTAACATCTGATACTTGGCGCGAATGAACTCTGACTTGGTGGGGCTGTGAGATACAAACATAAATAAAATAAATCAATTTCAAAGTCAATGAATCAATCAAAAATAAAATGGGACACATGGTCCTGCCTACATAGATACAGTCAAGGCTGTTTTTTTTAAAAATGGTTCCTTCTCTGATGTAATTGACTCGAATCAAACCATACAAATCATCAATTACAGATCTGGAAAACCAGATCTTATCTTACCATCAAAAGTTTAGCTTGGACTTTCCCCATTCAAATATATAGAAGCTGTAATTGTTAACAGTACTTGTTTACAAGTCTGCAGTTTATAACAAATATGGTGAAAAACATATATATATATATATATATATATATATATATATATATACACACGTACATAATATATTTATATATATATATATAAAATGGAATCAAAATGATTGTAATATTTTCATTAAAGTGATGCCTGAAAGAGAGATTTTAGGAATGTAGATTTTCTCAATGCACTCGCTAGTGGCAGGTGTGGCAGAAAGTTCATTTTGGACCCAGATTCATGGATCCATGTCTCTGCTTGATTGTATTTAAATACCTAAAACATTTATTATTAAATCTAATTAAGTACTGTTGCTTTATTATTAGAGCTGCGATGAATATGGTATAGAAAATGATCGAAAACAGATGTGCTCGAACTTTGGTCACCTGTATGAGCGTATGTGCGTGAAAAAGACTGGGCTAACCACTGCACAACTGCTCTGACAAATTACTCTGTATTTTACTTTGAAAATCTCCTCTCGTTTATTTTGAGTGAGCAGATTTGCTAGTCTGGGCTCAGTGGTATGCTATTACATGGAGCTCCAGGAGAACAATTATATACTGCACGGACCAATAAAACAAAAATTACACCCCCAGTCTTCTGTTTTTATGACATTCTGGTATATAATGCATGAATGGTTGATGAGATGGCTTACTGGACTTTATCTTGTGGGTTTGGTTTCCTGCGCCCACTCTGAACTTGTGCTGGATCCAGCAGGGAGTGTTCCCAGATCGAGTTAGCGCCGTTACTGGCCAAGGTCTGCACCATCTGAGACACATGCACGCATTTGTCAGGCTACGATCTAGCAGAAATGCATGTGTGCGAGAGGCTCTTTAGTTACCTGCAGTAAGGAAGGAGGCCAGCCGCTGTGTCGCAGGTGTTTGACGATGGAAATGTGTCGGCCCAGGCTCCGGTGCACAGAACAGCATTCATCACAAATCAGAACCCCTCGGTTTATACTGCTCCAGCCCGGGTCTGAACACACATGATAGAATAAAGGACATTTCATCGAGAGAATGAGCAAAAGACAACATCAATCGAGGGCTGACTTTTCTAAAAAACTAAAAAGGCACATGAAGGCAGGAGGTGGAAAGACTTACTCGTTTTGCTTAGACCGATCACAAAAACAGTATTTTTTATATTCCTGGGCCTTATTTTGGTCTTTCTTTTTTGTGCTATATTGAACACTTTTGTCATTGATTCTGCTGATGAAGAAAATGTCACCAAAGTCTAGTTAGGTAACACAGATGAGGTTGTGGAAATTGTGAGAATGATTTGTGTTAGACTTATGTTAGAATTATAAACAAATGAAATCATTTGGCCAGCAAAAGTGCATTCATGAATTTATAGTTGTCATGTTACATTATTTAAAATTTTATAATTTCCAGCTATTAGGCTATTGCAAATTAAAAAACGTAAATATGTGAAAACAATGTTTAATGAAATTATTAGGGCTATTAAACGATTAATCACGATTAATCACATCCAAAATAAAAGTTTGTGTTTACATAATAAATGTGTGTGTACTGTGTATAATTATTTTATATATATATATATATATATATATAAATACATACAAATGCTTGTATATATTTAAGAAATATTTGCATGTATATACTATATGTAAGGAATAATTGACGACCGGCCGTTGAATTATTAGAAAAATAATGCACACCCGAGGTGGTAATGCGGTCACGAAGCGTCGTGACCGCATTACCACCTCGGGTGTGCATTATTTTTCTAATAATTCAACGGCCTGTCGTCAATTATTCCTTCCTTATTTATTAATTCAATTCGTTTTAATTAGTTCGTTCATGTTTTTTTTCCTTCTAATATTGACAGTAGACTAGCCTAATAAATGAAACACAACGTCCTTTTAACAAGCCTATCAATAATTAGCCTATTTGTTTGTTATAGCCTATTCTGCAATAATTACGAAAACCCGTGCAGCAGGACTATCACTTTATTTATATAGGCCTATTCAGTTGAATTTTCTATTGATTTTAGATAGGACTATACTTTATTTATTCAAATTAAACTGCATGTTTCCAATGATTGTGAAGTTAGACATCGAAAAAGGCAGATCAAGCGCATGTGGCTACATGTTTATCTTGTTATGAATTGTATCCTATTTTCCGTTAACAGTTGACTACGCGAAGTGATATGGAACTGTAATGCGGTCAAGACCTGCTGGAACTACTTTAGCCGTGCGTTTCCCTGAAAATAATTGCACACCTTAGAACGTTCTCAACCAATCAGAATCAAGCATTCAACAGCCCTGTAGTATAAATAGATTTATATATAATTTATATTATATATAAATATATATAATTTATATTATATATAAATATAAATATTTTATATATAAATAAATAAAAATTCTTAAATATATAAATGCACGTGTGTGTATTTATATATACAAAATAATTTTACACAGTACAAACACATTTATTATATAAACAGGCTTTTATTTTGGATACGATTAATCGTGATAATTAACAGCCCTAGAAATTATAAAGATATTTCTCTAATGCTGCAAAAATGAAATAGTAATTTTATCATTTTTAGTGGGGCTGGTGAAAATAGATAGACATCTGAAGTAATGGTATAAAAAAAGCTTTATTGTTGGACCATGCAGTCCACACCATACTGCCCTGCTCTATGAGCTTATCTGAGGCAAAGGGTTCTCCTCATATGAGAGAGGGTACGAGCGTAATCAGGACTCAGGACCGATCAAGTGTGACAGAAGTGTGCCTCTGACTAACACAGGCCCCCAGAATCTGGCTAAAATTAAACCAGCACACACAATGCTTCAAGCACATAATCTCATCCCCAGAATCTCACTAAGCAGGGGTTTGATATGATTAGAATGAGAGATTATTTTGCACAAATGTAAACAGTGTCATAACATGATTATTGATTTCCCGGATGAATGCAAACACAATATGACATCTAAAAATGGAAGATATTAATACTGATATGTAGGAAGCAGAGTTGGTTGTTTTTTTAAACTGTTTTAAAATCAAAAACAGTAATATTGTGAAATATGATTATAAATTAAAACATTTAATTTATTCCTGTAATGGTAGAGTTGAATTTTCAGCCTTATTCCAGTCTTCAGTGTCATATGATTCTTCAGAAATCATTCTGATATGCTGAGTGATTTAGTGCACAAGAAACATTTCTTATTATTATCAATTTTGAAAAGAGTACTATAAAGAACTCTATAAAAGCGCTGCTTTATATTTTTATGTAAACTGAATTTTTTTTCAGGATTCATTTTTCCAGGTAATTTTGACCAATTTAATGCATCCGGACCTTGATGAATAAAGGTAAAGATATAGTTTTAAAAATCCTGACCCTCAAACTTTTGATTGGTATACAACTGTCACATTCACTCAGTCAATTCACAAAGAAATATACATTTATAAGATCATACGATAATTTTCTCTTTTAGTTAAAGTAATAGGAGGCATTCAGCGTAAAAAGGAAGCCTGAATTAATGTCAATATAAAGAGCTGCTTGTTTCCATATTTTAGGAAAAGAGAAGGCTTATTTGAATCCCCCAAATATTCATATATAGCCAAAAGTTTAAATCTTTCATGTGGTGAAGAACTTAAGATTTATTGGCTTAGTTGAATATAATATGGTGTTATTAAATCCCCTTTACTGTCTAAAGATGGGCAGACATCAGAGATAGAATTGAGTACCTGCATGTGGGAAAATCAAAGATTTGCTTCTTCGCCATACTTCTTAACTAACATGCTCATCCTTCCTATAAGTGCTTGAAACCATTAACAGGAACATATTTTACCCCCCCCATCTCAAACGTGACTTTCTCTGCGTCTAATGAAATTTAACATGTACACACGTACGCACACAGACTCGATGCACACGGCGCCATTCAGTCCTGAAAGGCAATGCAATTGACAATCTTCCACACATTCATTCATTCTCCTAACACATTTACCAGAATCCATCTGTCTGTCTGCCCACCACCCCTCCTCCTCCTCTCTCAGTCATCAGTTCCTCACCTTCCGACAAACTCACCATTAGCTACGTTCCTACACGTCAAACACGAAAATGACAAGCTCAATCAGCACCGCGCGAGGCCAATGCAAAGAAAAGGAGTGTGTGAGGATGCAAAAAGCCACTCAAGCACTCAGATATGGAGTGGTCAGCCAGGGGCATTTGTGACAGTGTTTGAGGCCGACCTTAGAGCATGACTGCAGGTAGCTGAGGTGGTGAAAAAGAACTAAACTGTCAAAAACGAGACACACTCCTGCATACACGTACATTCCAGGAGAGAGAGCAGCTGTGGATGAGGGAGCAGCTGTCATGCCCCCCGTACCACCCCTTGGTCCCCCCCGTGGGGACGGTGAAGCTAAATGAGCAAGGCCAAGGGTGGCCTAGAAGTGACAGCACAGCTGAGCAGCATCAAAAATATGTTTTGAAAACAACTAGGCGAAAGGCTTATTAGGCTATGTCTTTTTTGGGTGGTTTAAATGGCTGGTAACTTATTGAGCAATACATTTTGGGACAAACGGGTAAAAGCCGGACAGCGTAGGAAGTTCATATCTTTATTTTAAACATAAATGCAGGGTCGACTGCCAACTTTTTCACTGTAGCACTTATTTAGGAAGTTGTCCCTTGTCTCAGAGCACTTGTGATGGGACTAGAAATGGTTATGAACAACTCAAACATATGCTCAACTATGTTGCAACCTTGATCAGTGGAAAACCTATTCATCGATATATGTATCATTGCTGCTAACTATGATTTTTGCCGCTGCTTATAATCATTACAGAAATAAAGTACCTTAAACCAGCATTAGCTTGTTTGAGGTTTTTAGCTGGTGTCCCAACCTGGTCATATTGGTCTGTTGGCTGGTTTTAAAGGGGTTTTGGCACTTTTCAGCTGGTCATGCTGAGAGACCAGCTTGAAGACCAACTACGCAACAGCTTCGGCAGACTGGGAGACCAGCTTAAACCTGCTAAGACCAGTAAACCAGTTTTGGCTGGTTTAAGCATTTTTTATGCTTTTTAGAATAATAATAAACGATATACTCTCTGCGTCACAGAAATATTCCTGTTGGAAAAAATTGTGATCTACATATTATATAAATCAAGTAAATCATACGTCTAATAATCAAATAATGCCATTTAGACACTTTGAAACTGTATCACAAAACAAATGACTAAATATACAGGAAATGTGTAACTAATCAATATCTACCCACAAAACAGTTATCTAGAACCAAAGTTGTGTACAAACACTAGCAAATACCACGTCAGAGTTTGATGTGTCCTGTCAACCTGCTAACGCTACGACAGTTATTTTACTAGTCTCAACCCAAATTCAGATTAACTAGATTCGAAAACAGTACCGGACAAACTGAATTGATATGCTGGTAGCCATAATGAATTTAACGTTCGTAAAAACAGGAATGTGTTTTACTCAAATATTGGCAAGGAAGGAAGTCATACAAGAGTCCGCAGGCTACTTAGCAACCAAGCCTAACTACTGTCAGTTAGCATTGTTCGCTACAGAGCCCGTTTTCGTGCTCAATATTAACTAAAAACTCACTTTTAATCAACATAATTAACTGTCACTACAATAATATGTGCATATACAAGGGTTGGCCTATTAAATCTGATGCTTTTAATTGACAGCAGCCCGCAGCCTTGTGAACTGGCTGATGAATGCTAACAAGCAAATGATAAAACTTTAGCCACGAAAGCAGGGTAGGTGCAGTTAGAAGCTCAAATGTATAGCCATAAAAGTAGTAAATATATAAAATTATCTAATTTATGGACAATTTTTCTGTCGCATTATAAACCGTAGATACACGCAGTAGTAAATTAAGAGTTGGTTTAAGGGAGGGAGCAGATATGTTGGGCCGCAGTATCGTCCTTAAGATTCGGCCACTTTCCTGACGCGCTTAACCGAGTATCCCTGCGCATATGTGGGCTTGCTGTACGCCCGCTTGCCGCCGCGCTCGGGACAGCCATAGCTCACAACAACGCCTCGATCCATAAATCTCAGCCTTACCTGGTGCACTGCAGTCGGCGCACACCTCGGTTCTTTGGACTTTCCTGGACATCGCTGAAACCAAAACTACCACTTCCAAAGCTTTTAGTCCAATACTTAATATATTTGGCTTGCTGTCCCCCCAGGAGCGACGTCTGCGATTTTAATGCCGCCCTGAATGTCCGGAAGCCGGCGACGAGCTCTCCAGTGCTCCCGGTCCTCACCCTTCTCTCTCCTTCCTTTTTTGCGGTGTCTTCTGTCTTAACGCTGCAAGAATTTAACGATTCCTCTGAATGAATCAAAATTTTCAGAAGGCCCCTTACGTTATCAGATTATTTAATATTGGGCGTCCCCACTAATGTTTTTCCCCCGACCATTATCCAAGCCCCGTCTCTGTCTCGGGCAAAAGGGGGTGGGAATAAGAAAAGTATGGATACAGTACACGGTTTATTTACATCCACTGCCCTATACACTTGACTTCTGTACGGCGGGCTGCATACTGTCCCTCTCTCTCTGACGTCTGTTCTCGCTCTCTCGCTTTCTTTCTCTTGCCCCACCGTCGTTATCGCACAGGCGGGGGCCGACAGAGCAGAGGGACCATGCCCACCACCACCAGTGTAGTGTAGATTCATTTTACATAACTTTATTTACATACCTACAATCCCCGAATTAATAAAATGTAAGTAGCCTAGGCCTATAAATAATTAAATAAAATATACAGATTTATTCAGTAAATTGAATATGGTCAAGAAAATAACACAATACACAGTAATATATTGTAATACTCCATATTCTATTCTATTCTATTGAGCCATCAAAATATACTTGTATTTCTTTCTTTCTGGATAGACCTTAGAAATAAATGCTTTTTTTCTGTGTGTGAAGAATGTGTTTTATTGTTACATCTGTACATAAACAATAAAATAATGCAATGAAAAATTGCAAAGTAGCTCAATAAAAAACAATAGAAATCTGCAACCAATAAAGTATAAAATATTTACTAATAAAAAGCAAAAAGTAAACAAAGACTGTGCATATATCTTTTTGTTTTACTTTGTTTCATGTCATATTTTAATGTTACTTTGACATCATTTGGAATTGTATAATATGAATCCATTAGTTACTTCAAAATTGTGCTCTGTAGTTTCCACTGTACATTATTATTAATAAACTTGAATATTTGGTCATTTTACAGGTTTAGCTAGGCCTAGGGCTAATATTAATGTCTAGTCCAGCACAATAGAAAACAAATATTTTATTATTTAATATTTTAAGTATAGAACTATTAAAATCAAAGCTAAACAAACCTCAATTTGATTATATGGCAGTCATGGGGCATTTATTTTGACAAAACAATTCAAACAGATTAAAACATGAAAACATGATAAAATCAGCACAATAGTATAATTGTGTCGTTCTATTAGCCTGTTTCATTCTGTAGCCTGAATATAATTCTAATCTAGAATTGAATGTATGTTCTGCTTCTGTTAATAAATTATAAGTATTAAGAAATACAGTATTTAGACAGATGGCAGCATGAGATGTTCTCTTTATATCCTCTCCCATGGCGCAGTGAGCAGCATCAGCATGTATGACAGACTCAAACACTGAAGTTCAATGGCTCACAGACTGTAGGTGCGAGTCGCTTTCGAGAGCCCTGCCTCAGCCTCCGCGAGCGAGCGTGTGTGTGCGCGCGCGCGCTAGAGTGAGAGAGGAGAGCGAGAAGAGACTGAGACTGAGAGGAGGAGTGGAGAACACAACGGAGAGCATTATTACACACGCGTTAGCTTTAAATTGCCTTTCAACATAGAGACATTGAATGCCAAGCTATGCAAAAAGGGATGCTGGATACGAAAAGGGAGAGAAATGCCCTTATCGGTCGTCTCAGCAATAATATTATAGCACGCGCCCTTTACAAAAGTAACTGATATCGCACACAAGCAGGGAAACGGAACGGGAGAGAGCAGCAGCGAACTATGCACTGAGGATGATTTCTGCCAGAAAAACTCCGGAGAAGAGTCGCTACCACCTGCATTATCTGGTGTGGCATAACAAACACCGGCAGCTGGAGAAAGAGCTCTCAGCGCGCGAGCAGGTAAGATGCGTTCGTTTCCGCGTTCCTGTATCGCGGCGGATGATGCTGTGAGGAACGGGCCGTGCGTTTGATAGGGAAACTGATTCTGGTAGTGGTACTTCATTCGGCTTGTAATCTGTGATGCAAGGGCGAAAAAGTGATTTTTCTTTGTTTTCTGGTTCATTAGTTACATACCCATTTATATAAGTGGTTTGCTGATATGCCAACTACAAACAGAAATGCATGTCAAAAACCTCACACCCTGGCTGTGTCTTCAAACCTATTTAGTTGCCTACATAGACCGCATTTTTGGGCGTATCGTAACGTTCGAACGCGTAAAAATACTGTATGTAGCACACTAGTTTCGACACAGTCCCTATTGTCCAAACCTTCTCATGTTACGCGTCTGTCAATTTAACGTGGAAACATGATCAGAAATGCAGTTGAATTGTATTTCGATCTTAGATGCTTTAAACAGAGTGGCTGCAGAATAAAGTGGCATTGTAGGCTATACAGAGGCTGTGGGTGAATAATGCTTACAGATCAGCAATCACAGTTCCTGAGGAGAGATGGTGTGTCGGGAGAGGGTGTGTTTGTCTTTCTCACCAGCCTTCTTCAAAAGAATTATTAATCCAATGCATTATTCCATGAATTAGTGTGGAATTATTCTGTAATTAATTCAAATTTGATACTGTGCAGAACTACAAAAAAAAAAGCCAAATGATGTTGGAATATTTAATTATTTTGTAGGGGTGAAAGGAATAAATAAATATAAATAAGTCCAATAGCTCATATAGGCCTAGGTTAATTTAGTAGAAGACTGATTCTTTAAGATCAACCATCTTCAAAATAAGTCGGCATGAAATAAAATTTCACCCTATATTTTCTAAATGCATGTTATTGATCTTATCGTGAATGATTCATCCATGCATGTTTATTTTTACAGTTGTTTTGACCTCTTAATCTTTAATCAGAATGTCTTAACTTTCAGTCAAATGACAGACTTCTCTCTGGTGACGCTTGACTTCTCCAATCATTTAGTCTGCATCCGCCTCTTCCTTAGACTGCAAGCTGGACATTCAGATCTGTCTCCATCCAATCAACAACCGTTCCATTGAACCAACTTCCTGCCCTACTTTTTTTTCTTTGTTGATAATCCATTTATGTATACATTACAATATGGAGGAAAAGATATGTCGCTACTTCAGTTACATCACAACTTTAATGCAACATTAACTGATTTGCAGACATACAGTGAAGAAAATAAGTATTTGAACACCCTGCTATTTTGCAAGTTCTCCCACTTAGAAATCATGGAGGGGTCTGAAATTGTCATCGTAGGTGCATGTCCACTGTGAGAGACATAATCTAAAAAAAAAAATCCAGAAATCACAATGTATGATTTTTTAACAATTTATTTGTAAGATACAGCTGCAAATAAGTATTTGAACACCTGAGAAAATCAATGTTAATATTTGGTACAGAAGCCTTTATTTGCAATTACAGAGGTCAAACGTTTCCCGTAGTTTTTCACCAGGTTTGCACACACTGCAGGAGGGATTTTGGCCCACTCCTCCACACAGATCTTCTCTAGATCAGTCATGTTTCTGGGCTGTCGCTGAGAAACACAGAGTTTGAGCTCCCTCCAAAGATTCTCTATTGGGTTTAGGTCTGGAGACTGGCTAGGCCACGCCAGAACCTTGATATGCTTCTTACAGAGCCACTCCATGGTTATCCTGGCTGTGTGCTTCGGGTCATTGTCATGTTGTAAGACCCAGCCTCGACCCATCTTCAATGCTCTAACTGAGGGAAGGAGGTTGTTCCCCAAAATCTCGCAATACATGGCCCCGGTCATCCTCTCCTTAATACAGTGCAGTCGCCCTGTCCCATGTGCAGAAAAACACCCCTAAAGCATGATGCTACCACCCCCATGCTTCACAGTAGGGATGGTGTTCTTGGGATGGTACTCATCATTCTTCTTCCTCCAAACCCGGTTAGTGGAATTATGACCAAAAAGTTATATTTTGGTCTCATCTGACCACATGACTTTCTCCCATGACTCCTCTGGATCATACAAATGGTCATTGGCAAACTTAAGACGGACCTTGACATGTGCTGGTTTAAGCAGGGGAACCTTCCGTGCCATGCATGATTTCAAACCATGACGTCTTAGTGTATTACCAACAGTAACCTTGGAAACGGTGGTCCCAGCTCTTTTCAGGTCTTTGACCAGCTCCTCCCGTGTAGTTCTGGGCTGATTTCTCACCTTTCTTAGGATCATTGAGACCCCACGAGGTGAGATCTTGCATGGAGCCCCAGTCCGAGGGAGATTGACAGTCATGTTTAGCTTCTTCCATTTTCTAATGATTGCTCCAACAGTGGACCTTTTTTCACCAAGCTGCTTGGCAATTTCCCCGTAGCCCTTTCCAGCCTTGTGGAGGTGTACAATTTTGTCTCTAGTGTCTTTGGACAGCTCTTTGGTCCTGGCCATGTTAGTAGTTGGATTCTTACTGATTGTATGGAGTGGACAGGGGTCTTTATGCAGCTAACAACCTCAAACAGGAGCATCTAATTTAGGATAATAAATGGAGTTAAGGTGGACATTTTAAAGGCAGACTAACAGGTATTTGAGGGTCAGAATTCTAGCTGATAGACAGGTGTTCAAATACTTATTTGTAGCTGTATCTTACAAATAAATTGTTAAAAAATCATACATTGTGATTTCTGGATTTTTTCAATTTCAGACCCCTCCATGATTTCTAAGTGGGAGAACTTGCAAAATAGCAGGGTGTTCAAATACTTATTTTCTTCACTGTAGTCCATATCGGTGTAGCGTTCATCTTTAATCTATTAGAGAGAACTACAAATATCAATAAAACTGCAAAATAGGTGAAAAAAGAAAATCATTAAAACATTGCTAGTTAAATTTATTCCAGTTAAAATATAAAAATAAAAGATGTAATATTATACAATAGATTCATTAAATAATACACAATTTGTTGGGGTAACATGTCAAGCTACTTCTATTATGAGCCACATTAGAATACATTGGAAGAGTCCACAATGAAAATAAGAATGCATTTTTCTGTAACAAGCTATATAAGAAGACTAATTGAGATTGCAGAGCTGATTGTCCACTTCAGGTTGTATCAAATACACTCTTAAAAATAAAGGTTCCAAAAGTTTTCACAGCGATGCCATAGAAGAACCTTTCAGTCAGCAGTTTTTAAAATAACCCTTTGTGAAGAACCTTTTAATAATCTAAAGAAACCTTTTCCACCATAAACAAAAAAGAATGTTAAATGTTGAATGTTAAAGGTTCTTCATGGAACCATAGATGCCAATGAGAAAACTTAATTTTTAAGAGTGTGTATACTCTTCATCAGACTTTCACTATTCTGGTTTAACTCTCTGTCTATGAGTATAACTATAACTCATTTGAGCAAAGGCATCCATTTCAGTTACAGCAGCCATTCACAATTCCATCTTTCCAAACCCCAAACAAACTGTAACTCACTCCAATACCAGCCATCTTGTTCCTGTGCCGGTTTTTATGACTCAGGCTGGCGGTAATAATTCAGACCCCTAACCCTCTTCATGATCACTGCGATAAAGCACTTCCAGTTTAGCTGATTTACAGGCCGCTGACAGCATAATCTAGCCACATTTGGCATGGTAGGCTCGATGAGTCAAACCGAGTCCCTCCAGGGACGGCACGAGGCGCAAAGGGAGGTCAATGCTGTCTCGATTGTTCCTCTCCAGTGAATGAGGCACGTAGCCACCCTGACAAGGGGAAAAGTTGCTGCACCAGCACACAGGATTATGGGCTAGATGTTAGGTGTCAGTAAAAGAACAAAGAGGGGAAACAAGCTATTAGGATGGAGGAGAGCGAAAGGACGTGAATAGCAAAGAGATCAGGTGGTGGAGGAGGAAAAAGAAGTAACCAAGGGGAAAATAAGCTCAATTTTCAGTTTGCTTTGACGGTGCCATAAAACAGTCACGGGGGAGGAAGTGGACAGATGACAGCTTGGAGGAGAGCGGCAGGAAATTGAGAAAGAGTGAATGGAGAATGGAGTGGGTGATTGAATGAGGAAACCAGAGAGAAGAGCACTGCCGGCTGATGTATTTACAGAGCCTATAGTCCAAAAATCAGAAAAATTGCATATAGTTTTGTATTCTTCTGAGTGAAGTCAGCAGTGCCTCAGCAAATATGCACAACCTCCATCAGCACATTTGCCATTGTCCACACATCTGTTCAGTTTTCTCGTTTGATATACTACCTCTCTTCTTCAACCCTCGGCCTTCCTGCACTCCAACCGTAACCCAACACTAATTGCTACAGAGCGTTGTCTCAGGGGACGAGTGTTGCGGTGGGGAGGGGGTTACTGGGATTTGGTTAACTTATGAGAAGCTTTGGTAACACTTTAGAATGCTGTTCCGTCATTTATGAATAATCATGCAGGAACAAATGTGTAACGCAATATTAACATTCTAGTAGGTGCAATTTGCGGGTGGGACAGATGTCCCCACTTTTTGTCAAAGACGATATTGGCCTAATACATCTATCTCCAGTTAGCAGAATATTCATTTCGTTCATTTGTTAAATAAGAGGCGATCTGGTGCTGGTGCACAGTCTTCACACGATTCAATCTATTGTTTAAGTCAATTTATATTGCGCTTTCATATTGTTTCAAAGCAGCACACCTTAACACCGTTGCGGAAACTCTCTGTTTGCTCCGGGCAAATTAGAACCTAGACATGCTTAACAAAAGTTTTACCACCATACCATGAGGGCACACAAGCAGTTAAAGCAGATAGATTTTAAGGATGAAACTATACGTTAAACATGACAGCAATAAATTAAACTCAATGTATTGAAAGTGAACATGAATAATTATACATATCATATCTGATATAGCATCGTATTAGCAACCCCCCCCCCCCCCCCACACACACACACACTCCTGTCCCACCCACCTTTTAAAACAAAGTTATGCCACTAGTTAACTACTATTAACTAATTTAAAAGAAACTCTATATAGCTCTATGTATATACTCTATGTATATAGTAGCACTCAGTTGAATGAGCTAATAATTCACTATTATATAATCAGTATCTTTTTTCACCTCCCAGGGGACTACAGAAAACTATATACATGTTCATAATTAATGAGAGTAATGCACAATCTATAATAAATTATAAAATGAATATTATAGTTACCTACTAGTAATTACTCAAGTCCTTAAAAATAAATGACCTATTGCTTGGATCAGTATTCTAAAGGGAAAAGCATAATAACTCCCTTTTAATGACTGAAGTGATTAAGCTTTTGAGGTTTTTGTAAGGTTTTAGTCATGACTTAAGTATTACCAAATCCTTCTAAAGGAATTACTGGCCATTTGGATCAGTATTCTAAAGTGAAGATCATGGTAACCCACTAGTAATGACTCAAGTATGGCTACATCCTTCAGAAGCAATTACTATCCAAAACCTTACAAAAACCTCAAAAGTTTACAATGACTTCAGCCATTACTAGAGAGTTGTCATGCTTTTCACTTTAAAATACTGTTCCAAATAAATAGTAATTCCTTCTGAAGGATTTGGTAATACTTAAGTCTTGAATACTTGAGTTGGATTGTACATTATGCATTATTCACAGTACTTACAGTATGAACCTGTAGTTCTAAGTCCTTTAGGTACTATATGAAAAAATACTGATTAGATAGTGAATTACCTCCATCAGCCACTAGTTAATCAGGGTTTCTTGATTACCGTAATAGCAGTTACTAGAATGTTAATATTGCGTTACTCAATTTATCCTGTGTAGTTATTCATTAATGACGTAACGGTATTCTAAAGTGTGATCAAAGCTTTTAACAGATTGACAAGTGGCAGACAGAGCTTGTAAATTGAAAATAAGGAGATTAAAGTAGCAATTGTATATGATTTCATAGTTTAGGATCCAGAGGTGTCAAGTAACGAAGTACAAATACTTCGTTACCTTACTTAAGTAGAAATTTTGGGTATCTATACTTTACTTGAGTAATTATTTTTCAGCCGACTTTTTACTTCTACTCCTTACATTTTCACGCAATTATCTGTACTTTCTACTCCTTACATTTTAAAAATAGCCTCGTTACTCCATAGACAGTATAAGAAGTGGACAGAGTCATCTCATTGGAACTCAGTTGAAACAGTTGAAGCCCATTTTTAGCGATTTTTTAGCACTTCCGTTCCTGACGCGCAGACTCAAACCGACTCAAACTGAGCTTGATGACGTGAGCACCCTGTCTGACAGATGTAAATATTCTAGTAGCTGTGCGTGAAAACTGCCAACGTTGATCTTGCAGAGACGGCGAGCTTGAGCAAAGAGTTCTTTGGCGTGAGTGAGCAGGAGTAAGTAATTTGTATAGTATTTATTTTAAAATGTAACGCCAGTACGCCATATTAAGTTAATGCATTGATTGTCTGTGAGCTTCTCCTCCTGTCTGTACGGTAATTTCTCTACTGTGCGACAGAGCGTCGAGTGGTTATGACGCAATCGTTAGCCTATTTTTACAAAAACTGTTTCTACGGGGCCATAATGTAACATAGAAGGCAATGGAGCCCTTTATACATTGTCGTGTTTCTTTAGAAATAAATAATGGACAAATGGAGTCTTTAAACGCCTCAGATGTAAAGTTATTCGCTGTCAAAGTGACGCGAAAATGAATGGGAGTCAATGGGAATGCTAACGCAAGTGAAGTTCTGCTACAAGATGGCGGCTCCCGCGAGGCTTCAACTTCCGGTCGATGGATTACCCCCTTGCGTTACTCCCATTTCATTCCGGCTTGATATTGTTAAAAAAAATGACCAATAACACACACGGTTAATAGATCTGAGTCCCGCCTCCTGAACACACATCGCTAAACTGATTGGCTTTGTGTTTTCTTTTTAACCTGTGAGAGGCTGTAGTTACATTTTGTTGTGCGAAGCGGCAAAACTCCTCAGAAGGAAACCTAGAGATGCGGTAAGCTACAGAGAAATCAACAGTTTTCTGCTCAAGAATATGGGGCAAATCGCGTCAAATATTGATTTGGGGAGAGCCGTTTTTACAATATACTGTATGACAATCGCGGGATAAGTGGCAAAGATAATCGTTAGTGTGTGTGAGATAGAGAGAGAGAGAGAGAGAGAAAGTGTGTGTTAGAGAGAGAGAAGAGATTGTGTGTGTGTGTGTGTGTGTGTGTGTGTGTGTGAGAGTGAGAGAGAGAGAATGTGTGTGTGTGTGTGTGTGTATGAGAGAGAGAGAGACAGAGTGTGTGTGTGTGTGTGTGTGCAACCCTACATTATAGGGTAAAAATATTTTTTTTTTTTTTTTTTTGGGAAACCAGCTTATAAACAGACTAAGTGAAAATGTAAAAATGCAGAAAGTTTTCTGAGATAGGTGATTCTATCTTCCGCTTCATGAAACACAGGGAGCCTAGCGCATCCCAAATTTTTCAACATTAACATTTTAATAACATTACATTAACATTTTAATGTAACATTATAGTCATTATGGCCTTTAGAAAAATGTGTTTTTGAGGAGGTGGGGCAGTGCACTTTAGGCCCCTGTGGCGCGGCCTAAACTTTTGTCATTAATTGTATTTTTTTCTTGGGTTACTTTTACTTTTATACTTTAAGTAGTTTTGAAACCATTACTTTTACACTTTTACTTGAGTAAAAAGCTGGAGTTGATACTTCAACTTCTACAGAAGTCTTTTTAAACCCTAGTATCTATACTTCTACTTGACTAATGAATGTGAATACTTTTGACACCTCTGTTAGGATCTGAATATAACTTGAAATGATAAGTAGGAACACACAATCAAACACAGGCGCACACACATAAAAATTTAACTATTTTCTATGACCCGAGTAGGTGTCTGAACTGTGCTGGATTTGCCAGAGAATACTACAAGGCTCTATTTCAGCAGCACTACTCATCTCTGTGATTTACATATGTTTGTTTTTTCCAGTAAACATTCCCCTATTCTAATTTGGATATGTAAACATAACCTCAAACCATATAGTGTACTTGCGTCTGTATTTTCCTTTAAAGGGATAGTTCCTCAAAAAGTTAAGAATTCTGTCAGCATTTACTCGCCCTCATATTGCCCTTCATGCTCCCAGTGTTATTGTTGACTAAAACAAAAACTACAACTACTGTATTACATTTGTTTATTGAAATAAAATATAGGCAATAGATAAAAAATAAATAAAAAAATAAATGAAAATGAGAAATGTTGCCTTTGCAACTAACTGAAAAATTACTAAAACTTAAATTAAATCAAAATATAAAAATTAAAGCTATAATTCAAAGTATGAATAAATACTATAATAGTAACTAAAAAAAAAAAAAAAACACTGGTTGCTGCAAACCTGTAAGACTTTCTTACAAAAGAAATTTTGGAAAAAAACTTTTGCCCATACAACCAAAGCCAGTGTTGTTTTGGACCCCATTGACTTTCATTACGGACAAAAGCAGTTGAAATATTCTATACTATTATAGTATAGAATAATATACAAATATAATATATAAAAAGCTTCACTATGTCCTCACACTTCCTCTTATCTCAACTCACCAGCTCTTTGGCATTTGCCGGAATAAAGCAAAAGACATGTAATCACCGGCACAATCAGAATGCTTGATATGATCCAGAATGGATACTAAACTGGCCATATCCGAAAGTTTTGGGTGTGAAATGGAGATTTTACATAATCCTACTTGTCCCATTGTGACGTTTCTACTGTATTCTTTCCAACTGACATTTAGTTAAAAAGTGATGGCTGTACCTGTACCATTGTGTTTAGGTGCAAGCTCCATTGGTTTCTACCTCCCACAGACGGTCGCATCAGCCCTTATAGCCTGAGCCCCGGATGCCAATCTCCAGAATACAAACCACACCGTGGGTGTGTGTGTCAACCTCCTGTGTCACAATAGTGCATAAAAAGTCGATCAAGAGCCCATATTTCTCCCTCCCTTTTCCTTCCTCACAATATGTCTGCCTAGACTTATTTAAAGAATTTGTATGTTCTTGTTCACGTCTCTCCTGGGTTGCATCCTTGTCTATGCAATTCATTTCATTCTTCTGGCACATCACAGCCTTTAAGTGCTTCTCTGTGTTGATGTCGTTCTGCCTTGTCTGTCTTCAAACAAATGCTCATTTAAGTAAAAGCGCTGAAGCACGTGATTCCATTTATGTGCAGAACAGATTGAGTGTGTGTAAATCTATGTATGTATGCACATTTTTATGCACACGACCACACAACAGAGCCTGTGCAAAGCCTTCAGCAGAATCCATTGCATGCTGTGATTTGCACATACACACACACACATATGATTTTCTTCTGCCTGCCTCCCACATACACAGTTTGGACGTCCAATGAAAGATTGATGTTGGTTTAAGTAGCTGCCAGAGAACATTAGCCAAGGCAGAAAGAGTGCAAGAGCAGATGCACCAGCCAGAGATGACTATCAATAATGCAGTCTCCAGCAGGCTGAGAGAGAGCGAGACAGTGTGGAAGAAGAGATGGACAGTTATGGGGAAGAGCATCTATACTAAAATGTGAGGACAGGCCCTAGATGATGTAATACTGTCTATTTCAATATGACGGAGAAGGATTAGTAATTAACATGAATTTGAGTTAGTGCACTTGTGTCTGATACAGTGCATGCATGTCAGCAGGCAAGTGTGCTTGTTACAGGGCTGTCAGTGAGAGGCAGTGTAGGTGGCATAGACGAGTTTCGGTCAGAGCAGGAGAACTGTAATGTGTAGGTGTTCCAGGTAGGATTCAGCTATTATTGTTATTATTCCATATGGCTGACCCTCACTGCTCAAGAAACCTTACAAAGACTTAGCATGGTAACCATAGTTTCCACCAAAATAATACAGGTATATACAGTATATGTAACAGTGGAAGAAAATAAGAAAATTTGAGTTTCCCCATGCAAACCTTACCACAATCATGCTAAGGTGTTGTGGGTGGTTACCAGAGTGTTGCTATAAAGAGAAGTAAAGTTTTATTAGTGTATTGCTATGTGGTTAGCAAGAAGAAAGAACCTCGTAAGTGTATATTCAGGTCCCTAGATGTGGCCCCATTTTATTGTCTGTCCAAAAAAAAAAAAAAAAAACCTGCATACCGGTAAGGTAAATTTAAATAGCACAACTGATATTGGATGAGTTAGGAGACTAAATTGAATAGTGTTAGAGGTTTGTTCAAATCCTTAACTTGTGATCAACACCATTAACTATAGCGTTAAGATGGAAATTTGTGGAACACATGACAAGAGACATTCAGTGTGGTTGTCTGTATTTGTTTGTGGCTGTGTGATGAGATGAGATAAGGTACTGTCTGTGTTTGTGTTATTGTGTGTGTGTGTGTGTGTGTGTGTGTGTGTGTGTGTTGTCTTGTCTAGCGTGTCTCAGAGAGATATATAGCAGCTTTTCAGGTCACCAGACGGCCAGTCTGTAACAACTGATGTTTCCTGAACCCTTCTCCTCTCACAGCCGCTATAATCTGTCTTACCGAGTAACATGTTTCTCTCCGTCTTTCCCTGAAGCTTTCAGAACCAGTTATCAATCTCATACACTCCCTCCCTGGCTAAAGCATGTACACCTCCTGACAGTTATCTCTTTCTCTCTGTCAGTCATCTGAGCCATCTCTAGTGTCAGGGTTGATTGGAGATCCCCACAGGACGGATGTGAGAGCCATCATTCACATAAAACTGCAGTTTTCCCTCCTTGTCCTGCATCTCCTATCCATAATCCTCATCCAGGGTTACCATAGCAACCCCACCCCCAACACCCATCCACACCCTTTTCACTCATCTCGCTCTGGGGACCAGGCTGCTGTTTTTCTAGCTAGAGGCCCTCAAGGGGCCGCCGGGCCTCAGTTGTTGCTGTTGAGTGCCGTCATGATGTTGCGAAAGGGGCCGGCTAATTATGAAGCAGAGTGTCAGACACACAGGAATTTTCTGTGACAATAACAATAACATGATTGTTGTGACTTTATATATATTATATTGTGATGTAGAGACCTTGAAGTTGTGGAGTTCCATCACTGTTTTTACTTTGTTCTCACTGTTCCTATGCATTTTTTAATAGTTACGTGGGGTTTTATATGGTTTTATTTTTCCTGAGTGGGCGTGGCCTTAAAGAGAGCAAACTGAAGGGAAGCACTAATTTTCGCTATTATGGAAACGTTTGTGCAAATGTATGTGTTGGTTTTATCCATCCTATTTATTGAATTTTATTGATTTGTTTTAACTCTTGTTCTTAATCATCTTGTGTATTTATTTATTATTATTAAATATGGTGAGGCAAGAGTTGTGCTTGAACTTGAATTGTAATGGTGCTTGAACACACTGAAACTCTGGCTGTGTCCGAAATCGCATACTCTCGAGTAGGTGCCTATTTTGAATAAGTAATTACTTCACGACCGCTAAAAAGTATGTTATATAGTATGAATGTGTGTAGTATGAATGTAATCTGTGTGTACTACATTCGCCATGTTGTCATTATCATGTGACCTACCAGGGTCTGTTACGTCGCTTCAGTGCCATTCATAAATCGGCCTCATGGGATGGTAAAGTGTCCATCGTCAAATCTTCAGAATCTCGCTGTAAAAAGTAGGTTATCCGGGTACTTTTTGCCTACTGTTTTATGTGTTTTAGTGTCAAAGTAAGTTTTCGCCTTAAAAAGTTATCGTTTTTTTTTTCTGTTTCTTCATGTAATCCCAGATGGACTCGATGATGGTGAGATCAGATCTCTGTGTGGATCATAGCGGCTGTTGTCAAGACTCATTGTGCAAACAAAAATATCACTGGATTATTACAATTAATGGCAATAGGAATTTTTGGGAATGTAAACATATTTCCTACTGACACACTAAACAACTGGATGTTAGCCCACTTTGATATTCTGGTCTCTAGATATGGCTCGGGTTCCTTCTTCATGGCATTGCAAATCTATGGAATTTTTGCAAATTTTTTTGTCTCTCACTGGGGAAAATCAGTCTGAACACTCAGAAAAGTTAGACTTGCTACGTGCTGAAGTTTAATACTTAGGGTTAGTTACTTAGGGGTTTGTTCGTGAGCAATTTGTGATAGCCATATCCTAGCACCATTAACTATGGATAAATAATGCACAACCACAGACATGAAAACGAACACACATGAATACACACACCTTGTGTGCACTGAGTTAATTTACAGAACTCCAAAGCAGCTCTCACAGCACAAGTTAAGCCCTCGGGTAATAATATGTTTCCATTACCACACGGCCAATCAAAATGCTACATTAAAAACAGCCAACATGGCTCACATATAAGTCTCTAAATAAAGCTGTCCTGACTCTCATTTCTGCTCCACATACACACCATGCACTGCCTGTCATGCCCTTGCTTTCAGAGAGTATGCTTATAAATATGGACACGACCACAGCCGACCAACTCATCAAATAATGATTAATGGGTCATCCTGCATCTATAAATAAGCATATTTACTGAATATGTTTGATAGCGCGTGGAGGAGAACGGAATGATTATGTTGGCGTTCGGATGACAGTGAGTGATGATCTTATTATAAATGATCCTCCCATAAGAGAATCATAAACTCTTTTGAAACTCTCAAGACTGTTGATTTCAGAGTTGACTGGCTCGGAAGGGACGGAGAGATTGAGAGAGATCAGTCGGATGAGAAGCTGGAGGAAACAGTATGGCACGCCGCTGGTTTTCACAACCGTGGAATCACAGTGTGCTTAGCTCGGATCTCAGTTTGAGTGTAGAAGTGTTTCTCACCGTGGCATGTGAGTGCGGTCTGTGTCATGTTCGAGTCTGATGCCTTAATTATCGCCTGTCACTTCTCTTTTCCATCGCTCTCTTTCACTTCTGCAATCTTTTCCTTTTACCTGTTATTCTTTCTGCATAGCAGGTGGCCAGAATGGTGCTTTCTTTCCGTCTTTCTGAAGGCTTTCTCAAGATTCTCATTCACTGCAGTTAAAAGGATAGTTCACACAAAAATGAAAATTATGTCATCATTTACTCACCCTCATTTCTTTCTTCAGCGGAATGCAAACCAGGATATTTTGAAAGTCAATGAGATACTAAACAACACTGGACCTTAAGAGACATTCTTTAAATGTATCTTCTTTTGTGTTCCTCACGAAAGGTGAATGTTGGAATCCAAAATCCAGCACTACTGGATTAGTGTCACCCTGCGTCCCAATGTGCATACTATCCATCCTAAATTGTGTGTAAAATAAGATTAAGTTAGTCCCAAAGCAGTACGTTTGAAAAGAGTATGCCAAAAGTCCCAGGATGGCCTACTATTTCCGGTAGATTTTAGAAGTGTAGATCCATTGCACATTGTAACAGTTGATATTGCCCACAACCCATCGGGCTTTGGAAGATTTGGTTAAGAACTACAAACACGAATAAAAAGTGTAAAAAAAGGTGGAGTGGTTTAAAACAAGGGGTTTGAGTGACCAATAATCAACTTTTTAACTGATTTATTTATTTAATGTTATTCGAGTTATGTCATCTGCAACAACGATGTGAACTTTTATAAAGATCCGTTTGGCCATTAACTTTTAAATCCATCGTTATGCGTCCGTTAAGTTCACAAGACCGAACCGAAGGGGTCCCTTTTGTCATTAGATTTCAGAAAGCACCCCCTTTGTGGCCGATATGCACATAGATATCCATAATACATTTATTATGGATATCTATGGATATGTACCCTCGATGTGCATTTGCTGAGCCCGCAAGCTTCGCAGCAGACTTCTACCAGACAGTCAAAGCGGCATTACGTCACGAAAGTGTGGACTCATAAGATGATCGCGAGGGCTTAGGGTTCAATTTGGGACAGGGCCAATGTATCTATTCTAACAGAGCGTACGTCCATCTGTATGTCCCAAAACTTCTTCAGAAAAAGAGTAGGCCTACATACTTTTAGGGCGTAGTATAAGTAGGCAAATTGGGACGCAGCATCAGCCTTCACGCCCACAGACCGTTGACTGAATGTCTGTCTGATGCATAATAGAGAGCCTAAGTCCCGCCCCTCCGCTTCCGGCTCATGGGACCTTATTTCGGAAAAAATATACATGGTAGTCAATGAGACAACTTATCTTTTTATTCCGTCTGAGCTGTGCCCTGAATTACACATATGATGTTAGTCAATTTAAAAGTTAATTATGAAAGTCAAGAAAGTCGCAGTTTGTCATAAAACAGGAGAGTGACAGTTAGTTTTATGTGAAAATCGCTCAATGAACTACATCTCTCGTCTCGCACCAAGCTCGTGTGTGTGCAGTCTGGTACAAAACACACAGGCATGACGGCGTAACGTTACGATTATAAAGTTAGACTATAGAAAACATGACAGACGTTAGCTTAGCTTCATTCATTGAGAGAAAAGGTATGCTGTCTCATGCGCGCCTTTTGGGTTTTGTAATCTTTGTAATTACGTATTTTCACAGTCTTATACCTCGACAGTTTTACATCAAACTGCGACTTTCTTGACTTTAAAATGTATATTTTAAATTGACAAACATCATATGTGTAATTCAGGGCACAATTCAAACGGGATCAAAATATTTGTTGTCTCTCGCCATTGACTTTCATGTAATATTTTTCCGAATTAAGGTCCCATGGTGGTTAACCGGAAGGGGAGGGACTTAGGCTCTCTATGGCACACAAAATTGGAAACACTTCAGAAGTTTGGAAGTCGTCATCTGATTGGATGAATCCTACAGGATTTTTGTGAGATGCGTGTGACGTGTTTAACGGTCCACCTAGAAAAAAAACATTGGCTGTGTCCGAAATCTCTACTCAAACCACTACTCCCTACCTCCTATGTAGGGGGTAGGGAGTAGAGCACTATATAGTGAGCTCACCAGCATAATAGAAACACCACTTTCAGACACTACTCGATCGTCTCTCGGCGCTGTTGATTACGTCATTGCTGTCGCCCGTCCGTCTTTTTTACAATCAGCGCAATGCATGATGGTATGTAGGGCTTGGGTTAGTGACCATCGGTTGTACACTACTTTTCAAAATGCATTCTGGGATACATTGAGTGGACTATATAGGGTATAATAATCATCACTATACATTCGGACAGCACTACAAAATGGCGAGCTCACTATATAGTCCACTATATAGTGAGTAGCGGGAGATTTCGGACGCAGCAATTGTGACACCAAAACGGAAGAAGAAAGCCGTCGTGTTTACAACTGTGACAATGTGCGCTTATCAGGATCAAGTAAACACTGGGTTTTCAAAAGTATTACACGCCAGTCTGTTATTGTAGGGACATTGACGTTACATTTTCATGCCCCTTAACATGACTCTGAACAAAACAAACTGTGATTGGTTGCTTTACAAGTCAGTCAAATGGACTGTGGGCGGTCCTTGGCTAATGAAAGCTGCTATGGAGTCCAGACCTTCTGCCGTTACTTCTGGAATAACAACTTTGATGAGGTACAGTGATGAACAAGAACAATTAAAAATAGAAAGCAAAATTGCTCTAAACTGTTTAGGCCTCTATACATGGGCTAATAGAACAGTAAACAGTAGAAACAAATAGGGGGAATAGGTTGGGACACAATGTCTTATTCAAATTAGTTTTTTAGCACAAAAGCTCTGCATCTCTGGAGAACATGCGTCAACCACTAGGCCACAGCTCTGACAGATCTCTGTTTTAGGGCAGAAACATAAAATTGTGTGTGTCAAATATTTTAATGCATGAAGTGGTCAATAAAACAAATCTCTTATGTCTTTTAGGTTGATTTAGAAGTGTTGGACCCACGGGGTCGGACTCCTTTGCACCTGGCCGTGACACTGGGTCATTTAGACTGCGCCCGTCTGTTAGTCCAGCATGGAGCTGATGTCAGCAAAGAAAACAGAAATTGCTGGACAGGTAATACAGCAAGAAACTCCAGCCATTTTCTGGACAATATGATAAGCTGATAAATATTTACACTAGTAAATAAATCTACACAGTCAAAAGACTGTAAAGACATTTAAATATTACAAAAGATTTATATTTCAAATAAATACTGCTCTTTCTATTCATCAAATAATCCTGAAAAAAAAAAGACAGTTTAAACAAAAATCTTAAGCAGCACAACAGTTTTCAACATTGATAATATGAATTCAGCATATTAGAATGATTTCTGAAGGATCATGTGACACTGAAGACTAGAGTAATGATGCTGAACATTCAGCTTTGATCACAGGAATAAATTACATTTTAAAATAGAAAACATAGAATATTTTAATTGGCAATAATATTTCACAATATTACTGTTTTAAATAAATAATTGCAGCCTTGGTAAACAGAAGAGCTTTTTAAAAAAAATATTAATAAAAGTCTTACCAACCTCAAACTTTTGAAAGGTGGTAATGGCCGATAACTGATTCCTGGAAGATATTGAAGTTCTATTATTTTAATAATGCATTTTATCTATATTGCACTTTTCTCAAATTTAAAGCGCTACAACACAGAGTAATAATAAGAATAAAAGTCATTGTGTTTTAATAAATTCATAAAAATCTGTCATTTTAATATCATATCATGTACAGAATAAAAATTATATAAGAATCATTAGTGTTTTTAAAGATTAACTTTAAATGAGCATTTAATTATGGCAAAGCTACTGAATAAATAAAGTAAATAGCATAAATATATCATGCATGTCTAGTTTTGGTGTCTCTTGAAACTTTACCTTCTGTCTGTCAGTGTTGCAGGAGGCCATTAGCACACGTAACCCGGAGCTGGTGCGGCTGGTGCTGCGTTACCGTGACTATCAGCGCACCACTAAGAGACTGGCAGGGATCCCGCGACTGCTGGAGAGACTCCGACAGGTAAATAAACCCTGAACCTGTTTATGACAAAACAAGGCATGAGCTTAACAAACAGCATCGTAACAACCAACTGCTGCCTGCACACCTGAGCCCTCATTCCAGTAGATTCTTGCATACAGATATACAAACAAACAGGTTTATAGGGAGCCACTGGGTTTGTTTGCAAAGCCCCTCTCTTTTCCGTGCCCTTACCAGTTTTTTCTTTCAACCTTAGGCGCCCCTGTAGCTTTCTTTCTTTTGTTTATGATGGATGTGCGAGCTCTCTGGTTCTCCCCGCTCCTCATCTCTCCGGGAGTTTTATTATTCATGTCTTTCCCTGCAGAGCGATCCGTCTCTCACTTTCGGCCTCCCACTGTACGCACTAACCTTCTCTCTCCCTCTTGTATTTCAGGCGCAGGATTTTTACGTGGAGATGAAATGGGAGTTTACAAGCTGGGGTAGGTCATACGTGCTGTAATCATGTGTAAATGGTATGTTTGGACAGGCTCTTCCTCTCTCCACATCCTCATGTCCTGCTATTGTTAAACTCTCCCTCTATTTCCAGTTCCGCTCGTGTCTCGTATCTGTCCGAGTGACACATATCGGGTATGGAAGAGTGGCCAGTGCCTGCGGGTGGACACAACACTCATGGGATTTGAGCAAATGACCTGGCAAAGAGGCAATCGCAGCTTTATATTCAGGGGTCAAGGTGAGTGCGACGGCTTTTTTTTTCTGCACTGATTTTGTTGCTGAACTGCCTGTTACCTTCAAATCAGATTTTGGGTTTGAGCTGCTCTTTTGTTCTCAATGCCACTTCTCGCTCAGCTTTCTTTCAAACAAGCCATCATTGGCATGGAAACAACCTCATTCTCACTTCGCCACAGTCTCTAATTGGCTTTCTTCCTTTTGCGCTCTCTCTCCACCTGTCATTCAGACTCCAGCGCCATGGTAATGGAAGTGGATCATGACAGACAGCTGGTGTTTTGCGAGACGCTGCCGTGCCACACTTCCTCTCCCCCCTCCCCCTCCCCCAGACCGTGCACAACCGCTTTGAACCTTCTGGGGGCGCTGCAGCCCAGCGATGAACAGGTGGCGGCCCGTCTATCCGCTCCCGTGGTGGCCACGCAGCTTGACACCAGGAACATCTCATTTGAGAGGTAAGCACATAACATAACAATTGCCAAGTCATTGTCGGTAATTAAAATTTTAGACAGCAAGGGCATCGTAACCTATTATTTTGGCTTTACTGTAAAGCTGAGAGTGTGAGCCAGCACTTTTGGGATAAGCTTCATCATAAAATGTGTGATATTGGACTCACCTCTGTCTGCACGGCACGTCGGCCACCTGGTAACGTGCCCGGATGTCTCTGCAGGAATAAAACAGGCATTCTTGGCTGGCGGAGTGAGAAAACAGAGGTGGTGAACGGGTATGAATCAAAGGTATGGCTTATATCACAGTAAATCTCACTCAAACGGTTTTGCTGATAATATAAAAGAAAATACAAAACATGAATTTTCAATAGTTTTCATTATCGTTGAAAAATGAAAAATTCTATAAAATAAAAGTTGGATGTATAGTATAGCTCACTTTACCTGCATTTATACTAATTTAAAGCAATATATATTATATACATAATAATATACAGATAACTGGCAGATTTTTTTAATTTGTTGCAAAATGTAACTATATTATCGCTCAGCTCTTTTTGTACAGTTGGATATACTACTTTTTTTTTCTTTCTAATTTTTTTTTTTTTTTTTTTTTGTGGTTTTGAATTACTTACTTATTCTAAATAAGTACCTACACAAGAGAGTATGCAATTTCGGACGCAGCCAGGGCTTAAATAGAGCAAACTAACCAATCACCAAAACAAGCCACAGGTGTATAACTTAATTAATCAATGAAAAACCATAGAAACAAACTGAAACTGAACTAAAACGTGTCACACCCACACCTAAAACATAAAAAGACAAACACTACTCTTAACAACAGGCACGGAAAAATTCAATTAAGAATCACCACGGTATTCAGAAACACAACTTGTACTGGTGTATGATAATGGTAATTAAACACCTTAGCTGATAAGCCTTTTTCAAGTTTAATATCTTTATTTATCTTGACAGTTATCCTTGGCTAATAGGAGGGCTGTTAAATTGTGCGCTAATTAGTTGGCAAATTGACATATCCAACTAGGGTGAAGGCTTGGCTCACGAATAGTAATTAAGGTACTTGACTGGACACTCCTGGAAGGTTACCAAGCAACGTCTCTATGACCCAATTAATATTCATGCACTTATGCCTTGATTTACATAGTGTTTCACAGTTGCAAACTTTAGCTCGCTTTCATCCATTGACCCGATTGGAAAGGAACCAATTGCTATGAAACAACATTCGGTTACACCCAATACACACTGGAAGAGAGTGCAGAGATGTGACATGACGTGACTAGACTGCTCTCATTTCAATCTGCTAAGCTGTCTAGTGTCTACACTACAATCAGTAAAGCATGGTGTCATGTAGATCGAGCATTAGATGCATACTCTTTATTTTCACAATGTAAATGCTCATGAAATTCTAAACCTGCTTCAAAGTTCTCCATATTTTAAAATGTCAAGTCCATGAACAGCATTCTCTTATAGGATAAGCAAGTGTTTTATTTTTGTCAGGGACATAATGTGGCAGATTAACAAACAAATGATCAACTAATATTCTCATATGTCTCTGCTTCAGGTTTACTGTGCCTCTAATGTTGAGCTAATCACACGGACACGTACTGACCATCTCACTGACCAGCACAAAACAAAACCCAAAGGTACGTTTTACCAATTTGTTTCTCAAATCACAATCTTCACATGCCCACATTGACATTTATCTATATTTTCAGAAATCTCAATCACACATTTGAAACTATTTGCTTAAATCAATACAATAACTGTTTAAAAGTTTAGGGTATGAGTTTTAAAAAAACAAGTTGACACTTTTATTCAGCAAGGATACATTAATTTGATCAAAAGTGATAGTAAAGACTTTTACTGTCTTTACCGTCATTTCTGTTCATCAAAAAATCCTAAAAAAAAGTTTCCACAGCTGGATTGTTCAGCAGGGACAATGGGAATAAATGACTTTAAAATATATTAAAAAGAGAACCATTAAAGTGTAATAATATTTCACAATAATACTATAATACACAATTGTTACTTTATTTTTGATCAAATGAATGCAGCCTTGGTGAGCAAAAGGATAACATTTAAGGACAAAAATACTGATTAAGACATTTAGCTTTTTAAGCGCATATGCAGGTATTTTTCCTCTCAACAAAACACAATGAGCGTGTGCACTGGTATGCATGCCGTAATGAATATGATGAATCATTATTTCAATGCCCACTCAGATATTTTTTCAAACAAACAGTGTCATTGTCTCGTCTACTGTTACTGTGATGTAATACAGATCCTTGGGATTGTGCACATCTTCTGTAATATGACCTGCTGTGTGTTGCGTTTTTGTTTCAGGCGGCAAGACACCTCTGCAATCCTTCCTGGGTATCGCTGAACAGCACATGGGGCCTAACAACGGAGTGAGTGAAAGGAGCCTGTCAGGAATCTGTTCATTTATCATCAAGACATCTAAAGTGCCTTTATTCTAGTATTATGTCACTTCTGTAGCCTCCAAGTAAAGTGTGTCTGTGTGTTTTACAGCACACAATGGTGACTCAGATAACATGCCCCTCAACGAACCCATTGGCCTTGACGGCTGAGGAGTACTTTAATCCCAACATGAGTCAGAGAGACATCGGCCAGCCTTGTCACCTCACCACCAAAACACAAAGGTAGTGTTTCAACCCAGCACTGCTTTCATTTTCATTTTGAAGCATTTTAAATAACTAGATTCTCTGCAGAAAATGTGGTCCTTTCCCAATCCAATTCCACACTCTCCTCTCCAACTGTTTCAAAGAGTCCTATCAAAATAAATGCAAAACATATAACTGTAATATATAAATATAAAAGGTTTATTTAAATGCAAACCCTATTGTAAGTATTAACAATAGTAATTATGATACTCAACCACTGAAAACCACCTGGGAAACTCGTGCCTCACAGTCGGGCATCTGTTATTGTGATGTTACGCATTCAAGCGGGAAACATAACATGGAAGTAGCCTAAACAAAATAAAACAAAATAATTATATTGTAAACACTTGTTGTCTATGAGCTGTTCTTGTATAACTTATAAAAAAGTTGGAAATTGTTTAACTTGTTTTGATGAGTTAAAGCAATGTAAAAACATGTTGTCATAACTTATTGATAACTTATTGATCATAATGTTTTACAGTTAACATCAAAATTGAAAAAAAAAACTATATATAGATTTCAAATAATGAAAATAATACTAAAATGACACTGCTCTACTTAAAGGGCACATAAGTTTACACTCTTTTCCTGGACTGCCAAGACTGTATGAGGTCACGCAGGTGTCTTAAGGCCGTGACACACCAAGCCGACGTCAAAGAACTAGCGGCGACGATAGCCGATTGTGTTGTCGCCTCGTGTCGGCTGCGTCTGGGACAGAAACCTGAGCTTGAACACTAAAGACTACAGGCGACTCCCAACTAGCTTGTGCCCTCCACCGTCTGCGTGTAAGGAAATAGCTGTCTATATCAGTAGGTATGAATAGTCTATAATCTTCATTCACAAAGGGAAACCGATACTAGGACTGCTGACAAAACAGTTTACAAATTGTAAACAAACGCAGCGCATACTTACCATTTGAATATCAATCATGTTGATCACTTTCTTCATTCCAGGCGGCTGATTTTGATATGAAAAGATTTGTGTATTGGAAGGCTCGAGATGACGTCAAATTAAAACAGGGCTGTGCTGTCTTTGCTCGCTTTCATCTCTTTTGTTTTTATTTGTCATGGACGGACTCGTTGGCTAAACTGAACAGCCAACCAGAGCGATATCTCTCACTGACGGCCCAGAGGCCGATTCAACACGCTGAATCGGGCAAAATGCCGGCGACATTAGCCTGACTTAAACTGACGTGTGGAACACATCACAAAACTAGCCCGACAGACACTTATCGATGGCCAACATCCGACCGTCAGCTTGGTGTGTTACGGCCCTTACATGCATGTTTTTTCCCAGGTTCAAAGCCAAGCTGTGGTTGTGTGAATCTCACCCTTTATCTCTGGAGGAGCAGGTGGCTCCTATCATCGACCTCATGGCCATCTCCAACACTCTGTTCGCCAAGCTTAGGGACTTCATCACCTTACGTCTGCCTCCTGGCTTCCCCATCAAGATAGGTAAGGGAAAAAAATGGAAAGAACATGCTATATGCCTAAAAAGGGTGTTTTCTAAGTATGGTTACCAACAAACACACATTTAAGTTATCAGGCTAATGCAACAATGACATCTCTTCACAACAGAAATTCCCATCTACCACATCCTAAATGCTCGGATCACCTTTGGGAACCTGAATGGTTGTGAAGAGGGTGGTTTGCCCCGGGTGGACACTGAAGGGGACGGACAAAAGGACAGTCCCAGGACAGAGACACCGTCTCCAGGCAGCGACTCTTCCAGCGTGTCCAGCTCTAGCTCCACAAGTAAGAATCAACCTTTTACCCTCAAGGAAATGTGGTTGTTATAAGCTATTTAAGATGATGATCGGATTGAGAAATATGGTGTTACAAAATAATACCGTGTTCAGACAAGCATTTGCCATTTTAAATGGCCAGAGACTTATTGATTGGATAAATGTTTAATGATCGCTTTCCTTATAGCACTGCCTGTAGTACCTATGTAACTCAGATCTGCTGGTCAATGCATTTAACTACAATATTCTGCAGCGGTCTTCATGAATTTTTTATTTGTGTATAAATCAGACTCATGTCGTGGAGGAGAGATCCCACCTTGTGTTTTTGAGGCTCCGCGGGGCTACAGCGTTTTAGGAGGAAACCAGAGGGAAAACATTAGAGAAGAAGAGGATGATCTGCTACATTATGCCATCCAGCAGAGCTTGATTGAGGCTGGATCAGAATATGACCAGGTCTGAGATGCAATCACACACTTGCATGTTAACAGATGCAACAAGAAACATACCCTTTTACACCATGTCCTAACCAGCCATCAAATTATTCTTCTGTCCTTACTGGATTCAAAAATACTGCAGTTCAGTCATTCGGAGAATATTTGATGTTTAATTTACAGCTGTGGAGCCAGATTTTGTTGAGTATGTAAAGCCCTTAAAATGCAAATGAGTTCAGAATTGTGTGATTGGTTTCTTTAAATGAAAGTATTCGCATTCCTGTATAGAGTGCAGCAGGGAAACGTGTTTTTGTAGGCCAACCCTGGAAGTTAACATCACCCTGTTTACCTTGGAAAAAAAAGGACGAGTTTGTTGGTTTAATGTGTCTTGTTGTCTGATTAGGATGTGGTGTAAGACTCTGTAAACCCTTTTACACTGTTTCACTCACAGGTGACGATCTGGGAGGCTTTGACCAACAGTAAGCCGGGAACACACTCTCTGTCCTGTGACCCCAGTCGACATGAAAGGTCTGCAGTCAGTATTCTGCTTCTACTCTAGTCACATCTCACACAATAGGCAGGGACAGCATCACACTCTCATCACATTTACTGGAGCTATTGACACAGGCATGACTGTCAATACAGCCTCAGTGAAGCGCATAGAAATTCACTAGGGTTTTCATCTCTCTCTCCTCACCTCAGTTTGCTCCTCAGAGTTTTAAAGCAGGTTGAGATGCCGACATGAATCCGAAACAGTCACTTCACTCTATTAGGGTCAGTTAAATGCAGTTCTTTTGAACTTTCTATTCATCCAAAAATCCAGATTTTCATCATTTCTACAAAATTTCAACATTGATGATAATAACAAATTAAATAAATTATAAATAATTGCATATTAGAATGATTTCTGAAAGACTGGAGGAATGGCTGCTAAAATAATAATAGAAAACAGATATTTGAAGGTGTACTGATATTTCACAATATAATTTTTTTCTTATCAAATAAATGCAGAGCAATTCAAGATACAGGGGCAAAAAATGTATAACAACTGTCATGTTTAAAGTGAAATGTGAAAGTGAATAAAAGGTGATAAATATAGTATTATATATGAACGTCTTTTAATTCCTACAGCGCTGGAGAGATGACGCATTAATACACATATTTTATCACACTTAAAGTGCTGATTTTAGTGTTTTCAAAAAAAAAAACAATCTTCTTTTAGCAGAAATCTCAGTCACTTCTTTTCTTCTCCATTACCCAGAACCCCACAGCACAAACCCAGTTCCGTGGAGAGCCCTCGCAGCACACCGACCAATAAGCCACCACGCAGTTACGATGAGCAGCTGCGTATAGCCATGGCGCTGTCCGCCCGCGAGCAGGAAGTGGCGGAGCTACATCGAAGACAAGAGGAAGAGGAACTGCAGCGTATCATACAGCTGTCACTCATGGAAAAGTGACAGGGCCATTGGGAAGCGAGGGGTGGCAGAGCATGCCTGGGGATCTGTAACCAGCGTGAACTACGATTGGCCACTCCCAAACGCCCAATCCTCTTCTTCCAAAGAACTGGAATTCTCCAATGAGTCATTCAGAATCACAGAGAACCCTCTGTCTTCACTCTGCAAGTTTACAAACACAAACTACTAAACTCATGGCAATCCACTGACTGATCTGCACCAGTCTCCTAACGTGTGTGTGAATGTGCAATTTTGATTTATACAGACAGTCTGCGTATCTTACCGTTGTTTCTTAAAGCCATCATCGAAGCACTCACCCAGAGTTCCTGCATACTCACCGGCAGGTGTGAATTCTGGGGGAAACTGTCACTTTTTTAAATTTCACATTATGGATTTAAAGAACTTAAGTTTTGGTTGTTAATACACACAATTCACTGCACTTGGATTAAGGGGTCATGGTGTCTCCTAATAGAATGTGGGATGGCACTTACACACAAGAGTTAATGCTGCAAATCCACCTCAGTTTGATGGGAATGCTGCATTCACAAGGACGTATGAAGAAAAACGCAAATGTTGACACCGTTATTAGCAAGAGTTGCTTACTAACACTTAAAAAAATACTTTGGTCGCATATACTCTAATGTCGGTGCGTTAACCTGCTGAACTTGGAGAATCTCAGACGGGCGGGTCCAGCTATGTTTTCGGAAATCTAATTTGATGTATTCCCATTTGATTTCAAACTAAAGACCTGTTCACACCAGCATCACTGTTCGGCACAAATTCACTAAGGTGGAAAAGCAGAAACACCCCAGTACAGTACAGAACTTTCAGTGTCCGACATCTGACAAAGGAAGTCAAAACCGTATCAGTATGTTTTCAAAGAGACGTTTAGATTTTGGTATTTGGTGTAGTGTTTATCAAACACCTTAATCCAAGAGTAGAGAGACGAGAGCTGGTTCAGGATTCTTGTGCTATTTACTCTCACTTACTGTTCGTGAGGGCCACTAAATCATAGTTTTATGTAACAGCACAGCTCTGGGCACATGACCAAAAGCTTGAATCTTGGTTGGCTTCGCAGTGCAATGGAAGAGGTTAGAACAATTTTTACATTTGTGGCTTGAAAATGTTATTTTTGGTCATTCAAATTAAAATGTTTATCACACATATTTTCACACATTGGTCTTGGTGTGAACAGGCCTTAATCCAGTTCTTTCCACACCCTCAAAACTAATCTTGTGCAATCATACCCATAAAATCCTCCACCATACTTTTTGTAGTGTGCAAAAGCGCCCTAAAGGGAACGTCAAACCCTGCGTTATGATGACAGCAGGTTGGCACCCACCCTTTGTGCACAAATAACGGCATGATTTTTAATCATTAGCCGGATTGATAATCCGAACACTAGAGAAATTATTGTAATGGCACAACTGACAGTTAATAAGAAGAGTGAATGGAAAAAAACAAGCCATTTTCAGGTAAACGTCAATAATGACTAAATGATTCCTTTGAATCTGAATCAAATGCTCATTGCAATATTCATCATGTGTCCTAAATACACTTTTCAGAAAAAAAAAGACATTATTTGTTCATTGTTCTACTTCAGATGGTGCTAAGTTGATCTTTCATATCAACTCTTGGGTACTTTAATTAGTGTAATTGTCACGACAAGCATTCATCCGTCTGTTCAATCACTCGACAACACCGTTTCTTTCCCGGCCTCCATTCAGTGCTTCCTTCAACATTCCCATCAGAGCTCATTGTCTCATGACTGGAACACCTGCGACAGCTAATCAGAAATCTAATTGTGCTTTTATAAGGGGTGCCAGTTCTGGAATAAAACATGAAAGGAGGAATCACTCATAGAGATAATGCCCTGAGCGCAGACGAAGGGGAAAGTTTTATTGGTGAATCTTAAAATAGATCTGTCTCCTTAGTCAGATTTATTCTGGGCCTGATTGACGTGCCCTCAGGGTTTGATGTATCAGGTGAATCTGAAAAACAAATTAGGAAACATGGCCATACTCCACTTCTGAAAAGCTTCAATGTAAAAACACAAGGGATTAACCATCAGTTTTCAAAGGAAGCGGATCTGATGGCACCGTCTAGAGACAGAGCTAATAAACACGTAGAATTGATCTTATGATTGTGTGACTAGTGAATGCCTGGGTTCAGAAATGCTTGATATGACTCAATGGTTTAGTATACCATATAATAGCATTATTTATATTTAAAGAAAAATTCATTTGAATTTGGTTGATGCTGTGGTTTGTGTGGAGTGCTGCTGTTGTGTCTGTATGTGACTGAAATATATTGTTCACATTTGTAACTTAAAGGCATTCCGAATAAAGGGTAAGACATCTAAATTAACTTGAATTTTCAAGCGTTGGGAATTAATGCGTCACTAAATTTTGAAGTTTGTGGTTCTAAAAGCAAAGGTCTTGTGCTTGATCATAAATATGCATGTACATGTACCATAGTATTCTGTAAAAAACCCTTTAGTATGTCAATATCATATAGTCTGAATAATCATGCAGTTCATTTTCTTGTGAAGTTACAAGATCCTCCCTTTATGAGTCTCTTGCTTTTAGTATTTATTTATATTTTTAATTGGCTTTTTTTTGTTTTTGTTTGTTTTAGTACTTACATTTATTTCAAATGGCCATGGCAACATGTCTAATTTAAGTTTTTAATCTAATATTATATTTTATTTCAGCTTTATTTCAATTACTGGAAACTATTTTTTTTAAGTTTTAGTTTTCAATGATTAGCAAGCACTGTACATCAAGAGACTGTTCAATGTCAGATAATATAATAATTGATTGTGCTGTTCATCATCCAAGCCTGCCTAATATGTATCGTTCCTTCTAAAAATTACAGGTGAAATTTGATCGACAGCAGGTTCAAAAATAATTAGAATTTACTTTGTGTTATTCCCCAAAGGCTTCAAACGCCTTTATTCCCACGATTATTTTGGGATTATCGGGGGAGTGTTTTAAGCATCCATGCTGTTCCCAGAATGAATCAGCATTCTAGAGGAAGCTTTAGCTAAGTGATGAGTCAACCTCAATGAATAATATTAATCTGAGTCAGTCGGTGCAGGTATATAATAGCCACTGATCCCTAAAAATGGACTGAAACTTCAGTTCTCTAATATGAATCAAGGGTGTGCTCATTAGCAATGCAAATTTTTTTTTTTACATGTTTTAACTGAACTTTCTGTAAATTTAATTTAAAATACATGAGATTGCTAAATTCAGGACACCATTACTAGTGTCCCTTAACTTGCTTGGTTTTGGAAAATTACAAACAAGAAAATGCTGAATGTTAAAATAATGCTAGTGCACAGGCAACAGTTCCAACCACCACAACACACAATGCATTACATCATATTGCAGTACAGCTCTTTGCCACACTGTGGCGCTGTGGTTCAGATAGCAAATTGCACTGAAAGAGAGCAGGCTAATACAGTTAGCAATTCAGATGATGATAAACAAACTACTATCAAAATCAAATGATTAATAGTTTATTACTAATAATATCATCATCACCTCTAAAATTACCAACGCAGTTTGAAATATGCCAATCCTAAAACCCCTTTTTTAGGATAACTTTTTGACCGTTTTTTTCCCCCCTAGATTTTAGGTCACTTGTTGACCTGTCTACAGAATAAATAACATGACAAAAATAATTAAAATAGTGCAGTTTTATTTTATAAGTCACAACTAAAGCACAGAATAAAAAAGTTGATCAAGTTTACCTTGATTTCAAACAGAATTATGACTCCACATGCTGTCAGACATACAGTCAACTCTACCGAACAAGCCAGTGCAAAAATACTCAAATAAAAATGCTATCTAAAAAAATAAAATAAAACCGTAAAAAAGAAACACAAGAGAGTAAAGTGCAAGTTTTAAGAAACAACCCTCTTGTTTGAGTTGCTACCTGAAAGATTCTGAACACAAAACTGACACACACTCACGCTCTCATTCGCACCTACAGTAGCATACATCATCTTTTAGCGTACAAATATAGCTTAGACTTCACTGAACGAAACTTGAATTTGTTGCAGTCTGAGATAGTCCTTCACGCCGATAAAAGTAGCATATGAAAGTTCAGTAATGGTCACATGGTGTTGTACAAAACAGTGACTGTCTTTTTCTTGTCCGACGCTTTGCGGAAACGGCGAATGGGATAAGTCTTTATATGTTGTTGTCGTGTGGACACGGAATTGGTGGGCTGGACAGGGGAGTGTTCAGGGGGACTGGCTCCACCCACTTGCATTACCTGCAAACATGAGGGTGAGAGGTGGGCGGAGCCTTCAATCCTGTCCGCCTCTATCAAATGGACAATGGAATCAGGGGTGGAAGGGCTCTGAGGTAGAACACGCTGCTTCTTATGGGCGTCGTCATGGCTTTGGGTCAGTGGCAAGGAGTGAAAGGTGGATAAAGAGGAAGAAGAGGGTTGATGAAACCCTGTGTTAGCCGGATGGAAGTCCCAGTCGCTCAAGTCGTTAGTAGACAGTTCTAGCCTGTCAAGTTTAGCAAGTGAGGCAGAGCGTTTCATGAGTGAGGGAGGGGTTAGACCGGCCTGTCTGATGCGGGCCTCGATTTCCATGGCTCTCTGCCACATTGCAGGTGCTTTGGGCTCCAAGCGTTGCTCCCCATCTAATGAGTTCCACTGGCCCTTGAGCGGCTGGTTCTCCTCAACTTGTCCATTGCAGGCCCCCAGTCCTCCAGCCTCGTATAAAAAAGCCTGGAGCTCTCTGAGAGTCTCCTGGATCTTCTGCAAGTCCTCACTGCTGCGTGCTAGCCGGAATTGGGGCCTCAACAGGTCGTCTACATCCGTCTCCAGCTCGGTCACGCCTTCTAGCCACAACACAGAGGAAGAACCAGAGCTGGGCTCAAGAGTGGGGTTCAAAGTGGTCTGGTCAGCCTCCACTGAAACACTCCCTTCAAGATACAGTGAGAAGGAAGGATCAGGGATTATACCAGAGTCCTCATCATCAAGCACTTTGGTGTCGTCTCCTTTTCCATCTGTAGTCTTTTGGGTCTCAGTGCAGGTTGGGGCCACAGTGCCCTCTGGCTTACCAGAGAAAGATTGCAGCTCAGAACAGTCCAAACATGGGGAAGGAAGAGGAGAGCGAGGAACCTCTTGACCCTGACGTAGTATTAGCTCCAACTGCTCAGTGGCCCGGCGCACAGATCCTGAGGGCCTGTCGGAGGGAGAGTGAGGAGCTGAAGAGATTTGCCCATCCACATCCTCCAGTGTTGCAGTTTGAGGTGAGTTGCGTGCCAGTGGTGGACTGCAGGTGTGTGATATGGATTCCAGTTCAGTAACTATATGACGCACACACACATTGTTGTCATGGTGAAGGGCGTGGGGCACTGCATCGCTATTGGTCTCTGAGTGGGCGTGGCACTAGGGACGAGAAAAGAGAAAATACTCTTAAAATCAAGAGAGCTCACCACATTAACAAATGTTACCACATAAAAGGAAAGGTTCAGCCAAAAAATTTAAATTATTTTAATTCCATTCATGTTATTTAAGCACCCTCAACTAAATCTCTTCCATGGCTCACAAAATTTTAAGGCAGAATTACCCCCCCCAGAATTGGGGACTATAGCCGTCAACCTCTAAAATTGACAAAATTATCACAAAAAAAAGTCCAAAAGATCTTACTTTCATATTCATAGTCTTTTGAAGCTACAGCATAATGGACATTTTTCAGTTTACACCAGCAAGAGGCAGTGTTGTACTGGAATCACTTCCATATACTTCCTGTGTCTTTACTTTTAGATCAATAAATGAGTCATTCCATTCATGTTTTATCATTTATCTTTCAGAATGACAAATCAGAAAGTGCAATGATCTTTGAATAGAGCGCAGACTCTTACCTCATCTGTTTCCTCACTGGGATCATCCAAGGGAGGGGTGCATCTGGATTGAGGTGGCTGCAGAGCAGCCATTTCGGAAAATGAGCGAGGGTGACTGTCCTGGGACAGGTAGAGGAACTTCTCTCTGGCACTAAAGAAGTCAATGCTATCTGTGCTAAGGCGGGATGCGCCGGGGTCGTCTGCTGCTAACAGATCTGCAGCGTTGGGGTTGTTGTTATCATCACTGGAGTCCAGCTCGGGAATCAAAGGGGCTCCTGAGGGGCTGTCAGTCTCGGGCGTGCTTGTAGAAGGCAGATTCCCTTCATCTTTACTGACAGCCCTTTCCAGACAAAGTTCTAAGCTTTGTGACACTTGATAAGAGTCATTTTGATCAGGAGTGTCGGGGGACAACTCGACAGTATCTGTTTTTGGCTCAGGCACTTGGTTAGACGACTGGGCGCCGAGGTCTGGAGTTGTATTGCCCTCTCTCTCTTCTGGTGAAAGAGGAGGAGCGAGAACGTGTAGAGAGGGAGGAGGGTGGCGACGAGCAACTGACTCACTCACCGCAATGTTCTTACAAGAGTTCTTTGCCATATTCTGCTCAGGCACCACTGTAGCTGCTCGTTGTCTGGGGCGAGGTGGGAGGAAGGGGTCCTCGTGTGGCAGCTCACCCTTTTTGATATGGGTGTTGCCTTTAACAGGCTGTGGATTGGTAAGGGACTCCAGCACGGCAATGCCTAGCCTCTGCTGGATGGAAGGAGGGCCGTTGTTGTTATGTGGGTCCGAGCGGTCCAGCGAGCGAGGTGCCTTGCACAGCGGCTCGTGACCCTCCGACAGATCACTATCTGAGTGGGAACGCCACAGCTTGTTGTGCCTCTGTTTGCTGGAGGAATGAGCAAGCAAGAGAGAAAGAAAGACAAGAGTGTCAGACGAGCATCATTTATCAGTGTGGTGGAAATATTAAATGTCAGGTGAATCACTGAGGGTGGTGACCGATATTTTGAACGTACAATTAGCTCTGGGTGTGTGAATGGGAATACAAACACGAAAGCAAGTATGACAGCAAAATCTGCACAACAAAAGGAATGTGGAGAGACCAGCATAATGCACATGCATTAGATCACAATGGTGACGAAACTCAATGCTATTGAGTCAAAATACAGGAGCATTTACTCAATGGAAACTCCAAACTTGGTCTCTTTTTTTTTTTATAAGAGCAAAAGTACATTTAATCCTAAGGTCAATGTGTATCAGTAAGACTATTCTTTGGCTCATTGTTGAAAAGGTAAGGGTGTGTTGGATTAAAGGAAATATGAGGCATCTGACTTCAAGCTCTGTGTGTATGACCCATACCTGGCTAGCAGGATACCCTGGTACTCTTCCAGCTGCTTCATGAAGGATGGGTTTGGTTTGGTGACGGAGCGCCGCTCCTTCACATGATCAAAGGCTCTCTCCAGGTCCCAGCCGTACTCCTTCATAGCGTATGCGATCACGGTGGAGGCAGAACGACTCACTCCCATCTTACAGTGTACCAGACACTTCACCCCAGCTTTCCTGGATCGCAAAACTTTGGTGAAACACCATCGAAGAACCAGAACTTCAGAAGCCAGTTTTTCTACTTACTTGGCCTTGGAAATGAACTTGTAGGTGTCATTCCAAAACTCCAAGAGGTTTGTGGCCTCCTCGTCATACACCCGGATGTTGTGATACTCGAAAAGCCCGGGGAAGAAATTATCAATCTCTCGCGTCACATTCAGGATGTAGCGAACTCTGAGGAAGTGGGGTGGTAAAATTAACAATGAATGCATACAGCCGAGCGGATGTATTCGTTTAAAAACAGTGGCCTGGAATAACAGCGTCACTTACCCACTGTTCTGGAGCTCCTCAAGGTTAGAGGCATTCCACTCTGAACCCTGGAAACATAAACAGAAATTAAACGTTATGGTTGATGCTTCTGAAGCAGGGGTGTCCAAACCTGTTCCTGGAGGGCCAACATCCCGCAGAGATTAGCTCCAACATATATGCATGGAAGTTTGGAAGTAGGCATGAAGACCTTGATTAGCTGGTTCGGGTGTTTAATTGAGGTTATAGCTAAACTCTGCAGGACAGTGGCCCTTCAGTAGCAAGATTGAACACCCCTTCCCTAATGTCCGTAGGAGATTAGTCCTTTTCATTGAGAGGTATAGACAATTGGGTAGGAGACCAACCAGATAGACATGGTCGAAGATCTCGGTGGGGCTGTCCATCTGGCCCAGGATGACAATCATCTCATTATCGATGAACTCCTTGAACTCGCGCAGGTTGCAAACCATCTGCATCTCTAGCTCCGTCCGAATCTGAAGAAAAAAAGTTATTATCCAATACCTCCGTTACCATTTTTTGACATGAACCTCAAGATCTGCTGGTATTATTTAAGGTATCAAAAGGTATCAAACCATGAAGACTAAGATTGCATACTATATGCACAATGGATGTTTGTACCTCTTTTGAAGTAACGTTCTCCAGGTCCTTCTGCATCATGATCTCTCTCAAACAGGTCTTAATCAGTCTCTCTGTGCGTTCTCTCTCAGTTGGCCTGTATGCATGAAACCCAGAATCATAAATCATCCAGTTTGGTCTCATTGTAAGGTGTGCCTCACCTATGATTCTTTGTATGTCTGTGTGGTATTGTTAAAGTAGAGATTCAAAAACCAGAGACTTTTTAAACAAAGGCTTTGTTCTATTAAACAATTTGAAACCAAGGTCAGTTGCAGTATGTGCAAATATTCATGGTAAATGTGCGTCATCCCTAGGCCTCTGGTGTTGGGTTCACCATGGGACAAATGTCTCTACATTGATACCAAAACAAGGCACTGATTGGCTACCAGGAGACTGCACTGTGATCTTAATCACTACCAGTAACCTTAAAAACACTGCTATGCAATGTAGGTCAACCCTCAGATGGTTGCTGTGTTTACAAGGGCACTTGTAGGTCAAAAAGCCCCTATGCAGGAAAGTTAAACATGTTTACACATGCCAGCTTGATTGACCTTTTATGAAAACTTGAAAAAAAGAAAGTGACAGTGTGTGGAATTATAATCCCACAATATACACACAATATACAATCCTATGTATATCCATGCAAAGTGACCATACTAAATCTTAAGCTATGGAGACAAAGACAATACCTTAGCTCTCTCAGTTAACCTAATTCAGAAGCATTCAATGGGCACCATTTCACAGGATGTCTAAAAAGAACAGATACGCTTCACTAAAGACCTCTTAACTCTCGAGGAAAACACTATCTCTATGGTGCAACCTCATTGCCCTCTTTCAGAGTCAGTGTCCAAAGTATATACTAGATAGACAATTTTCACTCCCCTTCTCAAGCCACCTGTTTCCATCCATCCGCCAGACTACCAATCCATCTCGACCATTTTTTCCAACTGTAAATCACCATCTCGGCGTGGAGCTAAAAAAAGCAAGAGGCTGAAGTTGTGTATGTTATAAACACATGCACGTGTTTATGCCTCCAACTGAGGGGAAATTCCCCCCTGCAGTCCAAGCAACAACATGGATTACACCATCAGGCTGCTGTGCATCGAAGAAGTTAGAGGTCATCTCATCGATTTGGCAATAACACGTCAATCTATTCAGGGAACGCCATGCCTCCTTGTCTTACTCTGATGCAAACTTGCCCTATATGATTGAACTTTGCGAGTGTGCGTGCACAGTCTCGATTTTCCAAAAAACAAGAATGATTTACAATCCAAACACTGCTATTCACACCTATTGACTATAGAAGGACTTGAGTTTTGTAAACAACATCAACTTCGCCCTAAATATGGAAAGCACAATAAAAATACCCTTGTTTCATAAGGGCTCTGAAACCTATTTCCACAAAACCAAACACTGTCGATCAAAGGTTTGGGGTCATTAAGATTTTCTGATGTTTTAAATTTAAAATGACAGTTTTCTATTATCAATGTTGAAAACATTACTCACACATCAGTGAACAGCACGGGTGAGTCTGCACGGTAGGACTGCACGTCTCGCATGGCGTTCCACTCATTGATGCAGTGCTGGTCGGAGGACACACGGCTCTGATAGTAACTGACCCAGGTCAGGAAGAGACTGCCGGGGTAGTAGTTATGACATCGGGCCACCTCGCAAACCTTATGCAGAGACTGCAAAGCTGACCTAAGAGTACGTGCGAGAGAGAAAATACATTAACCTTACATTAAAAAAAGTATGAAAGTGCAAAAAAGCTGTCTTTATAGACACTCACCACATGGCCTGCACTGAGACTGGTTTGAATACATGGACTCGGCTAACGGTGGACACACTAAAGCCACTAATGAGAGGAAAGCATCACTTTCAGTTTGAATACTCTGTAAAAGTTTTGTTTAAAAATGCAGAACTGGTTTGTGCATGCATGTTAAGCCTCACCCGTCTCCATCCAAGTGTATAAGTGTATCGCTCCACAAGGGTAAAACCAGCCCAACTGTGCAAGTGCTACAGGAAACGCATCACATATTATGAGCACCACCTTCAACATTAACAAATGGAAAATGATCTTATCAGTGTGTCTGCATTATACTGACCGGTCTGAATTGCTGAAGTCCATTCCCAGCACCACATTTTCTTCTGTGTCCTGTCTACCATTGGTGGAGACGATCACCATGTACCGTGTACGCAGGGTGTAGGCGCTCTCTAACCGGACAGCCTGTGATAGAGACAAAATCAGAGACGATCAGTATTCTGATGCATGTGGTTTGATTAATTAGGTCTGGATGATGTAGTTACCAGGCGGATGGTGTCCTCTGGGCGCAGCAGGGTGAACATGGTCTGCAAATGCTGCTGAAGGTCACCTGTGAAGGAACCAATAACAACCATAAACCTCCCTGATAATAGTGTTGTGACATTTGCATGCTTCAGTGAAAATTACCCAGAGGCCAATTTCACTTCCTCCCATACAAGACACGTTCCTTGTCTGGCTAGTGTGTGATTACGCTTGGGTTTGTAAATTAAGAATAGAAATATTAAAATATTAAACCAGTTGGAGAGTTAAAAACAAGTATGGTTGATAGAAGTTGCATAGAGAGGGCACAAAAACCTTTTGAACCCTTAGAGTTGGCATGAAACAGAAATTGCGATCATCAAAAACATTTTAATAGGAAACTGCTTATAATTTTTTTCTTTAAAATAAATACAACTTAATTTGATATTTTGTTATCTAATGCAATAAAATTCATTCAATTTATGTGTAGCATAAGTGTCCAAGTACTTTCCCGTGCCACTGTATATAATTAAATAAAAAAACAGCAACATTTAAATACTGAAGACAAATAAAGATGAATAAAGTCTGTGTACTGTATTATACAATGACTGACATAATTCATTCTTGTAAGCTAATGGGTCTCAATTAAATCAATGCTGTCTATCTGCAAGCACAGCAGTATGTCTATCAACACAAACATTCTTGAGTGACAAAATCCTTCATCTCAAGGTCAGTCTTATGCATTGCCACATGGAAGAGCTCAATGTAAAACTGAAAACAAGAGAGACAGATTCCATAACATGTTCATAATCATATGTTAAGCTGCGTCTTACAGCCACAGAGAATAACACAAACTGCGTCAAGAGATCCTTTCGTGCGGTTTCATACCTGTGTGTTTGTTCCGCCGCTGAATGATGCGGGGTGCTGAAGAAGAGGAGGAGCCATTTCCCCGAGGGAGGAAGAGAGCGGCACCTTTGACGGTTAGGAAGTTCTCGCTGATACTGATGACAAGAACAGTGACAGAGAAAGCAAAGACTTTACAATATATTGTATATTTATATAATTTATTATTTAATATACAATTATACATAAAGCACAAAAAGCTAGTTAAATAGTCAACATAATATGTCTAGGTACATTTTAAATGTCACAGACATTTGATTTCTGGAAGTAATTGTTACTGCCACATAAGCATAAGCACAGGATGACCAAGCATTCACATCGGCGTTTGAGCACTTGCGCTATCAGTGCATTAAGATCTCAGATCTCAAAGTGGCAATGTAAAATATGTGAGGGGGTTCATGCTGCAGCGGCTCAGTTATAGAGCTGGGAGACGTTTGACCCGTAACAGCAGTCATTACGAAACACCACCTTCATCTCGACACTTACAGTGACTAGTGGTCTCGCTCATAAACCGCTTTTCCTGTATTACGTGCCAAAGGCTTTGGACTTTCCACATCTGGCTCTGAAAAGCACCCTTGGAGTAACTTCGGAGGAATCTGGGTATTTCTGCGGAAACGCCAGCCCTCTGTCTCAGGGTTTTGAGGGAGGAAGGATCGCAGAATTGAGGGAACCCAAGAAGCCAGGGGCAGTCACTCCCCAAATAAAAACAAAGAAAAAAAAACCCCATTAGGCCCAGCTGAGCTCATTTCCCACATCCCAGTCACCTCTGACCCAGCTGTTTCCTCCATTCTCTAGTCTCAGTTCAATCTCATGATCTCTCTGTTTTACAGCCGACCCAAGGGTCCAAAGTTAACACTTGCTAAGCACCAAATACAAACCGAAAATGTTTTAAAAAGTTTATTAGGAACTAGAACAAAACTTAAGAAAATTTACTAAAGCCTGCAGAAGTTTATCTAGGATGCCTGAAGTGTTTTCTCCTAAATTTTATCTTAAATAAAATCACCAAAATTAATGAAATATTTGCTCAAAACAACAATGTGGTTTCATGTTTTTGTGACAGGCGCAGTTTTAAATAGTTATTTGAATCTGTAAAATTTTACACAATAGTTTAACTGTATATTTTTTAATCAAATAAGCCTTGGTAAGCAAAAGAGACTTTTTTAATCTGCAGAAAACATTTGTTTTACCAAACATTTTAATAATAAAAAAAAGCCAAATACATTTTCATAGCCAGAAATAAATATTTATGGCCACTGTATATGGCACAATCGCCTTTGAAAGGTGTGATCAAATGTTAATTGTGTTATGTTTTTGAGCTGATAAAACTGCTTTATGGAGTACTTTTATAGGAAGCTTGATAGGCAGAAAATCGAGTATAGTGCAAACAGTCTCTTTTCGTGCTCTGCACTTTGCACATCTATCAGCATATGAGGGGATATGAGCTGCAGGCTGATACAGGGTCGTGCCTAATTTTACACACCTAAAAATAAACAGCAGAGTGAATGAATGCTGATGGACTTTTACAGTGTTGGTAGCTACTGTATATCATCTCATGTAACCAAACATGACAGCTGGAAGAGCACTTGGGACAAAACTTTGTCATTTTGAGCAAAACAGCAGAAAGTATGCAGACTGCAGAGAAAATCAAGGTCTGATAAGATTATTGACTGTCCTGCAGTTTGCACGTATTCAACCCAACTACTCATAGTTAAAATATCATTCTACACGAGTAGCTAATATATGATTCATATTTTAACTTAAAGTCTGGATTTTATATTATTATAATATTATTGTTTTTCACCATTTTTAGTCAGGTCAATTGTCTCGCAGAGTGCCACATTAATTTTAAAAAGTAAAAAAAAAAAAATGTAATCTCTCAAAATGTGATTATTAAATCTTTATGCATAATAAATAAAAATTAAAAAACCAAAATGGCATTTAAAATAGATTGAGATGGAGTATAGCATTTACCATAAGCACTTGACATTAACTACTCATATACTGATCGTGATTAGTGCAAAATGCAGTCTACTAAAGGCACTGTGGGTGCAGACACCACTTCAGTGATGTGTCAAGAATATGACCCGGGACACTGTGCCGGGCTGTTTTTTGCAGCACGAGTATCCGTGTTCAGAGAGTGGAGAGAGCACCGGGACCATGTCATGCAATTTCCACTCACTGGCATTTCACTGAGGCAGACTTGTAAGGGCATACGCATATACACGCGAGAGAAAAAAGAAGAGAATCCAGATAGGTCAGACAGAGGAAATAGACGACCTGCCTGCGCTCGTCTACACACAGCGTAGGGAGAGAGAAAGAAAAGAGGGTGGGAGGGTCATCTTTTGGCATGAAGCACTGGACAGTAGTTGCTAGGGCACAGACACAATCATCACTATGTAAGGGGCCGTTGAGAGTCATGCAACAAGCTGAAAGATGCCTGACCCCCACCTGTCCCTGGCCATATTAGTCACTCTCACAAGTCACTCTCCCACTAGGGAAAGGATAAATATAGGTCCGGGCTGAAGGCCTTATGAGTTCAGGCCTGATAAAGATTCAGGCGGCGAGGAACTTTTCAAGTTCACAGTCCTGCTTTCTAATTGGTCCACATGGGAGACCAGTTGAAGTCACGATGACTATACTGAACCACTCTTTTAACTATTAAATAGATCAAAATTAAAACATAATCTTTACATATCAAAATATTTACATTTTGAACAATATGCTTTACCTAAGCGTTCAGGCACTTTCCACGAAAAAGAGAACAAAATATGAGTATGTTAGTAGAAATTTAGTCCATTTGTTTTGGGGTTTTGTTTCTAACAAAGCGTGCAGGAGTTAGAAAGTGTTATTTATTTGTACACCTTAGAAGCTCAAATTAAATAATATGAGCCAGTTCATTATTTTATATGACCTTATAATCTGGTTATAAAATGTTTTGGTAATAGAAAAAGCTGAAATAAAATAAAATAAAATAAAAACATTCAATGAAAAACCTACACTTAAAAATGTTGCATTGGCAGCTAACTGAAACAAATAAGCTAACATTTCTAAAACTAAACTGAAATAAACTAAAGCTATAGATAAATAAATTAATAAATTATAAAAGCACATAATGAAATGACTAAACTTAAATTAAAATACTAATAAATATAAAAACAGCAAAATTACACTGGTCTGAATCCAGTTTTGTGTGTTGAGTTTTGTTCATATATCATTTCTATTTTCTACCCATAAACATTGCTAGATAGAGACAACAGAAGTGTATAGCAGCTTATGTCCCAAATAACTTAGAAATATGGGTGAATCTTAAGAATGATCTCAGCTGGGTTTTGCGGTTTGTTTCAACACCACAGTGTAGGAGAAAGATTTTACCAAACCAACTATGTCCCGTATTTCAACAGTCAACACAAGAACAAACTACATCAGATTTGCTTATGACGATACCAACCCTTAAATCGCATCAAGTGCATACTGCATACTTGACTTGGAAGTTGGACAACACGTGCTTCTCTACGTCAATGACTGTTTGCAGTAAAGGCAAGTATACAGCAATTCGGTTACTCACTGCAAATTTCAACACACTGCTCAACTTCCTTCCAGTATCTCACACCTGTAATTTCCCAGCCAGGTTAATCATTAAAGCTCACTGACAAACACAGGCCTATTCTTAGCTCTGTTTGCTTTGGCAGTGAATGAGGAGTAATGGAGGTTTTATATGCTTACATATTATCATGGAAATTCCCATCAGGTATCACCTGCTCTATCTGACGGATTAAAAAATTGGATTACGGTTCACTGAAAATGAAATTAAAAGAACTCTACAATCAAGATTTTCCAATTAACACACTATAAATCACATCAGTACTGATTCCTCTGCATAAGGAGAAAAAAACAAACAAATGATGCTGTAACGCTATTGACAAATGTCAATAACCCCACAACATGCAAATGTAACCAAGTTCACATTTTTGATGATGGTAATGCTGGACAGCAAAATTTTGCAGAACTTAAGTCAAATCTTTTGTATTTGTCTCAAACCACTTCCTGAATCGCATAGTCATCAGTCTCAACTCAAAACCAACTTGGAGGACATTTACACTTCTTTTCATCAAATAAAGATCCCAAAGCTAATTGGACTGTTAAAACACAGACTGAGAAACTTTGCGTTCCCTCGCAAAAACATTTGTGAGAGAATGCAAAAGCATTGTCAAATAATTTCCCCTCCCATTTCACTTTTTTTATTCAGGTCCTTTTTAGGACGCTCCGTAATTTTGCACTGCAATTAAAATTATGCACTACCATTCAAAAACGTGTGGTCAGAAACTGGGTTTTTTTTTTTAAAGAAATACATATTTTTGTCCAACAAGGATGGCATTGAAATGGTGACAGTGAAGATGTTTGTTATAAATAATTTCTATTCCAAATGTTTCTTTTGAACTTTCTATTCATTAAAGAATTCTGAGAAAAACTACGGTTTCCACAAAAATATATAGCAGCACAACTGTTTACAACATTGATAATATTAGTTTCTTGAGCAGCAAATTAGCATATTAGAATGATTTCTGAAGGGTCATGTGACACTAAAGACTGGAGTAGTGATGCTAAAATTCAGCTTTGCCTCGCAGGAAGAAATTACATTGTAAAATATATTAAAACAGTTAAATTGTAATAATAAATCTGTTTTACTGTATTTTTGATAAAATAAAATGCAGCCTTGTTGAGCATAAGATACTTTTTGTAAAGAAATCAAGAATTTTGAAAAATCTTACTGATAACAGAATACTTAATTGAAACAAGCGTTTTCTGTAAAGCTGCTTTGAAACAATATATATTGTGAAAGCGCTATTCAAATTAACTTTAACTGAGTTGACGAAACAAAACTTTTGAACGGTAATGTAGCCTATATATTTTGCATATGAATTATACAAACATAAAAAAACTCAATATTGCCTAGGCTACTACTACATCTAAAACATGCCATTACATAGTGAGTTAGTAGGCAACTAGACACAACATTAAAATAAGTCCATGACTTTATATGGTTAGCATAATATGAGTCAATAACTGTGCCTCAACTTTTTTTTTTACCATATTATGGTAAAAAAAAAGTTGAGGCACAGTTATTGTAAGACTCATCCATAAATTAATCTCGTCGACAGGTTAGTGAATCTCTCTACTGTCATCTTTCACAACACACAACTAACTTACGTCAAAGGCTTGGGATTAGGAAATATCCACTTCTGCTAACTGATGTGACGAGAAGTATTTCGCAGTGTATTTACCGTCACTAATTGCATTCGTGTGAAAGTTATATTCTTGATTATCAGAGTCAGTACAGTAATAAAACAAATCACACAAATAAAGTATATAGTATAAACACTTATCAACAGCGGAATCTATGGCGACTGACTATAAATGTGGTAGCTTTACTTACAGCTGGTTGATCTGGTTTTGAGAAGCGACCGCGTTGTCGGAGAAGTACGGCATTATTTTCGCCCCGCAGCAGGAGCAGAATCCCCTGGCAGAGGATCTCGAGCTCTCCGTGATCTCCACACTCTCCAGGGTCATGACGGAGGACCAGAGAGCCGGATTTCCTCAGATAGACCCCTCTACAGCCATCATACTAAGTTACCCAAGTAACGTTAGGCTACTAAAAAGCTACCCAAAATAAATAAACCGGGTGATTTGTCCAGTCTGCTAAAATAGTTTTAAAATGATCCGTCCATAAGGCATTAAAAGGGCATCAACGTGGCCTTAAAATAACGTAATGGTTGATTAAAAAAATAAAGAAAAAATAATAACAATATAGAAAAACAGTCCCCAGAAGTTAACCGTTTCGTTTAAACCCAGTAAACACTCCCCCTAAATAAGAGTAAAACTACTAATGAGAACGTATAAAGCTACAAAAACAAACTCCAAATGTGGATTTGGTTTGGCATGAGCCGGCGACGGCGAGCCGCTGAACTCACACTACTCCGTGTGTAAGAACTGCGGTGCGGCGCACTAATGCTTGAACAGAAGAGAGGAGGAGCAGCTGACATGTGCTTCAGGAAGGGTCCACTGCAGGACTCCACAGACTGCCGACAGTTCAGACACCCGCGCAAGGACACGGAACCGCGCAGCGCGGGAATACGACCTCAGCTGCGAAATCACGAGCCTGGAGTGCACTTTAGTGCATCCTTCACATCAGACAGTTGTTTTCCATGAGCATTCAAGTGGCTCTATGAATAGCTGAGGTTTAAAAAGGCCATAGGAACAGGGGGAAATAAAAACATTAAGCAAGCCAGGTTTAAACTGCCAGCAAGCTGCAAGTGTGTTATTATGGGTCAATCTGAAAACAATGTCAAGGTCATTTTTCACATTTCTTTTTTCCATAAAGCCTTGATTTATTTATTTTTATTTGAGTCTGTCTGGGGTCTTGGACATATGCAAAATCTGTGGTCGAAACATGTTACCCATCAGTATAAAACAGCAACAACATGCAAAAATGAGAGAACCTCATTCAAATCAAATTCAAGATTTGACGTAAGAGCTCAGGTTAGCTTCAGTTAGGTTTGTTATGAGATCCACCATCAGGTTTTCATAATCAATGCTGGCATCTTGCCAAAGCAATAAAAAGTCTGAGTGGAGAGTCCAAAAACGCCAAAAGCTACCAGGTGTGCCAACCATTAAAATATTTCACCTCACTTTCTATCTCTAGAAATTTACACTTGGTAACTTTAGCCCCTTTCACACACGCGTTGATCCCTCGAGAGAGAGAAATCGCACCTCATAAGCAAACTTAAGACGCTGCTGAGACATTACATGTCACGTGTCTTTGCGGGATGTGTGTGAACGCACTCTCTGATTATGGAAAATCATGAACCAAAAATCAAAAGAACCCGGGTCAAATCCCAGGTCACTTTATCCGTGTATTTTCCAGAATCTCTGTGTGAAAGGGGCTTATGAATCTTGGTGGACTGCATTGCTATGTGATGGGGTACGCACATCACATTTACACTTGGCCACACATCTGTAAAGCCTTTATTTATTTATTTGATTTGAGATATTACTATAATTAAAGGTGGGGTATGTGATTTGCAAAACGGCTGGCAGATTTTTAAAATACACAACTCAAATGGTCCTACCTTCTTTGCTCCAATGCTGGCCCTGATTCGCGCGAGGGGGAGGGGGGGTATAGTACAACCGTTTGATTGACGGACTTACTGTCCAATGATTCTAGGTGGTCTTGGAAATGATTGGCTGGAGTTTTTCGAGTCCTGCCCGTTCCACAGATGATTAAATTGCTTAGTTTTCATTTCAGTGCTTCTAACTCAGTGGCTGTAAGTGGGTTATGAATAGGATTTCAAGAGATTTTGAAAAAATGGACAAAAAAGAGAATCACATACCCCACCTTTAAATAATAGATTCAAATAATAGATTTTTCTAAATTATAGTGTGGTGGCACATGTTTAATTGTCTTTTCACGAGTTCACAATTACATAGAGCATACATAGGTTAAGCATATTTGGCTTGCTGTCCGAGAGGAGGGCTCTGAGCTGAGGGTCCCAAACCCAGAGTGCCCCGTCCTCCCCCCCAGGTTGGGATGGGAATAGTTAGAAATGAGAAGATGGGGTGGTGGAGGGATGCTGGAAAACTGTCATAACAGACTCAAGTCTGCTGTATATAAACCTCTTATCTTGCTAATTGAGTTGATTAACTGAATTAACTTGAATGTGCTCCTCTCATGTTAGTTAGTTATCTGAACGTGCTCTTCCCGAACTTTGTTAATAAAACATAACATAAAGTAAAAAAAATAAAAAATAAAAACCTAACTCACCTTCGTCATTTGAATTTGAGGTAAAAAAAAGAACAGAAAAAAAAGATAGGAACGTTTCAGTTCACAGGTTCGTGAGATTCACCCAACGTTCTTTTAAGACCTTCTTGAGAAATGTTGTAATCAAAGGCCTTGGTCAATTGAGGTCTGAGTGATAAACTTCTCAGAGAGTAGAGAGACAATATGGTTTCACACAGGTGAAAATACTCAGTCTCTAGTTTTTTAGGCCATGGCCTGTCTTATGTAAGTGAACACATAAAACCCAACAATGCCTTTATTGTCATACAAAGTGGAAAAAGGACATGAATAGCAGGCCTTGAAACAAAAATCATATAATAAGAATATCAACAGATACTTTAGGTTTGATTCTGAAGTCACAATATAGTTTGTTGGAGGACCACCATTCATTAGTAAAACCAAGTGAATTATTTGGCCTGCCACCAATATTTACTGACAGTATAAGGAACTAAATACTTCAAATACATCATTACATCACATTTTAAAATTGATAACGCTTACTTCCCGATTCATTAGAAGGGAAGATTTATTCTTTGCAAACTGCATATTTGGCCAGTCACAAGATTCAGTCTCTTTTTTCTGTGTTCTTGTCAAAGGCGATGACTTGACCCAGACCATTGGGAAAATCAATCTTGTTTAAAAAGGCACAACGCGACAAACATTGTAAATCTCTCATCCAAATATCCGAGTGAGTTCATATGCACGACAAGTTTTCCATACTGTCATATTATTTGATTCAAGGATATTTTTCATCTTTGGAGACTTAAAAGCAAGGTAAGGTGTAAACTAAACACACACCACTGCGATTTCAAAGAAGAGGTCTCAATAAAAGCCTTAGACGACTTAATGTCATCAAGATATTTGCATGACGGCTTGAAAGAGTTTAACACTGAACAGTAACATACTAGATGTCTGGGTTTGACAGGTATCAGTCAGTGCAGAGAAAGACTTCAGATCAACAAAATCAGACAGCTGGGAATCAATATTGAGATACTAGTCGATTGTTCACTTAAACCCATTAAGACTGCTTGTTTACAGCTCGCTATTCTACATGTCTGAGTGAATTTTATGTAAACGGTAAACCTACTTAAATCTAAATCTAAGACAGAACTGGCACACACATGAATGCATGACGTAGGTTCTACGTGCTTAAGGTTGATGGGATCAACACACCCATCTCCTTGTGTGAAAATACATCACATTCCGCATTGCAATGCACTTTTCTCGTGACGGTATAACATCTGAAGCCTTATCACAAACATCTCCAGGCTGTTACCACAGTCAGGGTTGAGTAAGCTACTTTGTGTTTACATCAGAGTTTTCCCATTTGACTCTCTTGGCTGGTAATTTGAGATGTTGCTGTTGTCATGTCGTGTTAACAAAATTTTGAGTATGTGTTGTGCAATGGCTTCCGTCTTGCATGCAATGTTCTGGAAAAGGTCACTAGTGCTTCCAACATAATGGATACTCCCTTGATTACCCCCATTCCATGACCGCAGTGTTCTTAAGAGCCAGCTGTTTCCTATACTTGGAGCTGGGAACGTGTCTGATACCAATTCTTTACTACACTCTAATAAAAAATGGTCAGCCACTTGGGAAATCGTGTGGGCGGTATGACCAAAATCTTATATTGCAGTATGAGTAATTTTATTACAGTAACAGGAAGTCACAATACAGTTGTTGTTGCTGGAAATTCAACCCAGACTCTTAGATTTTTCACAATGAAAAAATAAATAATCTACAATATTTTTTATTGATTATTTATTTTAATGATATATTAAATTATATGATATAAATATATGTGTGTGTGTGTGTGTGTGTGTGTGTGTGTGTGTGTGTGTGTGTAAAAAGATCCAATTATAAAATAAAGTCTGGAATCAAATGCAATAACAGATTCACATTGTGTAACAAGTTAAAAACAAAACACAAAAATGCTAAAAGTCTTTACTGTAACTTTTTATCAATTGAATGCATTGAATAAAGGTGATAATTTCTTCTTTTTTTTTAAATAAAAAAAAATCTAAAACATATTTTGAATAGTAGTATTAGTGTACCTCACCAGGACTTTTTTCTATCACTTATTATTATAAATGTACATCTCAAAAAGTCAAAACATGAATACATTTCAAATATCACTGGGTGAGATTTGTTCAAAGCCGCTGTAAATAAATATAAGCCAATAAATGCACACCTGTGACTAAATATTGAATTCAAAATGTGCAAAGTTTTGTTGAGTTTGAGTTTTTTGAGGAACCAGAAGCAACCTACGGTAAAGTTCAGTTCAGACGCAAGTGGTTTGTCTCAATGTGTCAAAACTAAACTACTCCCATTATGTTGGAGATTGAGATTGGAGCCAATTGAGCTGCAGGTGACCAAGTTCAAATCCTGGCTCTTGGTCCTATCCTGATCCCACATCCCTCTCACTTCTGCTGTTCTCTCTCCAACTATCTGAACAAAAATGGCAACATAAAATCTGTTATATAAATAAAGAATAAATAAATTACTCCCATTATAAACAAAGCTATCTATTATGAAAGCACTCGTTTGCAATGAATTACACCACAGATATACCATGTAGCAGAAGCACCGGTTGACATTACACCTGACCTTGTAAATAAACTAGGTGAAATGAGAGAAACTCAGGCATGAATAAACTTGCTCTGCCCAGCCCTGTGACAAACGGTCAGCCAACCGAATTCATATACACGTACTCAAACATATTTGTAAGTGGTCCAGAAAAACCTGTTCGGCCACTGCACTGTGACACCTTAATATCTCTGAAATTTTGCTTATATGCTGGATCTATTTTTCTATTCTGTTCCCTGGTGCCTGTATCTCCTGCTTTCTCTCTTAACCACCCCCTTCTCCAGCCCCAAGACTAATTTGAGTTGCTGGAATGAGGCCAGTGCACAAAGCAAATGTATTGCAGACCAGCTAAGACCGAGTAGTTCCATAAAAAAACACAATAACTGCATTGCAGGCCTGCTATGACTTAATAGTCCCATAAAAAGAACAATAAATGCAAATGCTGATGATGACAGTCTATGCTAATACATAAAATTCAGACAGATTCTGAAATCTCTTAGCAGCTACAACTTTTGTTGTAGTTCTTATGCATTTTAATACATTTGATTTGTTTTAACCATGTTTTTATACATTAACCACATCCTTATCTGAACACATTGGGTTTTACAAGCACCGAGACCATTTTAAAATTCCTCCAAGATGCACACCACATGTTGTAGTGATTGTGAATCATTTCAGTTTCAAAAGTGATATCCATTTCTGAGATGTCATAGACAAAAGTCCATGTTGTTGTTTTTGTTTAAAGAAATTCATACTTTTATTTAACAACAATGCATTCAGTTGATCAAAAGTTACAGTAAAGACATGTACTGTAGCAGCACAATTGTTTTCAACATTAAAAATAATAAATAAGAGATCTTTCCTGAGCACCAAATCAGCAGAATGATTTCTGAAGGATCACGTCACACTATGGCTGATGAATATTCAGCTTTGCCATTACATATCTTTTAAGATACAAAACAGTTGTTTTAAATTGGAATAATATTTCATAATATTACTGTTTTTACTGTATTTTTGATCAAATAAATGTGATCTTAGAGAGCATAAGATACTTTTTTTATTAAATATCTTACCAACGAACCCCAAACTTTTGAAAGGTAGTGTACATGGCAGCAACACTGCTAAACTAAAAAGCATTTATTTTTGTGTTCCAGAGTGTACTGGAGTTCCCCCTCCTCATCCCTTGAAATCGTACATTATCATGCACAGCAAGATATATTTAATTTAGGTCAAATGTTATGTCATCGAGGGTCAGGTTGTTGCACGGGGGTGCCAGTGGGAAAAGGCAAATGAAAACACACACACAGCACTCAGAGATATGAGAATAACGCAAGGAAATGACATCATAGTCATCATAGGATTACCTAACATGCCATGTAATTGAGGACATGTGTGGCACGGCATTGAAAGTGCCAAGTTTTGGGGTGCCTTTTAAGCTTGACCTGGGGGTTCTAGTTTTTGTCTTGGATACTACACAAACAAAAGTCTGATGTCATGAAAGACCCTCCCAGACGATTACAACTGGTGGTGAGAAGCCAAACAGCGTTGCATAACTAAGACTGAATAGTTATCATGCACGGGGATACTTATGATTCAAATTAGACTGGAGTCTGAATCCTGTCCAGACCTTCTAATGAAAGCCCTACGCTGTCAACCATGTAATGCAGTCCTCCACAAGTTTGTACTTTAATATCCTATAGGCAGGCTCAGACAGAACCTGCAGATATATATTTAATATATAATAAATGTAATATATACAAAACCTTTAATATATTATTATTAATTTAATATGCTATTATGTATATATATATTAAATGATGTAATATATTTTGATGGACGATGGAAGAGATATGATTATTCATAATTGAACAACAAGTCTGGCATCAGTGCAAAAACAGCTTCACAGTATGTAATACCAGAGTCAAAAACAAAACAAAAAAAAAGTCTTAACATGAATAAATTACAAATACGACTGCATGAGCTAGATTCAAAATATTTATATTTATTTATATATATATATATATATATATATATATATATATATAAGCTGAATAATGCACACCTTTGACTAAAAGTCAGTTCAATTCTAAAGGCAAATTTTTTTACATTTCCCAATCACTAATTTTGGAGGAAAATATAAGGAATTTTGTGGAGCAAAGTTAAAGGTGCCCTATAATGGTTTTTATTTTATTGTATAATGTTTTCTGGGTTGCCCTTATAATGTTAGTATGTTTTTTAGATAAAAAATAATCATAATTTAGAAATAAAAGGCATTTTTCCTAGCCTGATTTTAGCCCTGAGCCCAAACGCTCTGTTTCAAGGGGCGTGTCTGCTGTGTGTAACCGGCCTCTGCTGTGATTGGCTGACATGCTTGCATATGAAATGAAATAGCTACGTATTACATGTGAAACTCTCTCGAATACTTTTACTACAGATATACGTTTTTACTATTACAACTATCGAGATTAACGAATCGTGAGATGTTTTTAAAGTATTTAGATCTATTCCATCACATTAAATGTTGCCGTGATGAGCATTGAGCAAACAGATGACAGTGTGTTGATCGCGAGAATAAAGATCTTATCATTGCAACGCAGTTTCTGCACTCTCTCTAATGCTTTCACCAATGCAAACACGATGATGTAAATACAGTATTGAACGATTTTGAGAGAAAGATTACCTGTCTGACCTTGAACAATTACACATTCAGAAAGTGTTGCTTGGTAGCTCGATCGATATAAAAGGCCAGCTCTGTATTGGCCCAAGTTAAGGAAACAGTCTCGTCTGTGAAATGTTTGGAAATTTCCAGAGAAAATAAAATGAACCCATTGTTTCTTCAGAGGCTCGGATGAAGGAAGTAAATACTTTTGTGTTCATTTGTACATCCAAACACTGAACAACTTCCATGCTTCGGCTGCGCAGTTCCGCCTGTCATTGAACATGGGCTGGCATATGCACATTTTTGGAGTTGTACATATAGAGAGCCTAAGTCCCGCCCCTCCGCTTCCGGCTCATGGGACCTTATTTCAGAAAAAAATATGCATGGTAGTCAATGGGGCCCTGAATTACACATATGATGTTTGTCAATTTAAAAGATAATTATGAAAGTCAAGAAAGTCGCAGTTTGTCATAAAACAGGAGAGTAACGTTTAGTTTTATGTGAAAATCGCTCAATGAACTACATCTCTCGTCTCCAACCGTACGTCACCAAGCTCGTGTGTGTGCAGTCTGGTACAAAACACACAGGCATGACGGCGTAATGTTACGATTATAACGTTAGACTATAGAAAACATGACAGACGTTAGCTTAGCTTCATTCATTGAGAGAAAAGGTATGCTGTCTCATGCGCACCTTTTGGGTTTTGTAGTCTTTGTAATTACGTATTTTCACAGTCTTATACCTCGACAGTTTTACATCAAACTGCGACTTTCTTGACTTTAAAATGTATCTTTTAAATGGACAAACATCATATGTGTAATTCAGGGCACAATTCAAACGGGATCAAAATATTTGTTGTCTCTCCCCATAGACTACCATACAATATTTTTCCAAAATAAGGTCCCATGGTGGTTAACCGGAAGGGGAGGGACTTAGGCTCTCTATTAATGATCCCGACTGTTGCGTCACAGTCGGTGTTATGTGGAGATTCGCCTATTTTTCAGGGGTGTTTTTCAAAAACGAGATTTAAGAAAGAAGGAGTTAACAATGGTGTTTGAGACTCACTGTATGTCATGTCCATGTACTGAACTCTTGTTATTTAACTATGCCAAAATAAATTCAATTTCACATTCTAGGGCACCTTTAAATATAATAAAATGTAGAACTCAGAGTACTACAAGTTTATTAGCTTATAGTATCGTTATCATTATTATTTATATAAAATATTGAAATAATAATTAATATAAAATATTGAAATAATTTATATAAAATATTGAAATAATTTATTTAAAACATTTAAATAATAAAAATTAAAACGCAAGTGTTAGGAAATGCGTGGAAGTTTTTTTTGAATGATTCTGCCAAATTCAAATTTTCATGTTAAGTCTGATTTAGAACAAACCACAATGGAGATGTTGTAAACAAGAGACGGATACAAAAGAAACAAGTCTGATGTCACTAACATACGTGTGTACTCTAAAATACACAAATATTGCTGACCTCAAGATACAGCAAACTGATAATCATGCAAATATTTTACTGGTCAAATACTGTAGTGTACTGGATTGAATAGTTACGTACATAAGGTAGCCTAGTTAAAATTCAGGTCACCATCTTCCTTGTTTCACTCAAATAATAATTAACTAATTTCAAATTTTCAGTTCCTTTCTTAGACACAGATATTTATTGTTACATCATCTGAAAGTCAGGTCAGGTCTGACTTCAGGTCATTTTCTTCACTAGTCTAGTCCTATTATTTGGCCGAAACAGGCAGATCAAACAATGCAGTTACCCATTCTGAACATGAATCAAACATTAATAAAAACTCAAACTCTGGCACGGTTTGAATATTAATCATGTTCTGTTAGTCATGCACCATTCAGAATACTCCCCCTGTTGGAGATACTGCATAAGATGGATTGAAACTAAAGTGAATGTTTTTCTCAAAATGAGGGTCCAGTCTAGCGGTGGGGGAAAAAATCGATTCTGTTCAGTATCGCGATATTTTGCACACGCAATTATATCGATACAGTAGCGCAAAGTATCGCAATATTTAATTATAAAATGATCTGTTTTGCTTTCGGGTTTTCTCCATTGTTTTTCTCTGAGTTTACTCTGATAATTTACATTCGCGTATTACATCCACAAGGAATCACTTGTTGCGGTGCTTTGTTGTTGTGCATTCAACAGGAAATTCAAATGAAAATTTAGATGCCAAGTATCAGTTTAGCATAGATATATTTCCACTCGCTGAACACTAAATGTCACACCAAGAGATAAATGTGGATTTTAGCATGCTGGTGGATGAACAGATGAGGTTAAACGCAGGCCTGTGGACGTACCTTCTGGGCTGAGAGCGCCGGTCATCGTCAGCGCTGCCTGCCTCCTATAGGAAGAGAATGAGAGAAAGAGAGATACAATGGTCAGACCTGGAGTACATTCAAGCAGATTACAGTGGTCAAGCATGAAATCCAACCCACTCAATTTACAGTAATTGTACTCCTACCTGTATCTCTATCTGCAACGATAGGCTGATAAAGTGCTATTTTTTCCCATCAAACTTTAGCATCAGCCAGCAAGTGACAGGAAACTACAGAAATTACACACAAATTCTATTCCCCAGTGTTACAAATACTGATTCTCCACTTTTTGACAGATTTTGTATGGCTTTTCCTATAATAATAATAATAATAATAATAATAATTCATAATTCATAATTATTTTCAAGTTTAGCAAAAACAAACTGTGAACTGCTGAATGAAAAGACACCAAGTTCCTATGATATGACTACTAGAAAATAATGTAGTAATTATAATAATAGTTATTAATATTCAATTCATATTCCTTTTTCAGATACAAATTAAGACGCAAGTCATACACACTATAGCCTACTGTTCAAAAGTTTTCGGTCAGTAAGCTTTTTTCATGTTTTTGAAAAAGGTCTCTATGCTCATTAAAACAAATAATTCAGTAAAAACAGGAATACTGTGAAATATTACAATTTAAAAAAGAGTTTTCTTTTTTAACATATTTTAACATCTTTATAATTAACATTCTTGGTGTGAGAGGGACTTTAAACTATATTACGAATTATGTACTACCATATCTGTACTATTTTCACTATGCAGTATATGTACACTGTGCAAAATATGAATTTATTGTGAGGCTTGACAATAAACAAACTATTTGAGGTTAATTAAATGTTATTTTTAAAACAACACATTATTCAAATATTTTTTGTAGTATGCAGGATGTTTCCTAAACAATATCCACCACAATTTGAACATCATTTGATTATGCAAAAGGTTAATATATTTTAAAATATAACATGATCACTGTGTTGAAAAAAAAACATGTAAAAAAAAAAAAAAAAAAAAAAACCTTGTAAAAAAAACATGATCACTGTGTTGACATGTTGATTTGCTGCTCAAGTAACATTTCTTATTATTATCAAAGTTGAAAACAGTTGTGCTGCTTAATATTTTTGTGGAAACATGATACATTTTTCCCCCCAGTATTCTTTGATTAATAAAAAATTCAAAAGAACAGCATTTATTTGAAATAGAAATCTTTAACATGATACATGGCTTAACTGTCACTTTTGATCAATTTAATGCATCCTTTAATTGTGAACAATCAGGACCATTATAAAGATGAGGACAGGCACTCAACACACATCATTATTACCCAGCAAAATAGAGGGGGATGTTTATTCAAAACACCTTCTCCATCTGCATTCTCATTAAGAATGAGAATCTTTTGTCTACTACTAATGACGCGTCTAGCCGTCTTATCAAGCGGCTCGCACATCCCTGTCTTCCAGTGATTGATATCTTGCAAAACTAAACCTTCTCACTCACTCACTCACTCACACACAGATTACTGCAAAGCTTCAGGCTTCCTCTGCCTACAACGATAGGCTATGTTTAATCCAGGCTGCCTGTTTCAGTAATCCCAATCCCAGAGTACTTTCTCTCAGGGATCAGGCACCCATGCTGCATATGGACGTCACAACCCAGTGCTTCTAAACAACACTGTTTATGGTAAATAAGAAGTAGTCAGGCACAATTCACACTACAATAACCATATGCTAAATGCAAAAATATGCTTCACCAGCAAACAAGTGTGACATACGCTGCACTTGCAGGGCAATGAAAAGGTGTCTGTGTGAGTATATTGTAAGTACTGTATATTGCTTTAGTAATATGAGAATGTACAACAATGTAGGCCTAACTCTTCACTTCCAATATATTTCAATAGATACATTTGAGAAAATGGCTAATTTGCTTATCTAATACCAGCTCTCAGCAAATAAAGTTTGCATACAGACATGTATCACAACTGGCGTCAAGCATGGCGTACTAATAAGGCTCGCTGGGATAGGTTCACTGAGGACTTTGTCTGGAAAACCTTGAGGCATCTCACAAGATGACTCACATGGATGCCTCAATGGGGTCACATGACGGGCAGCTGGTAATGGGGGGCGGGGGGGGGCAATAATAACCCATCTTGACTTATTATTTCATCAGACTGCCAAAAGTTAAGACATTTTAAATATATATATAGTCTATATTTTAAATTAAGCTTTTATTTATGAGATAGACTAATAACCAGGTAATGGCACTCACTGAATTGAATGTGCAACTTATAATAAATATGGTCAAGTAACATGAAAGTAGCACAAGCAAACTAATATTTTAAGTGTGTATTTCTGCATCTTATATTGTTTCAAATATGTACTATATGAAGAAAAATATATAGGCTATAATGTGCAGTATATACTGCATAATAATCTGTTCTAAAAAAACTCAAAACTCTCATATATAAATACTCATTCCAATTGAAAATGAAAAGGATGGATTGGGGTTTAAATATTGGAATTTCATGGTGAGAGTCACTGAAAATTGCTTCGTGTGGACCGTAAGACACGACAAATCATGACGTGAGCTTTACAGAACTAACCCACTTTTCATGCACCATCACCCCCTTGTCATCAACAAACGCATTCATCTCAAGTAAAACTGTGTTGTCCACATCTCAAAATAGTGGCTAGACATATGGGTATATGTTCAGAATAGTATACAACTATACTACGCTTAATATTTCTGCAGTATACAATGTGAATACATATAAATAAATAATTACAGCCACAGTTTTACCATCTCTTTCTTTGACACTTTAACATTTGTTTAATGTGCATAAGCACATTAAAGAGAGAGTTGTCAACAGGCACAAGTAAAAGATGAGACAATCCATGATCAGTCTGTGCAACACAGGCAAACATTACAAGTGTATGAGATATGGCTGCTGTACCACAAATCTTGTCCTGGTGGTAATAGTGAATTTGTGAGAAAACATTCAGAGAAACTGGGAAGTGGTGTGAACACACAGGGCTGTGCTAGTTTATCAAATTGCAAAAGTTGTTGAGACAAATAGTCACTGGACTACATCAGGCCAAAGCTTCCAAAAATTCTAACCAGTATTTGTGATACCTAATATAGTTTTAAAACAGTAACATAAAAATGTTTGTGTCCTTTCGCCATATTTCAGGTAACGTTATTCCTAAAACATTTCCTCCAAAAACAGAATTTATAGTATTGACCTGTCTATATAAATTTAACAGGCAACAGAAAGACAGGGTACAACAATAAAGAGTATTAAGTCCACTCCAGATGTCACTGTACACGTAACGTTACAGCAGCTAGCAACTAGCTCAACTAGCTCACAAAACTATAGTAATAAAAAATTCCGCTTTGCTCACTAATAGCTGGCCAACCTCAATAAAGTGTCGTTTTAGTGCTTTTAAAATAACATTCAAAAATCATGAAACTACGAACGCTTGTACAGAACAAAGCGAGACCGGCTAGTTGAATGTCTACCACTGATAAGCTCAGTATAGTTCTACGCATGCGCAGTGAACACCCAAACTGCCGCTACAGCTCGGACATGGATAAGATCATTTAATAAGTAGAGAAAAACTGGTGAAATAGGTAAGAGACTCACCGACACGCACGGACTGGAGGTTGTACTAGGGGTTGGCGACCGTTGTACGATGACCAGCGCCATTAAGGTCCAGGAACACAAGATGTAAAAGAAGGTAGCTCCGAAACTCACATCATTTGGTGCCGTCGCACATAGGAAGATGTGCAACGTCTTTGAGCTCGCTCAGTTCTGTTCGCTCTGCGCATGCGCATGCGCGATGCGTTCCAGCTGTCAAACCACTAACAGTACTAAACAGTAACCTAATAAAGGGGTGAGGCGTCATACCGCTCGTGTTAGTAATCGGATCGCTCTCTAAATCCTTTAAATGATGCGTTGCCATGGAAATAACGTCATAGTTACATCCACAAGTTTTGTGGATGCCAGCTGAATGTAACTATTTGAAACAAATTTCTTCTCATTCTTTGAAACATGAGTGTTGTAAGAATTGAGCAAGCTGAAGCATAATCGTCTAAACAAGCTTTAAAAGACAAAAATATGAAACTAGAATGTAACCTAATGTCACGTAAATAGCCTAAGCTTTATTTTGCTAGTTGAATTTGTTTCCAGTTTTCCAATTTTTGAGGCAGAGCACTTAATTTAATGCTTTTTTATTATTATTTCTATTAAAATGTTTAAAATTAAATGTGGGAGAAGGTATTGTGATGGTGGATGGCACAATACAGGCCTAAGTATTTTAATACACAACATAGCCTACAAACACACTATTTTTATTTTATTTTATTCTTTCAATGCACCTGGTAGAGTACCCACAGTATTTATATACTTTTATTTAAAGTATTTCTGAACTACTTTACAGAAGATAAATATGTGAAATATTAAATCAAAGTTTGAAACATGCAGCTTAAATAGGCCTCTATATTTCCCCTTAAACAATAATAACCTAAAATAACCTAAACATGTCCATATTATTGATCAGCTGCTCTAAAACAGAATACCTTCACAATGAATGTGTGATCTCATTTCACAGCTTCATTTAAAATCTTTGAACACTTGGACACAAGCTATACGTGATTACCTCCTTCATTGCAACATTTAGGAAGCTGTGTTCAAGTTGACAGTAAACACTCCACACCTATGACTGATGCGGTCATGTTTCAAAGGGAGCTATAGTCTGTCCCTAACCATCCTCATTAAGACAGAGAACCTGTTCCCCACAGTCACAACAACCTGATGACAAACACCACAGTATTAAGAGGATGGTAGTTTGCTGTCACAGTCTTCTGCTCTGAGCCTGGCAATTTCACGAATAAAGAATACAAATAAAACCGGCTCTCGATACGATACACCACAAAGACTTGCCATCCTAGTCACAGATGAGTCAGCGTGACACGCTTCAACAATTTGTCCTTTTCCAAACTCTGATATGTCTCCCATTATGTTGTGTGGGTTGCAATATTTTATGTACAGCTGTGCTCTGCTATTTCAACCTTCACACTCTGCTCTTACCGATGGAATTTAAAATCAGTAAAGATTGGCCACCATGGCCGAGGTGTGAAACATCCAACACTATTGGTTTCATTGTCTAATCCCTGTATAATCGAGTAGAGTATGCATAGTTGGCTTGCTGTCTGGAGGGCTAGATTATCTGAACGTGCTCCTCCCGAACTTTGTTAATAATCAATAAATGATGTGATGAAGTGAGTAAGCAGTCAGACATAAAACACAGCACAGAAAATTCACGAAAAACACTATAATGTAAAAGCCTGGGAGTTTTAAACAACATTCTGAACATGGCAGCATCCGTGAAACCCCTGGTTGAAATGAGTCAAGAATTCCACAGACAGACGGCATTGGGTGGGAGTGCTCCCGTCACCCATGTGTCATATGATGCGTATGTACGGAGGAGGGTGCTATTTCCAGGGCCTAAATAGAAGGGCCTTGATCATCAGTGCTGATTGTTTTATCCACAGCTTTCTTTATTTTATTTAGAAAAACTAATGCAAACCAATTCAGATTTGCACCGAATATTTTAATCTGGTGGAGCGTACTAAGTCTCTAGGCCTTACGGTTTGGTCTGCACGATCAGTTTTACAGTGGAATAATAATTATAGGAAAAAAATTATAAAATCCATTAAAATATCTGGGCTACAGATTATTAAACCCACCCATTCAATCTGAGCTCCATCCCCCATAGCATCCCAGCATATATAACATCAGTATGCTGGTGTTTTAGAGAGCTTGTGGCTAAAGACCACAGCCAACAATCAATGCAGACTCATTCTGTCAGAGAAAACAAGCAGTCAGCCGGAGACACAAAACTTATTGATCAGAAATGGGGGGGGGGGTGATTTATGGATTCATTTCTCTGAGTTATTACTTTCAGTGGTCTAATGTCTTATTGGTTGTTTAATGCATTACTATTCCTCATATTTTCTCAATACAGTTAAAATCCCATACCATGAGTTTTTTATTATTATTATTATTGTCAAACAGTAAAATAACAACCACAAGAATACACAAGGAAATGAAGAAGCATTGTCTCCTACTTCATGATGTCTTTAATGCTCAAATGTTGTTTTGCCACATAGGCACATCTCACATTTTGTCTGTTATCACATGCGTGCCGCTGTCTGCATCTGTCAGTGACCGTATCTCTGTCCCTGTGTGGATTAGCAGGGACTGGAGAGCAGGGAAAATAAGATTGAGATTAGGGAACACTGACTATCAGGGTTTAAGACAGACAGACAACAGCAATCATGGCTTTTAATTAAAGTTCGACTCGGAGGGCTTGGCTCGGTGACAGTGAAAGGGGGGATGAGAGGGGTCGAGTAAGAGAAATTGCTCCTTGGGGATTCGCAAAAATTCGAATACTCCCTTTCAGACGACAAAAAATATTTTAAATGAGAGAATTAAATTCAAAGGAAGCAGAACCACTTCAGATGCAGTGGACATATTCCCTGGAGTAGCATCAATAACCACTTCGTTATTTTTGTGATATCAGTCCTCCTAGTGTTAAATCCTGTTTAATCTCATTTGAGATGTCTCATATAACAGCAGCATTTCTGATGCAATGGAATCATATCAGGATTCATGCAGAGACTCCACTAGCACTACTGAGTACAGAGCACTAGTCCTTCTAGTGGTGATATACTGGAATTGCAGCATGTGTAGAGTCCTGTCATTAAACAGATAAGATTTCTTGAGTGTAATTGAGTTTGTACTTATAAAAACATTAAATCCACGTGATACAATACAAAAGTCTCTAATATTGAATAAAAGCTTATAACAATTGAGGAAAGCATAGAAAGCTCTATTTTAATATCTTTAGTGCATATGTCAGTCCCATTGTTTTCTGGCCAATGCATTTCCGCATTATTTGCTGTTTGCTCCTGATTATTGCACATATTTTTTTCATAATATTCATAATCGTAGTTTTACAGAGATTGCAAGTTAGGATTTCCATTTGTATGTAGGTACCAGAATTGAGAGATTTACCATGATAGGCTACTTATTTGTGTACAAAGCATCCAAAAAGACAAAAACCTGAGATTTGAATCCTGCTTAATTGATATCAACAGAACACTTTAGGTATTTCCATGACATTCAACATGTTGGACACTTGCTTGGAAGTCACTTTTAATAAACCACTATTTAAAGGGGTAAACAATTGTTTACATTCCCATTAATGGTTTAAAAGTTGTGGGTCCAACACAGAGATCCATAAAGTTCATGTTTCTTTTTCTGTCAGCAGTCATGAAATTCTGTTAGAAGTCAGGGAGAGGTGTTCTTCACTCCTGTTTCTTCTCAAGCAGCGAGCTGTAGCGCCCGGGGGAGTGTAAACAACAGCCGCGAGGACGAGAATCACAACGATGATCATCAAACTCAATCCCACCGTCAGACCTGTGAAGGCATTTACTCTTTTAATATTATGAGATAAGTTTTCAGAACCATATAGGGGCAATTCTTAGACCATGGAGTATGGGCACTTTCATGTCCTTTGATCATATTTTATAAAAAAACATTTAATTTACAAAAATTCACACTTTCATAGTTAACTTTACAATGAAAGTACTTTTTACCGTAGTCTACGATGATTTTTTTCACCTTTTTAAAGGGATACTTCAGGATTTAGCATTAAGCTTTGTATTAGTAGAAAACCTGTAGTATTTTTGAATTACCGCGCTTTCCACCCTCATATCCCCCTGAGACGAGAGATTTGTGTATTTTTTGTCTGGAAAATGTTTTTTTTTCCAGAGGCTAAGACTACAGCCAGTAGTAGGGACTGTCCCGCACATTCTCAACCCGCCCGGGTGGGATCTCACTCACAGAATGTACACATAGTGTCAGCCATCTTTTTTTTTAAGCTAAGCTAACAGGCTCTTGTTCTGTGGAGAAAGCGGAGTAGTAGGAAAAAGCTGAGTAGTAGGGGTTACCATCCTTTTTTTCCGGACATGTCCGGCCGTGGAGGGATTCAGCTTTTGCTTTCTGCAGTCGCCATTTACATGCACACCTTTTGTTTCAATCTAACTGAATTCATTCTGATTGGTGAATCTGAATGTAGTGTTTACATGAATGCTAAACAAGTGATCGATTCGGTTGATGTGCGTTTTAACATTGCTAAGAAAATTCCCGCTCCTCCGTGAGAGATACGAGACCGGTGAGTAATCAGTTGATCAGTAATCACGCCACCGGCCGCGCGCCGTTCTCCCGCGGCCCTCAGTCTCATCCTGCTCGCCACAGTAAACATGATGAATGGCGACTGTATAGAACATCAATTGAGTTTGTAAATAAATAGATTTTTTTAACATAAATAGATGTAAATAGAAGTATGTTGCATGCATGCAATGCTAGCTACCAATTCATATCTAATCTGTAATAGGCCTACTAGCTTAAGATTTTTTTTTTTTTACAAAATACTGCAGGATTGCCATTTCCACCACCGTCATTTCCAACACATTACCTTCTTGGTTGGACAAAGGTGAGGTGGAAATGACATTTATGCTTACAAGGTGCAATTCATTGTGTGGCTACATATGTATATTTTATTTATTGTAATGTACAATGCTAATTATTTTATTTTCTACAGGCACGTCCATTCATTGTCATTTCCACAACACCCAGTCATTTCCACCACCTCATAACTTTTTTTTTTAAATATTTACAAAATTCTAATCACTCATTAAAAAGTTCTGCATAGTTTATGGGATAATGGTCCACTTAATGTAATAACACAAGTAGTTATTTTTCTGAAATGTATCTAACCAATCAAATATTATATTTCAGGTTGTGGTGGATGTAAGCTTTGTGTTTAGGCCTCATGACAATTAATTTACTTAATCCACAAATCTATGGTAATTGCAATTGTATAAACTGGTAGAACTATGTGTGAAAGTGGTCTTACACTGTTAAGAAATTATGTATATCATAATATTTTTAAATAATAATCAAATATTTACATGTTATGGAAATTACATTTGTTCAGTGCGGATCGGAAAATAGATGTAAAAAAAAAACACACACCAATTTGTCCTATAGTGTAAGTGCGTTCTCTTATCGATCATTAAACTACTAGTTATATTTAACTGTTAGACTGTGAATATTTTAATTTGAACACTTTTTTCTCCCTCAAGTTCACAAGGCCAAAAGTGCCTGTAGTTGAAGAACCACTGACCCAGAGTGAATGTAAGTTCTTAGAACGTTCTAGTTAGAACGCAAAGCCTGATACACGAGGAGTCACGAGAATGACAAACGACAAAAGATGTGCCCCCGCCACGTCTACAGCGTCAACTATCTTTTCTTTTCTTTTTTTTTTATCATGAAAACAAAGCACGGTGTGCTTTTCTTTACCTATATGTTGTTGTCCAATGACATTCGCAAGTCGGTCCATGATTTTTCAGGAGATTTCACGATCCAGTTCGATGGATCCAGTCCTGAAGACACGCAGACAGAGTTGGTCACGTGATTGTTAAAGTTTAGCTACAGATTCGATTCAAATTGAGCAAAATTATCAAATTAGATTGCAAGCAGTGTCATTTGTAATAATTTCTTATGTATTTAGTTTTGGTACTTTTCTATATAGTCATTATTTCTGTAAACGTCATCAGCAGAAGTGCAGACGTAAAGATGGCAGCACTGAATTCTGTTAATGATTTTGATTGTTTGCTCTTGCATAGAACAACTCATCAGATCTTCTTGAATTTATTGTTCAGTTTATTTTTTAATCTGTTTTTACTTCTAAAAATTTTCCCTAAATGATCAACCATAATTTTAGATAAATAAATAAATAGATAGATAGATAGATAGATAGATAGATAGATAGATAGATAGATAGATAGATAGATAGATAGATAGATAGATAGATAGTAATTAATGACAAAATAATTTTTATTTTTGGGTGAACTAACCCTTTAACATGAAAAGGTAATGGGTAACAGTAGCACTAATATAAAATGTACAGCATGTGTATATCAAACAAACCTCTTGCACTCTGCAATCTCCATGAGATGGCGCCACTTCCTAGATGATGACAGTGCAACAGTTGTGAAATGCGTAGACCTGAAGCAGTAATTGCAAACTAACTAAAGGTATGTTAAAAGAAATGCCAAATTTTAAAGATTTATAACTTTATCATCATATTTTCCAATTTATCCAGATTGTTCATTGATATTTTAACTAATCCGAGACCACCATATTTTTAACCTGAGTCCACCATAATCTCTCTCTCCCTTTCATAATGTGTCTTTACTCTCAGCACCTCAGTCTATAAAGAGAAGGTGGATGGAAGTTAAAATTCTGAGCCTTCTGGAAACAATTATAATACAGTGTATTGAGAATCGAGAGGGAAAGGAGGAGATGGAAGTGTGTGTGTGTGTGTGTATTTGTTGAGATAAGGAGGCATTCTTTGCGCACAAAATGAGTTCATTAGGCAGTGGGCTGCAATGAAGAAACCCAGTTGCTTTTGATAAAGGGGATGCAACTGGGGAGGAATGAAAGGTTTCATTTCCTGTCTTGGCAAGGCAACATATCACCCAGATCAGTTAGTGGCAGGGCAAAGGCTGGGTGACAGACAGGAGAATAGAATAGAGGAAGAGGAGGAGAGAAATACCAGGATTCAAGGTGCTAATACAAACAGAGAGAAAAAAATATCTGACTTATATGGAGAAAATACACACAGTTCACAGATCAAAGATAGGTTTCTATAAATGGAAATATTGCAAGTTTATAGGCCTATATAAACATGAAACATCAAAGTCACCATGTGCAAAATCGACAATTCTTATTTTTATGGAATATTGCAGGATTTATAATCAATTATCCGTGCAGTGGACATCATCATTGTGTTTACTGGCGCGAGGGTGGGACGACCTGTCACTCACATGACATCACATTCAATTTCACAGCACTACATTTTATTTCTCGTCAAGAACTTCGGTTTCAGGCCGTACACAAAAAATCAACAAAAAGTCACATAACACAGACAGGAATGAGTTACAATAATTAAACCACATGTTTAATGTGAAATGTGTGCTGTTTTTAATTTAAAAAAGTTTCAATAGGCCTATAGTAATTTCCACCCACTACATGCAATCTGATTTCGCTAATTAAACCTACATGTTGCTCTGACATTCTCTGATTGTGTTTCTTGTTTGCTGTTTATACGTTGCACATTTGTAGCTTGTTCGGCACATGGTAGGCTATAACTGCCTGTGACGTTTATGAGGTATGATGTGATCTCACCATTAAATATTCCAAGGCAAATTCGGCTTTCATATTCCGCCAACATTTTTAAGGGTCACTAACACACAAAATAAAACAAGTATTAAGTGGTTTAGAATGCAACCATTAAAACCAGCATCATAAATGTAACACGCGTTTGCTGCCATTCGTTAAACAGATTACAACACTTTGTCTTGCGTAGAACATTTTAGAATTTTTTTAATCTTTGATGACTGAATAAGTGAAATTCACCTTTATTTCACAAGGTGGTAATGTTTGATACAAAATAGGCCTAATGAAGGGACGTTTTACTCATACCGCAGGCAGAAACAAAAGAATAGAAAGTATAATCAGCAACACTTCAAATGACTCAGCGATTTACTGCAGAGCAAGTAGGCTACTGATCATCACAATCAAATATTAATGCCACTGTCACTTGATGGTGGATCTGGTGAAGAAGCTGTCAGCTATCAAAATATAGACTTTGAAGGTGTTGAAAATTATAGTTTTGAGAATATGTTTGAGCCAGATGCTGAATGTAGGCCTACTTGGAAATGAGCTCTGACGAGGACAATGATGATGATATAAATAAAATATCTGCTCAAACTCAACCTGTCCACGTTTCAAAAGGTAACAAAATATGAGATCCACCTGTGTTAGATATAGGCTAGATCCGTGTCGTTGTCGCTAAAATACCCAAATCTATGTAATGATTGGCGAAACATTCATGCATTTAAGGGTTAAAAGCGATAGGTTTATATTTATTTTTGTTTTAAAGTTTTGTGTATGATCGATATGAAAAATGTCTGTTGCAATGGTTACATTCTCAGTTGAACGCGATTTCCATTGGTTGTTGTTTTTTTCTGTCAGGATGTAATGTAAATATACATTTATATATATTAGGCTATATTAGTAGTAGCCTACATTTACTGGTATAGGTAAAAACTCTTGCAGTTGAACATGCTCCCTGCTTTTAAGTGACCCATGACAAGTCCCAATTAAAAACGTATCTTTTTAACCTTTTAGTTAAGTGCATTGTACATTGTAGATATAATTTAACCTCTTTTAGTTTTCACTATTTTAAATTCTTTCTACACTGTCCTCACTATACTGTTAGGTGAGGGGGGTATGTCTAAGGGTGTGTGGTCTTACTTTTATATAGGCTATGCTTTATACATGAATGTCTTATTGTTTTAGTTAACTGTGAAGCACTTTGGGCAACAACGTTGCTATTAAATGTGCTATATAAATGAATAAAAGTTGAAGCTGAAGTGTTGTCAGTATAAAACTGAGGAAAGTAACTTTTTTGAGCTAATATCAGTGTGGAAGGTCAAAATGATAGGCTTACAGAATCACAGAACAAAAACATTAAAGCAAAAATATAAGCAGAGTGGGCGTGTGAGAGCAGCCGGGCAGATAAAGAGATGGTGTGATCGTTGCAGGGGAGAGAGGGAGATGTGACAGGGTGTTTAATATAGATCCTCTAGTCTGATAAAACTGACAGGAGGTTCCCATTCCCAGAAGGGACTATAGGAAATTGCCAAAATGAAAAACAGAGAGAGAGAAAAAGAGAGAGAGAGAGAGAGAGAAGGGTTACGTGACTGACACTGTATTTATTCTCTCTCTCTCTCTCTTTTATTTAGAATTCTCTAGAATTTGTTACTTTGAAAGTATTCAAATATGTTTTTTGTCCAAAAACATGCTTGATATGATTGTACAACTTGTGAAAGCTGTAACTCAACAACACTGTGTTTGTATCCGAGTTCAGTTTGTGTGAAAGCAGAGTATTTATTCAGTCTCTGGGTTCAGAGGCCCAGGCTTCACATACAATGTTTAAATTAGTCCCTGATGACAGAAACTTAGCGTTATGCTTGTCACATAGGCCTAACTGTTATTGCACATTCAGAATTTGAGATGCATGTGACTCTCAGTGAACCGAAAACAACAATTTGAATCTCGAGTTCTTGCCCAGTATTCAAGATTCTCAATGCAGTTCATTTATCATGAATTATATAATCATTTACAATCTAAAAAAAATAGATTTAAAATAAATGTTTTCTATTTGAATCTATTTACAGCATCATTACTGCAGTCTTCAGTGTCACATGATCCTTCAGAAATCATTTCTTATTATTATCAATGTTGAAAACAGTTGTGCTGCTTAATAAATCTGTGGAAACATGATTTTGTTTGACCATATAATTACCCGATGAACAGAAAGTTCAACAGAATAATATATATTTGAAATAGTTAGAAATTGAATTTTTTTGTAACATTATAAATGTAATACTGTAACTTTAGATCAACTTAATGTGTCCTTGATTAAATATTTAACAAAACAAATGAGTATTTATTAATTTTCATAAATTATTATTATGAAAGACAACATAAGATAACATCTGAATGGACTCTATTAACTTGGTAATATTTAATAGTATGTTTAAAGTTTATTAACACAGAATAGAATAACTAATAATATATTAATAGAAAAATATAACCATTTAAAACACACCAAAATGAAGTAATTTCAGCATAAACCATGGTGTGAAAATTAGATTTATCATTTAAGATGTTAATGCAGCAGGATTATTTCCATTGGTTTGATAATGTATCTCTTAAAGCAGAAAACGGTTATGTGGTTCACTGTGGAGTGTCTCCTCTAGGGAATTAGGAAGATGACTGAATACAAGGAGAAGCTCTGAGAGAAGCGTGTGTATATGTGTGCAATCTGCTCCTTAGAACGCCTGTGAGCAAAACCGAATTTATCTGTGTCCAAACCCCACCAGATAACTGTCTCTCAGGGTGGAGTGTGGAATAAGTGGGTTTTCCAAAGATGGGAAAGAGTGAATCATGAATTAGCTCAAGGATGTTAGACGTGATTCAGCTGCTATCAATTTTAGCCAGAGAATTTTAATGAGTTGTCATTTTTTTATTTTATGTTCTGTCAACATTTTCATGTGTTTCATTGTTGGAAAGTGTAGGGGTCAGTAAGATTTTTTAATTCTCTTATGTCTGCATTTATTCAGAAATACAGTAAAAAGTAATATTGTTAAATATTCTTTTTACATTTTAATCTTTTTTTTAATTAGGTTAAAATAAAAATTTATAAATTAATTGTAAAATATTCCTGTGATGGCAAAGCTGAATTGTCAGCATCCTTATTCCAGTCTTTAGTGTCACATGATCCTTTAGAAATCATTCTAATAATATAATTTGATATTTTTTTATTATTATGTTGAATACAGTTGTGCTGTTTAATATTTTTTTTATTATTATTTGATAAATAGAAAGTTCAAAAGAATCGCATTTTTAACATTTTGTAAACATTATTAATGCCTTTAGTGTCACTTTTGACCATTTGAATACATCCTCGCTGAATATAAGTATTAATTTCTTTAAAAACATCTTACTGACCCCGGACTTTTGAACTGTATATTTATGATTTACTGGTTAAATATTTAATAAGAAAAGACAAATAGAAGAAATTTAAAATGTAAAAAAAATTACATTTGAAAAGAAATGATGAAAAAATTATTTTACTTTTTTCACTTTCTTAGAAAACATAAAAAAATGTACCATGATAATTCCATGCATGCTTGTAGCTACCTTAAAGAAAATAACATTATAAATGAATATGGTAATTATTTATTACCATAACTTCTTGTACTTTTTCTTCTGTGTAAGCAACAAATTCTGTACTTTGAAAGTAAAAATACACGATAAGAAGGGCAGTCAAATACCTCCATATTTGTATTATAAATGCAATAAAGACACATCCATTATACATATACCTTTATTTTATATCTCTTAATAATTCATATATGTCTTTGTCCTATACATATTTTCTCTTAACAGTCTTGGAGACATACATATCATAGTTAGTACTATAGATTTTCAATACTTTGATAGACAGAATATTAAATTCTGTTGAGAAAGAAGAGGAAAAGTCAGCACTGGACTGAAGCACACACACACACACACACACACGCGCACACACACACACACACACACACACACACACACACACACACACACACACACAGATGCACAATATAGACTCACGTCTACGGCATGCACACACACACTGAGGAAACTGACCATGGCTTATTACTTTTCTAGCTCAATGTACAGCTCACACATGTCAGTTCGACAGAGAAATCGACTTCCTCACATTTTTCCCACTCTACGAAATCAACGAGTAACAGAACGTCGGACCGCACAAACAGCAAGACTCACAAATTACACATGCACATACTTTGTATCACACAATATTTCTCATGAAAAAAAGAAAGTCTGAATCAAGGCTGAAGCGTTTGAAACAAGCACATTAGTTTTTGGTTTCTGCTACTTTGTGTAACTCACATAAAGAAATATGTAAGAAAAAAGAAATGCTCAGAGCCCCCTGTTGATATTGAGGAGCATGCAAGTGGTCGATCAATATGGGTTTTTCAAGAAAAGAGTCTTAAGACTTGACCAAATACATTTGGTTTCCCCAGTCCTGAATATTTGGTCCGATCTTTGTAAATGCTACATGTAAATGGAAACTGGTATAGGCAGAGTTCCAGTTGTAAATAAACTAAATTAACATTATGTGAATGAAATGTGCCACAAATAAATACACATATGTCTAACAGTTGGTACATATCCACCAAAAGTAGGCTAAACACTTAATAACTGTTACATATTGTATACGGGATTGGTGGACAAAGACACATACATAAACACACTCATTCACACACACAAACACACCTGTGAAAAACAAAAAACAAAACCAAAAAACCCATCTGGACCTAAATAAACATTATTTGGGCTCTTGCTTCTCTCATTTAAAACCTACAACCGTAACCTACATTTACCCTTATCACCCTTCATCTGAAATGAAGAGAAAAAAAATAACAAAATCAAAAGAAAAAAGACAATAATTAGTGATGGATTTAGTCTTTAAACCAAAAACAGATTCATTGAAGTCATACTTACTGTACAAATTCCTGTAATAACAATAAAGATTATGGCCTTATATAAATGTGTGTACATGTAAAATATACCTGAAATTGGTCACAAAACCATATAGCAATCTTTATGTATTTAGTTAGCATTTAAAAAACAAATGATTGTAGAAAACCTATATATATATATATATATATATATATATATTTATGTTATATCTTCATAAAGTAAATTGAACCATTTGTGCGTCCATTCCTGTTCCTATCCAAAACTTTACTGAAGAGATATACCAGCGTTCAAAAGTTTGGGAGCAGTAAGTCTTTTATGCTCACCAAGGCTGCATTTATTTGATAAAAACAAAAAACAAGACATTGTGAAATATTATTACAATTTAAAATAGCTGTTTTCTATTTGAATAAATTATTACTGCAGTCTTCAGTGTCACATGATCCTTCAGAAAATCATTATCATATGATGATTTGATGCTCAAGAAACATTTCTTGAGACAGTTGTGCTGCACAGTATTTTCGTGGAAACCATGATCTACTTTTCCAAGGATTCTATGATAAATAGAAAGATAATTTTTTTTTTGTAACAATGTAAAAGTCTTTACTGCCACCTTTGATTCGTTTAATGCATCCTTGCTGAATAAAAGTAGTAATTATCTTTCAAAAAAATCTTACTGACCCCAAACTTTTGAATGGTAGTGTACATATAGTCATGAGCCACACACACACACACACACACACACACACACACACACACACATACACACATATATAATGAGCAATGGAAGGACAAAAACACAATCTCAAGAACTTTCCACGTCGGTCAGTAACTCATATGAGTGATGACTGGTAACACATGGATGGCAAGAATACAATAAACAACGGCTGTATTCAGAGGCCTGGCCCCACCGTCACACAATACAGGTAGCAGACTCCTCTGGGGTGAGGTGTGAAGGGAGGTCGGCCGGGGCCCTTTACAGGAGCCACGGGCCCGCCGCGTTTGTGCTACATGTCCAGCAGAGGACGATATGTGTCACACGGCATTGGTGATGACAATTGTGTCTCTCTGAGGGCCGCTGGACCCCGAAGCCACAGGGGTAATGCTTTTTAGCAGACGCTATGGGGGTAAGCAGTGAGAGTGGCACAAAGATTTTACATAATGAACTGTGCAAACATTTAAGCTACTGAAAAATCTACAGCAAGTGAAGACAGTAACAGTTCAACTTCAAAGAAATGTCTTAGAGACTGCTTATAAATTAAAGGATTTCACAATATGCACTAAGTGATGCGTTGCAATTCTTTAGCAGTTAAATAGTGAACAGCTGTGGGCTAAAACTCTCCTCTGTGAGACACATAATTACTCACCCAATACCTGACATGCTAAAAGCACAAGTAGTTATATCACAGAAGCAACAAAGATTAACCTTGTGTCATTTTTCACCATCTGCCAAACACACATCCTGTGACTAAACACACACTCTCAAAGTCACTGTATGGATGCATGTAGTGACTGACAGCCATGAGGCCCTTTGATGTCTATCTTCACGCCTCAAACAGAGAAAGTTTACAGATGCATTGCAGTATAATTGCGTTTGTGCTGCTGTAATGTGTTTAAATGTTACCTGATCAGACCAGACACAGTCATGTACGTGTTTTGATGTTTTAGTCTGTCTAGGCTCACCTGTTTGAAGGTTCCTTTGGTGGTGATCATATAGTAGACCATGTAGGAAGGCACACAGATGAAGGAGGAGACTCCAATGCAGTAGCCGAGCACTGTGGTCCAGAAAGGGTAGAGGTAGTCAAACAGCTTCACCTCGGGAGGGAATGCCAGGAAACTCACAATAATGAACTACAGGCATGAAACAATGAGGAAAAAAGAAAAAAAGTTTTGTTTTTTTTAAACCTGTATTTGCATATCTGACATGCTGGGATCTGTTATCATTTACTCACTCTCATGTTGGTCCAAACCTGTACGACTTACCTTTTTTCTGTGGAACAAAAAAATAATAGTTGTTTTTTAAAGTCTTTTAAAAATGAAGTCTTTTAAAAGTTTTTAAAATGAATTTTGGACCTCATTGACTTTCATTGTAAGGGCAAAAAAAACAGTTGAAACAACTGTTAACAACAACAACAAAAGTACAAAGTCATACATGTTTGGAATGACATGAGGGTGAGTAAATAATGACAGAATGTTCATTTTTGGGCCAACAATCTATTTTAATGTATTTGTAAGGGAATGCACTTTCTGGACTAGATTTAGCCCAAGCAGCCATATGCCATAATTATGGGTATGAAACCTAGGGAATGCATAAACTGATCCAATGTATTCATTGAAAGCAATATAAGTTGCTTAGGGGAGTCACCAGATGCATAAATGTTTTGTAATGGACTGACCAATAGGAAGCAGGGACAGATGGCTACCCAGCAGACCCTCCAGAAAATACCAGGGGCAAAGCCAAGCATCAGCTGCACGTCGTTGCAGAAACGCGTCGTCCCTGCAAGTATTTTACAAACACACTTAGTGCACATCGCCTGAAGCGACATATCAGATTACGAAACTATTGAACTGCATGATAACATTTTGGAACTTATAGATGGTAGGTGGATAAGAAAGAACAGATGGACAACAGAAGAGAATAAAGTGATAGAATGACTAAACAGTTTTATAGTTTGACATTATGACTTTTCTCCCTGTTGCAGTGACTAAAATGAGATTTACATAGACTCTCATAGGAAAGGGTACACAGTCCAAAACTAAGAAATATAAATGGAGATTTAACAGCAATGCTCAGACAGTCTTGAAGAGTTTTGAGGGAGTTGAGGAACTGTAATACAAAAATTGTGACATGTCAAAAGTATTCATTTTCTGGGTTCAGCTTAAAAGCCTCTAGCGATGATCTTGTCAAGACAATTCATTAAGAAACTACATAAGAGTTTTTTTGCTCTTAGTTGCGTCAAACCGACACTAAATTAGACCAGCGGAACATATCACAATGAATTAAAGGGATGTTTTGAATGATTTAGCTGGAATCCAATACCTACCATAGAACCAAGAAACAGCAATGACCTCGAGGAAGACTACGGTGATAACAGCAGGGCCCGTGGCATACTCCTCAAATAGTTTAACAACAAACGCACCTCCCTACAAACACATTACACCAGTATTAAAAGGAATAACGAATGTGCACACTTTGGTAAATGACGTGCTGTTTTGGTAAAATTCCAAGTTTGGTCTCTGGACAATGTTTAAAGACCTCCAATGCAAAACAATATTTTTGTTAGCTGTGCTGTTAGACTCACGTAGGTGAGAGTAGAGAGGGCGCCCAAATAACAGACACACACAAGGCCGAGAACAAACCATTCTCTTCTTTTGGCCAACAGGTGGGGGAACTCGTCCAACATGGCTGTAATTACACCTTCCAGACCAGCAAACTGTAGTGAAAAGCAAGAAAAGCAGGGGATGATAGAAAAGTAGGTCAAGGAGCCATTGAACCTGTACAGGCATTAATCTAAATAATGCTCCTTATAGTGAATATAGCACTAACTCAGTGTTTTTTGACAGGGACAAACATTATAATGAAAGAAAATTAGACTACATATGGAGTTATTTAATTAGCAGACTGTAATTAGCCATGCCTAACATGACTTCATTGTGAGTTTGATCACTATAAGGACAGGAATGGGTTAACTATGCGCACTAAAGACCTAATGTAATGAAACACTGTTGACAATACATCATACTAAATTCAGAGACAATAAGCTGAGTAAACAGGGAAAAATTCATTAAGAGAAAATTGTCTCGAAAGAAAGACTGACCGTGCTATCCAGTCCCAGCATAATTATCATGAGGAAGAATATGATGGCGAAAAACGTAGCAGCAGGCATATTGGCAATAGCCTCAGCATAGATGATGAAGAGCAGACTGGGACCTTCGAACACATGCATTCAATCAGCACAGGTACATCAAATGTAATTTCAACGTAAACGGCCATATCACATTGTATGGCTTCTCACAAACTTTCATATGGAATGATTTATTTGGTATTATGGTTAAAATAATTTGAAATTCTTTTATTTTAATGGAAATGGGAGCAAGCATAAAGAAACGTGGTGCTCACCAGCATCCTTAGCTACAGTCTCCACACCTTGGTGGCGCATCTCTGCCATGTAGCCTAGCACTGTGAAGATCACAAAGCCTGACAGGAAACTGGTCAAACAGTTCACTGAGCTTGTGATCAATGCATCTCTAAAAATCAAAGAGAGATATAAAGATTTGAGCTAAAAGAAAAGGGACAAATAAAAAAGGGAGTACAAACAGGGAGCAACAGACAAAAGGGTTCTAGAAAACAAAACTAGAATTTCTGGAAAATCTAAGAAAATCTGAGTGGTTATTACAAAAAGGTGTTCTGGCTGGTTGTCAGGGCATTATATAAACCTGCATAGAAACACGTGCAACAAGTTGCAGGGGGAATAAAAATGTAACAAGGGAATGTCTGTTCACTGTTCACTTTCTCTTTGTTTTTATGAGCGAAGCACCTGTTAAAAACTATATTTACTCTTCTAGCTGACCCTGTTAGCCTATGTCAGTGAGGTCACTCAGGCCTGTTGCCTTTACTCTTAATCTTTAATCATAAGAGAATAATGACAAACATTGTCTGAACCATTTCCTGAAAGAAAAAATATCTTATCAGTGTGTTTTGGGAAAGTTTCCTGGTCAGAGCTAGAATTCAACCAACTCCAACCTTGAAGAAGCGGATGTGTGTGTGTGTGTGTGCATCTGCAGACATACTGGAGTCTAGAACCTCAGATTGGTGACCTCAGCAGGCCACTTTGCCTAAAACGGGATTTTGACTGACATCCTATTAATAACTATAGATAGGCTGACGTAGTTAGTGACCTGTGTTAGCGTATAATTGCTGTATTTCCCCTACAATAGAAAATGACGGTCTGAATGTGAGGTATGTACTTGTAGCAGTTGTTATGAAAAGGATTATAGCTGGCAAAGGCCAGGAGAACACCAAAGCCTGGACCCAGAGAGAAGAAGATCTGTGCAGCTGCATCAAGCCAAACCTGAAAAAAAAAAACAGATGGAGTGATTTGTCTGTAAAGATTTTCTATCATCCATATCATATCTGGCAGATAGCGAGAAGTATGTGTCTAGGAGGAAGACAGACACAGCAAACAACACAGATTGCGCAATATCTTAGTATTCAAAATGGTTGAATGCGTTTCCACTCACTGAAGTGGTTAGAAGTTTGCTCCAATCAGGTTTCAGGAAGAAGATCACTCCTCTCCATGCTCCTGGCAGGGTGGCCCCTCTTACCAACAGGATCAGCAACACCAGGTATGGAAAGGTAGCCGTCACCCACACTACCTACCAGAGAGAGTCATGAAGAAGCTGCTAAACAAAGGGTGCAACTGTTTAACAACAGTCTAAAGTCAAGGTTGCTATTTTTCCTCTTGCCTTGAGGTTTTCTGTATATCTTACCTTGCCAGATGTCTTGACCCCCTTCCAGATGCTGAAGTAGACAACAGTGAAGATGAACAACAGACAGAGGGCTAGCTGCCAGCTCACCCAGCCCAGCTGATGAAGACCAGGAGACAGATGAACCTGCAACACCTGCCGTCTAAGGACATGAGAAAAGCTGGTTGACAGTTTGTAAAGGCATGCCTAGTAGCTTCTACAGATTAGATCTTCTGTGAGATTCGGGTGCCACAGAATAATAAAAGTCAGAACACTTTAAAACATTATATGATCATTAAGTTAGGACAACATATGTTTTTACATTGCTTTACCTCGTCAAAATAAGTCAAGCAACTTTTTTATAAGTTATGCAAGATTCAACTTGTTATTTTAAAGTCAGGTTAATGTAATTTAAGTTGAAATGACTTAAACGTCCAAGTTGATTGTACTTAAAAAATTAAGGCAGCAGCTTTTTTTTGTGTATCTTCCAGGAAAGGACTGATGAGTGCAGGACAGTTAGATAAGAACAAGGAGCAACATTTATATGGAAAACAGGAAATTCCGGCATCACATAAAACATATGGGAGCAATCAACAAAATAAAGTCTCTAAATCTCTCCTGAAGCAAAGGATACAAAACCCAATCCCCCCCTGCATCTTTCGGGATCTTCCTCTTTCAAACACAAAAGTCTCTTGATGGTACATGAAGCCTGGTGAAGGCAAAGTTCTTAGTTTCTATCTCTTTAAACCTGGACTTGCACTTACATGCACTTACATGTACTTACATATAGAACTCCTCAGCAGGAGAGATGGAGTTTTCGGTCCAGGAGACATTCAAATCGGTGGACAGGTAGTGGGTGCAGTTGGGAGTGTTCCACCGGTTGTTGCAGGTGGTCCAGGGCAGTGTGGTGCGAAAGGAGGACAGGAGGTAATAGAGAGCCCAGGCCATTATGGTATTGTAGTAGAAGGCAATGTAGAGTGCAATGATGCAGATGGCAAAGCCTATACCTGGAAAAAAACAAAAGTCTAACTCGGTTTCAAGCACCTTCCACTTTAGGGGAGTGGGTGACATTTTGGACCAAGATCCATTTACATATAATTAAGTTTCTTAAGCAGCTGGCATTTTACCAGGTAAATGTGACAATTTCCATAACAGAGTCTTGGCTATCAACAAAGAGAGAGTGAAATCGGTAAGAAGTTTAGAAGAATGTCAAGGGAGAGTGTACTATCAGCCCAGCACATGTCAGTCTGCCACTATCTATCTGAGTGTTAACCCGGGTCCTCTGTCTCAGAAGTCTGAGTCTTGTGAAGTGAACCCTTCTTACCCTTGAAGATGGGGCAAATGTGTTTCCAGATGGAGATACACCCACTGCGGTGAAACTGGCCCAAAGCCAGTTCCATGTAGAAAAGAGGCACGCCACCAAAGACAGCCATCAGCAGGTACGGCAGGAGAAAGGCACCTGAAGCACAAGGATTTAAACAGGAAGTGCAACTTGAACTTCACGGTTCCATTGCATCGGTCTTAACAAATCCTGAAAGCACTATTATACTTACAAAAACAGCATAAAAGACGCTAACATACACAAAAAAGTTCCTGTTCAGACAAGCCCTCTGTGCTTGATTAAAGCTTTATACGTGAGCTTTTGACGTGAACGCTAGATAGCTGTTGATTGAGTAGCAGTGAGACAGATTATTAAACAATATGAGAAAGTCCCACCCATGAGAGCCACAATTATTAGCGTTGGATGCGATGAGTGTCTCCTTGCCCATTCTATCTCTCATGCACTCTCCTTGCATGGTGAAACAGGAAATTACAAAGATTTTATTACTTCAAATTCAATGAAAGGAGACTAAAGCCTGTTTGCACTGAAGATGCGAGCTGGATTGGACAAAGAGCAGAGACAACAGCAGAATTCCCCATTGTCTATTTGTTCTTTTTAAGCAAACAGTACCTAGTTGATCTTGTCTTTTAAGACGGAAATCTTTCTTTAATGGGATGCAACACAATATCTGTTTAACTCCTCTAGAGTGCATCACACTTATCTGTCTCAGGGTTGCCTGCAGCTTCAGTAGCACTATTGCCTAGTGTTCCTCACTTTTGACCTTACCCCCTCCGTTTTGGTAGCAGATGTAGGGAAAGCGCCACACATTGCCCAGGTCCACTGCATACCCGATCACCGACAGCAGGAAGTCCATCTTTTTGCTCCAGGTTTCCCTAGGTGGATCCAGGCTGGTCTGCTGGACCACCAGAGTCCTGAATGTTCCAGGGGTGCTGCCCCTGTCCGTCCCAGCACCTGCACCTTCCCTGGGACTTTGTGGGGATGTGCTGGGATAACCGTTGGATACCTGCCCAGAACCAGAGCAGGATTTCGGACCCTTCTCCGCAACGCTGTCCGCAACCAGTCTGCCATTCTCTTGCGACTCCTGTTCTTTTTCCTGCTTTCCCCCATCCTTTTGATCCATCATCATTGGTTGTTTCATCTCCATGGTGAGGACTGCTGTTAGGGCTGAGAAGGTGGTCCTCTTGCACTGGCTGATATCGTGCCCATGAGGGGATAGAGAGCCTGGAGAAGAGGGGCTGGGTGTGGAACAGAGCGGGCTGGGATGGAGACAGCAAGGAGAGGGTGACTGGTCCTTAACCTGTATGTTTTAACAAGCTCAGGTGGGAAAACAAGGAAGGACTGCTCAGGCCCAGCTGCAGAACAAAAAAAAAGGGGAATTTAACATGGATTTACCCCTGTCATTCTCATAAAAAGTGTTCTTAAGAAGTCACACATCATCTTTGACAGAAAAAACATATGTTGTTTTGCAAGGTTTCTGAAGATTTTGATTAAATATACCCTTAAAACACGGCTGTAAAATGCTAAGTGAACTCTGTACATGCCACAGCAACTTTAAGCCTTAGGGAGATGCCAAGACACATATTTATTCTCACTCTGCCTAACACTTATGATAGTCAAATTACAATAAGAGACTGTACCCGATGTTACACACAGATAAACCAAAAACATGCACTTAACCCAACCTCGACACAAATTTAATCAGATCTTATATACACTGTTACGTATATATTTAACAGTGCAACATGTGAGAGTTAAGTAATACCGAACAATACAACATGTTAAACTTATGTAAAAGATAGACTAATTACAACTATTTTTATTTTTATTTAAGGACAGAAATAAAGGGTCAAACAAGTTTAACACTTTCATCACTAATACAAATATATTATATTGCATTTAAATAAAAGTGTGATTCAACATCTAAAATTAGCTGGAGGGTAAGTTGCTTCCAGACACTGTATTTCTTTCCGCCAAGCGTTCTCTAAAAGCTGTTTGTAATTACTATTTGAAGTTGAGCAGTAGTGAGGCAGGTGGGCGCAGCGACCAGAGTGAGAAGATATTAACCAAAACATAATGATTATAATAATGTCATGAATAATTGAAAGGGGAATAAAAAAAAATGTCCCTGCTTGCCTTTTCCTCATACTATTGCCTAATTATAAACAGCAAACGCATTTCATTTAGTTTCCATCAGGGGATTTTTTTTTTCTTGCCAAAAATGTTTATTATTTATTCAAAGTGAATAATTTGTTCCGCTAAAACACATTTTGAAAAAAAAGACAAATGCTATTAATGATTTTATGATGGCTGTGGAGAAGGTGGAAAGCGTTCCGCACTATTAAAATCAGACAAAAAGTGAAATGTTAAAATGTTTGCGCATATCCAGCATGGCAACTTATCAATACAATTAATTTGAATGTAAAAGTTGAATCATCAAACATGAGTACGCATACAGGAAAATTACACTTTTTTATGTGGAATGATTAAAAAAGTTAATTGGAAAAAAAAGTACAAGCAAAAGTTCAATTATCATGCCATAGTATCAATTATCTAATTAAAATATAATGACTATGTAAAACTTAATTTTATTTTTTGAGCTGCCTCCACTCTTGAGCTGCCTTTATGATAAATAACACTGATTTACTAGTTTTACCTAGGATGTTTTCTGGACAAAGATTATCTGATTGGCAAACTGCCTGATTTTTATTATTTACAGCTGTATCTCTTTGCTACTTTCCGCCCGCTCTTCTTTGCACACACTAAATCAACCCACAAATCGGCTCTCTTTTACAAACCCTAAATCAACCCTCTTAATGCTGAGCGTGTAGGGCACCTCGTCTCATTTTTTCTTTCTTTCCATAATTCATAATTATAGATAATATGCAAGGTCAAGATCAGTGCAGCTTTGTTATGGTAGGAGTTTGTTCGGTTACCAGGATCACAAGATTACCAGGACCTCAAGCCAGATGTGTGTAAAATAACCCATTACTCCACAATCTTCATTATTACACGTCTTATATGCACATAAATGCCAAATGAAATAAAGTTAATATGAACAGTTTTACAACCACTAGATATTGAGATAAAACACTTCCAGTCCCATAGTAGCATCATTAGACCTAATAAAATGTGTTATTCTTGGTTCTCAAAAACTTCCACTACAACAGAACTAGACTTCCACATTTTAATGAACTTAAAATGTCTATTAAAGTACAACTTGACGATTTCACAGCACTACATAAATCAACATAAAACTTTGGACAAAGAATCAACGTCATACACAGAAACATCAAAATGCCTCATGTTACGCATGCAGACGCGTACAGACACACACAAGCAAAGACTTGCCACCCCAAATCGCTTCGTTAAAACACACACGCATGCAGCCACAAACACCATGCACAGTGCAACCCTACCGTGCTGCGGTTGAGCAGTTCTGTGGGGGTCTGTGTTAGGGTGGTGACCAAAACCATCCCTGGGAGCCCAGCACTCAAGACACACCCCCTTTACCCCTGCTCGCTCTCTTTCTCTCACTCACTCTGTCTTCCTCTACTTTTTCTGCTACCAAACTTGCTTTGTGGTAGTCACCTTAAGGCACTTCAGATGTAGTCACATAGAATTAAGCTCAATGATATAATTATGACCCCTGCTACCAAGCATCTGTTCATGCAAAACACAAAAAGCATGAATGGAGAACTCCAGTCCCCATCACATGCGTATCCACATAGTATTTATTTGTGTCAAAAGAACCCTGACCTACATTCTCAAAATCCCACTAAGATATTTGACTTAATTGACGTCAGGTTTCAGAGGGACTGCAAATTAGTTTAAAATAATACACTTTATGCCGGTCAAAAGTTTGGATACACTTACTGATACACTTCATCACTATTTTATTACATATTTTCAAATAATAGTAAAGTCATCAAAATTAATTGAATGAGCTTCTATCGTACTGTTTCTCCTTTATTATCCGGTCCAACACACACACACATATATATATAATTATTTATTTTACATAATATGATTTTATAATATATGTAGACACAAGAGAAATGTAAAATCTAGTCAAGTGTGTCTAGACTTTTGACTCACTGTGCTATATAGGCCTTTTCAATTACATGCAATGATCTTGTTGGGAAGCTCACTGTACAAATAGACTTAAAAACAGTTAAAATATAGGCCTTGTTTGTCAATTAATCTTCTAAGTGCCATGGCAAATAAGTGAATTACGCACACAGTTGGGAGTCTAATTGTAAACAAGATTTTAGAGATAAATATGGACACGCAACATGGTTTCCACATTGACTTTTAAGCTGTACATAATGTAACAACTACATATTAGATGTAAACAATAAGGGTTGAATCAACAGGGAAAGATAAATATACATTACCCTTCTGTTCTCCTGAATGATCTGCAATCCAAAAATAACACAACTTAGTGATGGACTCAAAACATATCTATTACCTTTTGAAAATGAATCGGCATGCACTACAACACAACTGACTCTTCAGCTTCATCAGCAGACTATGAACCTTTCTAATACAGCCAGTTCTTCTTTTCTTAGCATAGTTTATTAAAATGCATTGTATACAGGTGAAACTCAAAAATTAGAATACTGTGCAAAAGTTATAATTTTGATGATTATGGCTTACACCTTATGAAAACCCCAAATTCAAAATCTCAGAAAATTCGAATATTACACGAAATCAATAATAAAAAAAGGATTTTAATACAGAAATGTCGGCCCTCTGAAAAGTATAATCATGCATATGTATATAGTTATATATACTAAATACATTAGTATCAACTTTTAATTTGAATTACTGAAATACATAGACTTTTGAACTATATTCTAATTTACAGAGTTTCACCTGTACTTGAATAAAAGCCATCACCTTGGGCACACATATGTTGTGTTTTCATGTTTTATGGGGACTTTCCATACAGAATGATTTTATACTGTACAAACTATATATTCTAAACCCTTACACAAACCCTACCCATCACACAAACCTTTCTGTATTTTTACATTTTCAAAAAACAACCACACGGACAAGGATTTTGGATATTGCCATAATGTAGGGTTTTCCAGGACTACACACACACACCACACACAAACAAATAATGTAAGATGATAAATGAAGATTTTCATTTTCGAACAAGAGAAAGTAGGTCAAGGACAGCTTGATCCAGTCCTATAAGAGTTAAGTAGCCTAATTTATGCAAAGTTGTTTTTAAAAAGTAAAAAGAAAACAGAAAAAAAGAAATTCTAACCGTATGCTGCATTATTAAATGAAAGTAAAAGTGATTTTCGACGTGCAATCTGTCAAAATGCACTTTGAGCCATGGAAATTGTACCCATTAGCACAAAAAGTTGTAATATGAAAATCAATAATAAAGCCTTAGAAAAAGACAGTAATGCTTCATCAACATAAAATGATCAAACTGACCTCCCGAAACTGATTAGATGATTCTAAGGTGATTTTTTTTTTTTGTGTGTGGAAGTATCAAGTCCACACAGGTAACTTATCTACGTAAAAGTGTAGCCTATAGGCTACTGCGTCACATAAATATTCCACTATGTTCAACAAAGTTGTCCAAATACTTTTAAACCGCATACCTATGTTGTGGTAGCTAATCTAGCTATCATTTAAAATCGTACTAGCATCTTTTTGTGTTAATGTATGCCATCATCTGAGCAGAAAACAAGAAAGTTGGCACCTTTACTTAATCTCTTATTGTTGTGATTGTACGGATTGATAGACCATAGATCGTACAGACGACGGGACAGAGGGATCAGGACAGAAGAAGGGGTGCTGGCTGATGACAGCAAAAACGAACCGACGTTTAATCTGTATAACTTTAACCAGTGAAAAGTACAGAGAACCACCTCAAATGAACCGCATCACAGATCTTATTATTTTTTTTATATATATATATTTACCTCAATAAAACCGTTCTGAGGTGTTTTCCAGTGTCTTCCATACTATTCAATTAATGTAAAATATTTTAATTTTCCTATATTTATCTGTGAGTTCCTTCTATCTGCTATCTTATTGAAATAAATGCTCTCTGGACATGTGTTGTGGAGAAACAGCGTCCTCTACAGACCAGTGAATACCTGCAAGCAAATTATCCACGCCGTTTTTACCAGAAGGGTTTGTCTGCGTCCCGCTGTAGCTAGTACAAACCACGCCCCTGCGAGTTACGCCTCCCACGAAGAAACAAGCGTGTCATTATCTAAATCAATCTTTTGAAGTAAATAATTTTTATATCTTTATTTAATATATGAAATGTTTGTAAGACGATTGTATATTGCTTTCGAATCTTATTAAGTGTGAAATAACAGCTAGTTGTAAAACATAAAATATAGGCTACTATCAAATTAATACTTGGTAATTATAGCTAAAAACCCCTTCTATTAAAATAAAATGTTATGTTGAGTTTCATAATTAAAATAGCCTACTTTAAAAACTGATGAAAACAAACAGGGTGACTACGGGTCTGGTAATTTAGCAATGTTAATCTGTATGCTTTATCACTAGGTGGAGATAGGGAATAGGGAAGCTTAAAAACCAAGAACAATTTTAGTAGAAGAGTAGCCTATTATTGACGAGATCAGCGATTTCAGAGGGAGGAGCTCTGATGTATGGGCGTGGTTTGTAGTAATGCAAGACGCAGCAGGACACACTTGGATTTTACAGGTACAAATAATATCTTCACATATGAAAGGTAGATGTAATTTATTAATCAATAACCCCTCAAAATACAAAAATGGTGACCTACCTTACAGATGTCAAGTTGAATTCTGCAGCTCATGCTAATTTGATGTTTTTGCAGCATCTCTCAGGGTCCACAGTGGGAGGTGACAATACAAACTATTTCCCCCACTTTTAAGCACCCACACACTGTTAAGCACATAAATAATGTAAAGCACCAAGAACATTTGCGGAGGATCCATTACATCCCGTTTTTCTTGCCCATCTAAAGATTCTGATCATATTGTGTCTCAAACGTTCCCAAGAATCTGTCTTAATCTTATAGCTAGATGTAATAGATGCTACAAACCTGTTTTAAATCCCCAAAGACAAACACATACAAGGCACACAGACAGCTCTTCTTGAAGAACCAAACTTCTCTGACAGACATATTACAAACACACTTACACTGTGTAGAACACAGAGTATTTCCAATCTGTCTGAGCTAGTAGGATAATCCGCAACAAGTCCAATGAACTGAAAAGCAGCAGGGAAACAGAGAGGTGGGGTGAAGGTATCTGAACTAGGTGAAACAGATTTTTAAGGAGAGAAATAAGAAGCTTAGGTTGTGTCTGTGACAAATGCAATCCCCTTTAAAGGTGCCCTAGAATGTGAAATTGAATTTATTTTGGCATAGTTAAATAACAAGAGTTCAGTAGCCTACATGGACATGACATACAGTGAGTCTCAAACACCATTGTTTTCTCCTTCTTAAATCTCGTTTTTGAAAAACACCCCTTAAAAATAGGCGAATCTCCACATAATAGCCTACTGACTGTGACGGAACAGTCGGGATCATTAATATGTACGACTCCAAAAATCTGCATATGCCAGCCCATGTTCAATGACAGGCGGAACTGCGCAGCCGAAGCATGGCAGTTGTGTTTGTATGTACAAATGAACACAAAGGTATTTAGTTCCTTCATCCGAGCCTCTGAAGAAACAATGGGTTAATTTATTTTCTCTGGAAATTTCCAAACATTTCACAGACGAGACTGTTTCTTCAACTTGGGCCAATACAGAGCTGGCCTCGATCGATCGAGCTACCAAGCAACACTTTCTGAATGTGTAATTGTTCAAGTTCAGACAGGTAATCTTTCTCTCAAAATCGTTCAATACTGTATTTACATCATCGTGTTTGCATTGGTGAAAGCATTAGAGAGAGTGCAGAAACTGCGTTGCAATGATAAGATCTTTATTCTCGCGATCAACACACTGTCATCTGTTTGCTCAATGCTCATCACGGCAACATTTTATGTGATGGAATAGATCTAAATACTTTAAAAACATCTCACGATTCGTTAATCTCGATAGTTGTAATAGTAAAAACGTATAATATCTGTAGTAAAAGTATTCGAGAGAGTTTCACATGTAATACGTAGCTATTTCCTATGCAAGCATGTCAGCCAATCACAGCAGAGGCCGGTTACACACACACACAGCAGACACGCCCCTTGAAACAGAGCGTTTGGGCTCAGGGCTAAAATCAGGCTAGGAAAAATGCCTTTTTTTTCTAAATTATGACTATTTTTGATCTAAAAAACATACTAACATTATAAGGGCAACCCAGAAAACATTATACGATAAAAATAAAAACCATTCTAGGGCACCTTTAACTTTCCCTCTAACAGTGGCAGATTGGGATGTGAAAGAATTAAGGGCACACATATCCAGTTAGGAGTATCTTCCCATTTCAACACCAAGAGAGTTCTTGGAATCACTCTTTGTTAGGATGAGGACTCAGAGGCATAATTGTTCCATGGAACAGCCAACAAAAAGGTACCGTTCCTCAGAGGTCTTTTAAACCCCTTTCACTTTTTAATCTTTTGTGAGGCCCTGGTATTTCCACAGTCTTTGCAAAGTTCAAAAAGATACCATCTCTCCACGGTAGTGGAAAAATTGTATTAAATCCATGCAAAATAGTCTGATAATATAATTTTATGTTGTTGGAAGGCATTCAGTTTAAGTCTTAAATAGACATTTTGGCGTTTTGAGGCATTTAAAAATGGAAAAATCATAGTCACATGGAGTACAAATTGGTTTGGTAAAATAAAAACAATAACAATTACAATTATTAAGACATTTCCATTTTCATTCAGGTATCTGCTGTGTGATATAACCTGGTGAACATCCCAAAATGTGCAGGTCTTTAATTAAGACATCAGCCTGATCCTCAACAGATCATGGTTTGTGTGACCAAGATTTATAAAAAAAATTAAATAATCTGAAATGCCTATAATAAGGGTCTTCTTAGATAAAATGTGTTATTATTGTTAATGAAAAATTAAATTTAAACATATTTGTTCTTGTTTAGATCAAAATAAATGTTAAAAAAAATGTATACTCACAAATATGAGAGATATGACCATGAATTAATTTTAGTTTTTGATGCTCAGTATATTATAACATTTTAAAACTGTACAACCTGCCTGCATTATACATAAAATGTATACTATAATGAAGACACTGTGGACAGCCCTGAAAACTTAAATGACCAGTTAATGTGTTAACTTAGCCAAATGTATTTTATATATTTAAATAATATAGTATATAGATATTATACATTTTAATAAAATGAAAAAAAACTTAAATCAACATATAAACTATATATATATATATATCGCTCCACTCAACTATGAATTAGTTTATATTGAATAGGTTAGGTGCATGATTACAAAACATTGTTTATAACCTTATATCCTCGTCTTTATTTCCTTCTATGTGTGTGTAATTAAGAGCCATTAACTCTTAATTAGATTTAAAACACGGATGCTGACTCAACTCAATTTGTTCAAGTTTAATTACAAATCGATCTACAGTAGTCAACATTTGAGGAGGATCAAAACCTTTCATCAAAGGTATACATGAATTTTTGATGAAACTTTGATCTTTTTTGATCCACTTCAAATGTTGACTACTGTATTAAATGTCCCTTAAAACTGGCTGATTTTTGACTCCGACTTGAATAAAAAGTTCAGCATATGTGAGGCTTTAAAATAAAGTACATTAGGAGTTCATATGTAACATTTCCTGAACCCATATTCTAAAGTGTGAACTCCAGCATATAATATCATAGATATCAGCCACGATTTAACATATGCTGCGCAGCCTGATCATTTTTCTTTTCTATTTTAATATATTTTAAAATCAATGTAATTTATTCCTGTGATGACAAAGGTGAATTTTGAGCATCATTACTCCAGTCTTCAGTGCCACACTCTTTCAGAATCCATTCTAATATGCTGCTCCCAAGAAACATTTCTTATTATCAATGCTGAAATTTAACTATAAAAAAAGAAAACTTACTGACCTCAACCTTTTGAACAGTAGTGTAATATACAGTATCACCTGAAAGATGCCGGAATAAATTAGGGGAATGCTAGCAGGTGACCACTAAGCAAACGCCGCATTGAAATGACTTGTCACTCAGACTCCAGTGATAATAAAAAAAGAGACAAAAACTTTATTTTTTTATCTAGATCAGGCTTTTTGTGAGAGATGATGGGAGGGGTAAAAAACCAGCTGGAGGCGGAGTCAAGGCTAAAACTGGTGCCTTTGGTTCCAGTGGTTAAGCAAGGGCTCCCATGGGGTCCCAGGCCGGGAGGACGACGGGGTCTTGCTGCATGACGTCCAGCACTTCAGGTGGGATGAAACTCTTATCCACCACCACCTCATATACATACTCGGTGAACCACTCGTCTGTCATGATCAGATATCCTGCAGGAAGAGGCAGAGATGAGGCACGGCCAGACAGAGATAAACGGGTAAAATAAGAGAGGAGTAAAAAAAGGGAACCACTATTAAATTTGCAGCAGCAGAAGCTCTTTTGAGAAACTTCAGATTGCCCAGCTCACTAGGTTTGGACAGAAATCAGTCAGCTAATTAAACTTGTAATTAAGCAATATATGACACTATGAAGTCCAGGCCTGAGAGATGTCTGATTAAGTGCCCGCCTCGTGAGACGGGATTTTTCGTCACACTCTATAAGCCGATTAGGCTTGTGAGTAAAACTTAAACAGCAAACAGTGTTTAACCAAATCTGATGTCAAATGAAATCCTGATCCCATTAGAGCGGCATGTTCTTCATTGTTCCTCACAGAGGGAAAGAGCTACACCCTGTCTTAATCACCCGTCTGTTCTCACCTCTCGAAACTGACAAGGTTTGATTTTAAAACAAGCAAACACACATTTGAACATTATTTTTTATTCAGAATCTGTCTGGCAGTGGCTTTCAATAAAGCCAGTTCCTTTCTTAATTGCTTAAAGAAAGCAACAAGTCTTGACATCAGGAAGGTTTTCCCCTGCTAAAAGCAGGAAGTAAATGTCGATAAGGCAGAGGCGGTTCTACATTGAATTACACCCTGGGCGATACCCCTTTCGAGCACTTAAATTACTGACATTCACAATGCACAGTAGCTTATCTTTTATTATTAATAGTAAACTTCGGGCCGATTTTCCCGTGGCGTCTGTCGTTGCTATGCAACCATGCACCGCGCTCTCCGCAACGACAAAGAAGTTTTAGTAGCTCCACAGAAAAACGCTTGCTGTAGCTCTGCTACAAGATTTATTTACGGAGAAGAGAAAAACACCCACTTATTTGGGTGCACCCCCATACTGAAAAAAATTAAATAAATTCATCTTGCTGCCCCTGGGAAAAATTAGCGCGTCGCTTCAGTTATGAGCGCGCTACCTTGCACCTACATTTGAAAAAACGAACTTGAGCGCGCAAAAGACGCGATATGTGAACGACCCCTTGGCGAGCAACCTCCAATAAGGAGACCCCCTTGACATATCTTCTGTGTACGGCACCTTCTCAGCAAGCAGGGGCGCCATTGCCAATAATTGAATTTAAATGATAGAAAATAGAAAACCGTTTTGCGGCGCAGAGGATTTTTTTAAACTGCTTTAAAACAAGATTAGAGCTGCCAACTCTCACGCATTGGCCGTGAGACGCACGGTTTTCTCATGCTGAAGTGTCAACCCGGTCTGTCACATGCCTGAAAGATGAGTTTATTTATAAATCTACCTGTTGAGCCACTCGCGATCGACTAGTTATACCGCAAATTAGTTAAAATCTCCCGGAATCTAGAGCGAGCGTGCATGCGAGACAGAGACTGTGCTCAAAACCACATAGCGTGCGCGCGCACGACAGAGAGGTAAGGGAAAGCGAGCGAGAGTCCTTACGTGTGCAGAGAGCATCCTGCTGATCTAGAAACAGGACCACCGTTGGAGAACCCCCCCCCACCCCCCTCTACTCCTCTGCTTGTAATGTGTGTGAATGGAGCTTAATTTTTGGACTTTTAATGAGCCTGAGCCAAGCCTCAGTTTGTTCTTCAGATTTAGAACAATTCGTCACTGATTTTTGCTGCAAAACATCAAATTTATTTATGAAGTAAGCAGTCTTTGTATTTGCAATAGAACTCATCCATTCCTGGGGGACACAAAGCATCTGAAAGAATATTTATCTCTCTATTCATCACTCGACATTTACACTCATAAAATCTACAAGCTTCAGGGCCCCCAGTGAGCCACTGAACACATTATAAATATTCGGTCAAAATCAGTTACACAAATACCCTTCTTCAAACTCTTGTTCATGCCACAGTAAGTAAACAGGCAAAAAAAGGTAGGAATGAGGCAGGAATACAGTCCAGAGCCTGAATTCACCCAGAAATGTCAACCCGGCCCCCCCAAGTATATCATGTTATTGTTTAATCTTCAGGGGAAACAACTGTTATGACCAATTTGAGAGCCCTTAACCCCTTCAACCTCAACAACACATTTTTTAAATTCCCCTTCTCGTCTAACTGTCAAACAATATTGCTCGAAAACCACAAAAAGTCCTGATTTATGTGCAGCTGTGATTTTTGAGTTCATAAACAGCTGTGATGAGGTGCTATTTGTCATGTATTATTAATACGCAGTGTGCTGTAAGACTGCTGTTTTATAAGACATTGGCAGGTGTTTCTATGAAAGTCAGTGGGTTACAGGAGAAGCGTGTAATTTCTGCACTACTACCGGGATGTTGGAGTTGGCACTGCTAGAGTGTTCTAATGGTTGTTAGGGTGTTGCTAGGTGGTTGTTTAGGCAGTTGCTTACTGTGCATAATATAAAATTTTTATAACATTGTCTATATTAAAAATAAAATCAGTGGTTTCAAATGCTACATAATTTAATTAAGATAATTAACATAATTTAGCATGAAAACTGAATATTCATTTTAATATTTGCTAAAGAATTTAAGTTATTTTATTATTATTAGTTTTAAGATTAACCAAGTTAGCATTAGGTAATTTAAATGATAAAAATATTGGGCATATCGGCTAAAATATTGCACATCACAAAACCCTTTCCTCAAGTATATCACCCTTCAAAAGTTTGGGGTCACTAAAATGTTTTAATGTTTTTTGAAGTCTCATACTCGTCAAGGATGCATTTCCTTGATCAAAAATACAGTAATATTGTGAAATATTAATACAATTTAAAATAACTTTTCTATTTTAATACATTTTAAAATGCATTTTATTCTTGTCATGACACACCTGAATTTTGGGTATTTATTATAGTATTAATTACTTATTGACCCCAAACTTTTGAATGACAGAAATGTGAAATTAAAAATAGCAATGCTTGCCTTAGAAACACCACAAAGACATGGCGATTACACTCTTTGAGAAAGTCATCCAAAGAAAACTTTCTTTTAGTTGTCTCCTCACATTAAACCACCATAGGAAAACGTATTTTGACAGAAAAAAAGGACATGTTTTATCTTTAAGGCAAACTTTGAACTTTTTAAATGCAGAGATGAAGCAATCTGCAAGGAATCATTTTCTACGATAAACGAGCAGGCCAAAAAAACCTTTATAATCTTCTGAGGAATGCAGGTCTAAGGAAGCAGAAAGAAAATGGCCATGTGTGCGTGTGTACACACTCTTTCTCTTTCCAGGCCGCCAGAGCTAATTAAACAGCCCCTCGATGTAGCGTCTGTTTTAAATAAGAAAGTGGGTATGGACATTGGGTCCAGCTGTGAGCGGATCTACAGATGTGCCCGACAAGACTAGCGCACACAGCGTGTCATAAACCTCTGAAATCAGAAAGGCCCAGCACAGACCCCATGCTAAATCAAATATCCGATTCCCAGTGTTCTCAGACAAGAGTTAAATTAAGTCATTGAAAAGTGTACTAAGGAGCCCCAAGAGCTAATCCTGCTGCAAATTGAATTATTCAATGTCAAAAGCCAAATATCTGTAAATTAGGAAGCATGTGCAATCGTCAGACAGATGGCGACCCCTCACCTTTATTCCCACGGTCGTCTCCCCACGAGTTCTCTACGCGCCACTTCTCATAGCATTCCTCCTTCCCATTCTGAGGACGAGAGACAAAGGTGTAGAAACAGAGAGAAAAAGACCATCCCATACACATGACAGTCTTATTGGTTGGTTTAGCATAAAGGATAGATGTGGGCTTGAAATGAAATGGTTTTAGGTTTGTAACGGTTGAACTGTGAACTATTACCAATGTGACCTTGGGCAAAGCGCTAAAGGATCTAACCAACCAGCCAGGGTAAATAGAGATGACGTGGAAGGGCCACAATCAGAACCTCTGTTTCACTTTCATTTAATTGAAGTAAATTATTAGTCAGCCAAAGCTTAATGTCATTATAGCATTCACAAGCATGATCTAAAGAAAAATTATTTGCTAAACCCACTAGAGAGTAAAACTGAAAAATAGAATTCAAAGGATCCAAAAAATATATAATTATGGACAATAAAAGTGGTCCCAAAATCGACCCCTGCGGGATGCCACATACTAAAGGGGCCGATTTAAGTAACATTTCTTATTATCATTAATGTTGAAAAGTTGAAAACCATGATTTTTTTTTTTCAGGATGATAAATAGAAAGTTTGAAATAACAGCATTTATTTGAAATATGATTTTTTGCAACATTATAAATATATTTACTGTCACTTTTGATCAATTTAAAGCTGCAGTCCGTAGTTTTTCCTCTTTGTCGCCATCTGTTCGAAATCTGCAATTACAGTTATTCATGAAATTATCAAGTTTACGTGGGTTGTGCCTCGGCACGGGACAGCGAGCATGAATTCATGTTTTGAGGAGAATGTGTGGCTGTCGGTCATCGCGCCGGTGTGGATACTGTCATTCAGAATCACAAATTCTACTTTTTGGAAGTAGATCAACATAAGAATTTTCACTGGAAAATGTCTTCTGAAAAAGTAAGTAACATCCACTTTAGTTCAAACCAACTAAGGGGAAAAAGCATTGCAGTAAATCGCGCTGATTAAATCGTAACGATTTCTTATCATATCACGTCAAACTGTGCAAATTATACTTTGTTCTCAAATTGTTAATGTTAACAACATCAGCATTGCGTGACTACATTTAATGCCCTTCCGATATTTATCCTTTTTTTCGCATGGGCCCGGTTGCAGTTTCTTTTTTTTCCTCTAGCCACTCCGAAATCCAAAGGCTTTTGCATTTTACAACTAGTGAATCTCCAGTTGTCACTGTGCTGTGAGAAAAGGCTATAAATCTCGACCTCCAACATCCTCACACGCAATAGGGTATATGTTGAACGTCGCATGACCAAACCGGAAACCTGGTCTCATCGCATCCGCTTGTCAGAGAAACTTTTAACGGACGAACTGACTACGATATCTATGGATTTTTAAGGTAATCAGCTAACCTAGTTCACTTTGTCATTGCCGTTTTATTCGATTTAAACATCTTAACGTTAGTGTGAAGAAAAATTAAAAAACTTTTAAATATCAGTCTGCACATGCGAGGGACATTGGTTATGCTCATCTTTGCTCGCTCCTTTTAAGTTATCTTGAGTAAAACCGCAAAAATTTTCATGAAGCACATACAAAAGACCTGAACCGGAAGTGATGCGATCTGTTTTACAGAATACGGAAGTTGCTCATAACCCCTATATAGCCTACTAGCCGAGACGACTCCTTTATGTGTACAGATGTGAAGTAATGACGCAAAGACATGCTCGAATTACCCGCGGAAATCCACCAGTAGCACTGGAGTTAAAAACATTATTACAAGCTTACCGTTTAGAAACTGGCTGGTTATGTACTTGCTCAAAATGCATTTTGGATAATTTTTAACCCCAAAAAGTTACGGACTGCAGCTTTAATGTTTTCTTGCTGAACAAAATATAAATTTTTCAAAAGTATTTTCTTTTACAAAAAAAACGTAATCGCCTTAATCGAAACCTAACAACGAATCGCTAAAATCGATCATTCAAAAATTTCATTATCGATTCGTTAAGTCGCGGAGATGTTTGAGTATATAAAAAAAAGTTGAGTTGAGCGTGGAGCGGAGCAGAGCAATGAGGCGCCGGACTGGACACTGCGCGCGAGAGAGACAGAGTCTGTGCGCAAGCGACAGTGTGCGAAAGATACCTAGTGTGTTTGCGCACGTGCGACAGTGCGCGAGAGAGACAGAATGTGTCAGAGCATTAGTAAATTGGTACATAGTAATATATCATTATTATTTAAGAGGCATGGAAGTTCGATAAATGGACAACAATATAAATAAAAACAACAATTAAATTCTTACCACTGACTTAGCAGACTGTGATTTGAATCAGATAGACAGAAGATGAAAACACTTTCTTGTCTGTCGCAAGTAACATTACCACTACAAGGGGAATATTTTTTCCACAATATGCAGCACTGAATTTTTCATTCTCAACTCTAAATGACTCAATGACTCACTATATCCTCAGAAAGGATGAGCTGCAAAATAGGCCTAACTTACACACCATACGAGGTGGTCAATCCATTGTATTTGTTTTTTATATTATTTAATATTGTATTTATATTTTATATAGATTGTATTTTTATTTAATATAGATTGTATTTCTAATTAATATTAGGATAGACTTGAGATATTATCTTCTGTTATAATTATTATTGCTTTTATTATTACCTATTATCCGACTACACAACACTTTTGTGTGCATGTGCTTGTCAAATAATGTCAAATATTTTGTTAAAGATAATAACATATTTGACAAAAAACAAAACAAGTTTGTGAGTGTGTGCCGTGTGTGTGTCTGTGAGTGTGGAGAACAAGTTCTGATGTTCAAACAAATCCTGTTAAGTTTTCTGATTTGTATTTTTCTTTATTTTTTGTAAATTATTTATTGTTCTGACAGCTCAGGTCCTTTTAAACAAAAATATACATCTTTTTGAGGACTTTATTTAAAAAAAGCCTATGTAAAGCATACATGTGTATGTTTTTTGTGTTAGTCCATTTTTTCATTTTATTACTTTAACACCTCAGGGATGTTCAAGGAACAACCCATTTGTGACTTTCTGAAGATTCTTTGCACTGTGAATTTGCACTGTCAGTTCTGTTTTTTAATAAAGGGTTGGAAATTAATGCTTTTTTGTTGTCTTTAAAAAAAAATCTGATTCATGGAAAAATAATCGACAGATTAATCGATTATTAAAATAATCGTTAATTGCAGCCCTTGTAGTGTATATTTCACACAGTGTAACACTTAGCTGCTCTTTAAACCTGGGCTATCTTTTACCGATTGATAGACAGGCTGAAGAAGCCCATTATTTAAAGGACATGTACACTGAGGCTGCATACCGGGTGCTGAGAAGACAATAGTAAACTCTGGATATGCATATGGCAACTTATGAGGGGAAAAGAGACAAACTGTTGGTAATTAAAACAGGGTGGATGTCTGCAGAAAGGGAGAAAAAAAATCTTCAGGTCACACTGACTGTCAGAGCGCTTAATGAGCAGGCAGGGTCATAACCCATACGATAAAATGGTCGGTAAATAACTTGCTCAAATTTCTGTACTATCTATTCCCAGTGTGTGTTGGGTTTTTGAGCATGCTGTTCTCTCAGTACCTTGTCAGTAACGGCAGTAAGGATCATGGCATGGGTCATCATGGAGTCTCCATAGATCAACCGTTCCGCCTTAGATAGGTTTTTCACTGAGATGCCAAACACTAGGTCATGGTTAAACCTACAAAAATATACAGAGAATCCTTAGTCACAAACATTCAGAAATAAGTCTGACTATTTAACTGAAGGAAGAGGCAATACTCACACATTCATGTCATTGATGCCCAGTTTGCTATGGAAATGTTTGCCTACATCACAGCCAAACCACACTGCCTGATGCCAGAAATACATTAATTAATGCAGACATACAAAAATCCACTTTCAGCTGCTCAGTTATTAAAATCATCATCCTAAAGCCCTAGCTAAACAACAGCATCACTGTCCTATATCCCAACAGTAACTTTGTCAAGACAAACATGTATAACAAGACTTTCAAAGAAAACTCCAGACAGAAAGCAAGATATTGCAACTGCAAAAAATGGGGATTTCTAAATGGTTTGAATGGCAAAAAAAAACAAAACTCTTAGGCATGTAAACCTCAGCACATTACTATGGAAATACTGGATACTCTCTGTGAATAATTTTTGTTTTTTTTATTTAGTGGGATCAAACTTGGTGTAAACAGAATCATTATGTCTCAAGTAGATTGAATATGCGGTTGGAAATAGGGATGAGACAATGATCAAGTTGTCCAGCAACAGACTATTTAGTTAGTGAGGGGGGGTTTTTTCTCGTTTTTTTTTTTTTTCAATGGTAGTGCTTTAAAGATGGTGTTTTTTTTCAATTGATCTGTACTACAACCATCAAAACATTTCTTTAACAGATTCACCAACTTCAAGAATGTAGTTTAGTCTCTTCTGCTCCCCAAGGCTACATTTGATCAAAAATACAGTAAAAACATTGTGAAATATTATTACAATTTAAAAGAATAATTTTCTATTTTAATATATTTTAAAATGTAATTTATTCCTGTTATGGCAAAGCTGAATTTTCAGCAGGCATCACTCCAGTCTTCAGTGTCACATGATCCTTCAGAAATCATGTTAATATACTGATTTCTCATTATTACCAATGTTGAAAACAGTTGTGCTAGAAAACATTTTTGTGGAAACTGAAACCTTTTGTAATAATGTATGTCTTAACTGTCACTTACTGAATATAAAGCTAAAAAACGAAATTCAAATACTTTTGCAAGGATGATCACATGACCCTAAATCAGCCTTACTATAATGGCCTAGTTGTTCAAACAACCTATCGAATAGTTGATTTTACCTCTCCATTCTTGATGGAATTTGCAGCAGCTTTCTTGAGCAGCTCGATGGACTGGTTGTTGTAAAGTGTTCTGCGGCCGCCCACCATGTTACCCAGAAACTCCACACTGTACAACTTCCCATAGGGGTTTTGGGGCCGAGGGTCATTAACGAGGCAGACCTGCATAGAAATTACACAACCTGTGAGTGAGGACTACAACACACTGAAGGCAACTAATGCTGTAGCTGAGGCAGTCTGTGCTGCTTGTACCTTGTCCTGGAGATTATAGAGTGGTTTGACGTGCTGTGTGTAGAACTCCAGAGGAGTTAAAGGGCCCATGCGGTGAAAGTTCTTGTCCTTGTCCCGGTATTCCCAACAGATGGTGTCTGGAGGACTGCCCAGACATACACTGGCCACTCGAAACACCTGAACACATTAAATGAAAAAGAAAAGAAAAAAAAGACACATGAAATCAGCCACTATTCACACAATCAATGGATTTCATCCATAGATAAAAATAAGTCTGATTAATTCCCTTATGCTAAAAACAGTAATATTGTGAAATATTATTAAAATTTAAAACTGACTGGTTTTTTTCAGGATTGTTTTAGAAAGAAATCTTATGTAACATTATAAATGTATTTACCAAAACTTTTGATCAATTTAATGCATTCTTGCTGAATAAAACTACGAATAACTTTCAAATATAAAAACAACATACTGATCCCAAACTTGAATTTTAGTGAACATTTTAGAAGCTCTCAAGCTTTACGGCATCTAACAAGCATCCAAAATTCAAAAATGGTTGATTAAAAGCTCACATTAAGTTTGAAATCTAAAGACGGGTGACATATGGATGTGATATCTTAAATAAGACCTGTGAAAACAAACCACATTATAGAGAAAACTCTGGCTTTGACTGGATGTAGCCGAGATGAGCACTAAGAACACAAACACTGTGTGTGAGGCGTCTAATGTTTGATTATGGTACTCTTTATTCTGAACTCAAACTGTTTTTAGTTCTCAGAAGTTAGCCTTTGTTACTCCAATCCCAGGCATTTCCTGGCCTCTCCTGACCGCGGCCTCGGCTTTACATATTGGAACGCGGATTTCTCTTAGCCAAGATTAACTTGACCTTGATAATACGCGCTTCTTGTTCAATCACAAATGCGCAGGCAGGAAGGCAAGAAAATGGGACAGATAAGATGCGCCTGTCTTTTTTCTTTTGGCATACACAAGTAGGTGGTGGATTGAGGAAAAACATGCGCCACACGAACTGAAGTTTACAGAGACTTCTGGGCGACACTATTCACACTATGTGAGATTTCATTTGACTGAAGTTTACAGGAAGTAAATAGATGATGATGATAATAATAATAATATGTTATATATATATATATATATATATATATATAGGGTTTTTAAGGCATACTTTACTTCACCCAAAAATTAATGCCACTTTTTTACCCTCACATCGTTCCACAAAAGATATTTTGCAGAATGTACAGCGTTTTAATGTCAAACTCAAAAAACTCCACTGTAGAAGTACAATAGTACAATAAAAGCAATTCAGAACACATAAGATGTTCAGTCATAAGATGTTTGTTCAATGCCATGTAGGCTTGTATGAGATTTTAAAGGGAAAATTGGGAGAATAGCTTACTTTTTTTGGAAGTTCTAGGAAAACTTTATCATTTATTCCAAAGGGTCAGAGCCATGGCTTTTGACATCTTTGTAAATTTTCTTATAATTAACGGTAATAAATAAAACTAAACTAAATATCCTATAAATAAAAAAATCTTAAATTGGGGAGTTTGACAGTATAAATAATCCACAAAATATAATTTGGCTTCCACAGAAGGCTTTGGATGAACAAGGGTGAATAAACCAAAGATGTGTCAATTTACTGTACTCTTTAGATGCTCTTCAGAAAAAAAAAAAGGTTTTCTCTGACCAATCTTCTCTGTTCTCTCTCACCCTATTCCAGCCCTATCCTGGAAAGAAAACCATTTAGCATTAGTTTGTTTTCTCTATCCAGTCTTCCAAGAGGGAGAGTAAATACCGGCGGCGCCCGGCCCTCTTTCCTCCCTGTTGACCCGGCGTTGGACCCAGATGCACCAACCGCACAAATAGCCTCTGCATCGCACGCTCTCACATCCTCTCTCCTCCTTGGCAGGTTACATAAACATGCAGTACCGTCCAAACAACACGGCGCCTGCATTTTATTATTTTTTTTGCCTGTTGAAAAGTGCCGTTTGCGCAAAACAATGGCTGAGGCTCACTGACGTCAGTACAGAACCAGCGAGTCAATATTGAAACACCTGTCTGAGGATGGGTGGCCACAGGGCAGCAGGAAGAGCCGAGAGGCACAACCAGGGAAGAGCAGCTGGTTCACAGGCCAGGAAGATGAGCACGACACAGCAAAATGTAGAGCTTTTTCTTAAGAAAATAAAAAAAGTCTCAACCAAAAGCACTAAATCTCATATCATCTGGCTGTTCTGTCATGCATTGACTTGGGATAATAATGATCTGTGAGTCAGAGTAACTTAAGAGCAATGTGTATGGATGCAATGCTTGAATTATTCTGAAATCAAATGTGTATTTGTGTGAATGGAATAAGCAATAGGCACTTGATTTGGTATAGAAGGTGCATGAAAATCTACTATATAAGCAGACTGGCAAAGGCATCTGTAAGATGTTCCCCTAAAGGTCAGAGCTTGGTGCTCATGCAGGGCATTATGAGATCAAATATGGCTTATGATATTTCTCTGTCATTGCCCCTGTAAATAACACCAGTAAAAAGGCAAAAGAAAAATCAATAAAAAGAAAATCAATAAATAAAACGAAACTAAATACACTATTAAAAAAAGAAAGAGCACAGAACTAAATAAAACAAATTACAACAAAATTAGGTAAATTAAAAGAGTAATAAACTAAAGAAAACAGAACAACACTAATAAACCCCAAAGGAGTAAATAAAAATAAATTACAAAAAAAGACGAAATAAACTAACTTAAACTTAAAAAGTAAAATAAAATGAATAACCCCACAGAACTAAATAAAACCAACAAAATACTACATTTAAAAAACAATAACTAAAAGAAACTAAAACTATAAAAGAACAAACTAAAAGAAAACAAAATTAAATGAAACAAATCAATTAAAAAATTTTGAAACAAAAAAAGTTTGGAGTGGAGTGGGACTGGTGTGAAGAAGGTTCAGGTCACCCACGGTCAGACTCATCCAATGCCACACACGTCACCTCTCAGTCTAGTGAGATACTGGCTTATCTGGGATCACAAGCACCTGCTCCTGACTTAAAAACATGCCCTCATGTGGGCACGAGGCACTCCAGGTATGATTATGGCATACAGGTGTTTGTTGACAAGGAAAGGAAAGGCTGGCTGTCTCACATCAAAGCAATCAATGTGCAAGCTATCAGCCATGCAAATTGCTGGACGTATGAAAACACAACATGGCACGATTCCAGTGGCCTGTGTGAAGATAAGTGTATCTGTTTACAAGCTCTTTATCAAAAAATATTGTTCTTCTAAACAGCTGCCAGACTCTGTAGTGAGACAACAGCGCTGATCCTGCCATTTGAGTTGTTTGCATCTGCTTCTCAAACACAGCTTTGCAAGGAAGTAAACAGTATGGAGCTCAACGAGGGATAGTGTGTCAAAAATTTGCCTTTCTGCTTTTGTCACATGGAGGATATGACACAACGCAAGCATGACCGTGAACAGCTCTCAGCTGAAGAAATTTGCTTGAACTTTTCCTGTAAACATGAAACATTTGGCCCTTAAAAACAAACAAATTAGTGTTTGTTTTTAACAAACTTTTGTTTTTTCAAATTAAACAAATAGAATTTCAGTATGTCTTTGCAGAGAATTATGCATCACAGTAATGAACCAGAGCTCAACCCACAAAAAAATTATAATACTGCTTATTCCTCCATCATAGCTAGAATATGACAGAAAATGGAATGTGATACACAAAGTATGATTCCAATTGTGTTTTCCTCAGTATTGTTATTTACTGATTGTGTTGCTTTATTTTCTTTATGCAGTGTTGCAAATTAACAAATGTCTATTGAACTATATGGACAAAATGAAAAAAGGCCTCTTATTTTGTCATTCCAGGGAGTCGCAAACAGAATAGCGAACTGCGCACGCTTCCTCATATACGCAGAGAAGCTGTGAAAGACCAAACGCGACTCTACCATTCTCCTCAATTTACGTCTCCTGAGCCAGGCTCTGCAACAGATTATTGGGGGCTCATCCGGGAGCCACTCCATGTTATGCTAGGAGGATGCCAAGATTCCAGGACCGTGGGAAAAGGTGGCGCAGGGGCTAGAGGGTGGCGGCTGCTGTGTCAACCGTGACAATGATACGAGTACGAGACACATATAGAGGGTTGAACAGACGCTATCTTCATCCTGAGGTTAAGGCGGTTTCAGGAAGGATGATGGAGAGCAACGGCATGGCAGATTGAACGAGGAAACGCTTGGTATGGGACATCAGAAAAGACCTGATCAGACTGCCTGCTGGTGAACTATTCCACATGGCAAGGTACAAGTTAAAGACTCATGTAACGTGGCACACGTGCCAGGTCTGATATGATAGGGTTCAATATGGGCCAATATGGGAGCGGCTACTGGAGAAAGGGAGGCAACACAGCAGGTAGGTGAAAACCAAGAACTTCGTTAACTGGTTGGAATCTTGCATTCATTGAAGAAATTCTTAATTGCAATTTGTCTGGAGCATGTAAATCTCAATACGGTCATTTAACAACATACAATGTATGATAATGCTTATAATCAACTCTCTTTTTTGAAATTGGTTGGACTCATCAACTCAAACAATTGTCATATACTTTGTACGAAAATGAAATAAAACTTATTGGGAAACTCAACAGACTCAGTTTGTTTATAACCCAATACAATTTGAAGGAAACAATAAACGATGTTCTCAAAACAAAATATTACAAACTCAATAACTCAAATCACTGTCACTTCAAAATGTAAGTCTTTTCAGCCAAGTTCAGTTAATGTCAGTTCAGAATCAAATGACTCAAATCAAAAGAGCAGTTCAGAATCAATGTATCACCGTTCAAAGCTCGAGAAAAAATAGGCAAAAACAAAGTCTGTCCCATTTGTCCAAAAACGACAAGGAAAAGATTTCTCATATCAATTTCGATGAATTCAAGATCAAAGTTCAACAATGGTCTCCGTGGGTGGCTCGCCTTTTACATACGAGCATATGCGTCTCATGTGTCCAGGATGGTGATCATAATTTCTCAGAAGAAACACACACATAAAAAAAAAAAAAACAGCCTTGCAAAAACACAAGGCAGAACAATAATTAATCTTCCATTCAAACACTTTCATCAACAAATACCATGTATACACTTCAAACAACATATTAACTTAATATCTTGACACTTATACATGACATTGTCACTCTTAATTGACTCGTTTGCATCTTCACATGTGATTAGCTTTAGCCCAACGTGCAAATTAGCAGTAGCTCACACACTATGCATAAGCGGCCTAACATTATATAAATGCTAATATCACATTACTGATTTGCCACTGAGTCTGCAGTTTTCATGTAAAATGTCAAGTCAATATAAAAAATAAAAAATAAATAACCAAGGCAAGAATTTCACTTCTTATTCAATAAGATAATCTACGGTGCTTTGGTGCTCCGTTTAAGTTATCTACATCGTCTTTTTCTCAATTCTCTGCCTCGTCTTTTTCTCACTTTGGCGTCAACTCTAAAAAGTTATCACTTTCACTCAGAAATGTAATCTTTTGATTTCATTAAAGTTATTTTTTTCTCAATATCTATCTTTTGATAACGAGTATCTGGAGATCACTCAGTGTGCATCTGCTTCGTCTAACAACAGCAGCAGTGTCGCCGGCGCAGTCTCAGTGCGCTGCTACCATTGGCTCGTTGGAGTGTCAATCAATGCAGCACGATCCATGATTGGACGAAACGCTTTCTCTTCTAAAGCACTCATTTTTTTCTCTTATTCTCTTTTTCTTAATTTCGCCATCTTTTTACATATCTTTCAACTCTTCTGGTAGCCTGGAATGGATCACCCGGGTTACATTCATCTGAGCTGTACCTGGAGGACACTGAGGGTTGTTGAGTACATCAATGCCTTCAAGTCAAGTAAATCATTGCTCGAGACTGAGGACCAAGCTACGAGTTAACTGTTGTCATTGCAAAAGACTGTGAAATCAGCAAAACAGATTTGCACTACTACACCTGATGTTGATACAAACACTCATTTTGCACATGCGTTACATCCACCACTGACAACACCTATCTGACACCACCACGTCGCACCTGACTCAAGTGGTGTTAAGGGGGGCATACCTGAAACAAACACAGACATACGTAAAATGCTTGAAGAATATGAAGAAATTGGCAGACAAATTCACCAGTACATGACACCTACCCAGAACACGAACTTGACTAGCTTGACTCACACTGTAGTGCACCACTACAACACATGTGAACCAGACTGAGCAGCCTAAACACGTAGCTCATGACTTTGCGTTCCCTATGGGAGGGTTTTCATATATACAGTCCAGTGAGTTTAAGATACATGGAGGTCAGATTGGGGATCACTCATCAGACATCACATACAACTATGTATGCTGACAAACAAAAAAGACATGACTGTAGCTGAGCTAAAAGGGTTCTTACAATCACACCTGGTGGACCGAAATAGCACAGAACTGTTACAAGAACTGATATGCACCAAGCAGTGCACCAAGAGTGAACACGAAACCCCTCAGCAATTCCTATCCCGGGTCATGGGGTTGAAACAAGAAAATCCTCTTTGCGGCAAAACAAGCTGATGTGTGAAAATAAGTGAAGAGAATGAGAGGTTGCGCCGACTGGGCCCACCAACCAGAGCAAAACCATCCATGACTAGTAGTGCCCAAGTTAACAATGAAACAGACAAGAGATGTGAAAGCTGTAAAAGGGTCTGATGCCCAGAACTAGGCCTAGGGAGGGAGAAGTGCTAGGACCAAAACACCCCCATCAGAGACAAAAGATCAAAAAACGACAACAATAAAATTGGTCGGCAGCAAGGCACTGACCCAGTGCAACTTGACAGTGAGGGCACTGCTCAACACAGGTGCGCAAGTTAGTATGGTGGACCGCACATTGAAAGAAAAATACCTGCCAAGTCTTGAGGTGAGGCCGCTTCGGGAGCTTCTTGGGTGTGAAGATGATCTGAAAGTCTACGCTGTAAACGGACACCTCCCATTTAATGGCTGGGCAGTTATCACAGTCAACCTGCTAGGAAATGAGGACCCATGTCTATCTATTGTAGTATCTATTGAGTAAGAGATTGAGAGACCACTCCTGGGTTTCAACTTAGTTGAAGAACTGATTCAGGGTCAGTCTGAGCAACTGATGCCAACACTTACCTCACTACTGGCAGGAGCCATTGATATCCCTTGCAAAAAGGAACAAACTTTAGTCGAGGTGGTCCGAGCTGCTGAAGATGATGATGGAGACGAGCACTTGAAGGTTGGTCCGAGAGGGGGTAGTTATTTGGACTAGGCAGGTGGCTTGGGTGAAGGGCCGAATCCCTTCAAAGATGGCACAGTCTGATTCTGTGTTCTTGTCTGAGCCTCATGAAAATATTGATCATTTAAGATACTTGGACATTGCAGAGGGACTCTTAGAGATACAACCCCAAAGTGACCCTTCTGAGAGGTTGACAAAGATGACAATGAATGACATTGGGTGCATACCCAGCTTGCAGATGCCGATCACACTTAAGGATGACAACATCCCAGTTCAGAGAGCATATTCATCGGTACCAAAACCCTTGTTCAACGAGGTGAAGAGCTACATACAGGACCTCCTGGCAAAAGGATGGAGCGTCAAATCAAAGTCACCATATGCCGCACTGGAACGCTGGAAACCTTCAATTGCACCAAGCTTCTTGGGTAAACTGAAATTAGACATGACAGGGAGGTGCTCTGAAAACAAAACAAATATTTTGAAATGGGTAACTTCTATAGTCTCCATCTGTGCGAAGTGATCGTATTACAATGAGCCATTGTGTGTTTGAGCCACTTTCAGGTGTGGTCTGCTGCACAGAATCTGTCAAAGACAGTCCTGATAGTGTAAAGAGTGACACTGTCCAGTCCAGCACATCAGTTAAACAAGGGCACCTTTGATCTACTAGTGATTATGAATGGAACGACAGATAAAAGAAAAAGAAACATGATACAGGCTGATTATGAACCTATGACTCTCAAACATGTTCAAAGTGCAAGACCACCGCTCCGATTTAATGCGTAATGCTCTTTCATCTATGCTGGACTAGCATCCAATCTTAATTACATAAATAATATGTACTCATTTATGTATTATTATATTATATAATTCCCATCCCCAGCCCCATGTGATCTCATCCACTGTAACTCACCATTTTGATAAAAGCAACATCTCTCCACGTCCCTAATAAGAACACAAACACACTTCCCAACAACTGGAGTGTTACAGAAAAAAAACAAAAAACAACACCAGGTGGACAAACAAACATCCCATAAAATACAGGAAAACACACAAGCGGGTGAGAGGAGATTCTCAGGCATATGTTTGTCCTGTGAAAGAAACGCAGAGCACAAGCTTAGAGATATTAACTTAGACTTGTGAGCTGTGCGTCGTCCCTTCACAGATGGTGGAGGTATAGTAATAATGCCACTGAGATTGCCTTTGCCACTCAACGACAGGCACCGGGCGATAGCAATCATGTTTGTGGAACATTCTGTCATCAAGTCCTGCAGGCACATGTTCTTTCTCTCTGTCTAGCTCGCTCTTTCCTCACTCACAGTCACACCCACAAAAATGCATGCAAACATATAAAAGAGACGTTCAAATACACATCCACAGGTATTCACAAAACCAGGGTATGCTTTGTATGTGCTCATTTTGGGTCACAGGTGGTTGACAATATTATTGTTCAGGTTAGCGTTAATAGATTTTTAATTATTGATGTACATGTTTTGTCAGATCAAGTTACTTACGTCACTACTGTACATCACTTACAGTCTGACATACAGAAGGATCCAAAAGAATGAGAGTATTTCCAATTTAATAGGCTACTATTTATTCGTTCAGTTCTCAATATTAGCAGCCTAGTAAATTTGCTTACCCTAGAAGTATTGCAGAATCTTAAATATTTCAAATTATTTAAACTTTATTTCCATTTTGTTTTTGAATGACATTTGCAATGAAGTTTCAGACTTTTGGACATCATTGCAAGTGTATTTGAAGAAGTAGGTTTTTTTGCTCTCTTTTTTTAAAGTAAAATTTATAACACTGTTTTATATTGTATTTATTTTACTTTGTGCACTGTATTATATATATTTCATGAAAAATATTGCCCCAGGTATATGCTGATCTTTGAAAAAAGACCTTTACCTTTAAGTTAGCATCAATTTTATAGACTAAATTATGAAACTGTGGCTGTCTGTTTGTTGATTCTGGAAACGTGTCTAAGAAAAGCTTTTATGTTTCTGAGAGCTGATATGTCAGGGACATTCTCAGAGCTGGCAACTACTGATAAGGAACAACAAACAGTTGCAAATCCCATAATTATAAAAAGTAAACTTGACAGTCCTCATACAGTTTCACAGTTTATGTGAAATATGCAAGAGTTAGCAGCCAGCCGAGCCCATGAAGGATAACCTTACAGTCTGACATAGGTCTGGCAACCTCAAATGGTGGTTTCATCAGCAGTGAAACAGCGCCATCAACAGGCATAAAAGAAATGCACCAAGGAATATTTCACCCAAAAATAGTAACGATCACTTTTTTACTCCGCCCCATGTCATAACAATCTATCAACCATATGGTGTTATCTTTTTATGTTGAACACAAAAGAATTATTAATAAAAAATGTAATCAGTATGTTGCCAGGATCTTTAATGACGTCATTGACGTGCACATGCATGAAACAGGATACAGGTTTAGAACAACATGAGGGTGAGTAAAAATGACAGAACTTTCATTTCAAGCTGAACCATCCCATTGTCATAAAACAGAGGATGGATTAGCTCAGAAATTTAACTCACCTCCTCAATCATGGTGTCTATAGTGTCAGACAGCTCAGTTTTAGTGGCTTCACTGGCCACCATGTTCCTCAGCCTTAGACAATATTCCCTCAACTGCAACAAACAAACAAATGCAAATCATAAAAGCGATTCAAAAGAAAAATATGTTAATATACATGCTACAGAACATGTTAAATTATATAAGACTAGTGGTACAACGGATCACAAAACTCATTTTTGGCTCATATTACGTTATTTGATTTTTTTTCGGATTTCAGCCTTTGAATCAGGTTGCAGCGTTGCCTTCAATATTGTTATTGTTAACTTAAACTATTAAAAATCATTTTGGGTAATTCAATTCAAATTTAAATAAAATTAAATATACATATTAGAGGGTTAGGGTTAACTTCTTTTTTTTCTTCTTTTTTTTGTTGTAAAATGTTACCTTTTAAATACTTAAAAATACTTCAACTTAAAAATAAGTTTAAGTGAAAATTAAAGTAAAGCTAAACAGAAATATAATTTTAAAAAACAGGCAAAAGCAGAGAAAACTTGCAAACTGAAAATATGAAAATATAAGCATAAAAACTAATTAAATAAGAATGGTTGCCTTTGATTCATCTTTTTTGGCACACTATTTCATATTTGTTTTAGTTCTTTATTGAATGTCACACTGGACAAAACTGCCATCTTCCTCAATTATCTAAGGGAAGTGACCTTAGTGACATTCTCCTCTGCTCATCCGGTGAGTCAAAGAGTGCTTCCATGATGCAGTCACCAGCTCATACACAGCCACTAAATCCTCATTCGGTAAATGTCAACATGAAAGCTTGAGGGGATACAACGCTGCTGACTGAGAGTAGCTTTCAAGGGTTGAGTGTAACTTCGAACCCACCTTGTGATTGAGGATATCGTTCATTCTACGGGAAGCCTCTGAGCTGTGAGACTCGGGGAAGCACTTCTTAGGGACGACGCCGTATTTTTCTGAAAAACACATAGGAGTTTAAATGCACCTCGAAAGTGAAGAATTTCAATTCATAATTTTTAAACCAATTTTGGTCTGAACTGAAGTGAACGATATGAATATCAATGAGAATAATTACTTCCCCTGAACAAATGCAAGTTTAGTTTCAACAGTTGCATCAATGCAACAGAGCTAAACTGACCAATAAGGTTAACCAGCATATCCCACTGTCCACCATCATTGGTAGGATTCGATAGCAGGAACTGAACCAATCTGCCATCTACTGACTCCTTCCGCTGGGCTGTCTCCACACAGGCATGCAGAAAATAATAGCACCTCTCCACCTGAGACAAAAACAGAAATACACACAATCAGGGGGTATGTACCATCAAGGTGAAGGGGCAAAGAGGGGACACAGTGGGCCACAAACATCCAGGGAACACAATACATCTCACACAAAAAGAGGATTTACTGGACCTTTACCATTAACACAATGAGAGAAGGCGATACACAGCAAAAACAACACACAGCAGAATTATAACCTTAGAGCCAGGTGCAAATAAGTAGTTAATTCTCAAATTAGCCTAAACATTGTTTTTGTAACGCAAACAAGGAGTGGTAACGCTGACTTACCTTATCCCAGAAAAAAAGATAAGACTGACTGAATTCAAATTCTTCAATGTTAAACTTCTTCATGAATGGAAGACGCATGACATTGAGGCATGAGAAGATCCAACATCTCCCTGATGGAAAAAAACAAGCACTTAAACTGTATTTTCAGCCATATGGACCATTTTCATAGACGTGGTGGTGGATTTATGCAACAATTAACATTAATCACTAGATGTATATCTTTTTAATATACATATTTTCATTTTTTAATATTAATAAAAAAGATACACTATCAGTTAGAATATTTGGGGTCGATACAATGTTTTTGAAACATTATGCTTACAAAGTCTTTAATGCTTATGATCAAAACAGTATTATTATTAAATATTACTACTCTTTAAAATATCTTCTATTTGAACATATATTGATCACCATTATTTGATGCTTAAGAAATATTTCTTATTGTTATCAATGTTGAAAACAGTTGTGCTGCTTAATATTTGTGTAAGCATGCTAGAAAAATAAATTCTCAGGACTTTTTGATGAATAGAACATTTTTTAATATACGTTTATAACACTACACTTTGTGTTATATTATCCTGGTATTAAATGACAAAAAATGTCTACACTGCTGTATGGGGGTTTCTATGCAGACGCAGAGGAAGTGACTGTAAATTTGACATTCTTCTTCTGACCATTGTAATTCATCGCTGTATATGTTTTTTTCTTCTTTTGGAAAGTCTTTTCAAAAGACTTAATACATAATACTGTATTTTCTATTCAAAATGTACTCCCATGTACTTCTATAAAAGTTTATCCTGCTATAGTTTACTTCCACGTTACAAATCTAGTACATGTGAAATCTAGTACAACAAGAAATTCTGTTGTTTTGGTGATTCTTAAGAAAAAGTTAAGCCGCAGTTTTGAACGTCACGTCATGCAAAAACAAGTTTTCAGTTACTATTTCGATTTAATTAATTTAAGTAGCTTTTTCTAGACTTGATATGACTGACACTTCCCACTCAAGTGGGCCTACATCTTTTTGAACATATGTCAGATGCACAATTCATGTGCAAAACTTTATTTTAGTGTAGGTACCTGAGTTTTTCTGGTTGGTAACAGGTTTGCCCTCTGTGGGAATGCTGTGCTGGAAGATGTGTACTGTGTCCTGAACTGTCTGCCGATGCAGACACACCTCTAAAGGATCAATGCAAGTCGAAACATTCTGGGCGAGCAGATATCGAGGCTCCGACCGGAACCGCTTGACAAAAGCTGATGCTTTCTCCAGACTCAGGCCTGGGCAACAAACAAGGACACAAACACAAAACAAGGGCTCACAGTTTACAGTCCAGCAGGGACAGTGACAGAGTGTGACACTGCCCATTTACTTCCACATAACATTCACTAGCATTTTCATGAATTAATCAATTGCATAATCATGAATGGTGAGAAGAAATGTTGATCTATATGACTTTATTTTTTTCCCATGGGACAAAAAAGAGGTTAGACATGACAGTGTCAGATTCTGCCTGAAACGATTGACAGCCAGCTCTCTTGACTTGAGTATGACTCCCTTTCAGTTTCATTGTTTCTGGAGTTTGCCGGTGTTTAGCTTATCTTTCACTCTACAAACCTTTCCATTTCAAATAATAACACGTAAACACTAATTTTAACCCATAAAAAGTGTCACTCCAGTGATTTAACTCGAGCAAAAGCCATCAAGAGTTTAAAGTCACATCTTTGCTTAGTCACTTTCAGCTGTAGTAGTAAACAGCTCTGGCTAGTTAGCCACACAATGCTACTACATTCACATCAACATTTGTGAAGCTCTGAGCCCTCAGACCGCACCAACGATCAACGAGAGACAATATCTACACATACGCACCACTGTCCATGTTTGCAGGTGAGGAGAGGAGGTGTTGGAATCTGATTTGTAAGTCTTTGTTTATTTCATTCGCCGACAGCCAGTCAGTCCGTGCGGAATTCCGGAAACAGGAAATCCAGTGAAATCGCGTGTCTTTCTGTCTAGGTTGCCATATCTGGGGAAAACCCTCCTCTCTGGAGCTTCAGGAGGGCACATGTATTTTTGCATCATGTATCATTTGCGTGGTACAGTACTCCAGGTTAATTTGTTACTGTTACTGTCCTGTTAATTACTTACTTCTTTCTCTATTCCAACATTAGTCAGCGAGTTTAAAAATAAATAAGTAACTTAATTAAACCTCTTCAAATAACAAACTGGCATTTTCTTTGGTAAACACGCTCGCAAAATAATCCATGCATACCCTACACTGAAAATTAATAAATAATAAAAATAAATATATAGACTATATATATAATTTACAACAAAATCAATAAATACCGAAATATATAACCGCAAATTAAACCTTTTCAGTTGCTTAAAGGAACACGCCGACTTTTTGGGACTTTAGCTTATTCACCGTATCCCCTGGCCTAGAGTTAGATAAGTCCATACCATTTTTTACAGTCTATGGTCCATACCCATTTCATCTGTAACTGTCTGACGCACCCACCGCTTAGGGTTGCCACCTTTGATTTGTGAAAAACCGGGACACTTTGAGGGGGAGGGGTCAACCCATATTTGCAAATATACTATGTTAACAGTTGTAGGACTCCCTATTGCCTACCTATATTTGTCCTAAAGTAGATACTCTCCCTGAAGTAGTTGCACTCCCTGACGTAGATGCACTCACTCTGGACTCCTTTCTACATTAAATGCATATATTAAATACACTTTTGTATAAAACTTGTAAACATATACTGTATTATAATCTATTATAAAATCTAATCATTTGTAGAAAGATAAGCTATACTCTTTAGCAATTAAAACATGATAACATGTATTATAATAGATTATAAACAACTTTGTTTTGTTTGTTAACTTAGTACATTTGGGCAACCTAAGACTGACATTTCTCACCTCTTTTTCCATGTGTATTTCTCATCCCTTTTTGCTGTCCACAAAACTGAGTAACGTTAGGTAAATAGAAAGGTTTAAAAAAAGCTAGCTAGCAACTGAACTTGCACTGTTTAATCCTGGATGTGTGAATGCGCGCGCGCGACCGACCGACAGCAGAGGCAGTTGCTAGGCGATATAGGCGCTTTGTATTTCTGCTTCCAATCAAATAAAAGTAAACGCCTGGCATCGGCCAATCCACTGTTTTACCCGTTTTTACCCGTTTACGGACACAGGATTGGATACAACCATGAAGACAACACAGTAACAGTAGAAGGAAACGCGGTTTAATTTGAAACCAGGAAATTCTACTTTAGAAGTACATTTTCACAAAAAAACGGGACAATTCGTGTCCCGGGAAAGAATATACATTTTCCGGGACTGTCGCTTAAAAAAGAGAACAATCCCGGGAAAACCGGAGAACCGGGACGGGTGGCAACCCTACCACCGCTAGCCTAGCTTAGCACAAAGACTGGAAGTAAATGGCTCCAGCTAGCGTACTGCTCCCAATAAGTGACTAAATAACGCCAACATTTTCATATTTATATGTTGTGATTCGTATAGTAACAGTGTGTACAAATAACAAGGTCATATGAGACACCGGGAGCTTTTAACCGTATACATACTGGGAACTATGTTCTCAGAAGGCAAAGCACTGCTACTTTGGCGGAGTGATTTGCTCGTAGCACCTGAGAAGCAGAGGAGCAGAGAGTTCGCTCAGAGTGTGTGGCTAATCACTCCGCCCAAGTTGCAGTGTTTTGCCTTCTGAGAATATAGTTCCCAGTATGTAGGCTATACGGTTTAAAGGTCCCGTTCTTCGTGATCCCATGTTTCAAACTTAAGTTAGTGTGTAATGTTGTTGTTAGAGTATAAATAATATCTGTAAAATTATAAAGCTCAAAGTTCAATGCCAAGCGAGATATTTTATTTAACAGAAGTCGCCTACAGTGAACGGCTCGTTTGGACTACATCGCTCTACTTCCGTTTTTAATGACGTCAGTAGAACAGCTCTCTGACTAACCTCCGCCCACGGGAATGCTCCCTCAACTCCCTCAACTCGCGCACTTCTTATAACTTACTGTGTTTACTCAGGTCTTACGGTGATTTTCTGAAGTAAAACTGACGCTTCATCTTTTGTGTGATGTACAATAAACTTTATTAAACTCATCAGTATATGTTTGATCATCATTTGGACCTGGTCTGACACAGCAGACTTGTAGGCTATTAATAAATAATGGATACATACAAGCAGATGACAAATACGTTATAATAACCGTAATTAAACTACTAAACTATACCTGTTCCATCTCTATACAGCCCTCTGACTCTGTAGGCATTATTGTCCGACTCGAAATGAACACCGTTACTGAGAGTTGCTGATGTTATCATTATTCCATGAGATGAAATTGTCCTAAGAGTCTGAGTGCGAGCTCTTGAAGCTCCGCCCCCTGTGTCGTGCAGCAGGAGCTTATTTGCATTTAAAGGGCACACACTAAAACAGCGCGTTTTTCTGAGTCCTCAAAAAAGACAATTTAAACATGCTGTAAAAAATGATCTGTTGGGTATTTTGAGCTGAAACTTCACAGACACACTCTGGGGACATCAGAGACTCATTTTACATCTTGTGAAAAGGGGCATAGAACGGGACCTTTAAAAATGTCTGTGTCTAATATGACATTGTTATTTGTACACACTGTGACTATACAAATCACAACATATAAATAGGAAAAAAAATACTATCTGCAACATTTTACAAATGTTTTATGGATATGCTTTTTCAGTGTGTTCTCTGGGAGTTAAATCCATGACACTGATGTTGCAAGCATCATTGTCACTACATCATTGTTAATTGGTCTTGTTCATGTGTTTGTCCTTGTGTATTTAAGGCATTTTACTTTTTCTTTGTGGAGTTTCAGTTCTTGTGATTTTGATATTATTGATCTCCCATTCTGGCTTTGTTTAAAAAAAAAAAAAAAAAGGGAAAAAAGAGAAAAACCTTCATCCAGATTCTCAAACTTTGCTCTCTGAAATTTCAATTTGTGACATTAAAGTGGTTATACTTATACGTGATAGTGCTGCCATGGTCCTTGTTTTTTTCTTTCTTTTTTTTTCTTATGCATTGAGAAATGTTTCAGTATTTTTCCAACTGCTATGACATGCAGGCCTACTTTCTTTGATGGCTTTGCCCAATAACCTTTCAGACTTTGCCCAGAAAGTCTAACTTCTTTTAACTCTGAAATTGTAATAAGGGTGTGTGCCACTTAAGTCTGAAGTGTAGTCAATCTTATTTCAGTAAAGCAAAGGTAACAAGGTTGAAGTTCATTACAAGGTAACACATTTGCAACATATCTGATTCTGCACACAGCAATATAGCCTAGGCTACTTATTGTTATGGACTTCAACCTTATTGGCTTTGCTTTACTGAAATATATAAGTATATGATAGTAAAGTATATGTAATACTATCATAATCTTTACTATTATAATCATGAAAACGAAGGGAAAATTTTAAAGCAAAAAAAATAAAAAATAAATGTTGTGAAACATCTGCCCTCTTGTGGCTGTAAAGTTTACTGTCACATGAAAACTACAATGAAATGTGACTGTTGTTTTGCCACAAGAGGACAGTAACCTTGGGTAACCTCCACAGCTGCATTGACTTGAGTAAATACAATGTTTCTTAATAGCTTCTTTTATTATCAATCCCAATAACGTTGTGTGTTTTTTTAATAGTGTGGATGCTTTTACTGATATGGAACAATTACTACATTGCTGTTGTGTTGTAGTTCATGTAGATAATGTGGATCAAAATATGAAGAGAGTTGAGAACAGAATAAAAATGTATTCCATTTAATTGTTAGAACTGTATTTTGAGTTGGTGTGTTTGTCGTCTCTGCAACCTTACATTCTGACAGGAAACACTGGACAAAGAAGCAGCTCTTAGCTCTTCTGTCTCTTTGACTGCTTCCACAATTCACCCACAAGATGGAGACTCTTGTGTGTGTCCCAATCTGACAAACAAATGATTTCATATTCATTATTCTAGCTGAGGCTGATATTAACAATGTTTAGGGAGTAACTCAGTATTCTCATTGGGTTTATTAGTTGCTTATTTGTAAAAACAACTTGATAATGATTCCAAAAAAGCTAGTTTGTGCCAGATTAATTATCAAATACCCTCGTCTCCTTTTAAGCCTGCATAGTGCCATGTTGTTGCTCATAAATAAATGTGGAATTTAATGCCAGATGTTGCCCAGTCTGGCTAATTCTTATGGTTTTTCTGTTAGTTGCAGAAACAATAGTGTGGGTGCTCTTCATAGAGAAGGGGGCAGATGGGGTCCCCTCTTCAAACAATGTGCATTGCGTGGGGGAGGGTGTGATGCATTGAAAGTCATCCTTGACGAGATATCACCCTTTCACTAGTGTGACAGAGGGGGAAAACCGCACAGGTTTATGTGAAAGCTCATAAACCCATATTACAGGAATGGAGAGCTTTAGCCACTACCATCTGTCCGAAATTAACATTTGCGTGCAATGAGTTGCTGGTAAACAGAACATGATTTTTGTTTTGCTTGTTTCATATGTAAATATAGAATTATGAAGTCTATTATTTATTTATTAGATTGGGTGTATATATATGGTGCACATGAGTGTATCACGCAGATATATTTAGTTTATTCATCAGGAAATTAATTTCAGGAAAATACACACTTTTTTTGCAAGGATTAGAGTACAATAAATGAACTAAATATATTTTCCTTGTATTTAGTTCATGCAGCTCATGAGGTTCCTGTGAGTTTTTTTTTCCTTTTTCTTTTTTTTTTCTGTGGCATCTGCTTATATCGGTTAAATGTAACACGGATAAACCATAGCATATGTGAACATGCTCTATGATTCTAGTCTGACTATACATCCCCAATCCCATCCCTGTATTCGTCTGGATCCGTGGAAGCACACACCATTTTCAAGCAATCATATCCTAATTCTCACATTACTAAAGCTTTGTAGTTTAAATAAAATAATCACCCATTTTATTTCCTGAGTAATGAGCTTTTCTAGAATGTGACTGGTAGAATAAACAAAGCAACTGAGTTTGATTGTTTCTCATTGATTGCATTTCATGGATGGCCAGACTCAAAAGAACATAAGTGTTTTATAGTCATTTATTTTGCTCAATTTCTCCACTTTAAATAGGAGTCAAATGTCTCAGTATGGTTTGCCACATACCTGCACTCACACTGAGCATAGGCCTATGTATTTCAGATGACACTGGCGCACTGCTGAGTTTTTCCACAGAAATGTGAAATTGCGTGAGGTGGCTCTTTGTGTTCATGCAGTAGACGGCGCAGCATCACCTCGATGCGAATCTGGAATATAGAGAAGTGCTCGCCTCCGGCCCTGATGTGTTGACACAGGAGGAGTGTGAGTGTGTGACAACAGAGACAGAGACTCTTACTGGGCACTGAGGACACTATATAGGCTACTGTAAAAGATGTATTCACTATGTTTGAACAACATCTGCTAGTCCATCCAGTTAACATCCATTTATTTATAAGTGATAAGTGATATAAGTGAGTATAAGTGATTTTTATTAGTAATTTAAATTCAAAGTAGTCAAAAAATGTGTAACCATTTCTTTTTATCGTAATTGTTGCTTAAAATTGTACAGATTACAGTTTTAGTTAAGTAGTATTTTGTTAATTGGTAGGCTACTAAGTTTTCAAAGCTCAAATACTGCAATAATAATAATTATAATAATTATAAGGTAAAATTAAATAAATAATAAATAAAAATTACATTAAAACTACATTAAAAAATAAAATAAAATAATGATACTAATAATAATAAATAGTTATAGGTAAGCAATAAGGTAGGAGAGGCTGTGCTGTATCGTGAATAAGTAACGGCTGCAACCCCTTCAGCCGTTACTTATTCACGATACAGCACTTGCCTCGAGTACCTTATTGCTTTTATAAAACGGTTACCACACCAAAAAAAATATTAAAGCCGAAAAATATGTATCTATGCAACTTTCATTAAGTAAAATCACTAAAAGCCTTCCCTCCGCTGGAAAAAATAGTCCCCGACCGTAAACAGCAACAAACGTTACATACAATATTTCGCCAATAGATGGCGGCAAAGACTGTCTTAATGAGTGAGTCAGTCAGTAGAGAAGACTTTTATATTGAAAGGACTTGTGATCACGGAGAAGAAAGACGTAACTGACAGATGACGATAGGCACGGAAAACCCCTTTACTGTTAAAAGGACAATATATCGCAGCGGACATTCAAACGAATTTTATTATGAATATAGGACTGACCTGAAGGAAAATGCTATGTCTACTATGCACGTACAGCTGCTTACTCGAACTCTCACAATCTACTCTATTAATTAACAATATCAATGAGATCAAACATGTGTTTAAGTTGCGAAGAGTGGTTGCTAGGGGGTGTTGTGTAGTGATTCATAGAACTATTGGGTGAAGCGGTCATAGCCGTGTTTTATCGTGAATAAAGCACAGCTATTGACCAATCAGAATCAAGGATTGGAACTAACCGTTTTATAATTAATAATAATAATGATAAATAGTTATTGTTAATAATATATGATAGTAAAATTACATTTATATATAATATTTATATATCATATTTATATAAATACATGTACATATTTAAATATATATTCAAATATAGGCCTCTATACAACATTTTGTTAACAACAACAACAGCAACAACAATAAGGTAAAATTAAATAATAATAAAACAACATTAAAATTAAATTATATAATAATGCTGATAATAATAAATAGTTATTGTTAATACAATAATAATGATGATGAGGATTATAGGTGTTGTTAATAATAATAAAAATTACATTAAAATATACCATATAAAATATAATATATTTTAAACACACACATATATATATATATGTATATATAACAACAACAACAACAACAATAATAGGCTAATTATACCCTAATAATAATAATAATAATAATATACTGTGGTAGAATTCTAGGTTGTTAGACAGAGATGAGCTGCGCATTTAGAACTACGACTTTTATTTTTCACAACCCTGTGCCTATTTTATAATGATGCCCTCGCATTTGTATCACCACCACCTCCTCCTGTCTGTGTTGTCATGTGACAAGCAGGATTTATACTTCGCTTTGCAGGAGAAAATCCAATCTCGACCAATCGCAGCTAGAGGGGGGCGTGTTAGTTCTTCCACATTTGACAGGCGCGCACTCGGCTTCGCATGACGTCACCCGCGGCTCCGCGCTCCAGCAGCAGAAACGCGCAAAGATGCTCTGAAAGCAAGACTGCAGCATCTCCGAGTCAGAGCCTACAAAAACATCGCATCTCCTTCAAGCGCTCGTCCAGCGCTTCAACACCGTCCAGCTCTATCTGCAGGGGTTTGCCCACCTGCATGCGGGATCCGCTGTTTTTCCCTTTCGACTCTTGTACATTTCCCGTTGCTATTTATTACTCGCGCATCTTCCCAATTTTTAGCAGTGAATCTTTTGAGTTCTGCTGACCACTGAGGTCTCATATTGTTTTCAGCTGGAGAGCGCCATCGCAGAGCCACGAGTAAGGACGTTTCCCACATCACTTGTTATTAATAATATCAGTCGCCTAGAGCCTGAGCAAAATCGAGCCACTGGATATCGATGCGTCTTTCATTCTGTATCTAGGCTGCTACGGAGGATCGACGCACCCCAAACATTCATATCATCGTGGTTTCACATTGAGAAACAACATATCTGCGTATCGCGTGTAGGGGAAACGAGAGCGAGCCTAAAGCTTCTTTATAAAAAATGATGGCCGGTGGGGCAGTGCAGCAAAACGGGATTTTCTCCAATCCGCATCATCACAATCAACCGCCGCACATGGAGTCTGATCCCCCCGATTCTCGCAAAAGACCCCTGGAGACCCCGACGGAGGCCAGTAGTACCAAACGCACAAACACAGGAGGTAAGAGCCAACTGCTGTCTACATAGGCAACTCACTTGGCAATGAATTAGCGACTCTTCCCAAAGACAAGTGCTTTGATGTAAGTCCCAATGGGAAAGATGAAAGCAAAATAATTCATGGCATATTCATTCATATTTGATTTCCACGGAGCGTCTCACCTTCTAACGTGGTCATGCTTCACCAGACATGTGCATCTGAGATTTTAAATTCATATTTACAGTTCGCGTCCATTTTAAGTGACCCTGAATTGGTGGTTGCGTCCACTTACGCACTTACGACAGTCGTTTACCAAACACATCCTCAAGTATTCCTAAATTAAATGCTTATGTATGGAATAAACGGGTGGTGTATTCCTAAATATAGGCTAATATCATGAGCACGTACCCAAACATTAGAAAACATGGCTCGTTTACGCATCCTTTCTATCACCACAGATGACCTTGCTCTGGTGCCTTGAATCTATATATTCTTTTATTAAAAAAATTGGCCCTGAAATCTCAAATTATGCATGATAAACGATAATAGAATATTTGGATGAGAAATACAAATATAGTGATAATAATTGTTATACCAATTGTATTTATTAATTTTATTAGAGCAATATTTAATATAAAATGTTTCTCATAATTTGGGACTCACATTTGCATGCTTCACTTGCATCACTGATATTCGAAATTTCAGAATGTATTCAGTGCTTGAATGTGCACTCAATCCTTCAATATTTTACTGTAGTCTATTGTTTATAGCCTACTGGACCCATGCTTGCTTGTTTATTATGCATTCCGGCAGATGCCATAAGATGTCTTGTGTGCACTACACTTGTCCGTTAAACTGTTATACAGGCCAGTCATCGAATTAATCAGTTAAAAAACAAAATAACAAAAAAAGCTTGTATTTCTTAACTCTTTACTGTTTTCGGCCGATTGATAGATCTTAGTTTGTTACCAGATAAAAAATGTAAAACATTGTTTTTCTGATCTGTGATGATTAAATCCCCATTAAGCAGGAAATCTTATAAGTCTTATAGGTCTTTTTGAACTCTGTGACATTTAAGGCAGAGCATTTTAATACTAGGCTAGCAATATTAACAATATATCTCAACTGATTGGCTGAGGTCAATATTTGGTTTCATTAAAGGTAAACATTTTTTTTTTTAAAGTGCAAGAATCTCTTATTTCACTTGCTAAAGGGTTTAAAAAAAGAAGAAACAAACAAGTATTTGTAGTTAGAGTTATAGGGTTAATAATGGCGCATAGATGAAGTGATTGGCGGATGTTTACATGTGAAAGAATCGATGCTGAAAGCGTAATGAATTGTCAGTCAGAAGAAGCATGCTGGACCCGTGGGAGGCATAACCTGCAGATCCATTTGCTCAAATGAAAAGACTTTGATACTTAAGAGATCTAGGCTTCACTGGAATTTATTTACCAGGGCAGATTATTCTATGGGGTTCTCACAACTATGGAAGGGACATTTTAATATTGTCATTTCCAGGCCTGAAAATGACAAAGAAATCAATAAAATCTTGAAAGGTCATGGAAGGATAATGGAAATTTCTATTGGTGTTAATATACGATTTTGTGTTGTTATGCTTAGCTATCAAAGATCGTTAGAAATTGGTCTTTGTCCATGCAATCTCTATAAAATGATTTTTAAATGTATTAACCAAAAGCTGTAGAATCCCTGATTCTATTCAAATACTCAATTCATTTATTTCAATTTTTTCAAAATAATTTATTTATATTATAGGATGGATGTATTAATATTACAAAACAGTTAACTTAATTTAGTATTGTAATATGACATTGTTGCTCTATGTTTAAGCATATATATTTATATTGATTATATTTTATAACTTACTGGAAAATTGTCAAATACAAATGCTGAAATAATTTTTTATTGTGTTTTGTATCTCTAAGAGTTGATAAGACATGTTGATAAATATGTGGAAGGGAATTTATATTTATATAAAAAGAGTCAAATTAGTTAGTCATGTAAAAGAGAAATATGGCACATATTAACATGGTTGTATGTTTCGAGTCGACATTTACCCGTAGTTTCCCCTTTGTGGTTCATATTTAAACAGCAGCAGTTAAACAGGCAGATCTTTGGCCAAGTTAGTGAGAATCTGAACCATTTATGTAGTTTTTTTTTTTTGGACTACTTTTGTGGATAGCATACTGCATGGATCCAGCTTAGCATACTGAAAACGGTAATAGCAACTGACAACAACAGTCCTACAACAATAATAGGTCTAATTTGTTTTCTCTTATTAAACATTTACTCTTTGATTAAATGGTTTTATACATGTAGGATTAATTTCATATTTTGTATGACTTATTGTATGAACTTTAATTAGCGGATTAAATCATGATGTGGCAGAATACAAAGGATTGCATCTTAAAGGCTGCCTGAAAAGAAAGTTATAGACATTAAGATGAAAGTCAGTTGGCTTAAAAACAAGAATCATTTTCCTGCCAATTGATCATTAAGGCTTCGACTTCAAGTTAACCAAAGAGCCTCTCTCCACGTTCCCGAGCTGTCTCATAAGATGTAATGTTTTAATTTTGTAAATGGATGAATTGGCACAGGACAGTGCTTCCATTTACAAAAGGTTGTTTTAGGGGATATATGTCCTAGCTGGACGGCGTGAGGGTACTGTGACCCTCTGAGGCCGCAAGAAAACGTGGAAGTGTGTGTGTGTGTATGTACAATCCCGTGTTGTTTTTACTATATAAAGACATTTTCGGATGCTGCTCGGCACCAGCGAGTAGCTTCTTTTTTAGATTCTCTTGCTTGTGCATTTCTACCCGCAGGATGAGAAAATAGACGCAGGATCCGTCTTCTTAGGGGTCGTTACGTAAACATGATTTGCCAGCTGTGTTTGAAGATTCAGACATTTATACGGGGGACCAATAACCGATTCGTCGCTGTCGCCCACCTTGTTCACTCACATCCTACAATGCAATACTCCCACCAGTTTTCAGATTAAGTGCACAGTTTTTTCTACAGCAGTTTTTTTGATAGGCTCAACAGAAAATACATTTAGGGTGCGCTGCGTTGTGCTCCCCCATCATTTGTTTGTTTCGCCTCTAATCATGATTATGGGTCGAGGCAATCGTTTCTTCCTCCTTCCCGGATCCATCTCTCCCATCTTCCATCAATAGCGGCAAGTCATTGATTATCCATCCAACCCTCAGCCTATTGATCCCCGTACGATCACTTCAAAATGAAGGGGGCGCTGCTTCAGTTTTTTCTTTAATGCACTGCGTCAAAGAAAAAAAAAAAATCTCATGCAGGATGGCGAGGATTTGGGAGGGCGTTGTGAAAGGCAGCCCCACATTGGATGATTTGCTCGCCTCTCTCAGCTTGTCTGCCGTGGAATGGAGGACAGGACCTGAGATGAATATGGATGAGATGAATGAAAGCAGCAATGCGAAAGCTTTTCTTCGAGCCTTCGCGCTTGTTAGAACAAAGCATGCTGCTTTCTCTCACGTGCTGCAGAAAGCGAGGAGTATGTTTGCAATGTTTATATCGGAAGCCATTTTGGTCAGGCAGTTGCTTGGACAGCCATGCAGGGAAAGTGGTCCTTTCATCACTCCACTAAAATTAGATGTTCGTAATGCTTAAGCAAAAATGCTGTCTTACCCAATGATGAATTTTAAATCTAATGCAGTATAAATCTATTTGTCAAAGACTAAAAATCAAAAGCAAATGAAAACAAAAAACATTGCTTTGTGTCTGTTTTTAAAAGGCCCCCAACATAAGCTCTCAGGAACCTTCAATCCTCTAGCTGACGTTGCTTATTCTGAACCACAGGTCTCTTGGGAGTCTCTTGCACCAATGATTTGTGTTTACACCATAGGTTTACACCCACTGGTTTATTACAAATAATACCCATTTGGGCTTTTTTTTATTAATTATTCTGACTTCTCAGTGATCATAGATTCATGCAAGACGAGGACTTTAAGATATGAAGTAAGTTGAAGGAAAGAAAAACAGCATACCAACTTGTTCTTGTTTTGTTCCCGGTATAGCACAATGGGAGGGACTCATTTCCCTCAAAGGCACTGCTACGGATATGCGTGTAGTGTAATCCACAGATTTTTCTCAGCCAGGGCTTTTGTGTTGACAAGTGACAGGAAATATACTTGATCCAACTAAAACTTGGGCTGTAGATGCTCCATGTTTTAGAAGAGAATAAACTGAGAATGCCTTTTAGTCGGATGTACTGATTATATAGGCTTGGTTAAAGGAATATTCCAAGTTCAAGTTAAGCTCAATTGACAGCATTTGTGGCAATATGTTTTTTTATAAATGTATTGACTGGTTCCTAATTTTCTAATTTTTAAGAAAAGAAGCAAAAATCAGTGAGGCACTTAAAATGAAAGTGAGGTCAATTTAAAAGCAGAAACATGAAGCTTGATATAAAAGCACTTACATGAGTTCTTGTTTCTCTTCATTTTTACTGTTGTTTTAGGGCTTTAGACATTTCATGGCAACTAAGTTGACAAATTGGAAATAACTGTACACAGAAAAGTTTAGTTTTTCCCACACTAACATCATGTTAGTATGCATCTTGTTTACCAGTCTTTTATCAGGGTTGGAGCAAAACTCTGCAGGACTGTGGCTCTCCAGGACCGACGTTCGCCACCCCTGGGCTATATTATTAAAACAGTGATTATATCAATGTTTACAGATTGGCCCTCTTTACTAATTTGTTTCTTAAAAAGAAAATTAGGAGTAAATTAATCCATTCATTTTCAAGGTAATCAACATTATGCCACAAGTGCTGTTGTTAATTGAGTTTAAATTGTATTGAACCTGGACAAATCTTTGAATTTACAGTGCCATTCAATGTAGAACTTCAATGTAGAAAAAATTCAATGCCATTGAACATTGTTATCAGGTCATGTTTAATTTAAAATAATAGTGAAAATAATTGGAAACCAAGAAGTCATTATTATTATTATTATTATTATAAAGTTCATGATTACAGCATCTTGTATCTTTATCCATGACATCAACATTTACAATCACAAATTAGAGCAGGAGGTTTGAAGGTAGACTCTCTGTCATTGACTCTGTCATGTTTCACTTTGTTTTGTTTTTCTATCTGACATTTCCTCAAAGATTAATTTTCTCATTCACATTTTTTTAGAGAGATGCAACCAACCGGCCATCCATGATCCTCCATTTTCATCAGATTTTGTCGGATTTCACGGTAATGTTTAATTTTCTGCCCAAATTACGTACAGATCTTGTTATCTGCAAACCAGAGTCTACCTTTAACTCTATAATGTTTCTTTCTTTATTTTTTTTCACTGCATAACCGTCACAATGCTTTGAAATATTTTGCTGCTCACAATTAAAGTAAAATATGTAACCTTTAAAACAGCCTAATATTGTTATGAAAATGTGATGCTTGACATAATATCTTGTGTCTAATGTGTTACATTAATTAGAGTAGATAATGTCACTTATAGCCGGCCTGGATGCATCTGTGATCCAGTTTACGACAGACTTTTGTTAGATGCTTTTTGAAGAGAGAATACTTATGTATGCATGATACACATTATTTATGAACCCCACGCCATATTAATCAAGGTTAAATTTAGACTCATCCAAATCAAAAGGAGGACAGTCTTAGCTCTGTGAGAAATCTGGGTCATTGCAGAAAAGCATGTATCTGTAGTGTTCTGTAGACACAGTTTGAACCGCCTATTCATAATGTGTGAAAACAACAGCAATTTTTAGTACGTGAGTGAAAAACCTGGACTTGTCATTTAGAGCTGTTCATGAGCCTAGTTCTGAGTACATTTATTTATGTCGCAGTAAACCTCCATTATTCCCTTGTTGTTTATGTAACTCATAATCTGGTGGCATCCAGCACTAGTGTGGCTAAATATGAGACTATACTTTAGTTAGAGATCTGTTTCATTACACATCCAGATCCATTGGCATGTGATTCTAACGAGATTATCTCAAGAAGACTTAAACATTGTTAAAATCATCCCATTGCCCACTGTTAAAGGGATAGTTCATCCATAAATAAAATACAATTCTGACATCATTTACTCAGCCTCATGTCATCCCAATCCTGTATGATGTAGTTTCTTCAGTGAAACACAAAATGTGATGTGAAAAATTTCCAGGCCACTATGTTAAATATAAAATATAAATAAAAGTAAATGAGGACTGATTGTAAAGTTCCAAAATGACTAAAAAGCACCATGAACGTATCATAAAAGTGGTCCATATAACTTGTGCACTATATTTGAAGTCTTCTGAAGTCATAAAAGCTTTGTATGAGAAACAGACATTAAGTCATTATTAATAGAAAATGGAGTTTGCTTGTTTAAATTATGTCAGAATCGTTAAGAATCATTCTGTCAGAGTCAGATCTTTTCAATTAATCAGTAGATCAAGTTCACAAAACCAAAGAGTGATTCTTTCATGAATCAGATTCAAATTCAGTTCTTTAGTTCAATTCACTGAATCACCGATGCAGCCTCATCAGTTACCAGCTCAGTGGAGGCGTCAACTGTCAGTGAATTACGAATTCAATTTCAGTCAGTTCGCCACACGGACCTGTGCACAAATCATATGGACTTCTTTTATAGTGCATTGTTTTGCAAGCTCGAAATATCTCCGGTCCCCATTCATTGTAATTTACATGGAAAAGAGAGATCAGTACATTGTTCAAATTTACTTCATTGTGTTCCATCAAGAAAATCATTTACGGGGTCCCACACATGACATACGAGTAAAGAAAATGTAAAATAATTATTCATTAATAAATCGGAATGAATTTTTAATTCATGGCCATGATATGCATCCATATATGTGTCCACATTTCATGTGCAGGGCTCCGTAACTAGGTGAGTAAATAATGACAGAATTTTTATTTTTGCCTGAACTGTCTCTTCAACCCTCTCTATGATTTCCAGCTCAAAACAGTCTGATCTGTGACGTACATCTTGTTAACAGAACACTAACGCTTCTCTTAATTTGGCTCACACGTAACTACAGACATGTGTCATTACTTTGTCAGTGATGCGGTTAAGTCGGGCCTTCGACCAAAACATGCCACGCATCCCCGCCGTCGTTGCTGTTGTTAGCTTGTTGCTGTTGTCCAGCTGCACTCTGAGATTAATACTCCATAGTCTAAATCATTTTTACCCAATCATCAGTATTAGGCTGCAACTGCAACTAGTTTAGCCTAGCCATCAGCCTAGCTTGACAAGATAAACTGCTTCTCCAGAATAACAATCTTATCTAAAGTGGCCGTCTTCTGGGAGCCGACACAGATTAATTGTGGTGGAATATTAAGCGCATACCCAAGCGGCCCAGGCAGAGGGATACAATGTCATGTTAAAGTCACGGTGTAGGGACCATGTACTGTGCTTCTGCTGACCTGGATATGCTGCAGCCAGGTAGAGCCCAACAATAGATGAAGCACTTTACTGCCCCACCGCTGCTCCACTTTCAAGAAAACCTTTGCTGACCTTCCTCTAGAGGGAAGGGAAATCAGGATGTCTTGTGCCATATTTTATGTGCCATGCTCTTCACTTGCTATAAATGGCTACTTCTACACATTACAATGTCTATGTTGAAATGGAGTCTAATACGTCTTTTGAAATTCACCCTCTCTTGCATTTAAAACTGCTCTGGAGTTTTTGTTCTGCTTTTGACTGTTAGCAGCCCTGCTTAAATTAAGCATTAATACTTGTGGTTCAGCTTTAATTACAACTCGTTAAGTCCACTGATCTTATTATAGTAGTCTTGTAGTTCTTTGCTGGTCTAGTATTTCAGCTTGACTTTTATTTATAGCTACCTCGTCTGATTGCCACTTAGGCAATATGTGCTTTTTCTCATAAGTCAGGCATGGAAGTGTCTAGCAAAAATGTGCCATATTTTATCTCCTTTAAGTCTTCACTTCAGTTCGCCAACTTGGTAATTGTTGGATATTTCTGATCAGCCATATGGTAAAGCTTTATGTCATACTTTCTTATTTTCAGATAACAATTCGATGCTTTAGGACATAGGAAATAAAGCTATTTAAAAATTCACTACCAGCTAAAATTTGGATGCACTTTCTCATTCTTTATTACTTTATTTTACATGTCAGAATAATAACATTAAAGTCATCAAATCTATGATGTCGCACAAATGGAAGCATGTGAATGATGTAGTGGCAAGAAAAAAAAGAAATCAAAACGATCTTATTTTAGCTTCTTTAAAGTAGCCACTCTTTGCATAGATTACAGCTCTGCACACTCTGGGCATTCAACCAAATTTATGAGGTTCCACCTGGGATGCTTTTTAAACTGTATATATTATTAAAGAAGTTCCCATGTATCCTAGGCACTTGTTGACGGCCTTTCCCTTCACTTTCCCTGCTAAAATTCATCCATTAAAAAAGTCATTAAAATATTAGGTTGTAGACATAATTTATATTTGTCTACAAAACTGATTGCATACATTTAAGCGCATGCATTTTTTACATTTAAAATAAAATTTCAGATTACATAAAAAAAAGTTTAAATCCATTGCAAATATTTATTATTATTATTATTGTTAGTAGTAGTAGTAGTAGTAGTAGTAAGTATTGTAAATGTTAGATTACAGTACTTTTTTTTTTTTATCTGTTGCAAATTGATATTTGTTTGTTTTGAATACAAACAAATTGTTTTGCGGAGTTAATTTTTTTTCTCTTTATCTTTTTCCAGAGGAAGGCGAATATTTCTTAAAGGTGCTGATTCCAAGCTACGCCGCAGGCTCCATCATTGGCAAGGGTGGTCAGACTATTGTCCAGCTACAGAAAGAGACAGGGGCCACCATCAAGCTGTCCAAATCCAAAGACTTCTACCCGGGTAAGTCTCCTAATTCCAGAAAGCCTTGAAGGGAACCCTCATCAACCTCCTCTTGTTTACTGCTCTACTCTACCATCCAGTCATTAAACGGCACACATTTTAAAGCACCTGGATTGCTTTATATCTTAATCTATGCTATTAGTCTATGCTAATACGTTACCAAAGGTACCTCGTTTCCAAAGTCACTGCGACTCGTGCTTAATGAGAATCATATGTGGCGCTGTCACCTTTGGGCTTGCGGCCACACCATATGGCCTTTATCAGAGCTCAGGTTGCACATAGTGCCAGATCAAGTGAGGACAATGAGTTGAGAGACTCAGTATGGAGTTCAGTGCTCAAATGAATGCCGATACAATGTTTGAATTCTCCTTTTCTAGCACTATTAATATTTAGAGAGAAGAAGAGAGATGTTTTGTGTCTGTGTGTGTGTTGGAATGCTTTCAGATGTTTTTAGGGATAGGGTGACAGAGGAAACGAGAAGTGGTGGGGGGCTTCTGGGCTCTTACTTAAAAGGGCTTTGTGCGATTTGCTCATCCTCCCATCGTTGGCATGTCCAACAGGGCACCTCTGTCTCTTTTCCCTTGGGATGTAGAGCACAGAGCAATGGCCAGCCATGGCAGATGCCAAATGCAAGACACCCCCTACCCACCCACCCCCCTTTTCATTGGTTTTGGCAACCTTGAGTGCTCCAATGTCTAGAGCGGAGGGTTGTGATGGCTACTGAATTAAGGGAGAGAAACGTAGGCGAGAAGTTGCCGGTGCTGTGCTAGGTTGTTCGAGTGCTTAATGGGGGGTTCTTCCTCTCCAGTGAAGGGGGCATCTGTATGGAAATTAGCTTGAGCTTTTCCTTGGGTGCGAGTCAAAAGATCCACCTGCTGTGCTGCTCTCAGGGTGGGGAAGGAGGGAACTCTTTCCCTTTTCAGGAGAGAAGTGTCCGGTATAACTAAATTATATCTCTGAAGACATCATCTGTGATAGAAGCCGCACTGGCATTTAATTTTGGACAAAGGAGCGCTGGCCAGAGACATCCATTATTTCTGCAGAATGAATTTATTAGTTGTCTTATTTCGCTCCAAGTATAACTCCTGCTGCATTTATTGGGAAACAGCCATATTTGACAACAACCTTGCATCTGTAAAGAACACTGTTCCATCACTGCTAAATTAAATGTACTTTCAAATGTTGTCATTTTTATCAATTAGCAATGCATGCAAATGCAGAACATAAAACTGGATGTTACAGTTTCAGTTCACACAAGAATTTAAATTCTGTCATTATTTACACACCCTCATGTCTTTCCAAACTTCAAATACTGTTTTCAAAAACATCTGCGTGTGTGAGCGAACGAACGAACAAGACTCGCTCGATTTTTCTTACAGCATTTTCAGATATGAAAGAGAGAGTTGCATCATTCCTTTTTTTCTTTATGATTGGCCAGCGCTCTTCCTCTCAGGTTTCCTGACTGTGTGTACATTCTGACTTTTCCCTGTCCAAGTCACTGATCCCCATGCAGCCTCTGTTCCTTTCAGCAGAATGTAGCACAATATTAAAGCTCGCTCCTAATCTAGCACCGTGATTGCAGTTTTCAGTGTTTAATACCCAGAGAGCCATGCTGCCCTCCCCCACACATTATCAACATTACTGATTTCTCTGCTGTGTAATCTGCTTAAGACCTAAGCTTTGTGGCCAAAAGATGAAAAGCCGCAATATTACAAATCTAGGGGTAGAAATTTGATTTCTGTGTGTGTTTATATTATTTGTTTTTGCTCCCTTTCTTCAGCCTCATTCACTCACATTTTTATTTACGATGACCTTAGCGTTGCTTAGTTTAATTCAAGCTGAGTCATCTTGTGAAAAAGAAGCAAACTTTAGCATTCTTTTACAAAGAGTACTTAGTACGCAAATAATGTACTTTAAAATAATTTACCCAAGTGAAAACGGAATGTAATATTTACAGACAATTGACGGCATGTTATTTGCAGTTAAATGAATGTCTTATAAATCTAAATTTAAATTAAATGCAATTAGTTCAAGAGTACATTTTGACACTTAATTAAGACTTACTTAATTAGTATATCTTTATGTATAATTTCATAATTATTTTTGAAATAATTGTCTTTGCAATATGGTTAAACTGTACTGCCAAGTATTTATAGTAAACTAAAATATACTTTAATGTAGTCATGTATTTTTTGTAATAATTTTTTTTTTAAAGATGTTGCTGTCTAGTACATTTTAAAATATTTACTTTAGATGTAATATTAAATAACACACTTTACATGTGTTTTAGTTTGTTAGTCAACAAATCAAAATCAGTGCACTTTAAAGTACAATAAAAGATTGTTAAAACAATGTACTTTAGAGTTAATCTTTTAATTTGACAAAGTAGAATTAATATATATTATTTGCAAGGACGTACACTATTGGGCATTTATGTTTTTTGGATGGTGTTTCTTACAATGTTTTATGTAAATACCATGATATATATCAAAGTACCTTGTAATTATCATCACTGTGGATACCACCACAGAATATTTTTGAATGTTAGAGATTGCTAAAATGTAAGGTTTATGATAGAGTTAGCCTTTACATAATTAGCAAATGTTAGCAATTTTGTTTGTCTTGGATTCGGCCTGTGGAAGACGGATAAACTTAAAAGATTCACACTCGAGGAGTGTTATGTTTAGAAGGTGAAGTCGCTCACTATGCTTGTTGCTCACTATGCTACTTGAAATGGTCAACTCCTAAAATGTTGACTCCTAATTAATGATTCAACACATTTTAGTGCTTGTTAATCAGTCTGTCTGTAAACTCCATTAGTGCTATGTGCTAGCCTACATGCTAATTGTCTTTAGCATGTAAAAGCCATTGTCACAGGCGGCGGGATAGTCGGCATCTGGGCTGTGGAGGAGAGACGAGGTACCCTTAATCCCTGTGGCTTTGTTTTCTTTTTCAGGCACGTGACGTCATCTTCTGTGGCCGCTAGCCCTCAGTGCCAGCCAGTGCCTGAGACTCACACAGTCAAACCGTCTTATACAAAAGAGCCTTGCTTTCCAGAGCCAGTTTGAGCCGAGTCTCATCACAGACAGAGCGATATAGAGAGAAACACTTAGCGAGGGGGATGATGGGAGTGATGGCGCAGACAGTGATCTTGAAAATGATGAAGATGCTAGGACATCAAAGTACATTTGTGATATAATTAGCATGTTGCCCACTTAGCCTGCTGACGCTTCCAATTAGGTATGACTAAACCTTTTTCAGTGATCATCAGGAAGATCTTTAGAATGTGACTTCTTTCTTTCTTTCTTTCTTTCTTTCTTTCTTTCTTTCTTTCTTTCTTTCTTTCTTTCTTTCTTTCTTTCTTTCTTTCTTTCTTTCTTTCTTTCTTTCTTTCTTGTATTAAATTGCAACTTCATCATAACAAACTTAATATTACAAATATATAATATATAATATTACAAATATATTAAATACAAGACATACAACTAACTGCATTTAATATATATTAAAATTCTAATACATTTTTATTGAACTTCACAAAATAATAAAGTGTCCAAAAAGTATATTCTTTAAGGTATGTTATTTAAGTACTCTTTTTAGAAAAGCTAATGTGTAGATCTTTTTCACAAAGGTATCTTCCTAGTTACCCCTCTCTTTTATTTCTCTTTCCTCTTGGGTGTTGTACTTTTGCTTCTGTAATGTGTGGCTTTTCCATCAGAAGTAATAAAAAACCTCAGAGGGACTTGCCATTAATAGAAAGCTGCAAATTTATTCCAGGGATCAATTTTTGCATCATGGGAGTGGTGCCGTGTCCTTTACTCCAGCCCTCCCCTCTGCCGGCCACCATCTCTGGTGCATCTCTATGAGGCTTAGTACAAATACTATTGATCGATCCTGCCACTGCAAATAGACAGGATAAAAGATAAAATTCACCATGAGAATTGAAGGGAATAGCAGGTGCCTTCCCTTCAATTTTGAAAAGCCAATCTCCTTCCACCCAGGAAGTACACTGACTAAATCATTTTGATAATTTTCACCTCGATTCAATTGCGTCGAGAGGGGATGTGCGTAACAGAACATTAAAGTGCGATCTTTCGCATTACTGGCTCAGAAACATTGAGGCTTACCTGCAGACCCACACTTAAAAAAAATGAAAACTCTGTCATTGTTTACCTAGCCTCATGTCGGTCCAAACCTGTATGACGTTCTTTCATCTGAGGAACACAAAAAAAGATCATTGAATGAACATTGGAAAGTAAAAAAAAACTTTCATTTTATGGACAAAAAACACAGATACGTTCTTGAAAATATCTTCTTTTGTGATCATAGAAGATAGCCAGTCATATAGTGGCCTACCAATATTTAACTTTTTTTTTTAATCACATTGGCCAATACATTTGTCTGTATGAATTGAGACTTTTATTTTGACAGAGCTAACAAGACGCTCAGGATTCTCCTTTCTCCGTCTTCATTAGTTTACTAGAATCAAGAAGTTACTATCTAAAATCTAAATATTATCTATTTTATTGAGTTTTTTCAAAAATTCATTTTCAAAATAAATATACATTTAGTTGCAGCATTATTTACTATATATTAAATCGTGTGATATCATATATATCGGATCGCCGATATGATATAGATCATATCATATGATATCGGCATATTACTTAAAAACCCATATTGGTTGACTACTACTGAGATGATTATAGGTTTGGAACAACATGACAGAATTTTTATTTAATAGGTATTACTTATAATGTAATTTCAGCACCAATTTCGACTGATTGACTACTGAATTGACTTAAACTTTGTTTAAAATATGTTAGAATCATCAAATCAGTCAAAAAAAATTTAAATGCACACAGGTTTCTGAATATTGGGCAGCGATTGCATATGGTCCTGTTTGTCCAGAACCAGTATTTCGCATAGCGCTTGTTATAATACACATTCTCATCATGCAACATGTTTGGATTGTTTTTAATAGTCTCTCATGGAAACTGTACAAACAAATGAGTTGATGTCAGTCCTAGAAACTGAAGCCAGTTATGAGATAAGGGTAAACCATTTTGTAGATCTGAGAGCCTTTAATCCAGCATTCCTGTAGGTCTGAGCAGCGTTCCCTGTCTGTCATCCCTCAGACTGTGCATCATTAGACCAGGCACCGAGTGGGCGAGAGCTCATGGGCACAGAGCTTAGGACCTCAATAACTGTCCCATGCTTGGGCGATGTGCGGAATAGTGGATTCTGACAAGGAGGATCTTGGATTTGAGAGCCAAAAATATCCCTCCAAATGTTTGACCCATCTGTAAGTTCTTCCCATGGTCTATATAATAACCTTTGACACCGAGCTTACCGCCTGACACTCCTGTCATCTCTCATATTAGACTCGAAGTTGTGAGTGTTTGTGTCTCTGTCAGAGTATATCAAGGGATTTGATATATTTATGACGGTGCAGTTATGTCTGGTCGCTCTGAAACACTAGGACAAAAAAGATGCAGACATGGAAAGAAGTTGAGAGGGGAATGACACAGTGAAGGGGGAGGAGTGATTGAATATCTAATTGTTTGAATGGTCAATGATGGGTCTAAACTGTGTAGGACAAAGAGGAGTGGTGGGCCACTCATAATGACAATAGAAGCTTTTGACATTGTTGACGACACAGCTCCTCAAGTGTGGGGGGAGGTGCAGGCGCGCAGGCTGGTCTCCCATCTGCCTGAGGAGGTGTTAGTGTGTGTGTGTGATGATGCAGAGACAAAAAAACAAGAGTGAATAGGAGACTGGCAAAAGTGAGAGTGCTGTGCACCGTGTAAATCTCAGTTGACTGAATTTGTTTAACACTTTGTACATATAGCAGTTTTTAATTGCTGATTTTGAGATTATCCGCATTATTATTGTCCAGAGCCTTAAATGATATATCATAAATGTTATTTATAGTATATGTCCATATAGTTTATTTATATATAAATATTTTTATTAGATCATTATAATATATAATTCATTTCAGAATACAAATTATACTTTATATTACTCAAGGTCATGTAATTGCCATCATTAAATTATACATCAGCATCTTATCAGACATCGACCAGCAAGCTCTTTAGATATCAGTCTCTGGAAACTGACTAATGCTGTGAAATTTTATGAATTATCAATCATAGTGAATAGCAAATCTCTGTTAACTCTAGTAGTGGTAGTAGTTGTATCGAACAAGTCCCTTTTTTATGTAGAAATGCATCCAGGGTGTCAGTGGGAGTCCTGACGTGTTACATAAGTGGGCCTGTCTCTGTGCTTTTGTCTGAGTCTGTCAGTGGTGTAGAGATGATGAATGTGTCAGTGGGAGACAGCCATCCTCTTCTCTCGCTGCGTTCACTCTGTCATCTGCTGCACATTTTATGATGAGCTCATCAGTAAAAACCAACCCCCCACGCTTAAAGCTCAGCAATGCTGGAGCTTAACAGATTTGATCTATATGCATGGATATTTACATACTTTTGCCGAGAGAAGCTTACATGCAACTTTTGGTAAAAGTGAGTGGCTTTGGATAAAATCATTTATAAATGTAATGTAAATGTACATCGATTTGGATAAGTGGATATACCTTTTGGCACGAGTACAGGAATTGATTTAGTGATACTATATGAGGCATGTCAATTTTCATTTTGTTTTCTTCTCAAAATGTGTAATACTTTAATTTTTAATACCATTTTTTTTTTTTTTTTACTTTACATTGGTACACAAGTCCCTCCTTTGTTATTGTAAACAAAAGTTTTAAATTATTCAAATAAATTATAAACGATCTAAAAACAGCATTAGATTTTCCAGCCTGGTCTAGATTGTGACTCTCATGTCTTATAGCTGCACGCAAGGTGCACAGGATCTGTCCCGCGAAGGTGGGACCTCTCCTGGGGTTTGGTGCAGAGCTGACGGGGCCGACACCCCCCATCCCCCTTTGTCACAGACACGCCCTCCTCCCTACGGGTTCTCACTCCCCCCTTAGAGACAAAGCATGCTTTGTTAGTCTCTACACTTGGTTGCCTCAGAGATGGGAATTAAAGTGACGGCTCTAGAGGCAAGAGGTTCCCCTCTACCATCATCATTATAGCCGTCTTTCTCTGTTTCCCCAGCTACAGCAGGCAGGTAGACAGGCGACAAAGATGTCTCTCGCTTCTGTGCCGATGTTTGCCTCTGGGCCCTGGGCGAGACAGATGCGTGGTCTGAGAGAGAGAGAGTCAGCCGCAGTAAGGATAGATACTCTTGCAGTCCAGTCACGTAGAAAGGCCTTAGACTCCGGCAGCCTATCGCATAATGGCATGGCCTCCATTTTGAAGTTCCCGCGAAGGAAAAAAAGCGGTGACAGATGTCCTGCTGCTCTCACTGGCCGATTAAAGCGTAACGCAAACACCAACCGTACCTTTAAAATTATTTTAATAATTTTAGATATTTTTTTATATAATTCTTTGATATATAAATAATGTTAGTAAATGTTATGTAAACTATATATTAAATTAAAAAAATATATTTTTGAAATTTACCAAAAATATTATATTCAGGTTATACTATTATGGTTCTCTTTAGATTTCTGAACTAAAATAATATAGATATTCTCAAAATTGTAAATAAAAGAATTATAAATATGCAAATAATTTTGAGTAACATTAAGATTAATATATAATTAATAATAAAAAAATATTCTGACGTCTTAATCAACAGAATAATTATTCAGAAGCAATCTTTAAACAAAACTCAAACATCACAATATTAATAAAGCCATTTGATTAATAGTATGTTTTTCACTGAAGCACAATCAAAAGACACAAAAGCCTCCAGCCCATTTTTTTAATCGTAGATCCACCATCATGACACCTGGCTTGCCGGTTGCTGTGGCTTTCCCTCCCGTTGCATAATGAGGTTATAAGTGCAAAATCATTTAATGCCTGTGTCCTGCATTTGGGGCAATTTAGAATTTGTGCTGAGACATTTGGGGCTTAAATAAGAAAAGCCCCTTACATAAGATTAGGACAATGGAAAGCTGCATTGTGTAGAATAGGGGGGCACCTTTCCTCTAAAACGGAAGGTGGTGAGGGATGACAAAGAAGAGTATTGAGTGTTGGCGGTGGGTTTCTTTTTGGAGCAGATCCAGCCTCTTCGCAGAGGGGACAAAGCTCCCCCTCTGTGCCTCAACAGAGCCTCTAAAGGCACAGAGTTCCGCAGCTGCCTCCCGCTCCGCCCATTTGCCTCCCAAAATCTCTAATCCCCACTGAATGACCCCCCAAACTCCCTTTCCCTCTCTCATACACTCACTACCACCTTGAGCCCACCAGACTAGTGATTCATTTCTCCTTCGTCCCCCGTCAGCTGTCGAAACGTTCCCTTCAACACACCGGCTGTATGCTCGTATTAATTGCAACAGATCGGCCACGGCTAATTATCTATGACCCCTTTAGCCTTGTAGGAATAGTGCATGTCTATGCGTCAACTATGAGTTAGAGAGTACACAATTGGGAATTTGCATGCACAGATATCTAAATGCAATACTGCTATTTGATATATATTCAGAGATATTGTACAGCCTATTGGATCATCTTTGGCTCTAAAGCATAGCTTGCTAGAGCTGTTTGTGGGTCAGCTTTGGATCTGGGGAGAACAGTTGTTCCTCAAGGGGACCTCTTGAAATGGTCATGTGATCTTGGCCTTCTAGAATTATGTAGCATGACGACTGGGAGGGGTGCTGCCTATTGACCTCAACCAATTGTCACTTTGATTTGATACCTTTTGTTGTTTCTGAAGATACAGCTATGCCTCTAATTTTTGCCATCAACAAAGAAATCATAAAAAAGAAGTAAATTATATATAGTTATATAATTGTATAGTTCAAAATATGAAATATATTTGATTGTATATTGTTTTATATAATACAATTCAAACTATATATAAATAATAAAGTATTTTATATATTAATATTATTTTATATGTAATTGTTTATAATAATCACACACATCGACAAAATATATATACATATGTATAATTCAATATTTTTTTCCTTTTTTTCCTTTTGTCAATGATACATTTCTGTATATTTAAAATCAATAACAAAAGTAAATATATATGCAAATGTATCAGTTTTTTTTCTTTTTTTGTTATAATTTCTAGACTAGAGTCAAGTGAAACAAAGATGTAGATTATAGTTTGCTATTCTTGTTGCAACCAGGCTGTATGATGTTGCCTTTTCAGTCACATGAAACCTTCGACCGCAGACACAAAGGAGATTGCTAATTGCTATTTTGCTGATTGCTAATTGCTATTTGCATCTCAGCTATCGCCAAAGCCAAATGTTCCCCAAAACATTTAGTTGATGCACCACTTGGGCTTTCCCTAAAAAACTTCAAGCAAATAAGCATGGATAAAACGCATTAAAACGATTTCTGTTTGTCTTTAACTACTAACCTCTCAGTTTTAAGGAAAAACTGAAAGCACTGGTCCACACGTGCACTGAAGACTTCACAATCAGTGCTTTCAACCTTCGTACTCACTGTTTCACCTCCCTTGCCCACGCAGGGCAGGTGCAGGCAAAGGGGGCAGCGTTTCAGAGCCTCCTTTGTCATGAAATGTTAGCACTTTACTGCACAGGGTTTGGCTGGCCAGTGCCAGGAGCTCTATGCCAAATTTCAGGAAGGAGGATGAAAGCCAAGTCAATTGTGAAGACACCCACACCCTTTAACCGAAGAAACAAGCGTATTGCTTCTGTGTTCCTAACGGGGAGCTTCTTCATTCGGAGTGGCGTTTGCTAACTCCTGAAAATCCCTCAGCAGAGCTGAATAATGGCTCTGGTTACGTATGCATTTTGGCAGCCGCAGCTAAATGAAACTTCTCCTGACAGGCAGTGCTGATCACGTCCTTTTAGACATGAGCTGTAGGTTTACCTAAGGCGGCCTAAAGGGGCTTTGGAGCTGAATCCTAATTGTACAGCAAGTAAAGTAACTCAGTTGTGTCTGTAGAGCTGCACTAGCTGACTGCCGTAGTGGTGACCGGAGGCAGTGTCATGATTGTCTGTGCTGCAGGGTTGTGCATTGGTCACAATTAAATTGAGAATGTCTTTTAAATTCTTGTTTACTTTCTAAATTTTAATTGACTTGAGCAATTGAATTGAGCAAACAGGATGCACAATTGCAGTTCGAATCCAAATGTAAGGAGGTAGATTTAAAAAGAACTGAAATTAAAAGAAATTCATATAAAAAAATGTATTTACTTTTTAATTTAAATTTATAAGAAAAGCAAAATGAGACAAATGCAATAAATTACCATTTTTAATTGATTTTGAACTGCAATAGAGTGCAACAGCTGGGTTCCGGAAGTAAAAATGTCATTCATTTTCTCCAAAGAGGAATCGATATTTTACAATAACTTATAAGCTATTAAAGACAGACCCACTATGAGTTACAAGGTTGTTAATTAACGGTATTTGTTAATTTAATTGCAATAAATGTAAACTATATTGTTTCTATATAATTAACAGTTTCAAATTTATCCATAATTTTTTATTTGATTGTCATTTGCAATGCTTCATGGGATTGTAGTTCTTTTCCTCATTGAAGCTGTTAAATACACATTCTTGTACCTTTGTCTCTTTAATTACTTTTTTGCTTCAAATCAAAGTTTGTTGTGTTGTGATTCACCTGGTAGGTTTGGTTCATGACCTTATCTCCTTAATGAAGACTTTTTTTTAAAATCCCTGTGGGAAAAATTGATGTAAAGAATACCGGAACTGTTCTCTGTTCTGTTCCGGAACTGATCTGTTCTCTTCTGGTCATTCCAGGTCAAATTTCAGTTCAACTTCTTGTGCGGTGTTGCCAATTCATTTCAGATTTAGACTTTGATTTGAAAAGGAGCCAATTCTTCAATTCAACCCAACCGACATTTGAGAAGTGATGTGGCTTCTTCTTGGACCGCCAGCTCTGTATTACACAAACGCCTTCTGTCTGCACATCTGCATGCACATGCGAGATCCATTCATATGTTGGCAATTGCATTCAGTGCATGTTCATTTCAAGCACTGTATTTCTGAGCGCCTGTCAGTATATTCTCATGGTGCTGAGAGCCTTAAAAGGCGGTGGGGGTGTCTCATTTTCAGGTTGACTTCTCCGGCCTTGCTTGGCTCCTCAACCCCATTGCCTCACTCGAATTCCAGCTGTACGAAATGGGGAACAGATTGTGTGCATGATGTAAAACGGCTGGCATTCTCCCGTTGCTATGGATAAGGTCAACTGTTGAGTAAACTCAAGCAGATTAATACACATTATGAAAAGTAGAAAACTGAAAACATGGCACTGAAGAATAAAAACAGAAAGCTCTTCTAGTGGTCTCTTGTAGCAGGAAAATAAATAAATAAAAGAAGTTAGTGGTAAAGGGTTGCTATAAGGAGTGGGCTGGAAACTGAATCTTGGCTCAGAGTTCGGAGACACTGAAAGCGCTGATAAAGAACCAGAGCAGAAAGCTGGCCCTGGACCTTCAGGCCTCGGCGCCTCAATCGGCTCGGAAGAGATGACTCACAGGCCAGTGGAGGAGGCCCAGACCGGAGAGGACTCTTAGCAATTAGCAGCGCTTGGACATAACAGTGTTGGGGGAACGCGGCAGCAGGTTTGGATGGTCTTGTGTTGTAGGTTGTTTGGGGCAGCCATGCCAGCTGACTCAATCTGCCTATCGTTCAGGCGGGCAATGTTTAGACATCTTTGATGGACAGCAGGCAAGCCGAGACAGGTGTGTGTTGGGCTCCGAGCACTTGTGTGGAACCCAATACCTCCGCTGGGAGATCCGCTCAACGAGTTGAGGACACAGAGTATGTGGACGGGAAAAGCATTTAAATGCAGATTTAAGAAGGAAGTGTTTTGAGAGTCGCAAACAGGCTATGCTACGTTAGCATTCTGATATTGTAATAATAATGCCACATTTTCCTGTTGCTCAACCTAAATCTTACTCTGTCAGCTTTTCTAATACGATTTTTCTGATGCTGTAAACTTAATCCTCCTCCACTCTCATTAACTTGCATTTTATGGTTAGTAAAATGGGTTAATGTTGCTAGTGCACTGGTAAGTGTTTTTACTAAGATACTTGGTTCAAAATTCACCTCATTTTGCAAATGGAGCTCTCTTTGTTTGGTGCTTTCATATAGTCTCTCATATTATAAGGCACAGTGTTAATTTTCCAAGTTACAGTCCCAGTTACACGTTAGCAGCATACAACTAGTTGGTTTTCCTTCCAATTTTTGTCCTTAGCTGATCACGTACCTGATTATGGAAACATTGCAAATTAGAAATATTTGAAAGGCACAAAAATATGTAAGTAGACAAAACCGAGGGACTTTACCAAGCGTCCCGAAAGTTTTGCGCCTCTCCAACTTGCTCAGTTTTCTCCTCTCTACAGATTTCTTACAGCTTCATTATTCATATTAAAGATGGAAAGAGGTAGAGGAGGGATCTTAATTGCGTCGTCCACACACTATGTACTGAATTATGGGAGCCGGTGGGTTGCTCTGTTTTCTATACCCTAATGTAGATGACCATCAGTCACTGTTTGAATCATTTGTGCAAGCCTGGAATTCACACCAGCTCCAGTTACCACACCGGCCTTTAGAGATTGCAAATGCACTATGCTGGGTTACCAGGCAGTGTACATGTGTGAGTTTGAGCATGATAAAATTCCTGCTCTTATGGCTTAATTCATGCACATTTTGAAGTGAATTGATACATGGTGAAAAATGAAAAGAGTTGTTGTGTAGGTGTGCAACAAGCAAACAGTTTATTACTGCATGTGCATGTTGACACGCGGGTCAGGCATTGTGCTCGGGTTAGCGTGCATTCAGTATAACAAGCTGTTAGAAGTGTTGGATCTGGCTGAGCAGTTTGGTTGCTCATTACAATAAGTAAGCTGGACCAAGTGCTAACTTAACATCCACAAGATCCTTTTGAGGATAGATGGTTTTGATAAATCTTCACAAACACATCCAATGGATTTGTAATGGAGTCTCAGTCTCAGTGTTAAATGCACATGACTAGAAACAATTAAAAATACACATAATCCCTCTCAAGTGTGTGGAAGGTCTGACTGAAACCATAGTCTGTGTAACACTTGAAATCATTTCAGCAGTAAATTCATTGGCTGTAAAGCAGGGTCGCCTCTAACAAGGAGCAAACACTAAAGCATCTTTGGATTTTACACCTTCTCTCCGTTCCCCTGCAAGGCAAAGGCAACTGGTCTGTTTAAGCATCAGCAGTCGTAAATCAGGGGCTGTAACTCTTTCGAAAAAAGATCTGCTGAAAATACCTTTTGATATTTTTATTAGAAGACATAACTCATGCAGCCATCGTTGATGCAAAGACGCCAAAGTCGTGAGTGTTAAGTGAAACGCTGCACAGGCTAGTTTTTTAAACTTTCAGTTTGCGAGTTCGAGTTGCTAATCAGAATGTGAGGTATTCGTCCAGAAATAACTTCACATTCTTATTTGACTTATAGGTTTGTATGCAACAGATTTATGACAGTAAATAGCTGGTTGTGATCTTCAGGGCTTAGGTTGTGTTTTAAGAACCGAGTCACATAGGATTACAGACTGAAATGTCTTTTGAGACGACCCATTTTGGCAGTCGTGTCCCTTTATTTCTTCTGTCCCTTGAGATTAGCCATCTCCAAATGCAGTTCCCTCTTCAGAAATCTGCATAACACACCCGTGGAGTTGGCCTCGGTTGCCTCTCGAGTCATTTCCTCGTCAACAGTGAGTCAGTGTCTAAGCTCATGGACCCAGTCTTTATTTTAATTCGTTTCATATGTGAAATGTAAGAAATATATCCGGGAAGTCACTCGGTTAATTTTTTTAATGGAATTATTTACATGAAATGGCAATTCATTATTTTGCATGATCACAAAATGTCATATATAAATAAGTATTTATTTACACATAAATGAAGAAAATTCAAAGACATCATATAACATTACACATTTTTTTAAATGTTATTAGATAAACACTACCATTCAAAGGTTTGAGGTCATTCAAAAGTTTATGGATAGTATTACTTTTTTTTTCTTTTTTTTTTGGAATGTACTTTTCCATTGTTTCAAAAACTAAATATTTCAAAGAATTAAAAATGATATTGCAAAGAAATCTGAAATAAAAAATGTATCATGGTTTCATAAAAAATATTCAGCTGCACAACAGTTTTCAACAGTGATAATAATAATAAGAAATGTTTATTAGCATCAATGTTTAGCATCAAATCAGCATATTATGATTTCTGAAGGATCATGTGACACTGAAGACTGGAGTAATGATGCTAAAAATTCACCTTTGCCATCACATGAATAAATTACATTTTAAAATAGAATTAAAATAAAAAATAGATTTTAAATTGTCATCAATTTAAAATTTTACTAGTATTTCACAATATTATAGTTTTGATCAAATAAATGCAGCCCTAGTGATCATAACATAACATTTAAAAAATCTTAAATGCTTGAACAGTAATGTAGGTAGGTTGCACATTTTGAAAACAGTGATATCACAAACTATTTTTAATATTAATTAAAATATTAAAGCATATATATTCAGCATCTCACACTTGAGCACCACTTTTAAGAACATGTCTAGAGGTTCTTAACTTTTAAGAACATGTCTACATGCTCTTTTTTTTAATTCTGTTCTATTCTTCCCAGCTGCTCTCAAATGCAAGAATGCATGCTGTGTATGACTCAGGAACATTACGGAGGATTTTCAAGCTTGTATTACTCGTATGGTCAGGGGGGGGGGGGCGTGACTAATTAATTTTTTATGACATTTCTTAAATTGACAGCCCTAAATATATCACATCACATCTAAAATGCACAGATTACAACAGTTGAGGAAAATATCCTCTTTTAAGCCAAAGTGGAAAAGCTCCCCAGAGCCTTTGAAACAGTGTTAGGCACCTGGCAGGAAAGTTTAGACCCCCCCCCCCCCCCCCCCCCTTACCATCTCCTACCTCTTTTTTTCATTCTTCATCTTTCTTTTTAGAGAGTTTAGTTTCTCTGAGTAATGTTACCCCCTCTTTCCTCTCTTTATTGGTGGGTTGGACATATTGAATAAAGAATCTCTTTTGCTTTCCCTTTAATCGCGTTCCCTTCCTCACTGTGTTTCTTTCTCACTTACTGCATGTTGTTTTGTCTCTTGCTCTCTCTTTGTCCTTCTGTGAGGTCTTGGAGGGGTGTGCAGGAAGGTCTTGAGAGGGTGAGAGAGAACATTAGGGAAAAGATGAGGACAGGATCTCAGCCCAGGCCAGGCATCTCTTCAGCTGTTTGCACGACATGGGCCCCGTATCCATGGCGACGTCACTATAGATGTGGGGGGCTGGGGACGGCTTAGGTCAAACTGAGGAAAAGGGGTGGACAAACCCAGCACTTCTCAATAAGAGTGACATCACTGAAGAGGAATTCACTCTTTCTTCCAGATCCTTTGTTATTCTTTGGAGACCCTTCTATCCTTCCTCTGCTGTTTAGAGAGGCTTGTTGCATTGGAAAGGCAAAGCCGAACTGATTCAAGTTCACTTAAAAATTACAATTCTGTCATCGTTTACTCACCCTCACGTTGATCTAAACCTGTATGACTTGCTTGTTTCTGTGGAACACAAAAGATGGTATATATATTGAAAAGATTGTTTGTTTGTTTTGTTCCTACAATGAAAGTCAATAGGGCACAATGTTGTTTTGGACCCCATTAACTTTAATTATAGGGACAAAAACAGTTCTCAAAAAAAGAATTCTTCAAAATAACTTTTGTTGTGTTCCTCAGAAAAAAAAGAAAGTCATAAAGGTTTGGAGCAAAGACACAAGGAACAAAGGTTTCTTAACACAAGGAACTATCCCTTTAAGAAGACTTGGAAAGTGAGATTCCCATCTGCCCTAGTGACTGCTGACATGGGTTAGTTTAGGCCCATAAAGAAACGTCTGGATTTGGAGCGTCCATCCAGCCTGACAGACTATAAAATACCGGTTCAAACAGCATAAAGAGATTTGAATGGAAACTCATTCCGAATTTCCAATCCCCATCTTTCTTCTTCCTTTTTATTATTCGTGATTACATAAGCACATGCAACACCCCGTCCTTTCTGTTTTAAAATAAAAACACATTACGTCATTAGCAGCTGCCCCACAATATTTTCAGGGTCTGCCAGTTGCTGTGGTGATGTGTCTTATGTCATATGTCTGGACTGGCCCCATCCCAAACATTCATGTTGTTATTAACATAATGGTGCACACTGACACCAACAGGACCCAGGTGTCCCGTGTTTTAATTTTCTCGTCTCTGCAGTCAACACTTCATCTTGTAGTGGGTGCTCCATGCTAAAACAATGGCCCATGTGCTCCTGTGGGACTCGTACGTGGAGGCTGCAATCAGCCGCCCTTTGATGGGCGGACAGGAAAATACGAGTCACTGAGGAAGGGAGATGGCTAGTTTTTTTTATTCCCCCCACCTCCCCAACTCATTCTTCCCCTCGCTCTCGTTTTCTCCCCCTGTTTTTTCTTTCTCCTAACACCAAAGCCAGGAAACATCTGTAACCTCCTCCACGGGCAGGGCGGTGTGTTCATGAAATCTCTAAGGCCGCCGTTGGACTCTTTGGAGGGAGGCAATCAGGAAGCTTGACAAAATTTGCTCGTATTGAGATGTAGCGTAGAGACGTTTCTTGGACAAGCCCACACGGTGTATATTCTGAAAGATTCTCCATGTGTCCCGGCAGCTGGTCTCATTTGTCATGTGGTACGCAGCAGTTTAATTGGTTATTGAGCCTGCTGTGGGCATTTCTATGGGTTCAGAGCCCAATCTGAATCTTGTCAATCAATGGGTCAATCTGTCTAGCAGCTTTTGGTGTTGTGGGACTTGTGATCAGCATTTGTGATCTACATGACAGTGCATTATTCTTCCAATGGACAAGCTCTTGGCATCTGGTTTAGGAAACATCTACCTGCTCATGAATTTTTGGTAACACTTTAGTTTATGGTCCAATTCTCACTATAGTTGCTTATTAGCATGCATATGACTAGGATATTGGCTGTTTATTAGTACTTAAAAAGCACATATTAATGCCTTATTCCACATGACCATATTCTACATCACTTAATCCTACCCATTACCTAAACGAACTATTAGCAGTAATTAGGTAGTTAATAGTTAGTTAATGGTGAAAATTTGACACTAATCTAAAATGTGATTTAAAAAATAGTTGTGTTTTTTTTTTTATATAGTTTTGGAAACATCTACCACTTTAAGCCTAGCCTAATTGATTTTTAATCAAATCATTGAATTTTTATATTTTTGTGAAAAAACATATACCGGTATAAATTTGATTTAGATTTATTATCATTACCATATTTTTGATGGTTTTGGAAACAAGATATCAAACTACATGCAATCCTTTAAAAAAAAAAAATCTTATTTTTTGCGGGGATTGATTATGGCGTCATTTTCAACAGTATGCAACAGCAATTTGCACCAACTCTGTCCATCCGTGGCAGCAGCAGCAGAGATTAGCACAGCGAACAGCAGCAGGGCGTTCACACAGGACGTTTTCTTCTTTTCAAACAGCTAGACAGAGCTGGAACAGAGCGATGTCTTGTGACACGTTTCTGCTAGACTATTTTTAACCTGACACACCTTAAAAACAATGTCTGGTTATGGACGTCTGTACATAGACCAACAAAATAATGCAGATCTATACGCCTCTTTCCGTCGTCCTTGGGTACTCATACGATTTATCTGTCTAGTACTTAAGTAAACAAAATGACCAAAATATCCATCCTTGAGCCACATGAGCCACCATGTTTTTGCTCTCTCTCTAAATAATTTGCAGGATCTAGGCATTACCTCACATTGCTGCACTGTTTACCAGGTTTAATTGGCTAATGTAGTAGGCTACATGTTAATGTTTTGTACATGCTCATGTGGTTTTGTTTAGTGGCCCTTATAGACTTACATGGTCTGTTTTGAAGTCATGATGGAGTTATTCTTTAGAACAGTCTTCCAGACACTCCATCACTCACGCAACTACAGAAAACAGGCCCCTCCTCTGTTTTACATGCTTTTGGGGAAAAGATTGGCGTTCCTGTGAAGAAAGATAGGATAGCCCTTGCAACAATAATAGTAATGATGTTCTCAGTAGCTAAATCACCAAAGAGGAGCTCCATCTAGCAATAAGAACAAGGAATGAATGACTCATTGACTTCACAACTGTATTAAAAACAATTTGGTACAAGAGTGAACAGCCAAGTAGGCATTCCCTAGGCAACTATATAAAACACCTCCGCACTGCCCAATACCTTTTCTTAGTTTTAATTCTTGGTCTGGATTGAAGCTTATTGTGTGTCCATAAACGCTACTAGCACAAAGCTCACACATATTCTAAAATCAAATGGTGATCAATAGGTCTATTAGATGTTTATATGGACAGAGGCCAAACCCTTAATTTCAAAAGTTGCACAGTGACTCACAGTGGTCCTTCAGAAATCATTCTAATATGCTGAATTATGCTCAAGAAACCTATTATTATCTTATAATATTATTCTGTTATATACTACTACTGTCACTTTGATCAATGTAATGCATCCTTGCTAAAAAAACAACAATTATTTAACAAATTTACAAACTTAAATACAAATGTAAAAAAATTACAAAACATTTGAACGGTTGTAGTTGTATGTATACGCTCCATTCCAGTTTTTGTTTGATCAATTCTCTCTCATTTAATAAGTAAATGTTGGTTAATTTTATATTGTCAACCAAATAATATAAAATATATTCCGTATACATATAATATTGCCCAGCCTTACTATTTGCTGTGTCTTAATGAGGAGGCAGAGCGCTGTTGAGGGGGGTGTTTATGTGTTTGGATGGGTGGTAAAGCAAACTGCCCATCACTTTCAATGAGCTCCATGAGCAGAAACTTAAACGTGTGTCATAAAGTGTCCCGTCCATTTGCAAGAGGAAAGAAGATCCTCAGTGACCTCTATCTAAACACTCCCCCAGCCCACCCCTTTCCCATATCCCGCTGAGTATCTCACAACAGACACATCACAACCTCTCCAGGAACTCTTCATCCAGGCAGTCAACACATCACATAAGCTTTCTGCTTGTATGCTATAACCTCGCCTGTGCCGCTATTTTACATGTTGAGTTCAACTAATGATCATTGTGTGTGTATACCGTGTATATATATATATATATATATATACACACACACCATAAACGTAAGTAATGTTTCAAAACTATTCCTCCATCTCTGACAGTTGTTTGACTGGTGTTTTACACACCCTACCCCCTCGTCTCCCTGCCAAAACAATGGTGATCTCTGCTCTAATAATCTACCACCCCGATTGGTCCGTCAAAGATTACTCTTGGGCCGCCAGCTGTCGGGAGCTCAGCAAAGCTTTTTTTTTTTTTTTTTAAGATCCCATCCATGATCCTGAGATTCCTCAATTTGAGTGTATTAACACGGCTTCATATAGCTAGTCTGGGACCAAACCCAATTAATTTCATGCTTGTAAACAATAGAAGGTTAAAGGAAACCGGAAAACCCTACTGCGCCATGCCGATAAGGGCCGATTCTCTTCCCAGCCTCTCGGGAGCCAAGAGATCCTGGCTTTGGATCAGTCTGGTTGCGTTTTTTTCCCTTTTCCCTTCTACTTTAGGCTTTTGTTTTTATTTCTGAATCTGAATGGCAACGTTCGACTGCCTCACTTATGGTGCAGTGTGATGTTGTGTGGATTTTGTAGGATAAATATCCCAGAAGCACGCTTTCAGGCAAATTGTTATAGTGTAGAAAGATTAGTAACCAATCAGAGAACCGCAGTCGGCTAATTCCTTTAGAGTCTGCACCAAAACACAGTTAATCAATGGTGATTGTATGAGTGTGCATGCACTGAACCTCCTCATGTTTTGTAGGAGAGATGGTGGAACTGGAGTCGAATTGCCGATATTGTATCAGAATTAATTGAAAGTGGAGACTTTGGGGCGTCTAATGGAAGGCTTTCTGTGAATAGGCTGCCAAAAATAGTAGCTTTGCCAGGCGACTGTTATTGCAGCTGCTCCCATAACTTCAGTCTGCATGTACATAGATCCATGGTATTTACATGGGCAGATGCTTTAATGCTGCTTGTTTGCCTCCTAACACAATGTCTGTAGTCTCTCGTGTAATGTGATTGATAACCTATTGACTGATGGATTCACTCTCTGATAACACATACTACTCTGATACTCTGTACGTGCTTGTCATACAAACAGTGCACTATAATATTATATCATTTAGTTTAGTAAAAACAGAAAGTAAGTCTTCTATTATCAGCCATTTTTGATTTTGTCAGCTGATGATATTTTATGCTGCTTCTATGTAAGGAAAAAAGCATTCCATCACCGTTACAGATCCAAACACCATCAATCGCAAAAACATGCTCACCTCAGTCTTACACCAGCAGCAGTAAAACAACTATGGGTTACTATAGAAATGGAACATAATATGCTTAGAATGATTACTAGGGAGCTTAAAAAAAGGTGACAAATTACATTTTAAAGTGCAATTTTTCTTTCCTTCAGAAATCATTCTAATTTGCTGATTTGGTGCTCTATAAACTTTTCTTATTATTATCAATGTTAAATACAGTTGTGCTGTGTAATATGTTTGTAGAAGCCTTGCATCTTTGGCCTTGCTGAATAAGATATCTTATTGACCCCAAACATTTGAACAGTAGTGTATTATTCATTGGTCATCTCTGACTCTTCACTAGTCAGAATTTCAAATGATTTGGCCAATGTCAGTTTTAATTCAATTCAATTTAGACTAATTAATTTGAATTTAGAATAATTGTTTATATATTTATATATTATATCTATATTAGTGCTGTCAAATACATTTTTGTGTATATGTATATTTATGGACACACAGACACGCACACACACATATATAATATAACTATAATAATATATAGCTATACACACATATATTATATAAACAAAAAACCTTTATGTTAGATGCGAATAATTGGGATTAATCGATTTGACAGCACTAATATAAAATGTTATGTTCACTTGTCCATATTTCAATGTGCAATAATTCTATTGGGGTGATTTATTATATTTTATTTTATTTGATGACATGGCAATCGTCTGACTTGTTACGCACTGACCTATACTGACTTAATCTGGAAGAGAAAGCGTTTGAGAACAAGTATTTTTTGGCTGGTCATGTGATCTAAATATGCTTGCCCCCATGAGGTAACCTGAATGAATACTTACTTTCAAAAAATCATTTTAAAAACAATTATTCATGTAAAACATTTTATAATGAGGAAAAACATGCTCATTTGGCCCTCACCTCATCACAGCACTGCGATTTTCTTAATCATTTTACAGCACACTTTGGACAACATCTGTAAATCACATTGAGGTCAAACCGGAGTTCTCTTTGTGTGTGTCCTTCAGGAACAACAGAGCGTGTCTGCTTGATCCAGGGCACCGTAGAGGCGCTGAATAGCGTCCATGACTTCATCGCGGAGAAGGTGCGGGAGATGCCGCAGAGCGCTCAGAAAACAGAGCCAGTTAGTATACTTCAGCCACAGACCACAGTCAACCCTGACCGTGTCAAACAGGTGAGCCTTCACTTCCTTTAACTCGCCCCATTTCCTGTTTCTTTTCATTTCCAGTGTCCTCTCTATCCTTGCAGAATTGCGGAGGACATGCACAAGATTGTGAACTTCCTTTTTATTCATTCTATATATTTAAATCAGATTTTTTTAAACTGATTCCCATTTGATGAGTTGTAATAAAAAGCACAAGTAAACAGACCCATGAATATAGCCACAGAATGAAATGAAGTGTGAAGAAGGACATTTTGATTATATTATCCTTTCTAATAAACTGTGTTAACTCAGTCAAACAGGCCCCACTTGGTTTGGCCTTTGCATTATACAAGCAAACAAACTCTCGAAGATTCTGAGTGTGTTCCAATTAGACAAGTCATTGATTGTGTACCGGCTATCTGTTTAGGAGATTATCGCCACCGGTCACTTCATTATTATGGTCCATTGATCTGCTGGGCTCCTGCATTGTTGTCATCCACATCAATGATTCTTCTCCTTTATTTATCATTTGCTTAATTAAATCACCCTTAGGACAAAGAGACAGAGTTGGCTGTATTCATGAATAATTTACGACATGCTTCCGTTTTCTGTTCTTAATTTTTAGTTAAGCCTGTCCATTAAGGAAGCTTCTTCTTTGTGCTTATTGAGCAATTTCTGTGAAGCCAGGGCCATAACCTGAATTCCTATAACATAAATCCAAGACGCTTACCCCTGCAGAGTTGCCGACCTAATTATTTATGCATGTAATTATAGGGCTTATCAGCGGAGCAACACATCTCAATTTAGTGCACACTATTGTCTCTGCTGGGACAGCATCACTGCATTCTGCTGCACTCTGCAATATGACAAACTTTATTTGTGTGATTATGATATATATACATACAGGGATGCAGAAAGTTTAGATTGTGGTGATATATTAAAAATGTTCAATATGAGGATGTACAGTTGAGTCATAACTAACTATCCTTGAAAAAGTTGGTCAAACTGTTGATCAGACCTTATAGATAGACTGATGTCAACATATCGTTAAAATATATTTTTTTAGTCATATATATATATATATATATATATATATTTTAATGAAATATATATATATATATATATATACACACACACACATACATACATACATACATACATAATATTAAGTCATAACATTTTGTATATTTTTATGTCAATATTTTGTTTATATTTTATTTTGTTTGGTACTAGATGATCTATCTTTCTTTTCACTGGTCAGAATTTTGCCAATGCCAGTCCGGTTTTGGCCACAGTGAGTTGTGATTGATGTCATATGATCTTGCATTGCCTTTGCGTTCTTTTCCAATTGTCACCACACGTGCGGCTGTCGTGGCATGTATCTCATTGCAGTGCACATTGATTGAGAGATAGAGGGCAAGAATTAAAGTCATATTAAGCAACAGCTGCTGATTTCGGGTCAGGAACGTCAAGCGCTGAGCCTGCAACCAAATGGTCAGGGCAGGAGCGCGGCTGACACCTAACTTAATCCACCCACCCATCAGCACAGGAAATAAATCTGGTCATCTAGATGGCTCATTATTATGGACGCATCATTGTTTCCAACAGAGTTTGACTAAACTCAAATGTTGAAGTGCCAGCCTTCAGTGGCTTCCTTTTGTCAACCACAGGTTTCCTCTGATCCTTTCCTCTGCCTGCTTCCCACATCCTGTTTTTCCTATCTACAAAGGAAATGGACCATTAATGCCGAGGAATGCGAGAGTTCCTAATGTTGTCTATAGGTAGACACAGTGAATCAATGCAGTTGGCCATTTTCGTCACTGAAGAGCTGGCAGATGCTGTATATGTGAGCAAAATAATGCACTTACTGTGTACCCAAACAAATCAATCCCAATGTAATTTATTCAACTGAAAATCTATAGTACTGCATATGGCAATTACAATAATTCGCTAAGCAATAAAGAGAAAAGAAATGCGTATTCTGGACTTTCATTAAAGCTATGAAATTAATTTTGAAGCTTATTCACATAGTATTTCTGAACATTTTGATTTGGCACAGGAACACCATCAACGGTTCCTCCTGCTTCGCTTATGACTTTGAAAAATGTAACAATTTCTCTATTTCTACATCAAAGAGAAAATAATGATTTTCTCCATGCATCACTGGCCTTTTCACTGGTTATTATCATAATAACCCACAGCTTTACTTCTATTATATTGATCAGTGGGATTGCCTTAAGTGGCTGTGCTGTTTCAAACCATCCTTTCCCTTCACGACACCACCAAAGCCAGCCTATTTAATTATCCTGCATCATGAATCTAATAAAAGTTCTCATTGGAGCACTACGCCCGCACACACACATGGAGACAGCCAAGCAAAACACTGCTGTGTTCCCTGCTCATCTCCTAAATTAAAAGCGACATCAGGAAAATTGCTATAACGTCTAAAATTGAAGAAGAAAAAAAAAATCTCCCGCCCGATAGGCCAACCTTCCCTCCCCTCCCTGCTCCGGTCTCTGGAGGGATGATGACTGGCTAAAATATTTTATGCCTTTTTTAACCTTCAAATCCATCAGCCGGCCAGGAAAAAGGTCACTGTCTCTCAACGGAGGATCGATCTAATTTCCAGAAGAGCCAATGGAGAGGGAGAGTCTTACACAACATTGGTTGTTGGACAAGGAAGTACATCCTCTAATGCTGGGCTCAAATCTCTTTTGGGTGATAGAAAGGACAGATGCTGTCTGTGTTGTGTTTCTTTAGTATTTGCAGACTGGCAGTTTTGTTAGTTGTTTGTTTATACAGTCACAGCGTGTTTGTGGAAAGCATGTGTGCGTCTTATGCACACTTTCTTATGATTTCTACACGGTTCTCACAGGGAAAATATCAGGGAATTGTGGTTTCCAGGTCTTGAAAAATCATGGAAATATTTATAATGATTGTTTTTTTTTGTTTTTGTTTTTCATTTATATAAAATAAAATATTGAATTGGCTAAAATGCCTTTTTTTGTGAGTGAAATCTAATTTTTCAGCTTTAAAATTGTCTAACAAATTTTGTCTAAACAAAAAAGACATCATTTTATAGTTATTTTACTACAATACCAACCCAAATATATATTCACTATAAAAATGTCTTACTTAGTTTGTGATCTAATCATTTCAAAACGTTATTTTATAACCAGAAACACTGAAAAGTCATAAAAATACTAATTGTCATTGTCAATCTATATGCAAAATAAAGCTCTGAAATCACATGTCCGATGGATGATACAAGAGGATATTAATAAGTCAGAATGTTGAGCATTATTATCAGGGATCATATTGGCTATTTCAGAAGAATTGACATGTCTATATCAAGTCTCACAGCAAGTGTCACACCTATCTTAAATACAGGTCGTCCCGTTGATATTGGACTGTGGTGATCTCATATTGTCTATGTGTGAGTGGATGTTCTCTATCCGAAGCTCGCACATCTCTAATCCTGAGCCAGACCCCTGGAGATACGAGTTGTAACATTCTTTGATGGATGCAGGACTTGAGCTGTCCGAAATGGCATAAAAATCAATAATAAATTAGATCTTCATTAAATATGCATTTGTAAGGCGCATACTTCATTTGGTGTTGCTCTGCGTTTGAGTTCTGAAGAGATCTGTGATGTTTCTGTGTCAAGACTAGATCATAATGTTCAGATGGATATTTTCTGATGCAAGTTTATTTTATGTAGATATCCTTATTTAAAAATCGAAATATTTAAACATGCAAAGTGACATTTGAGCTTCAAGGCATTATTTACTCACACTCATTTCTAGAGGTCGACCGATAGTGGATTTTAAAGTTGGACTGTACTCGCCTATAATCGATTAATCAACCAATCATTTTTTTAATGGATTCTGAATGAAACCAAACATAACACATAACATAGCGCTGAACTTTATTACAAAAATTTATTACGGAAAACTCTCGGTATCCGATAACCGATGGTTCCAGCAATCGGTTATATGTGCCAATCAATCGGCGAAACCAATCAATCGGTTGACCTCAACTCATTTAATTCCTGTAAGACTTTATTTTTTTGTTTTATAAAATGTTAAGTTAATGGGATCCAATGTTGTTTAGGACCTCTGTGACATTATTGTATAGACAAATTTATGTTACAGAGAAGAAAGAAAGTCATACAGGTTTGAAAAAAAAAAGTACATGATGGCTGTGTTCTCACTTAAGGGATAAATTATCCCTTAAATAAGATTTCAGAATGTTTGTCACATTCTGAGACTGTAAATATTAATATTTATTGTTGAAGAGAGCAACACTGAATGTTGGGGAGGCCAGGGACTTTATTTTAGTTTACTATGAGCTTGGCCATCACGGGATAGACTGTAATTTGTGGGAGCATCACTCGTGTGATTTGGGGTTATTTAATGCAGTTTAAAGAGCTGAGTTATTTGTTTATATATAAAGTAAACTGGCATATCTTGCAGTCATAAATACATGTTAATTGCTTTGATATGTCTCAAAAAAATATGATTTTTTTGTTAATTGCTTTGATATGTCTAAAAAAAATATCCTTATTTTAAGCATCTTCATGTCTAAAAGTAGAAAAATAAGAAATTTAATACCAGGTTAAATGAGTTCCTTGGCACTACAGATTCATTGAGAAGCTCAAATGGCATAATCCCTTGCCCGTTGCATTTTGCTCTTGTGCTCAAAATATAAAACGACTTGCTGCGCCTGAGCCTGACAGAAAGAATTATAGGGAGTGAAAATTGAGAGTGTGACCACTCGTACAGGACCCTCGCTAGCAAACAACAACCTCTCACGACAGACATAAGACCAAGGTGAGAAGGAGGAGGAGGACAGAGTGTTATTTTTAACTCGTATGGAGTCTTTTTTCTTTTCTTTGTCAATGCCAGCAGCCAGAGCACACAGGCAGATGCTGTACAGAGATGGGTGGCTAAGCCCGGGATCAGGAGACAGGCGATTAACCCAAAGGCAAGCGCTTAAGACTTCAAAGTGCAAACAGCTACGGCTCTAGAGTCAGGCACTGTTTCGGGGACAGAGGTTGGGAGGGGGGAAACAGTTGCTGTGTGCCCGAGTCGGGTGGGATGCGCCAGGGGTCATTGTTTGAGACCCCTTGTCACCTTCAGGACTGGGTACATTTTGCTGGCACATCAGTAGAAAGTAGGTCTCAACAATATACCGAAATAAAATTGCTATCGCGATATGGCTTAGTGTGATTATCAAACCGTGCAGACTGCAATTTAATTAAATAAATATATGCGCTACCGTCTAGAATGGCACTGCTCATCCACATCCCATGATGCAGTGCTTCACCGGTCCACGAGCTGCTCGTGTGCAAAGTGCCGAGTTTCACTCTGAAACCGGCAGCGCATACATCCATTTGCCAGAAACCCATTCAAAATAAAAGCTTGACGGTTTTACGTTTGAAAATGAAGAAAATCAGACATAAATATTAGTATTGTAATTTTACAGTTGTACTGTAAATGGAAAATATTAGATTTTCTTAGTTTATGGTACAACAGGTACAATATATTTCTTATTTTGTTTAATGTATTATTTAATATTAAAAACTAAAAATTTAAACTGAATTGGTCAAAAATAGTGTAAATGTGCCATATGCAAATTCAAGTGAACTGTTCACTTTATGTTTACTGAAGGCTTGTGTTAGTTGTAAATAGTAAATCCAAGTGTGAACACCCGAATTTAAAAAATAAATAAATACAATTTAAAAATCCCAAATCGCACTAAAAAAGTCTTCAGGATTAAACAAGATTTTTTAAATGTGCATTTATTCATATTGCAATATGCATATAACAGAAAAAGTAAATATCACAAAGTTTTTTTCAATATCATGCAGCCCTAGTTTAAAGAGTTTAGAGGAAGTTTGAACTGCTTTTTTCAGTGGCAGAAGGTTTTTTATAATGTGCAGCCGGATACGAAAACTCCTGGGGCCTCATCTGCCCGTTCAGCAAAAACACACACAGAACGAGACTGTATCCTTTGATTAATTTGTGCTAGTCTCAGATGTTGCTCTCATTATTTTATTTTATTTTATTTATTACTTTTTTTTTTTTAGCAGGAATAGAACAAAGTAACACAGTCTGCATAAGGAGTGCATACATGTCCTTCATGGCTGACCAATCTTTCATTGCCCATTACCCACAACCCCCTGCAGCATCCTCCCGACAATTCATCAAAGGCTTCTAGTCCCAGATGACTGGTGGCGCAGCAGGAGTCTCTCTCTCTCTCTCTCTCTCTCTCTCTCTGTCTTGCACTCTTTATTTCTCGTCTCAGCCTCCTCTTCCGTTCACTCTTTTATAGATAGACGAAGCGGGCATCCACCTCCTCTAGCTCAGCACTTGGATGCATTCAGTCAAATTAACTTGAATATGTGTCGACGCTGCTCGGTTTCTACCCAACAGGCTCGATTCTATCAGCACTTCTTCTGCCAAATGCCATCATAGCAAATTATGGCATCATAAAGAAAGAGGCGGAGAAGGAAGAGGAAGGAGCTGGATCTGCTAAAAGTAGCAACAAATGCCACTTAATTATGCTAATAGTCATCTGTTTCATATTGTGGATATTTAGTGTAAGAGTGTTGGTAATAATGTTTTTGAATATATGGATATATTGATCAGATAAAGTAATTAAAATTTTATTTTCAGATACATTTTCTTTTCATTTAAGCATTTTCTCATTACACTTTATTTTAAGGTGTTTTTGAACACTGAAACTATACATTTAAGTACTGAGTAATATTAAGTAACTACATGTACTTACTATAGGGTTAGGATTAGGGTTTTGTTTGGTTTAGGGTTAGTTAATTATGCCTAATTTATAGTTATTACTATAGTAACTTAGCCTGGCTAACGTCAGACCTAGTCTCATTGAGACGTGGGTCTGGGAACCACATGTTCATTTCCTCGCATTTTAGGCGTGGTTTACGAATGCCCAGAGTCGATTTTTGGCTGTCTAGCAGCGTGAATAAAATCTCGCTGCGCGCAAGGCAGCATGGGGAAAACCCAGACTAATAGTAACTATGTGTAACGTAACAATGACACTGTAAAAATAAATGTTGCTGACTTTTTTTATATCAACACTTTCATTTAGGACAGTGACAGTCAAGACATTTATAATGTTACAAAAGATTTAGATTTACAATTACATTTTAAAGTGTATATAAAATATTTCAGTGTTTTTAGTGAGCAAAGTGACTTTAAAAAACATTTTACAAAATCATACCAAACCCAAGTGTGTATATCTAGGCATTATTATCAGTCTTTTTATTTGGAAAATTTTTATATTTATTCATTTCATTATTTATTATGTTCAATGTTTATTAATTAATAGTATACATACAGTATACATGTTTAATAAAAACGTTTAATATATGAACATTTGGGATCACGATCTGGAGTTTGGAAGTGTAATTATTAATTTATTAATTATTTTTATTAGTGATTTTTTTTTAAACCACATGAAAACACAATCTAATTTAAAGGTTGTATCAGTCATTACAGGTCCAAAAAAGGCCGAAATATAAATTATCACATTCATCTAATCTTTCCTAACGATCCGCTAGCTGTCCGCCCCATAAGCATGCCGTCCAAAAATCGCGTCTCTGTATGCAGCCTAGGCTCTGAAATCGGCACACAAAAACAAATGTGTACAACCACCACTCAAAACCAAAACAAACAGTGTTTCAACCAATCACCGACAGGGGTTTTTGGACGGCATGCTTATGGGCGGGCTGCTAGCGGATCATTATGAAAGATTAGGTGAATCTGATAATTTATGTTTCGGCCTTTTTTGGGCCTGAAATGACTGATACAACCTTTAAGCCTGGCAAAAAGTTTTAGGATTTTGACAAAGTGACAAAAGAAACATGATGTAAAAGCAAAAACATTTTTTTTTCTGATTTCAGGGTCACTATTTGTGACGTAATGTGAACTCTTTTCCACTTTTGGACTGCACCGTATATGAACTGATCAATCACGGTACATCTCTAGTGCCAAAAACAATCTGCTTTCCAATGCATTAAACGATAATTGTGAATGATTATTTTGCTCAAAATGTTCTCTAAACAAGGTTCTGTGTATTCTAGCAGGATAAAAGGTGAATGTAGGAGTCCATGAAATTACCTGTCGGCAGTTTTTCATTTCTATGCTAATTCAGTTGAGCTGAATGAGAGTTGGAGCTACAGTGGCAAGGCTAAACAGCCTCTGTAAAGACATGTCTGTGGGCAGCGAGCTTCAGCAGACCTTGAGGCAAAGAGTGAAAAGAACGAAGCGACTCACAAAAGAAACAAACGTAAAGGCTGAGCCGATCACCACCCCTCCCCAACCTCTCTCCTCTTTTCTCTAGTCTCTCCTTGGCTTTGTTCGTAAATACACACACACACACATACAAAAACACGCCCCCACAAACACACATCCTTCTCCACTCACATCTACCCGCTTCTCTCGTCTCCCCTTTTTACAATTTTCATCTCTCTATCTGTCATTTTGACAGTGCAAATATTCTGAATCCAGCATTGTCAAAGCGCTCTCGGAGGGCTGGAGCTTTTCATTATACAGAGTAATTAACTGTCAAAGCGAACACCACACCGCATATTTTGTTTTCTCACAATGCTATAGTGCGTAGATGTATCCGGCAATGATCAAAGAGATCAATCGCTAATTTGTCAGTTCAATTAATAAGTGAATATGTCAAGTTACAAAAGTGAAAATCAAAAAGTGTGTGATGTTTTCTTACAGAATTGTTGGTTGGGTATGAGCACAAGTAGCTGGTGTTTTTAAGTGAATGGTTGCGAGCATGTGAGGTGGGGGGTGGAAGGGTGGTTGGTTGGTTGCTATGCATCATTCCGACTCCCTTTCAGTCCCTCTTGAATGCTGGAGTTGAGTTTCCATGGAAACACTGACCCCTGGGAGTCGATGCTTTTCAGGAGGAGCCTGTTTTTACCTAGTGATTCACTGCTCAGGAAGTACAAGAACAAAACACATCTTTATATTTATCTTCTAATACATCATTTTCTGGTCTCATCAGTGCTGCAGTATTTTCTTCTTTTGTAATGTTAACTAATATAATAATATATATATATTTATATCTCATATTTTCTTATATATTTCAGATAAACCAGTGTCAATTCAGTGTTATTTATATACTATTATAGTATTTATTAATAATTTGAATGAGCTTTTTATTTATTTATTTTTTTATCATTCATTCAATTCATTTTAATTTTAGTTACATTTTTTGTAATTTTGGTGTTTTTTATTTCACTTTTAGTTTTAGTAATTTTAGTACTTCAACTTCAACTTATTTAATTCAGTTATTTGCAACCTTATAGTTTTTTAAAGTGTTTTATCTAATATTTATATTTTATTTTAGCTTTATTTCAATTAGTGAAAAGTATTTTTAATAGTTTTAGTTAACAATACCAACACTCAGCTAAACATTTTTTTGTTTGTTTGTTTTACAGATTTTGTATTTTAATGTGATATTTTGCAGTCTACACTCAAAAATAATAGTATACTTGACTGAGGATTGTTCAATTATTCAATTAAAATACTTCAAATTCATTTTAAATTTTATGTAATTTTACTATTAATTAAAATAGTAATCCCCCCCCCCCCCCCAAAAAAACGTACAAATGTTTTGAGTGAGTGTGAAAAAATAGTTACAAATTATAGATTTGGCTAGACCTTTTAAATGTTTCTAATCCTTTTATACTATTTTACAGTTTTTAGTTACTACGCAGTTAACAGCACCTAAAATGGAACATAGAAACAAATTCAGATCTTTTTTTTAGGCAAGAAATCCCAAATCATTTTAACCACCAACATTTTAACAAGATCGGTATGTACTGTGTAAAGCTTTGGTAAAAAGTACCAGCATGAGTCACTGCTTGATCAGAGGAGCAAGCCTTTCTAAGTTAGGGAAGAAACCATGGTAACCACTGTTTAAACTTTTTTCCATCCTCTATTAAGGAAATAGTTTTCGCAGACATTATCAAAAACATACTCACTGAGAACACTATGTTGCTGTTGCACTAAATTACAAGATAAAGCTCTTTTGTCAAATGCAACTTGATTAATGCTTTAATGATACAGCAATTGATGAAATGGCAACTTGAAGCTAAGTAATTACTGTAAAGTCTAAAAGCCAGGCTTTGGTTTAAACGCATACAGGCGCAGTTGCCGCAAAAGTAGTTGTTTGTGTTCAAGACATTGGTTGGGCTGCAACTAATGGGCTCCCAGTGGATAAAAAATAAATTCACACTTTCTACTTTAAAACCACAAAACTGAGAAATGGCGCTTCCTAGACAACTAGAGTGACTCATTAACTGACACCAGCCTCTCTGCTTATGTTTTCTTCAGGCCAAGCTGATAGTGCCCAACAGTACGGCAGGGCTGATCATCGGCAAGGGCGGAGCCACCGTGAAGGCCGTCATGGAGCAGTCCGGTGCCTGGGTCCAGCTCTCACAGAAACCTGAAGGTATTAACCTGCAGGAACGCGTTGTCACCATCAGCGGAGAGCCCGAGCAGAACCGCAAGGCCGTCGAGATCATCGTCCAGAAGATCCAGGAGGACCCGCAGAGCAGCAGCTGTCTGAACATCAGTTACTCCAACATCTCCGGCCCCGTGGCCAACTCCAACCCCACTGGTTCTCCGTACGCCAACTCTGCAGAGGTGATGCCGGCTGCTGCCGCGGCGGCGGCAGCCACGGCCTCCAGTCTCCTGGGGCAGGCCAGTCTGGCTGGAGTGGGCGCTTTCCCCACCACCATGTCCAGCTTCTCAGGGAATGACCTGCTGGCTATCACGTCCGCACTAAACACGTTAGCCAGCTATGGATACAATACCAACTCCCTCGGTCTAGGGCTAAACCCTGCAGCCGCCTCAGGAGTCCTCGCCGCTGTGGCTGCAAGCGCTAACCCTGCTGCAGCCGCGGCCGCCAACCTGCTAGCCTCCTACGCCAATGATGCGTCCACCGGCGCCGGCCACCCGGCAGCCAGCCTGGGAGGTTTCACGCTAGGCTCGCTCGCCGCCGCCACTGGAGCCACCAATGGCTACCTGAGTGCCGCTTCCCCGCTGGTGGCGAGCTCCCTACTGGCCACTGAGAAGCTGACAGAGGGGGCTAAAGATGTGGTGGAGATTGCCGTGCCGGAGAACTTGGTGGGTGCCATTTTGGGGAAGGGAGGCAAAACGCTTGTGGAGTACCAAGAACTGACGGGAGCCCGCATTCAGATCTCAAAAAAGGGAGAGTTTGTTCCTGGCACCAGAAATCGTAAAGTTACCATTACCGGATCGCCAGCCGCTACACAGGCAGCCCAATATCTTATCAGCCAGCGAATCACATACGAGCAGGGTGTGAGGGCCACCAATCCGCAGAAGGTGGGGTAAAAACAGGGAGTATGAAAAAGGAGAGAGAAAGAGTGGGGGATGGGGAAGATACAGAGAAAGATGGAGGGCGCGAATAACGAAGAAAATCAGCCACATTCTTTGTGGGAAAAATCTCAGTATTAAAAAAAAGAGGGGAAAAATTCCTCTCGACGTGGAAAATTTGAAAAAAAGAAAAATGTGTAAAATGTAAATATGGGTTTATTTCTTAAGTTTGAATCTTTTTGGAATTTTTATTGGTTGATTTTGTTTTGTTTTTCTTTCTTTTTGTTTGTTTGGTTTTTTTTGTGCATTTTTCTGGACAGCAGTGAATGGCATTTCAACCTGGCATGCTGCCGCGCTGCAGTTCCCAGCAGGTGGGCAAGGTGGTCGGATGGGGGACAATGGGGTGGAAAAATCCCAGGAAACGGCCCTTTCCCCACCCCCATCCCCTCCTAGCTGACAGATTTTTGTTCTTTATTTTTAGTCTTTAGTTTAACTCCCTCCCTTTCGCCCATGCCTCCTCTTTAAGAGGGTCTGAGACTGATTATATATCCCCCCCAGTCTGTGACACCCCATACCCCACCCCACCCCAGCCCCCCTCGCCTCAGCCCTCACGATCCCAGCCGGCCTGACCCTGCCCCGTGCTGGGCAGGAATAGGGCAGGGGATGAGAGGCTGCTGAAGGGGTTTCAGCGTCACTAGACATTGACCTGGGGTTCCAGTTCGACCAGGTCCATTGCCACTACAGATGTTGTTAGCATAAGGGAAGCTTGTAGATCATGTTGCGGACATAGGCCAGGACGCTAAATGCACCTGAATCTTTCGTACCAGAGCTTCTAGAGTTTGTGGAATTTCTCTATGGGATCCGAGGTCTGGTGTTTATACAAATACTATTATCATTATTATTACTACTATTATTATTATTACAAATTATCATCACCATCAACGTTATTTATTAATATGATTTCACCCATAAGAACTGAGGTATTTCCTTTTTTTGTTTTTCTTAATCTGTGAATTCAGGTTGACATGAATGTAAAGACAATATTTTGGATTTAGTTTTTTATTTAAGTAGATTGAATCGTGTGTCCATTTAATATATGTCTTATTTAACGTCCAGTGATTACTGCACCGTCGGCACCAACAGAGAGAATAGGGGCAGATGTACTGTACAGTGATATTAATACAACAAAACACACACCCTCAGCTGACTATTACCAGATTTAAATGCTGAAAATACAACTAAACATACGCAGACTTGAAATCACAGTGGGGACTAGACAATTGTATCACATATCTACTGAATGAGAATGTAGGTCTTTGCACAAGTCCAAGGGAGTGTATCAGAATACGACTTTATATAAAAGCCAATCTCTTTCTGTAACGTCCCAAAACATATCCCCGTCTTTTCTCTATGCTGCCCTTCTGCAGTGTGAGACATTGTGCACTTTGAGCCGCTGCAGTTGAATATCTGCACAAATGTGCTGGAAAATTTGCGTAGATATTCCTTATCAAATCAGAAACTGGCCCTCAGAGCTCTGAGGCGTTTCATGAACACATACTACTGAACGACTACGAACAAATTCTGATCGGCACAGGCTGCTTAGTAACATGGTCTGCACTGGAAGTCCCAGGTTGTCTGCACTATTGTGGCTAATGTGATAGCCTCGACATTTTTTAATAAACGTCCCAAGTCACCAGTTCCAATTGTGTTCTGGTTGCATTATACTGAACAGGCTGCCCATGTCAAGATCTTCCTGTGCAGTTCAGAACTACCCATGTGTGACTTGTGTGCTGCTAATAAGGTCCTATTTTCTTTTTGTTTTAAATCTGAGTACACTGAATTTCGTCTTAATGCACTGTGAAGTGTGGAGGCCGTGATGGAAGGCCAAAAAAAGTCAGGGTTTCTATATCGATATCGTGTTGATGCATCACCATGATGGAATGTACTCAAGTGGAACGTCTCATTTAAAACAGCCTCCATGGAGTCAATGTATCACTTACCGTACACTCTTAAAAATAAAGGTTCGGAAAGGGGAGTTTTTGCAGCGATGCCACAGAAGAACCAGTTTTGGTTCCTCAAAGAACCTTTCATTGAGCAATTCTGAACAGAACCATTTTTTTCCTTAGTGTGAAGAACATTTTAATAACCAAAAGAACCTTTTTTCACCGTAAAGAACCTTTTGTACAATGGAAATGTTCCATGGAAGTTAAAGGTTCTTTATGGAACCATTGATGCCAACTTAGAACCTTTATTTATAAGAGTGTAGGGTGGAAAGGAAGCCTGGATGGTTTGTTAGGTTGAGGTCAGACTCTTCTGAGCAGTTTTTTGGCTTCATGTTGCAGTATCCAACCTTAACTTTCCAAGTATGCACTAACTAACCGTCAGCCGACCCTGTACATTTATCGTGAAGGGGCAGAGGATGGTATATTTTGTATGTTTAAACTATGTGTCCTCCAAATCTATTCTGTGTCTAAACGACTGCTATATCAACATATTGATTATTTTCCGGCTGGAATGAGCTTAAAAATACCAAACTGATCCTCATTAACCACAAGACTTGTATACGTTAGCACAGAGAGCATTTCCCAATGAAGAATTAGACCAACAGAGAAAGACAGAACTGTGCTCTCTCTCTCCCCCTGACTAAAGTTATGATTCTTTCCTCTCCTTTGCTATTGGAGCACCAAGGAGAGTAAATCTGAACCGATTGGTAAGGAGGCTTCTTTATTCTCATCTAAAAACCATCACCTCCCCTCACCTCTTCTCAACCCCCCTTTTTACCTTTGTGCACCCCCATTCTGACACATCAACCCAGAGACCCTCTTTTCTCTCACATCTCTCCATGGGTGGCGATGACTGGTGTAACAGTGCATGTCTGCTTGCCCTTTGACGAAACTGACAATGCGAAAGGGAAGATGCGCCTACAGAGTAGAACTAGAAGCTTGCCGTAGATCACGTTCGAGCACATCACACCTTCAACAAGGGACTTACTACGAGCCATCAATGTTTGTATGGTGTGAATGTGTGTGTATATGCGTGTAAAGTTGATGCGTTTGCATAGATATGAATTTGTCAAGCAGTTGTGCCCTAGGTGAGGAGGTCTAACAAGCATTTGAAACAGCAATGACTCCAAGTACTCTGAAAGATAGTTACATTTTTGAGGTGCAATGAGCGTTTCTTTTCAAATGAAGGGACACTATTATTCAGACTTGAAGATCAAGACGAGAAAGCGATGGCAATCGAGCGCCTCCGCATTTTAGAGTGCATCTGTGCATTCGGTTTTACCTATGATGCAGTACTTCATCAGACACTTCAGAGCTTGAACGAGTGGAAACAGTCTTGGTAGATCCCCCAGATAATTTTTATGTTAAGAAACGTTACATGACCGTTCAATTTTATTAAGACACACATAAAGCAAGATATTACTGTGACAATTCAATGTGAAAACTATAAAAAAGGTGCCAACATAGTGTCAAGGAGCAGCTTTCTGTTTTGTTGTTTTTGTATTCAGTACTGAAAGTACATTTTTTTTTTTTTAAGTAACTGGGAAAATAGATCAAATGTGATGAGTACTGAAAGCAATATACGTAGTAGCATGTCGTCATGTCTTGTCCTTTTATTCTGTCTGTGTAGGAGCTTTGGATTTACCTAGATGTTGAGTAGATTTGCATATACTATTTTTTAAGTTGTGAAGATGCTGCTATTGAATAAGTGATGTACTAAAATTTAAGATTAAAAACATATCTGATCAGTCATTTAGCAGGATGTGGTAGTTGTAAGAGGTGTAACTAAATGCTACACTGATAATGAAATAATTGCTATATCAATGGATTAAATAAACCTGTGCCAAAATAGATCTTTACATATTTAAATGTGATTTAAACACCATTAGTTAAGAGCAGACATACTTTTGTAATTTAAAAAAAGTGAGAAAAAAAATGTGAAAAGTGCCAAACAAGCCACAGTTAAGATATAACTAGTGGAGGTAAAGTGACTAGAGAAGCAAAAAATAGACATTAGCACTATAAGGTTGAGAGTTTTCTGCCCCTTAAACAAACTAGTCCTTGTTAAAAAGAAGGGATGGATTCATCTCACAGGCCAAACAAAAGCAGGGTGCCATGTGGCCATTAACACACATCCCCGGGGCTAGAAGACTGCCGAGTTAGCTTAGCATGGTTAAAGTTTTATAAGTTATCAGCATTCTTAAGTCAGCCTTTTATAGTTCTGAAAATGTATTTTGTGAAGATAGATGTTATCTTTTTTGCACGTTGATATTTGCATGATACCAAGTGAGGCGTGGATTTAAAAAAAAAAGTGAAGACAAAAAAATCATACAAAAAAAAAAAAACAATTAGGCAATGTGCATTCATTTTGAGGACAAATCTTTGCATGTCAACAACAGTTCGAGCTATTAAATTAGCTTTTTCACATTTTTAACTTATTTTTTAGTTTTGCTAAGACCAAGCTGAAGTTTTTTGTTGTCCTGTGAAAACTAGGCCACAGAAACCAAAATCATTCATAGCCATGGTCATATTCAGCGTCATAATAAGAGCACTCATTTTGTACAGACTTATCAATGTTTTGTGATAATTTGTAAGAAAAACAATGGGAAAAGTTGGAAACGGAGGGTTAATTCAGCGACATTAACATTCAAACATGGTCGTGAATGTATTCACCACTACATAAGTTTGCATATCACTCTTTCGATCATGATTTTAGGGCTTGTGTTTGCTGTCAGTTCTAACAACATCATTAGGCTTCTGTTCTTTAGCTTGTTCTGCCATCACTGCACATAAAGCTTGACTCATTATCACGAGAATATGCACTTTATAATTCTCTTGCGCTTCACGCCACCCCAGATAAGAACAGCCCCGTTTCCAAATGAGAACAAATGCAATGACACCGCTAAACTGCTTGAATCCTTTACCTCAGATCACCACGAATAAAGGAAAGGGACGGGACTTTCCGATGACGTCACAATGCAATGATGCGGCACTACTGTTTGCATGAGAAAGGATTGGCCAGATGTTCGAAGCTGACCAAAAAACGGCAGAATAGTTTTTACAGAAATTGGAAATGTTGTTATTTTGACAGTGTTTTTTTTAATTATTAATATTAATGTTAATAAGTGCCAAAAAGGGCATGTCTGATATGATGAAAATTTTTTTTTTCACTCTCTCTCTCTTTAAGGCCATCAAAATTGCACTGTGCTTAGTCATGGTTGCTTTTTAAGCTACGTTCCTGTGCGCAGTTGTGTTTTTGTGCATGCGATTAGCATTTTCGCACCCACGTTCCTCTCCCAGGTCACTGGGTTTGTCACACGCTGTTAAGTCGAGATGAATGCAAACTTATGGTTTAGATGATGTCGAGGAGGTCATTGCTTTTATGTGGGCGCATGGCTAGAGCTCGTCGCTCTTCCCAAACCCCACACGCCCCCCAGTCCAAGCCCACCCCCCCCTCGCCCCGCCCCCCACGCCATCAGAAGATGATAACCCGGATCACTTTTGAGCTCGTACCCATTGAAGCACCAGCAATGTTAGAATACATTTGTCATATCACTGTTCTGTTCTCTTTTTTATTTTCCTGTTTTTATTTGTACGACACTCTCTAACCTAGACCAAGTATAACAAAAATGTCATTCATATGTATCCTGTTTACTCTCCCTTTTTCTCCCTTTTGCACTTTCACTGCTCCCCTTTTTTCCAACCACTCCCCACTCTTCTGCCGACCTCCCCCTCACACCCTCCCAGACTTTCTCCTGAGTGCCAAACAAAAACAGTACCATTCCAAACTTTTTGAGTTCTCTTGTATGTTGGACATCCATTGGACGCACCCATGAAGCCAGCATGTTTCTCCATAACATGATGTCAGTCATGACGCCTCAACATTACCCAAAAAGCGAGCAGTAAAAGCAAGACCTGGATTAACACGGTAAAAACACAGCTGGCTACCTCTCATAAACTGCTTTTCCTAATTCTCTGTCATCTCTTCAACCTCCAGGACATCACTGATTGTGTGCCATAATGTTGGGGGGAACTGTCACTCTCCTCACCCCCGAGTCTCTCCATTTGATTTTCTCGATGGAAAACATTAAGCGCAAGCAAAGAAAATAAATCCATTTTAACGACAGGTTTCTTTTTGTTCCTTTAACATAAAAACATGCTCAAAAAAGCTGAGGAGTGTGTAAACGTCAGCCGTGCAGCCATCTTTTGTCTTCTGAACTTTGAACTTCTCACCCCTCATGAACTTTATTGACCTTCTTCCTCCCCTTCTATGTTCATCAAATGTTTGGACTTAAAATCTCCATTCCATCTCCAAACCTTTTTGAGACTGTGCAATTCTAGTTGAGATGATTGGATTTACTTTTCTTTCTTCTTTTTTGTTTTTTAAGTCATCATTGGGGACGAAAAAATAATAATAATAAAAAAGACACACACACAAACATCAGTAAGATCCAAACTGTTTCCTCCACTATTTCATTATTTTCTCTCATTGTAAATATCTGTCAGATTTGGTTGAACTGTAACCAGAAACATGTTCATCGTAATGGGGCTGGCAGCATAAATTCGCTTTTGTGGAGTGCTCTTATGAGCCGGCGATATGAAGTTGAACTAAACTAAACTAAAGCAGCTCCTTTTTTTAGAATGATTTAGTCTTGCTGAAGATGATTATAGAGCCACATACGCAGTACTGAGATTGAATCCGGATACGGTCCCTCCAAATAATGCATTATCACCACTAACCGCTTAAGTAGACTTAAGATTAGCTTGAAGTGATGCTAGTCGCTAATCTCATTGTACATATCAGACGTGTTGAGTGTAAATTGTGATACGTGTCGATTAGGTGTCTTGACCATTGCAGCATCTGTTCACGAGACGAAAATGTTTCTTTGTGATGCCGAACGATCATTTTCATGCGTCTCAACCATGCTTGAGCTCCACATCTAATGTTTCTATGCTGCCAGCTTTGTTTTTTCTGATAACCCTTCATGAGCTTATTTATTTTCAAACTACTATACATTATTAATAAATGGCATCAAGAAACTAGACAAAAGGGAATGACTGGAAAGATGAATTACTGTTTTGTTTTTAGTATTTTAGTGTTTTAACATCATCCATTAACTGACTTAAAAAAAAAAGTATTAAATATTTAATGTAATTGTAGCATTGTGTTTGTACAAGAAATAGTGAGTTGTGTTTCTTGACTTGTGGATTACCAGTGAAGTCAGCAATTTAGTGCTAATATCTATTAAGTCGTTCCTTTTCTTTTTCTCTTTTCTTTTTTTATTTAAGGGTTATTATTTTCCGACAGCAACAGCAGTCATTATAAATGTTCATTTTACCATCACCTGTCTTCTGTTGTCTTATTCTTCACCTCCCACTACACTCAGTTTCATCAAATAACACATTGCAAGTTCGTGCCTGAAACCATGTGCTCGGTCTTGGGGGAGGGGCCATGCTGCGTGAGTGAGTGGGCGAGCGAATGAACGAATGTGACTGCTTGCGAGAGGCTTGGCCGGGTGGGTGTTATGTCTTCTGTCCACCTAAAGCTAAAACCTGTTGGGTTTCCATTTACCAATGGAACCTGCTGATGTTATAGCTGAATCCCATCATGTAAGCCTAGTTGATTTTGATCGTCCATAACTCCCCTTCCTCCGTTTGCCAACCACTTTCCACCACTACCTTTTCCCTAACCCCCACCCCTTATGAGCCATTCCCTCGCCACACCACGCCATGTGATGTTCTCCATCGATAACATACTACTCGACCAGACCCACATTAACTCTGTTCTCATGCCTGCAAATGAGGCGGTTGCCAACCAACTCACCCTCCACTCATGATCCGCCACCATCCCTTACCGGCTGCCGGGGCCAGGCCCAAATTATTAAAATAATAATAATGTTTTTTTAAATGAGAAAGAAAAAAAAAATCAAGAAAATACAGACAAGTGACTCTCAGGGTGTTTACGTAGTCTACCTTACTCTGTGATCTCACAGAACCGCAACCCAGCTCTCTCTCAAGCTTTTTAAGGAGCCCAAAGACAATTTACCATGTATGATTGCTTATCAAGTCTTCTTCAAGAAAAAAACAACAAGAGAATGATATGCACCCAGTTAAAGGAGCAAGCAAAATGCTGTAATGTTTACAACCTTAACGAGACCAACGCTGTTGAAAGAATGTGTAGGAGTTCAAAGACAATTCTTTAATAATTACGTCCTTTTCGAAGTGACTTCATTTTAATTGATCATTTCTATGTGATATGGAGTTATGTGTTAACTGAGGCATTTTGGAAACATTGCATGTTCCTCTTTTTTGCAATGACATTTTTTTTTTAATGTCAGAATGGCTGGTACAGTGTAAAGTTAGAGCTACGTTTAGTTGCTAATAATAAACTACATTGATGTCAGTGTTCATCTCACATATTTTGGAGAAAGGTACCGGACTGTGGTCCGAAAAAAAAAAAATTGTTCATATTTGTATATGGTGGCAGTGAAATAAAGGATATACTGAAAGTATCAGGGACACGTGGGTAGAGTTTGAAGGGCCACTGACTGTAAAGCTCGCAGTCATGAGGTAAGTTACATGAGGGGGGAAAGTATCAATTTTGTTTTTTATATTTACAGATATTTATGACTTTAAACCTTTATTTAAAACATTATATGAATATAAAATACATGACATAGATGCTTTAATGGAACTGGCATCTACGTGTTAAATGAAGTAAAAACATTCTAATTTTACATTTCAACATTTTAAACAGTGTATCAGTGAAATAAGCCAAAAAAAAAAAAAAGATTTTCGTATGGGCGTCTTGAGTGTGACTGATATGCAAATGCAGCATGTGTAATGTAATCCAATGTCAATCACATGCTTGGTAAAGACAAGCCACTGGTCGTTTTGCTCATAATGCATGTGGTTTCAGGTCAATTCAAGATGATCTCAAAAACATGATAAAGTCTCTTGATCATTGTCATCCACCCACTTTTTCTGTGCACTAATTCATCCAACCTGCAAAAACCACCTTCACCTTCCCAACATGTCTCCAAAGCCAACACCAGCTAAAAGCACCGCGGAAAATCCCACTATAGTCATCGGTCAGCGGGCTTGACTGGTCTTCATGTTGGCTTCCAGCACATTGATCTGTGGTGGAGACCCCAGGGAAATTAACATTCACCGCATGATTAAAACCTGTCTCACCAAACCAACCATAAACTAAAGAAGTATCTCCAGTGTTCAGACAAAACGGCTCAACTTGATTGTTATTTTTTAGCGATGATCTTTTAGACAGCGCTCAATTCTAATTGGGTTTTGCAAAAATATGATGCACGTTGAGGGATTTAAAAGTGTTCACAGGCAGCTTCTAGATGTCTCGCTCTGATTTAAAAAAAGAAAATCAAACGTATGAATGTTTCTGCACCAGTCGTCATGCATAATAGGGATTTCATAATCTAGCCATGATCCTATGATATCTATATCTGCATCCATAACTCGGCCCAAAGCTCCGAGCTCCTTTTTAAACATGGAAACTGTCATGATGAATAATTAGGTCTTTCAAGTGGAATCATCACTCCCTCTCTCTGTATCCACTGGGAATGGTGAGCTGGTGTAGCCGAAGCTCCATCATTTCAAATGTATCCAATCTCGCTAATTGTGCACCTTTACCAGCCTTAGGCCATGATTGATTTTTGTTCCCTCCCCTCACCTCAAACCCAACAGGCTCGTTGCAGCCCAGCTGTTCCAGAGAGCGAACCTAATTGTTTCTGCTCCCCTGCTTTTCTCAGAGGGGGAGAAAGAGAGAGAGAGAGAGAGAGAGCAAGAAGCAGACAAGAATATGCTCTCAGCTCTCATAAATCCCTAGAGTTGGAAAGCAGACCCGTGGAACATGTGCAAAGATCTCCAGTCCTTAGTCCAGCACTTTTAAAGGGAGAACGCGTAGTACTGTCCTGAGATCATTTCGTCCTCTCTCAGCTATTTTTATTAAGGTGGACTGTCTTTGCATTTACCTGAATGTATATTTGTTGAATGATATCTGTTGCCAATTTTTAAGTTGGATTATTTCTAGTGACCCTAAAAAGCATTTGGACATTTAAAAGACACTTAAAATAGCCTATATTAATTTCTATACACACATATTATATAAACAAAAACTTTTTATGTTAGATGTGATTAATCGTGATTAATCGATTTGACATAATATATATTTACAGTAGCCTATATATATATATATATATATATATACATCATTACTATAGTCTTCAGTGTCACATGATCCTTCAGAAATAATTCGAATATGCTGATTTGATAAATTTCTGATAGAGAGTTCAAAACAACAGCTTTTATTTAAAATAGAAAGATTTTGTAACATTATAAATGTATTTACTGTCACTTTTGATCGATTTAATGCATTCTTGCTGAAGAATAATTTCTGTCCCCAAAATAAATTAAAAGTTTGTACTGAACCCAAACTATTGAACGGTTGTGTATAATGTTAAAAAAGCTTTCTATTTCAGAAAAATGCTGTTCTTTTGAACTTTCTATTAATCAAAGAATAATTGTACACAACTGTTCTCAGCATTGATAATAATCAGAAATGTTTCTTGAGCAGCAAATCACCATATTAGAATGATTAGAATGATTTCTGAAGGATCTTGTGACACTGTGAAGTAATGATGCTGAAAATTCAGCTTATATATTATATTAATATTATATATTATTAATATTGAAGCCTATATTTTTTTTCTTTAATAATTGAAAACTTTTATGAAATGTTTATATTTTTATATTTGTCATAAATTATCATTTTTATTTGTCATCATTTTAACTGGGCCTAAGTGTCCAAATACTTTGTGGGGCCACTGTGCAGTGTTTATAGATTTCTATGACATCAAAATGACTGAAGTACCACATTTCTACAGATGCATTATTATAAAATGCAATTATGTGCAAAAAAAAAAAAAAGTTGAAGACTGAAAAAAATGGCTGAACATCTGTCACTACAAATGTGTAAAAGTAAATCATTTTGATTTGCAATCTGAGCAACAGCTTTCTGGCTGCAAACAGGCCTCAGGAATGCATGAGCCGTAGATCTACACAAACAGCGCTGTCCCTCTTGTTTCCTCGACTTCACAACAGGTTTCTGCCTGTGCGGTGGTGCTGAAGTCAACAGCATGAATTCAGCAGGAAATCTGTCCTTTTAATAGGGCTGACTCCTTAAAAACAGCTAGGATACAGAATCAGTCAGTGTGACGCAGTCTAATCAATTTAAAGCTAGTGTGTCTCGGATACATGAAGGCTTGTGCTGATACAGAGAGTAGCTGTCACGTCAAAGCGAGGTCTGGCCCACACGAAGACTATAAAACTAAAGTCAGCAATCTGAGTCACAGTAGAAAAGCACTTTGTCCTTGTTTTCCCCCAGATTACTTGGTGTATGAAAATATATCAACTGAATATACAAATATATATTCCTTTTTGTATAATCAGTGACTAATACTAGTCTTCATTGTACAAATCTGACCTTAAATACTGTTTCTAAGAAAAAAACCAAACCAGATGGTGGTAAACTAACTGTGGTTCATGAGAATATGTCCTTTTATCAGCAATAATGTTGGAAACTTTATAAGCTACCTTTTTATGGCTTTGATATATTTATTTGAATGTTGCAACATATATTTTGACAAAATAGTATAAAAGTGACAAAAACAATTGAATAATCACTCCAATTAATTTACATTTTTAACACGTTATTTTTTTTTTCATCAGCTTGTTTGTTTTTAAAGAAGTGCAATTTAAAAAGCAAGAAAATGCTTTCTTATCCTACTGTGAAAGAAAACTGCAGGCTTCTTAGAAGACATCATCATAGGTATTTTAAAAACCCTCTAAATTCTGATTTAATTTTGCTCCCCCTTTTCTTTATTTAAAGAGTACAACATTTCCTAAAGTGGGAGTTTGTTTTTGACAGACCAAAACATCCATCCAGTTCCATTTCACTCGATTTAAACTGGTTTCACGGAAAACACTGAAAATGATTGTAATAGTTTTGTATGTTTTTTTGTTTCTTGCTGTTGTAATATTTCTAACAAATGAAGCTGATAAATTATCCTTGAGATCGTTCGTAATATAAGGAATAACTTTTAACATCAGTGTTTTATGAGTATATGTACATAAGATAAAGAAATAAATTAAGAAAGTTGCAATGCAAAGCTGTGATTTTAAAGCACTGTAGCGTGTACAGTGATTTGTTTTTATCAATTTTATGGTACATATGATATGTTCTGCATTTCTGCAGTTGTTGTTTCTTTTCTTTATGTTCATGAGCATATGCTTTAATAAATATGTTTTTTACAGTATATTGCTGAGGCCCAAGCCATTCTTATGACAAATTACAGTAGAGTGAGTGAACTTACAAAGCAACCTGCATATAGGTCATGCTTTCCTTATCTATATCCAGTGTGTATTTTTTTCTAATTATCCATGAATTCTTGCTTCTATCTGTAATTAGCTTTTGGTGCTGTCGTACATGGAAGTTTATCTCAAAAGTCTTTCATAGGTGATGTACGTTAGCGCTGATGAACCCTGCTGGGCTAATGAGGGATATAAATGCACAAGTTCGAGTCTTAATTGGGTCACTGCTTGCCACAGATATGACTAGTACAATGAAGACAACAACTTATGCTCCCAAGACGCAGGATAAAATAAGAAATGTCTTAGTTCTTGTATAAATCTCTCCACGCTTTCTGTGTAGGTTGACGGTGAGAGACACCCGGCACGCAATGAATGATAAACCTACATGCCTGTGGTCCTGTGGAGGAGGGTCTTTGTGATAAAATAATTTCTGGAACTTACTAGATAGAAAACTTTAAATTGAAATCAAAGTTCATACCAAACAAAATAACAAGTAGTGGGTAAAAGTGATGTCTGCGATTATTTGGACACTATTTGCTTTTCAGGGTCTATTAAACAATCAAAATATGAGGAGTATGTTATATTGGGAAAAAGAAAGGTATTAAAATTACTAAATTATTTGGCAAAAAAGGCCAGCATATAATTAAAAATGGGTTTTATTGTATTATGCAAAAAAGGCATAGAACAACAAAAAGCTCGCATGCAGGAAATAAAGAATACAATGTAATCAGTTATTAATATTTTGTTGGTTCAATGGTTGTATTGTGGTTGAAAATGAAGTCGGGTTCTGACATCAACCCAACTTTCATTTCCAACCAAAATGCCACCCCTGCAACCAAAATCATCATCATTCATAAAAAGTATGATATTTGGACAACCAACACAGCCATTTCCAGATCTGCAAGCTAAAACTGAAATAAAAGTATAAATTCATAATAAAACCATAAATGCAGTAAACAGCATGCATCAGTAACGCAAGCTATTTTTTTAATCACCATAGAAACTGGTTGAAGCCTTCTGACTGAGCACAATATGTCCTCTGATGATAAACTCTCATTGTAGACACTCAAGTCTCTGGTAAGTGGCCTACAGTCATTTTAGCCAAGACTCACTGATAAAGCTCTAGCACTGAATCTCTTACAGCATCCGTCTCATTTTCCTTAAAGCTCATTTAAATACACCACTTTTAAAACACATTTGAAAGAGTTGCATTAAACAAACATAACCATATTTCTGACACTGAGGTGAAATGCTGCTCTACACTCCGCCTCCCCAACTCCTGTCCTCCAGAAGACGTTAACTGCCAGGGTGTAGCCCACTGAAGACAGGCCGAATGCAGAGGGGAACCATTCATCTCTTTTACTTGGCCACAAGGGGACAAAATACATGTCTTGTGACCTTTAACACAACAGCACTTTGAAAGACCATAAAGAAACATTTTATGGTGAGTTGAAAGGAGGAAATATCCCTTGAATCTGTGAATGTATGTGTGTCCCGTAGCCCTTTATGGCGAATTTAAGTGCCAGAGTATGGCTGTGGAAATCCAAAGAACAGTAGGCCTATCACAGCTTATAAGTAGCCTATATGTGCTTACAATCAGTATTGACTGCATAAGCGTTATTCAAATAGGCAGCAATAGCCTACTCTTTTTTAAAGTCAACATGTAATCAAAATTGACCCCATTTATTTTCCTGGAGCCCGTTTCAATAAGGAGGTTCAACCAACTCTGAGTTAAAACTTGAACTCTGAGTTGACTTACCCTGAGTTAAGCGCGTGCACCACAACTATATCAATAAACATTATCAATGGAGTGCAGATATTATGAGTAACCATGGCAACAGCGCCAGACAAAAAGAGGAATTACTGTTATACAGTGTTGGGTGTAATTAATTACCAAGTAATCTAAATATTGTAATTTAATTAAGGGGATTACTCTTAATTCTTCTGTAATTTAAAATAAAAATCTGATGCAATTACATTAAATAGGCTACTGCATACAATTCTGTATTAAACAATATAGTGGATTTAACACATTTTTAAAAGGTATATTTTTAATGTAACCTTCTCCCTCTACACACTTTGGTCAATTCAAGAATAATTCATGCAATTGTATAATGTTCATTTGAAAGATTAAAAGTGCAGTTTCTTGTCTCTCCTTGTATTGTTCAAGTTTGAGGTTGATATAGGATTTAGTAATTAGTAATAAGTAGACCAATACTTTCTAAAGATAGTAATTATTACATTAATCTAATTACACTGTTGAAGATGTCATTTGTAGATAGTAATTAATAAGTATTTTAGAGTAACTTACCCAACTGTTATATTATCAGAGGTGAAACTAAGAACAGTATGTTATTCAACCTAATTTTGTAGGATAGGTGCAATCTACTAATCTTTAATGCAAGGCATTAAAAGAATGTGGCAACACCTGAAAATAAAATATAAAAACATAATTCAACCAGGTAAGGCTTGAGCATATAATGGGTGTAGGCTACCCGACTTTATAAACATTTGACATTTTAAATAACTAAATAGCATCCAATGTCTAGCAGTGCAGCAGCATTTTTGGCTGAGGGAATTCCTAGAGGGACTTCACCAGAGCCAGTCACTCCAGAAGATCCAAGGGCCTTCATAAAATGTAAGAGGTCTACATGTGTTATTTTTTATATAGGGTATTTTTGATATTTCCATTTATTTTACTTTGGGTTGGGTTTTTCATTGGTCCCAACATATTCGGATGGTAATATCTGTCTTTTGGATCCTCCTGTATACCAACAGAACCACAGGCAGTTGTAAGTATACTCAATACACCAGAAATTATGACAAATAGTAGGCCTATTATAAAGTGTACTCAACCAAATGCTCATCTTCACAGGATAATCACAGTTCAGTGATTTCCAGTAAATGCCACAGTTTAATTCTGTAGAATTTGTTTAGAACTACATGTAACTCTACTAATTACTGTAATTACTACATTGTAACTCTAATCTACTGTTTTTTAAGTTGCCAGTTAAGGAATAATTTATAGACTTCATCTTATAAAAAATAAAATAAAAAAAACAGTGGTAAAAACAGCAATGAATAAATGTACAGAAAGAATGAATGAGGTGTTTAAACACCGCTTCCTCTTTAAAAAAAGGAGAGAACGCAAGAAACTCTGGGTTTACCGAAGAAAACCTGCTCCTGACCAGGTTAGGTTCACAGAGTTAGTTACCATGGTAACTGACTCTTGACTTACTCTGCTTTCTCGGGTTTGATATACCTCCCATTCTGAAACGGAAACGGTTTCCCTCATTTCAGGGTTAACATACTCAGAGTTTTCTTTCATTGACCAAGAGTCTGTGAAGCCTATTAACTCTTTCCCCACTATTGACGGAATTTTCGGTGTTTTCACTGTTATATGGAAGGGGGCGCTATTACCGGTACACATCTTCTAAAAGAGTTCAGAATCTGAGGAGCAAAACACAGGAAAAAGGAGCAGAAACAAGCGTTAAAGCATACGCACGTTGTTGTCTTTCTCAATTTTTTGTTACTGTTTTATGAAACTTGCCCATATTCAAGTGGAGCAAGCAATGCGTGAAGCAAGAATTAAATGTAAAAAAAATAAATAAATAAAAAGCAGAGGCTCTGTTCTTTCTTTTGATATATTGCATGTTCAGATGTTCATACAACAAAATATTCTGTGGTCATGCAAGTTTTGTGAAAATTATCAAAAATGCTGGGGGTGGCAGGCGACTTTAAAAAAAAATGCTGGCAGGGGAAGAGTTAAAGGGGTCATATAATGCCATTTTTGTACAAGCTAATATGATTATTTAGGGTCTAAATTAAAAGTTTGTAATATACTTTAATTAAACATTCTCATTAGTATTGTAAGAAAACACTTATTTTACCTGGTCAAAAACAGCTCTGTTTTCAGCACGCCGTTTCAGTGCATATGACTTTAAATGATAATGAGCTTTGCTCCCCCCGCCCCTCTGTTCTGTGCCTACACCGTTTATAACATAACACAATAACCATAACGCGTTGTTCATTATAAACGTGGGATTATGAATTATATTGAGAACGTCGTACATAGAAAACATGCCGTAATGTACCCTGAGTGTAAACATAGCTGCATTCATCGTGAAGCGTGCAGCTAGCGATGTGCAAAGATTAATATAAATATTAATATAAAGGTTAATAAAACGTACACTCACTTCAGTTCTTCTGGAGCAGCTGCAGGAACACGAATAGTTGGTAGCGATTCTTTTTTCAGGAGCAGCTTCCAAAACCAGCTTTATACTGACCCTCGTTTATAAAGCAGTCTGGTGTGTGAAGTGATTCGCGCAAACATGAAAGCAGTGACGTTGATCGTGGGGAATATTCACTTCGAAAACAAACTCAGCCTCTGTCTTCAGCAGTTCGGATTTAGGAACATTAAAATGACTGCTGTGTTCCTTATTGCACCCAAGAACAGAACACCACTTCGCTTAGACTCCATTCTGCTCATAGACAGTGCTCCAGTATCAACGCGGACTATGATTGACAGCTCGCTCGCTGCCTCGATCACGAGCGAGGGCGGATCTGTGTTGAAATGCTGCTGTCAATCAACAATCGTGGGAGGGGCGTGCGAGCTTGTGACGTCACAGGCTCGAACAGCTTGATTTGAGGCAGGGGAAAACATATAAGGAGATTAAAACAAAACCACTGGATGGATTTTTATCATTATATGATGTTTGTGTACAGGCACTGCCAACACACATTTCAGTGCAATCAACTTGTAAAAGTGCATGTACCATTATATGACCCCTTTAATGTTCATCAGATGTGAACTTATTTTTATTTAGGCTACATCGGAGCCTTTTTACAATAGCAATGGCTCACTGTAACTTGTGATACATACATGCATTTTCACAATTCAAAAACTGTTTCTAAATGATAAATTAGAATTCTACTTGAATATCCTGTTTAACTCTGATAGGCCCATGTCACATTACGGAAGAAAGACTGGTTGTTTGATGAGAAATGTAGTTGCAATAAACGAGATAAGAATCGGCACATCAACTGCAGCAGCGGAGGACTCTTATTCTGCAGTGCGGAACTGAGGAAGAACCATAGACAGTAAAAGAAATGGACACAGCGACCCCATTGATTTCAACGGAGAGAATTGAAGCCCAGTAGGAGCACTCACTTCCTGATAGCCAAGCGTACTGCGCAGGCTCAAACTGAGCTTGACGACGTAGATGTGACGTGAGCAACCTGTCTGTCTTCTAGTAGCTATGCCGAGAGAAATCTGAATAATTCCCTTCCGAGTCTCCCAGAGACGGAGAGCGTGAGCATTAGCTGTCCATGAACTAGCAACATGAGACACTTTATTACTCTCTATGGGCTTCTCCCTTTACTTTATCAGACTTTCTGCCTCCACATCCCCCCGATTGCCCGCGAGCTTCTCCTCCTGTCTATACGGTAATTTCTCTACTGTGCGTCAGAGAGTCGATTGGTTATAACGCAATCGTTAGCCTATTTTTACAAAAACGGCTTCTACGGGGCCATAACGTAAGATACAAAGTAATGGAGCCTTTTATACATTGTCGTGTTTCTTTAGAAATAAATAATGGACAAGTGGAGTCTTTGGACGCCTACGATGTAAAGTTATTCGCTGTCAAAGTGACGCCAAAATGAATGGGAGTCAATGGGATGCTAACAGCAGGTGATAGCCAGCTACAATGGCGGCGCCCGGGAGGCTTCAGTTTCCGGCGGATGGATTACCCCCTTGGGAAGAACATACTTGATGACGCAACAGTCTGATCTTCGGCTGACAAATCAGAGGAAAGGGGCGTTTCATTCCCGCCCACGTGTCGAATATTTAAGCTGTTTATTCATTTTTCGACCTCAGAATGAAAAACGAAAAAACAAGCTAAATTCTTGTTTTTCGTTTATTGGGAGGGAAAAATTAAAAAATTAAAAAGGAGCTGTTTTCTCAGTTTTCTACTTTCAATATTAAATAAAAAAACGACTGAACGAATGATAGCCTACACGGATTGGGGAAACCCTGTCAATTTCATTTGACTTCCAATTAGCCTACTTTACTAACATCTTCCCATCATTTTTCCACAGTTTTAGCTACAACAGCTAGCACCTGAAGGTTAAATCTAACAACAATTCCATGAGGTTATAAAAAGCTCTAGTGACCCAGTTTCCATCTGCACTCCCCCCTTTTATCTCGACAAGCCAAAAGAGGCAGAAACAGAGAAGATGTCAGAGCCGCGCAGAGGGAAGCGTGCGTTTGGCACCGATAGGGAGTAAGTGACCCTTGGACAGATGGAAGCACAGCATGTCTAGCAGAAACAGTGCCGGCCTGTCCTAATGGGTCATGCAGTCGCCACCACGAACCCTGGCCCTATAGACTAAATAAGGCTAGTTGGGTTTTTGTTTAGGCAGTAAGTAACAAATACCAAATAACAAATAGTAAGTAACAAATTGAATGTTTTTTATTAAGCTAAATTGAGTGTATTGCCTTGCCACATCACAATAAAGCCAAATAAGATGTGTGTCAGATCAGCATCATGTGCAGCAACGGCAGCTCTTAAAGTGACAGCAGCCTAATAAACCTCACGCTGTTTGTCATTAACCCTCTGAGCCCGACGGCATCGTCGACGACGCCACACGTCACCTCCGACAAATATTTATATTATTCGAAGATTTATCGATTTATCGATTTTCTTACCGTTTTTTCCAGCAGAAAGCTAGCTATCACGGGGGTGTCTTTGGTGTCTTTCTAGCCTTTACAGAAGGTTTTCTATCCAGCCTGAAACTTGTGCATCCTTTCGGAGTTTTTCAGCAATAAATCCAAATGTTTATATCCAACTTTGATACACTTGAAGTCCATAATTTATAAATATTCCGTCATTTTTGCCGCTAACTCGATGCTAGCTGCCATTTTGGATATCACGTGATGTTTTCACGTGATGGTTTTTGACCAATTACAGGCTGATCCGTCGTAAACATTGGTGTGCGTCATTGGGTCATTACGCACGAACCAAGATCTGATATACATATAGTGGAGAGAGAGAGACGCACGGAGACGCAGGTTTCACAGAGAAACACAGAGAAATGGATGTAAATCGAGCGCTGGCCTTTTTTGATGCCATGCAGGATGATGTATTTTCAGGAGAACAGAGCTTTTTGACAGATGAGGAACTAGATTACCAGGATAGACCCAGCTGAAGTGCCATTTATTTATTTACTGTAAAAAAGTATTATAGTAGTATAAATGGAGTATAAAAGTATAAAAAGAATAGAATAAATAAAATAATAAATAAAATAAATAAAATAGAAATGCAAAGCCTGTGATGTGGCCCTCTTTGTGATTGCTGATTTATTTATTTACTGTAAAAAAAGTATTATAGTAATATAAATGTAGTATAAAAGTATAAAAAGAATAGAATAAATAAAATAATAAATAAAATAGAAATGCAAAGCCTGTGATGTGGCCCTCTTTGTGATTGCTGATAGGAACTGTTTTGAGGCTTGGCACCAGTGAATTTCATGAGGCCCAAAACGCCTGGACTTCTTTTGGAAAAATGTAAATAGTTTTGGTTCTGTACAAGTTATAATGTTTATTCCTGTGCTCCAGGACTCCAAAAACATGAACAAACTGTTTTCCAGAGGAAATTTGATTAGCTTTTATTCATTTGTGTGTGATTTCAATAAATATTTGAGTGATTCAATTTCCGATTTATTTTTTCATTTGTCTTTATGGTCCCATAACTTATTTTACATTCAGGTGACATCAATGTAACACAAATATGCTGAAAGTTCAATTTGTCCTGAAAAAAAAGAGGTGTGTCAATTGTCTGTGCACAAAAGGGTTGATGTTTTACAAGCTTTTTTAGTTAATAACACCAGACGGAAAATTTATTGTAAAAATACCCTTAGGTCTCTGAGGGTTAAGGATAATCAAAGAACAAAAGAAAAAGAAAATTACTCACTGCTCTTGACTGAATAACTTTTAGCTATTATATTTGGATATTGCTATAAGTATTAATCTATATTCAATTTATAATTTTTGCAGTGAAGACTGTGCAGTGTTTATTAACTGCACAGATACAGAAATTATTCAAGGAATCATTTCAATATTCAATTTCTGTATATTTACCTGTTAGACTGAAAATCTGAAGCACTAGCTGTTTACATGGGTCAAAAACAACGAAAACAATAACTTTTTTAGAAGGGCAGGAAAAACCTGAACCAGACTGATTGAGGGGAAAAAAAACTTTCAATTATACTGTAATGTTGAATGGCTACAATTGAGGGGAAAAAATCCATTTAATAGACATCAGTATCATTATTGGTATCAGTGATACTGGCCTTCATTCTGAAAAGATGCGACTAAACAAATATTTAAAAATATACTTTCTTTATGTTGTTTACATTAATTTGGAGATTCAATGTGAAAGTATAGGCCCGCCTATTACAATATAAAAATATATTAAAAAACTTTAATGTTAGGTGAGATTAATCACGATTAATAACAGAAAATGTGTGATAAATTAGTTTTTTTTTTTTATCGATTCACAGCAATATATATAAAGTGATATAGACAAACTTTTATCTTAGATGCGAATCATGCGATTAATCGTGATTAATCGACAGCACTTATAAGGTTACCGGTGTTTATATATATATATATATATATATATATATATATATATATATATATATTATACACAGATAATAGATTAGGCAAGTTAGCTAATTAAATTGGGCTCAATAAGCACAGGCATCTGTTGAGTTTGGACGATCTCAACTCCATTGGCTTTATCAGCACAGCCAAAAGGCTGGTCTTTTATAAAGATGAATAAATAATAAAAAATTCATGCAACACATCTTGGTCAGTGACAGAAAACCAAGTCCTTGAGCACGAACACAGTCATAGAGGTGGGTAAGGAAACAATGAGGGGAAAAATGGCATTGTGGTTGTCATGACAACCAGCTGAAAGACCTGCTGCTTTTATAACATATGTCTGACTTGACTTGAGTGTGCGCATAGCAACAATAGGATCACACTTAATTTATGTAACACAAGAGCCAAATCCAATTGCACTCTTGCTGTCATGATAATTCAAACAATAAATAAACAATCCTGTATTTCTGACACCATCTTATTGAAATGTAAAGGGGAGTCTTAAGTGATGCTGGGCTGAAAAGCTCCCAGAATTCCTTGCTGCTAGAGGAGGCTCAATGACACATTTTGGAATAGATTGCTTTGAGTGAGTCACGTCAACGTATTAAGATGCAAACAAGTTCCTGGTGCGGAAATTCATCCCAAACAAACAATTCAATAGGAATTATCAAGAAGAAATTTTGACTTCCACCTCTTGACAAGAAGAAAATGATGTATGTATTGGTGGATACTAGTACTATCGTCTAATTGGGGAAAGGAAGGTCCCCATCGATGTGAGCCGAACCCCATTCCAACCGGCGCGCGGCTCCGTAGTCCTTGGCAAGTGCGCGTCGCTATGGTAACTCCCCCAACCCCCCTCCCCCTCCCCAAAAGCTGCAGGCCGCATGGAGCACGCTGGAGAGAGAGAGGAGACAAGAATTGCTGCAGTAAAGAGGGGGAGGGTGTGCACAAACGAGATTGGCTCAAAAAGAAAAAGAAAAAACATTACTCCCCCACCCGAACCTTATCGTTTGCATCAGTTTAGGGCGCACAGGGGCCCCGCGCTGTGCTTTACAGTCTGAGCACGTTGCTTCCAAACTTCAGACTGCATTCAATTATTTATCTGCCTCACCAGACACCCAGCAATGTTCAAGCATCTTCTCATAACGCCTATGGCATACCGCGGGATTTTTTTTTTTTAACTGATGGGTGTGTATAGCTATATAAACAAGGCAAACAAGTTGCAGGCGCGTGCACGGACACGACTAGCGTCTCCGCCTCTGTGATAAAATCACAGGTGATGACAAACCACTTGTCTTTCTGTTACTTAAACTCAGAAAATAAATGCCAAGCGATGTATTAATCGCGGTTAATCGATTTGCACTAATAAGAAAAACGATAAGGTGTGTAGGCTAGCCTATATATATATATATATATATATATATATATATATATATATATATATTAGTGCTGTAAAATCAATTAATCGCATCTAACATAGTTTTTGCTTATATAAAGTGTATGTGTATATAAGTTTGTGTATATATATATATATATATATAGGTGCATTGTGCATGTATATATGCATGTGTGTATTATGTACACGCTCACATACATATAATATAGCCCACACACATATATTATATAAACACAAACTTTTATGTTAGATGCGATTCGTCGATTTGACAGCACTAACATAGAGAGAGGGAGTTTGTGATCATGTTCAGTTCACAAAAACGTCTCCATTAGAGAATCAGCAGGTGCAAAATTCTTTAAATACCTGATCAAAGAAGCGATTAGCACCTATATGAAATTCCTCATGTGATCCCACTGGACTCTGGGACGTTGAGCTGTACCTGCATGTGCGCAGTGGGAGGGGCAGAGAAACCCATTTTGCAGGCGGCAAACGTGCCAGTGCTCATTAGAAATCATGGCCATACCTCAGTGCAGAACAAGCGGAGGACCTTCAGCGCTTCCACCAGCAGAGGGAGATTTCCCGCCACCTACCGGTGAACTGCAAGTACTGCAGGAACGCAGAATTTCATGGGATAGTTCAACCTAAACACAAATTCTGCTATTCTTTTTGTGGAACATGAAAGAAAGTATTTTTTTAAAAAACACTTAGTCTACTTTGGATAGATAATTACATTTTCTGTCATTCTTTCAAAACACTTTGTCAATACAATTGACTTTCGGACAAACACTTGAAACATTCTTGAATATACTCTTTTATGTTCCACAGAAGAAAGCCATTGTTTAGAAAGACATAATGTTGGATAAATGACAGGATTTTCGTTTTTTTCTTTCATGTCTGTATCACATAGCACTCTCTGGAATGTGCAGTTGCTTGTATGGCAGTACAATAAAACAAAAGAGACCAAAATAATGATTTTAAGCAGAAGAAACAATGCTTTTGAGTTAATATTGAGTGTTGTACAGAAACGTTGAATAATTTTATGAGAGACACAGTAAGAGATACTGATTTCTTAGTTGTATTTTGACAGTTAAATATCACAGTAAGCATTTGTGAACATGACAGAAAAATTTAATAGAGCATTTAAAGTTCTTTTGACAGTCTACTCATCTCGACTAGTCTTCTTTTTCTTCTTCTTAGTTTTCCCTGGGGTGTCATTATAATCATAAGGATCCAGTGGCTCTGTTTTGGATATGAAACTTTCATCAACCATGTCTTCACTCTGTCTTTCCTTCTCTTTCTTAATCTTTTTCTTCTTCCTCCTCGTCTCCTCCATTGACTCTTCCTCCATTAGTTCAGATGACTCTAACTGATCACAGTCCATTTGTGTTTGTTCTTGCTTGATAAAAATAGTTTCACTGTCCTCTTGTCTCTTGTCTTTCTTTTTCTTTTTCTTCTTTTTTCGCTCCTCGCCCTCATTCGGATCCTGTCTGGTTCTCTTGGGTGTAGTTGGAGAAACGACAGTGATTTCATCTTTCATGTGAGCTGCAATGGAACTACCAAAAGGCTGGAAACGTTGCTTGAGACCAGCTGGGATGCGCGGAGCTGGAGCGGCCGGGATGGGAATGGGGTCTTGGTTCTCACTGCTGTTTCCGTAGCTCTCAGAGATCTTGAGGACACCACTGAAGCCAGAGGAACAGAGAGAAGTTTTCTGTTTTTTCCCTTTGGTAACCAGCAGATGGAGGTCTGATGGTGCCGTCCTGCCACTGAGGACGCTGTAGATCTGAGGTGCCGTGCCACAAGACTGTACCCTTTTCAGCCCTTCTATGGGAAGTTTGAGGTCTTTAAAGCTGCAGAGGACACAAAACAACAATTATTGAATGGATTAACCCCATATTAGAGCTATTTTTAATTATGCAAAGCTTAATACAGAGTTTTTGTTTTTAAATATACATTTTACTAATAATATTGTAGAGATATTTTGAAGTTAATACATTTAAACCATTTAGCCAGTAACTTCTAAATCCCACCCTCAATGGAGAGATTGAAATTATAATGTTGCCATGTTTTTTTTACTCTAAAGGATAATTTACAAAGATATATTGCCAATATTTTATTATTATTTATTTAATAAATAGTAAATACCCATGTCTAAATTATGAAGGAATATACTATAATTATTATTATATACTAAAATAATTACAATTCTAATTTAATATCCATTAAATATGTGTTCTATATGTTTTACTCATTATTAATATCATATTTTTAGGCAATATCATCAGGATTGCTTCCAAATTATGACATAAATCCTATTGGCAAACCTGTGCGTTAATTCCAAAGTTATTTTGTACCTTTTAGGATCAAAACGAGCTGGAGCTTTGATGAGCCATAATTCCTTCTGTTCGTCTCCGTTCCATGAGTCATTTACAGAGGCATCATATGAAACTGCCACAAAATCATCCGGACACTGGTACTTTGAAACTGGGGAAAAAAAATTAAGTTAGATACATTATATTTGACATGTTTACAACTGCATAATGACCAGACTGAAAGTGTTAGCTAGTTAGCACTAACGTTACCTTTCTTCTGTGACACTGAAGTCTGTTCAAAAGCTTCGTCTACATTTCGCGACATATCTGCACTCTGCTTTTACTATAACAGTATGAAATAAAAGTATTCCTATGCCAGAGTCACAAATACTTTGCTACAAATACAAGTGTCCATGTAAACACGTGATTCTCATGTGTGTAGATGGAACGGAATCAACCTTGACCCGGAAAGACTTCACGTCGCAGTTTGTTGGAGATCTCGTGTCTGTAATACATGTTTGTGACAGCAGAGGGTGCACTTATACAGCTTTTCTATGGGACTCTGATCATTTGACAGGAACAGGCTAGAGGTATATTTCATGAATGTCAGACAGTCGGGGCAAGTTGTCACACGCTGCAATTTAGGGTATATAGGTAATGTATTACTAAATTACAGTTAATAATTGATCAAAGAAAATATGGACTTATATGTTTTATAGCTTATTTTAAAATCACAATTTAGCGATTTTTTTACGGTTTACATTTTGCTGAAAGACCTGTAATGGGCTTTATAGTTCTCATTGCGATAACAGTAGGCCTACCGCATCACAAAAAGTCATGTCTATCAAATGAATATTTTTCCTTGGCAACATTGGTGGGGATATTCAATATCAGTAGACTTTGATGTAGCCTATACTGCCTAGTTTTTTTTTTTTTTTTTTTTTTTAGAAAATAAGAAAATATCTACATAAAATATTAGCCTACATTTTAAATTTATTTTTAAGTTTATTTTTTTAAATGTAATTATTATTATTATTATTATTATTATTAATTATAGTGACATATCAGTCTATTTTGTTGGAAGGTATGGGCTTGGTATTCTCTTACCCTTCTACGTTTATTTTACCAAGTTCATCTCAGGTTCAATACTGTGGGAAAGCTCCCCAGTGCAACAGAGCACAGATGCATTTTGTAATTGGAGATGCTCCTCGTGAAGACGCAAAGCCTCCTCCAGTGAACAAAATCCTTACAACAATATCATTTATAGCAGGTCACTGAGCAGGTCGTAGAGTCCATATAGTCGGAGGGTCAAGATTGAGAGGTAGATCTGTAAATTGAGTTGATGTTGTAGTGTGTGTGTTTTGGCTGGACCGAGCATATTATGTTGTCCTGGTTTAATTTTAGAGCACACATGAAAAGTAAATAAATGAATGCTGAGCAAATATGAATGTAAACAAAATGTGAGTCTTCTCATTTTTGGTTGTGCATTGCGTAATGAGGCCACTATAACGACATTTATTATATTAATTTTCCTTTTTTCCCCCCTCAAAGCATTCAAATGTTGTAGAAAATCATTTGGAATCATTATTTTAAACGTTTTAAAAAAAAATAAGTCTCTTATGCTCATCAAGGCTGCATTTATTTGATCAAAAATACAGAAAAAAACTAATATTGTGAAATATTATTACAATTTAAAATAATGAGACTTCTTTCAAAACCATTGAACATTGCGATCCATTTAAAACATGAGCTGATTTATTTATGTTATATGTGAAGCCACAAGGTGTGTGGTGGGTAAATCACCTATTCATTATATATATTTTTTTGGTTTGAATAATTCTGGTATTTCTGGTTTTGGTTTGACTGTGTGTGTATATATATATATATATATATAGGCCCTATATATATGCTATACATACAGTCAAACCAAAAATTATTCAGAGACCAGATATAATCTTTGAGGTTTTTTTTTTTTCTGGTGGGTGCAGGACACTATAGTTCATTGATGAAAGTGAGGATAGCAAAGTATCTGAATAAATTTTGGTTTGACTGTATATAAAAATCAGCTCGCTTTAAATGAATGGAAATGTAATGCCATCCAGACTTGAAGTAGAACATTTAGGACCTCGATTCCAGTGAGAACTGGAACATTCTGACATTATCTAGACTGGGAAGCACAGCCAGACGACGAGGTGCTTGGTCTGTGGTTACTTCCCATCAGCACAAGCACATCTTGAGTTGGTGTTGCTCTTACAAGGGGTTATTCACTTAGGGGATGGGAACATGGGAAAATCAACCACATCCCGCCTCGCTTCCTCCATCCCTCTGGACCCACAGCAGTCCAGTCAACTGGGAGCGCGTCATTCCACTGACCCTCTGTCTCGTCCTGGACCCCCAGCAGACGCCATGACATCAGCATTACAGCAGACGAGGCCTTCTAGGTTATCTTGCACCTCGCGTCCTCAAACCACCCCGCTCCCCTCACTAGGTGTTTGATACTCATTGCATGGTAGAGAGGGCAGAAATGATAATTTTTGTGTCAGACATCGTTATACAATAATGAATTATTATTTATAGTGTACTTATTATTATCAATAATAATTTTATGCATTTGTGTAATATTTATAAGTACACTAACTTTCAAAAGTTTGGGGTCAGTAAGATTTTGTAATGTTTTTGAAAGACGCCTCTTATGCTCACCAAGGCTGCATTTATTTGATAAAAAAACACACTAAAAACAATAATGTTGTGATTTTTAAAATAACTGTTTTCTATTTTAATAATTTCTTCCTGTGATGGTAAAGCTGATTTTTCAGCATCATTACTCCAGTCTTCAGTGTCACATGATCCTTCAGAAATCATTCTAATATGCTGATTTGCTGCTCAAGAAACATTTCCTATTATTATGACAGTTGTGCTGCATAATATTTTTGTGGAAACCATGAAAGTTCAATTGAACAGATTTTTAATTGCATTATAAATGTCTTTCCTTCAATCTTACTGACCCCTACGTTTTTTTTTAATGGTAGTGTATATTTAAATATATAATTTAAAAATAGATACTTAGTAGTTTAATTAATATTACACACACACACACACACACACACACAGACAGATATAATGCAATATAACCTGTTACAGTATGAGGCAGATTGAGTTCGGTCTAATACACACAACACAGCTGAAGGTGGACACAAGGTCAAATCGGTGAACCATGATACAAAGTCCCAAAAAAATCACTTTACCATTGTTTAAAGTGCAGTGAAACACATTTTGATTATAGTTCGCAGCCTTTCAAGCATGAATATGAAAAGAAAAAAAAAATCTCTTTTTACACACAGATGCCTTTTCTCGAAATAGCTACACCATCTTACGCTTTTCCTGATAACATAAGCTATGCCTCATGCATTTAAAATGCCACAGTATGTTGGCGAGACATCCAATCCTCAACAGTGTTTAAAAAATGCATCACCGCTTCAGCCATTCTCTTGCAATTTAAATGACACTCAACCAATTACATGTTTTAGTGCTGGAAATGTGTTTGCTTCGGTCCTCTTTGCTGTAGTATTCCTCATGAGGATGTCAGTGAGTGGGAGAGAATCTCTTGTGGAAAATAAGGGCTTTGCCTCCCAATTTGCTCTGCTGATTACCAACACCCAACAGCAAGCAAATACATCATACTGTGAGACTTGTAATGTGCAGATTACACAAGTGCATAAGTGGGTTCTTGAGGTTTTTGTTTTGTATCCACAGCCATTTTTTGTGCATGGCAAGTGCTTTCTTAAAGATCTTAAAAATCTTCTTAAAAATCGTCTAAACACAAATTAAGATATTTTAAATAAGATCTGAGCCCCTGTCCCAAATGGAGCCTTATTGCGATCGTCTTCTGAGTCCACATGTTCGTGACGTAACGGCCGTGACTGTTGGGGAGAAATTTGCTGTGGAGTTTTAAACCGAATTTGCGTATCTCACGAGAATGATGAACCTCATTGGTTCTCGCACGTCAAGCGAACATGTTTGAGCTTCCATTTATTATTACTGAGGGTATTCCAGACGCAAGGTTAACTTACCGTCACATATTCCCTGAACTCTCAGTTAATCAACCTAAACCTTGCATACTCGAGGTACAGGTTCCAAAACCAAGTTCAGTGAACTTGGAGTAACTGCTTACTCAGAGTAATCTTACCCGGGTATAGCCTATATAACCTGCTTTCTGGAATACGCCCAGTTGTGTGTTAAAGAATGTTTATAAGTGAAAAAAAGCCTACATTAAATCTGTTTAACATATAAATTGATCGAGTCTCTCGAGTAAATTTAGACTAAAACGCTCAATTTATATGGATTAGTTTTACAATCTCTTCATGAAATATTTGAAGTGTCAAAGTGATAGTTGTGTAGATTCCAATGATTGCGTCATTGGAGGGACAGAAATATTTCATTTAAACGTGTTCCAAAGATGATCAAAAGTCTTACAGGTTTGGAAAGACATGAGGGTGAGTGATGAAAGAATTGTCATTTTTGGGTGAACTATAAACTTTAAATTACATTGTTTTAGATGATAATTAATGAAGAAGCCTGTATTTCGTTATGGTCCAATACAGTCTATTGTTACGAAAATGTAATAAATTACAGATTCGCATATTCGCATATTAATGTTCCAGTGAGAACTTGACCTTTGCGATACAGTTCAAGTAGCCTACTTCAACCTCTGCAGTGAGCATCGCATCTGGGGTCGAGCCAACATCCGCTATAGATATCAAGATATTGTCTTATTTATTCATAAAGAAGATCCATCACACGAACATGTTCATGTACTGACTGAAAAACATCATTAGACCTACCCTTATGAAAAAGTTTATTCAAGTGTGGTATTACTTCTTTTAAACAAAAAAAATAAGAAAGTAGCCTACACTTTCAGTTTATTTTTTATATATAGGCTACTTCTCAGAAATATACTTAAAATTGCACTTAAGTATACTTGACTTATACTGACAGAAAAGTCTAAGTATATTTGGACTATACATGTACTTCATGAATGAAAATTCTGTCGTTCGGAATACAAATTAAGATATTTTTGATGAAATCTAAGAGATTTCTGTCCATCCATTGACAGCAACGTCATTGCAACTTTCAAGACCTAGAAAGGTAGTAAAAACATTGTTAAAATAGTCCATGATGTAACTACAGTGGTTTAACCTTAATATTATGAAGCGACGAGAATACTTTTTGTGTAAAATGTAAAACAACGCGATCATCAAACATCCCAGCAACCACAGAACGTTCCCGATGGTTTCCATGTGGTTATTTTTTTGGGAACCAAAACCCTGTAGGTTAGTTTTAGGTTATATTTTTATTCCAGTTCCAGTATTTAGTCGGAGAGTATTTAGTTCCAGTAACGTTCCCCTAACCTTCCCTAACGTTCCCAGAACCAAAAATTGTTTGCTGGGATTAAACAGCATATGTAAATCAAAACTGCCTAAAGATACAGGGGTCATTCTATGAAAATGGTGGCTTTTTGAACAGACAACTTTTTAAAAATGTAATTCTTTTTTTTATACCAAAACTTATAGTCAGATAATAGTTAACCTCTCAACATTATAAATCAACTTAAATGACAGCTTAATGTATTTTGATATTTTTACTACATTACATTAAAAATAGCTTGTGGTGCCTTTTTGTCACTGGTGTTACCTGTATTTTAGCTGACAATTCAGGCTTTCCAGAATGTAATCTGACTATTTAATTTTCATACATAATCAAAGACAGAAAAGGTTAATGTAATATTAAGAAATTGTCTTGATTAGTTATAATTTACTTTAAACAGGTATGTGTAAAGTTCTATTGTGTGACATTTTTATTTCTACCATTGTGTTTTTTGTTGTAACATTAGAAATAATTGAGGTTGAGTGATCAAAATTTAATGATCATATCCTTAAAATGCTTACTAATGAATGCAGCAACAGTTAGGTAGATACAAAAACCATAATCTAGAAACTGGGCAACTCTGATGCCAGAACACATGCCATGCAGTAACACCAGTGACGCAATGTGAAACCAATGACATAACTTAAGATTATTTCAAACGAATTTTTATCCATTTATTAGTAATATTTTACATTACAAATAATTTCAGATTTCATAAAATCTCTGCGGTCTGGGTCAGCGTCCCTGCACTGTCTGTAGAGTTTTTGCTTTTCAGCAGCACTTAATTTCGCCACCTGTCAAAAGGAAAGCCATATTATGTTTGTACAATATTGAAACAGTAATAAAATGCTAATAAGTCTTTATTAATATAATTGTTGAGGCTTTTATGAAATCTTATGTTGAGAAAAATGTTAGTGGTGTTATTGATTGTCACTGGTGTAATCGTCATGTCACTGGTGTTACCAGCAGCAACAGTAACACCATGCAGTGACGATAACACCAGTGACAAATCTGCAGACAAGATGGGATATCTAAGATAGCGGCCACAGTAGCTAAAACTACACTTCTTAAATTGTAAATAAATCACTTAATCTTGCAATTTGAAAAATTATTTTAATCAAATTTCCTTTCCCCTTACTATAAACTGTAGAACACCAGTGACGCATCTTAAGTCCTCGCATGAAATTATCCAATTATTTATCAAATTGCTAAAAGATGAAGAGAGAGTGAACACTCATGATGTGCTTTTCAAAACAGCCCTGCTCCAATGAACCTTTGACCCAGGAAGAAGTTGGCAAGGATGTTGCCTTTTTTCAAAGTGATGTTTTTTATAAATTGTAACACCAGTGACATGAAATTGAGGGACAGGTATTCCCTGTAAATTATTTATAATATTTAGTTGATATTTTAGTTTTTTAAGTAATCCACTAAATAACTATACTACTTTCATTTGTATAATGACATTTAAAGGGGGAGAAAAATATATTTTTCAACTCAAAATATGTCACTAAACAACGACTCCTGACCCGAGGGACAAGCCAATTTCATGGTACTGACCGTATTCTACAATGTATAAAAAAATAGCTTTTCAATATAACTGTCTTACATATGTTTTATTAACAATAAAACACTTAAATTAAAACAAAAAACAGATATTTTGTGTCGTTATCTGACACTTTTAAGTGTTTTTCCTGGTGGTTAAGCCTGGGACAGGAAAGCCACCATTTTCGTAGAATGACCCACAGAATAAAATGTTGAACCCATGAAGGGGGAAACGACTGTAAAGCTTTTGGGGGTGTTGATGGACTCGATCTATCTATCAATCTGTGTTTTGATTATCATTCTGAATCCAGTCTGGACGTAGTCTTTGACAAAAATGCAATTTTCTCAGCTTTGTTTAAAGGTGACATATTATGCCCCTTTTCACAATATGTATTATAAATATATGGTGTCCCCAGAATGTGTCTGTGAAGTTTCAGCCTAAAATTCCCCACAGATCATTTATTAGCTTGTCAAAGTTGCCCCTTTTTGGGTGTGACCAAAATCACGCCGTTTTTGTGTGTGTCCCTTTAAATGCAAATGAGCTGCTGCTCCTCCACCTCCGTTCAGAAGAAAGCCGATCACACGTGCCTCGTGTACTGTCTCCGTTAATAACAAAACACGCGAATTTCAGTCAAATCTCAGAAATAACCTAGCGGAGTGCAGGGTTCAACTTTAAGACGCACATGGACGTTTCTGAGTGGTTAGTGGATACATGGATGTAGTTGTTCTGTCAGTAATTACTCATGTTGTTCCAACCAACCCTGTAAGACTTTCGTTCATCTTCGAACACAAATTAAGATATTTTGGATTAAATCTGAGAGCTGGCTCACTCCTTTATAGGCTGCTAGGTAATATCTGCCAGTTTTGACTAATTGATGTAGTAAAAACATCGTTAAAAAATAGTCCAAGTGACTACAGGCTCAACCTTAAGTTTATAAAGCGACGAGAATACTTTCTGTGCGCAAACCCCCCTCGAAAAAATAACGACTTTATTCAACTACCGGTATTCGTTTTCTTCAGTTCTGTGTGGGCCGCAGCAATCCAGAAGCGCTACAACTACTGAAAGTATACTTAAAAATATAGGAATAGGCTACTTTATAGAATGAACTTGAATTAGGTCTACTTCTTTTTCGTAAGGGTAGTTACAATCAACAATATATACCTGCACCACAATTGCACCAATATTTAAATGATTAAAATTAAATAAAAATAAAAATATAATTGTAATAGTACTACTAGCCTACTAATAATAATAATTGTAAATAATTTTGATGAATAATTTATTCCTCTTAAATCGTTTGTCCTGTCTGACACTTTCAGATAAGAACCCATTGGCATTACTCCTTTCCAGGTCACTGGACAGCCACACCGCACCGACAAAGAGCTGAAGTGCCAAGACATTGTGTTTCACTCAGGAGGAACGTGACCCAGTGAACACTGACCTTGGACAGATGGCCAGTGTGCTGCTGTGCATTGTTGAATGAAGGAGCATGAAGACATGACTTCAGTCACACTATGTTGAGAGGTACATCACAGATGTTGAAAGGGTAAAAGTATATGCCGGCAATGCACGTGCTATTGAACATGTCTATTAATAAACACACAGGCCATGCAGCTTAAAGACCATTTCGCATTTTTGCATGACGACTATTTTGCATTGTTCTTGTTTTAAAAGACATGACAGTGAACAAAATAGTTTTTTATTCAATTTGCATTCCCCTTGTTATTCTTTTTCTTTTTAACATAAAATGTTTTATTCTGGATGGCTAAAGCACTTCAAGTTTATGTGTGATTATTAAGAGTTAATGTCTTAACAAATAATTGTAATATTTAACAGTATTGAGACAGAAAAACAGATTCCAAGTGCAGAAAGATTTAACTTTCCTGTGTACAACACGATGGAATTAGCAGACTTAACATACATAAATATTTTGGGGATAAAGTCTTGTGTTTACAGACTATGTAAGAATCCCCCCCTGAGCATTTTACTGGCAGCTCAGAGTTCTGCTCTATTAATCAGCTGACACACTGCTTGATTCTTGTTTACAGTGACTGGTGGGAATCAGAATGACTCATCTTCACGTGAATGGTCAACGTTGACATGTATGTGACTTTTCATAATGTTGTATAGTTTTTTCCACTGAACTACATAACTACATGTGTAAACTCTTAACATACTTCAGGTTATAAAGCTTAGTGTCAGTGCCCCGATCACACATAATGTCATCCCAACTAATAGTTCTGGCAAGGTTTTCTCAAAGTTATACATATAACTTTGACTTTTTTTATTTACATATCACTCGTATTTTCCTTTTACAACATCTGTTGCCAAAGAAAGAATTTAACAGAACTATTTAAAGCAAATAGCTGAGCAATACACACCAGAAAATGACTGACGTGTTTTATTTTGGCATAACAGCAAATCCAGTACATTGCACTTTCTCACTGCTGACATTCAGGACTTACAGTTTGGTAGGCTGAAACAGGGCACCTGGAGACCTAATGAAGAAAAAAATATAAACAACAGCAAAGCCCATTGTTTGGAAACGGTTTCCATTTTGGGTATCTGTGGGCCACTGTACATAAAGTATATCAAGCAAGAGACGGCTAAGAGAAACACGCTCCTCCAGACAGGGTTTTGTTAAAGAATCTTGTTAAGACTTTTTACAGCGTATTAAGATGCATATTTAGACATGTCACCTAAAATAGCCTGCCCATTATTTGTGTTGACTGTGACATTATTGGACTAGTTTAAAATGACCAATAAATGCAAAAGAGGGATAGTAGAGTATATTTCCTGCAAAATCTATAAGAACATACACAAATGGCAGGCATGTATACATATAAAACATTCAAGAGGAGAAGGTATTCTGACATCAACACTTCACTGACATCAGTAATCCTCATCATAGACAGTGTTTCTGGGTAAAACTTGAGGTACACTTAGGTGTTGATATAGTTATCTTCAGAGATCTCACCTTCATGTACAGCGGCCCCAAAAAGTATTTACACTTAAAGGGATAGTTCGCCCAAAAATGATAATTCTGTCATCATTTAATCACTCTCATGTTGTTTCACTTTTCTTTAGGGAAACACACAAAAAAAGGTAGTTTAAGAAATGCGTCAATTGTTTTTGTCTATAAAATTTTGGTATGGTTTGTAATGAAAGTAAATGGGGTCCAAAACAACACCATTGGACCCCATTGAATTCCATTGTATGGACAAAAACAAATAAAGAAAACACAGAGACATTGTGGAAAGTACCTTTTTTTATGCTCCACATAACCTGTTGGTTAAGCCAAAAGTATACTTCGGTTTTTACGCATACACTAGGGTATGTGTACAGTGTGCGTGCCATAAATCCAATCATCAGCATAGTATATGCGTAGGCTATATGCGTAGCAATGTGTATTCTGTATGTGCAGCTTGAACATTCATTTTTTTGCAGTAATTCGTTTTTCCACAAGGTAGCGACGCTGCCCATTTGTTTCACAGTTGAAAAAAAAAAGATGAGACATAACAACAAACTGGAGACGACAACAACAATATACAACTACATTGACGAGCTTGTTTGAGGGGTTTAAGAGATACATGCAATAAACAAAATTTTAAAAGACATTTTAATCGGTCATAACTTCTGGAGAGAAATATCACAGACACTGGACAATGATTAAACTAGCGCACATGTGTAGTGTGTTTGTACATCATCAAATGCAGTATACTTTAAAAGAGGATCGGCTGTACACATACGCTTTGCGTTCATGTCAAAACTGAAGTATTCTTTGGACTTTAAAATTGCACTTGGTTTAATATTTTTCTATTGACATTGACATTTACAATTGACATTTAACTTCACTTTTTAACACTGAGAATGGTCATTTGAAGGCACTCGTCTTTGAGTACTTCAATGTCAGTTTTATAGGCATTCGTTTTGACTTCACTGTAGAAATCGGGCTTCTTCATGGCCAGGGGTGTCTCCACAGTGATGGATGCTCCCATAAGCGCCTCTGGGTTTTGGCCCCGTTGGAAGAGACCCAAGAGGGTGGCCAGGGCCCGGCCCACATCATGACGGGCCCCTTCGTTGACAAAGCAGTAGAGGATTGGGTCCGCCACGCAATTGAGGCTGGTGAGTGCCAGAGTCACGTGATAAGCACCAAACAAGTTCTCCTCGGCGCCACAGTCGCAGGGGTTGCTGAGGAAGAGCACACTGCGCCACAACAAGAGAACGTGGTAGGGAGCAAAGCAGAGGAGGACGATGAGGATCAAACTGAGGGCCAGCCTCTTGATTTTGGCCTTCTCCTGTCGCTCAGTGGAGACGTTACCGCGCACGGCTCTCAGGATGCCTCTGTACGCGGCCAGCATCACACCCCAAGGCGCCAAGAAGCCGAGAAAAATGCGGTAAAGGTTCATCCCGGCCACCCAGTCCTGCATGGGATACTTTTCGAAGCAGAAGGTGTGGTTGAATCGGTCCTTGAAAAGTTCGTCGTGAAAGAGGGGCGCAGAGTTAGCCACTATTTCGGTTATCCATACAACCGCGCTGACCAGTAAGGCTGTTTTGACCCTGCGGACTTTAGCGAATTTCAAGGGATGAGCCACCGCCAAGTAACGATCCACAGATATGCAGCAGAGGAAGGCGATGCTGACATAGATGTTGGTGTAGAAGATGAAACCGAATAGCTTGCAGGACTCTTGCCCGTGGATCCAGTTGTCATGGTGAACGAAATAGTCGATCCAAAGTGGCAAAGTGGCAATATACAAGAGGTCAGCCACCGAGAGGTTCATCAAGTAGATCCCCAGCTCGTTCTTCTGCCTGACCTGCATATACGCGGCCCACAGGGCCATGCAGTTGGTGGGGAAGCCAAGGACGATGACTATAATATACAGCGCCGGCTGAAAGAACTGGTCTATGTTCGAGGCAACATTGCACGAGGTTGAGATGTTACACATGGTCTCTTCGCTTCCTCAGAGACTTATATAATCATTGAAATTGGCTGAGGTTTCTACGGTCCAAACTCAAGCCATGTTTAAAAATTTGACTAAAAGTCAAATGGTTTCCATTTTGCTTTTATGTATTTTATAAGGAGAGTAACACTGTAGCCCACTCTGGTCTAGCATGGTGGGCCTGACATGTCACATGTCTCTACCACATTTCATGGCTAGTGTTTTAACCTCTCGGAGCGCTCAGAGGTCAAAGACATGATCACAAGAGAACATGCCATTAATCCTTGTGAAATGATCACCTTGGAGAGGTCTCTGGTAGGGTCGGGTTTTTTTCAGCAGAATGAAATGGTCAACTCCATCTCTGAAGGTCGCACAATGACTAATCTTCTTTGGTCTGTCCAATAACATCAATCTGCAAAAGAGGAAAAAGAGCAATTATGTGAGGTTTAGAAGTCACGCTTCATTATTTATGAGTCGCTGAAATTTTTCTGCGATCTTTGTTGTTGAGAAATGTCCTTTCCAGGGCAGTGCTGTGTATTTGTTAGATTAGATTTGCTCTGTGATACAATGAGCGTATGTTTTCCTATTCCCACCTCTAACCTTGGTCATCCTCACATTAGCATCTGTTTGTTTGGAGTTCAACTGAATTAACATTTATTACAAAGCTCCATCTTGTTTTTCAAGGTTTGTATCTGCTGGTACAAAATCTCTAGGAGGAAGTTTCTTTCTGTACAGGCATTTGTGCAGGTCTTGGTATGTAGGAGGTATTTTCTCTCCTTGGATCAAGCAGATTATATGTACCTGCTAGCACGAGGAAATATGACATAAAATAAACAGAGCAGAACATTATGACTTGACACATAGGTGACCAATATGCTCCTTACACACGCAAGCCTCTTTTACAAAACCTTTCAGATTTATACAGTATTTCTGAGAAAAGTGCCTCAACAATAAGGATTTTTCTGCTTGCCTAACAAACAAACAAAACATTCTAGAAGTTATTAATAATTTACCATTTATCTTTTAAATGTATAATTTTCCATTTATTATCATTTTTTTCAATTATTTCATATTTTTTACAAATACTTCACTTTCACTTCCATCATTTGTCACATGTAAAGGTCCTGTACACGAAAACAAGGTAAATGGTGTTGTTGTTAAACCATAGTGATGTGGCACAGCTACAGTGTCTGGAGTGAAACCAAGCTTGCTGTTTGCTTCCGATTGTTTATAGATTCACATAGAAACTGTGGCTGTGCATAAGAGATAAATGAGAGATGCTAGTGTGCAAACTAACTGGGTAGCATCCATATAACAAAAAAGACTGCACAATATAATTTCACAAAGACATTACAAGTAAAAGAACCGAATATTCCCACAAAATGATTCTAGTGAAATTTTTGTAAATGTAACTTATTTTATAACTTCAAAGCACGTCAGTGTTCAGACTCAAAGGAAATAGGTGAACAATGTGAAGAAATGACTCAATGTGATTCAAGCTCTTGGGATAACGGACAACATTCCTAAACCATAAAACAGATCAGTTTTTTCTGAACTAAAATCATTTTCGTTCTGAAACATCTTATCATACTGGAACGGTTTCCATTTCAGAATAACTAAGATTTTACATTTTTCTTGGAAAGGATACATTTTAAGACTGAGTCATGATGACAACTTGAACTCAGAACTCACAACTCACTTGAACTAATTGTGTTATTTAGTTACTTTTTATAGAAAATATTGCATTACATTACTTTGCGTATTTTTTTTCCCTACTAGGCGTGTTTTTAATGACAAAAAACAAAAACAAACAAAAGTTCTATTTTTGGCAAATGTAAAGGTCCTTTCACACCAAAAGTGAAATTAATAAGTTTTAGGCTGAAGGAAATGCAAGTTCACACCTGTACAGCAGAGAGCACAGCTCAAACAAACCTTTCAGCTGTGCTGCCATTCTGGATTGCAGAAGAGCACTCTTACTTCAGCTATAAAAACTATGAAACACAAATGTGATGATTGATTAAAGTAATTTGATCTTATTCATATGGTTGAATTGGATCATCAAAGGTCAGCAGCAAAGACATTGTTTAATAAAGTGAGATTAAAGATACAATATGTAGGAATTTTGTAATAAAATATCCAAAAATCACTTGCACAGTGTGATATATTTCCTGCAGTTGTGTACTTACAATATCCCAAAAGTCTCCAGAGATTTTTTATTTCAGAGAAATTCCAATTTTAAATAAGTGGCCGTCCCTGAAAAAAATGTCACCTGTCAATGACGCAATATCCGCGCTATCCTCGGTTTCCGCTTGTACTGCCATAGCCATGACGTACCCATGGCGACAGACGTGTGGACAACTGCGTAGTGCGTAACGTTTAGTGGCATGCAGTTCTTGTTTCGTTCAAACACAGACCATGGCAAGCAGACTTTGGGACAAACAAGGAGAACTAAAATGAGAATCAATATCAGCGTGGCGTTTTTAAGATGCTGAGAGCTAGCGTCCGAGACTGACTTCCACTCGACAGAGAGCTAGCGTCCGAGACTGACTTCCACTCGACAGAGAGCTAGCGTCCGAGACTGACTTCCACTCGACAGAGAGCTAGCGTCCGAGACTGACTTCCACTCGACAGAGAGCTAGCGTCCGAGATTGACTTCCACTCGATAGAGAGCTAGCGTCCGAGACTGACTTCCACTCGACAGAGAGCTAGCGTCCGAGACTGACTTCCACTCGACAGAGAGCTAGCGTCCGAGACTGACTTCCACTCGACAGAGAGCTAGCGTCCGAGACTGACTTCCACTCGACAGAGAGCTAGCTTCCGAGACTGACTTCCACTCGACAGAGAGCTAGCGTCCGAGACTGACTTCCACTCGACAGAGAGCTAGCGTCCGAGACTGACTTCCACTCGACAGAGAGCTAGCTTCCGAGACTGACTTCCACTCGATAGAGAGCTAGCGTCCGAGACTGACTTCCACTCGACAGAGAGCTAGCGTCCGAGACTGACTTCCACTCGACAGAGAGCTAGCGTCCGAGACTGACTTCCACTCGACAGAGAGCTAGCGTCCGAGACTGACTTCCACTCGACAGAGAGCTAGCGTCCGAGACTGACTTCCACTCGACAGAGAGCTAGCGTCCGAGACTTACTTCCACTCGACAGAGAGCTAGCGTCCGAGACTTACTTCCACTCGACAGAGAGCTAGCGTCCGAGACTGACTTCCACTCGACAGAGAGCTAGCGTCCGAGACTGACTTCCACTCGACAGAGAGCTAGCGTCCGAGACTGACTTCCACTCGACAGAGAGCTAGCGTCCGAGACTGACTTCCACTCGACAGAGAGCTAGCGTCCGAGACTTACTTCCACTCGACAGAGAGCTAGCGTCCGAGACTGACTTCCACTCGACAGAGAGCTAGCGTCCGAGACTGACTTCCACTCGACAGAGAGCTAGCGTCCGAGACTGACTTCCACTCGACAGAGAGCTAGCGTCCGAGACTTACTTCCACTCGACAGAGAGCTAGCGTCCGAGACTTACTTCCACTCGACAGAGAGCTAGCGTCCGAGACTGACTTCCACTCGACAGAGAGCTAGCGTCCGAGACTGACTTCCACTCGACTGAGAGCTAGCGCCCGTGACTAATTTGGACTTGACAGAGCTTCACGAGTCACGACTTGACAGCTTTATTAGACAGGTGAGCAAATGTACATAAAACAAATCCATGTTATAACTTTAGCTTGACATGATGAAATGTTAGAATATGGTCAGTATGTTATTCTAATGTTGATCTAGCTGCTAGTTTCGTATAGCAAACGAACTAACACGTAGAATAACATAACTTTCAAAACACATTTAAATGCCATTTAGTGTGATAGTGTAACGTTATACCAAGTGAAACAGCGCTGCATTACCTCACAAGTTTAATTCGTCTAATAAACTGACTTGTGTGAGTAATCTAGCACTTGCGTGTAGTTCGATAGGATGAAATGTCCTTATTCCTTTATATCCACGGGACTCGCGTGTGATATCTTATTAACAATCGCGACCTGCTTCATATAATGTTAAAAAACATGAGTGTTTTCACTCATCCATAAACATTATTAGATCCATCAGCTTGACAGTAAGTCCCATCATTCAGCTCGTCACTGCATCGTAAACATACGCCTTTGTTATTGTTGGAAACTGCGCCCTCTTGTGGCCAAAAAAAGCTACATACTGTACCTTTAAGTACATAAAGTATATTTGTGTAATTTACAGTGTAATTATTGCAGGTTTGCGTAGTATTCAAAGTTTGCATTTCACTGTTTTTATTATGCATGCTTATATTTAGTCTACATGCTCATTATTTATAACTACAATAAGCATCATGTTATCACAGTGCACACAACGCCTCTGCATTTACTCCAACATAAGGACAGGAGAGCTGTCAGTCAATAATTGGGAAAATAAAGTAACTTGCATTACAAAAGTAACTCAGATATTTTGGTGTAAATTTAAAAGTAAGGTGTTGATTAGTTATTTGAAAAAGTTATCGGATTACGTAAGTTGCTTTACTATGATTAATAAGTATCAAAATAATTGAATGTATTTTTACACAAATTAACAATACAATACTCCAGTGCTTTTAAAATAAGTATTAAAATATTAAAACATTTTAAAAGTGTTATAATACTATATTAAATATTTTAATACTTATAAAATGGATGTTTCAACATTAACATCTTGAATTAAACCTCTTGAAGGGATAGTTAAACCATCTTATCTTTTCTGCAGAAGTAAGAAAGTCATACAGGTTTGGAACAACATGATGAATGTGTGGAAATGATGATAGAATTTAAATGTGTGAGTTAATTAACCCTTTAGGCAGGTAACATAGCATAATTTCAGTGATATAAAGCAGAAAAATATTTTATTTCAGTTGTTCCAGATAAGTAAATTAAACAATTTTTTTAAACAATTTTTGTTTTGGGGAAACAGCCATTCCCCATTTAAGTAGATGCATTTTCTTGACTGAAAATAGATGCCTTGGAGTGAACTGGTTTACCTTAAAAGGATTTAGTTTGTATAAAATCATACTGCTATTGTGATTAGATTAATTGTCAATGTTGCAAAAGCCAAAATCAAAATGGACTATTTACATAAGATACAATACAAATCAACTAACACGCGCACACACACAAAAAATATTTTGCACTGTTTTAGGAAATAAACATGACTTATCTTTACTCTAAACCCAATGTTAAAAATGACCTGCACTTTATTTTGATTACAATTTCTGACTCTAAAAAGGTTTGAGATTGAATTCAAAGCTTTCAATGTGGTAAACACACCTTATCATGTCTGTCACCGACCATGCAGCGCCCAGTCAAAAACAGTGAAACAAACAGATCAGGTACCAGAGAGCTTTCCTAGTATGTCACCAGTTTTAAGAAATTGCTTATGAGCCTGATGCGTTTCAATCAGTAGGAAATATGAGATAACAGCAGAGGACCGCTGCCCTGCCTGGGGCCAGAAACGGTGACCGATACGCCAACAGGGGTTTAAAAATCCCTGACCTAATCCAATCTGTCATTCTGCTTCAATATCAATATCTCACAGTGGCAGATAACAATGTATCCTTTAATAGAGAAAAACAGAAAGCACTACAGGGTGAGAAAGATTTAAAGATGGAATGTAAACTACTGGAAAGTTGTCAACCCGACTTCATTTTCATTCAGGTTGGGAGAGAAAAAGCGAGGGGGGACAGAACTGGCTGTTATGATGCAAAAGATCTCTCAGATTAAAATATGCAGTTTGTGTGCATTTACAACTCTTGATAATATCAAAGTTTGCATTACACAAAAGGAGAAGATCTTTTAACACAGTGTAAACAAATATATCTGGCCTTTGTCCATGATCACTGTAGCAACATAAAGCACAAAATAAAGACCTGTTTCTCTATTTTCCCCTATATAGGCAGGTGGAGATAATGAACAAAACACTGAGACGTCAGACCCAACAACCCTGAAAATGAGGCCATGAATAAGCAGGGACACCTGCACAATGGTAGTGGTCAGTGATACTCTCACACTCGTCTCAATATTGACTCTCTAGAGTAAAAGAATTGTCTCTATAGTCTCTAATGAGACAAGAAAATGCGTCATGGAGTGTCATGCGGAGTCATTGAAAAAACATATTTCACAAGAAGACCGCTCAATAGAAATGGAATGATGTCTGGAAAAAAAACAGCATAACACGAATAACAGTAAAGTTAGACCTTCACAATAAACTGAATACAATTTAGACTGGTTGCAGCTACCACAATTATGTAATCTGGAAAAGTGTTGATTACAGCATTCCATTTCAGTTTACTACCATTGCATAATGCCCGATCATGGCTGTTTTAATGAGCCCTTACCTATCAGTAATGACAACCGTTTCTATAAGTGTTTTTTTATTTCTTTTTGATTTGTGGTGAAAAAAACCCCCAGAAATGCAGGACTCAAACATTTGTGTGAAATTCAATGGTAATGAAATGTTCTAGGGTTGTGTTGTTGGCTTTCTCTAATTTACACAAAACTTTAATCACGTCATATAACCTGAAACCTGTTGCACGGTGTGTTAGACAAGAGGGAATAAGTTTCCGTTGTAACAATGGCCACGGCTCGCAGCTAAAGCTCACAAACAATTAATGGGTCATGTAATCTTGTAATCACTTTTTAAAGATCTCAAATTATTGGCTCTCCTTAAGCTTATTAGTTTATGGCTATATGGCCTGAGTTGAGGGAGGCATAAAGACAAAAATGTCAGAAGACATTACATTCTCCATTCTGTATATGTAATCCAGCAGATACATGACACTTCTTTAAAAGAAATTGAAGCTGTATGATTTCAAATATAATAATATATGGCTGCCTTAATTCAAACTCAAACTTTGGGACATGTGTCCAACTTATGATTTGTACAACTATGGCACACTGAGTGTACGATATTTTTGCCAACTGTCAGCATCAGTGACTACACACTTGCATCATATTTTCACCAGAGATAGAGGGACAGTTCACCCAAAAAAAATTACTTCTGTCATCATTAACTCACTCTCATGTCGTTCTAAAAATATTTATTTTTTAGATAGATAGATAGATAGAATTCAGATTGTTTTAATTTTTTAAGACTGGAATAGTTCAAATGTAAATAATTGACAAATACAAAAGCTGCCTTCCCAGGCAAAGATTAAGCAGTAATGTCGAAAGTACAGAACTTATTTAATGACAAAAGTTTCTGATCTATTAGGACACACTGCCCAAGGGTAAAGCATGTTGCATAAGAAACATTAAGTGTGGGCAGTCACCAACTGTTGCAATTTAAAAAAATAATCTATTACAAAAGCTGGGCAGAATAACGTGGGTTTCCTCATACATAAAAAAAATCTAATTAATTCTTGCAAAATGTGATCATGTTCCGAGAAAGCCTGTTTAATTAGGTTCAATTTTAAGTGTATCTAAATACGGTAATTATCTTAATCAAATCAGCCTTATTCCCAACGGCTCAAATGTCAATTTTGTTATCCGCTCCTGTGGATACAGTTTTCGATTTGTTGTGTGAAACACACTTTTTGTGTGTGTGACAGACTGGTACGTGCAGGGAAAATTAATAGGAAAAGGAAGGCTTTGGACACTTGACCCCTGAATGACCTGGTCTCCCAAGGCACTGGCTCTGTCATGAAATTACAAATGTTGTTATTGTCCAGTTTGAAGAACAAATTTCTGTAAAGTAGCATGAGGAAATACCTTCTGAAGCAAACCATTGCATACGTAATGATGCAACGACTTGAATTTTTCGGTGTGCAAGCATAACTAAAAGTGACAAACTAGTCTCAGACACTGCCAGATGGATCATGTCAGAGCTATTAACAGCTTTATGTTTTGTGACAGTCGTCCCTGTGGTTCGCACTGTGGGGTCATACTAAATAATGAGTGTAAACACAATGGCCTTAACAAGACCCTTCTTGCCTCAAATCTCCCCCTTCCTGGTCTGATGGGAAAGACCCCAATGTTATCACAGCACCCTCACAATAACAAATACAGTTAGTATTTGAAGAGGAGAGCCGGCAGCTTTCCAATCAGGAGGTGCTGAGAGACGGGTCTTTCCGCTATTTCTTAATGAAAGAGCTGGAGAGAGACGGGGGAGAGAGAGGAAGAGAAAGACAGGGCGAGAGAGAGGCATCCAGAAAAAAGGCTGAATCTAAAATAGAAACGACTGATTATTCATTTATTCACTCATTAGTGAGAGATCAGATTAAGGATACAACAGCCAGGCCTGGCAAAACTCCTGGACGCACAACAGACACCGGGGTCAAATAAGGTTTATTAAAATGTCCACGGGAAGGACAAAAGGACAACTAGATCTAAAGCTAGATAAAAGTTTATATGTAGCCCATATCAAAGGTGACGACAGATGTACCCAAGTTTAGGTTTGTGCAGCTGTGGTACAAGGAAACGCCTGAAAATGACCTGTATTCCATGAAAGTGAAAAGTTCTACAACAGGCTGAGTGATTCGACATTGTTCCTGAAATCGCCCAGCAAGAGCAGCTCTCAGAAACATTTTTTCAAGAAAAGTCTTCTTATTAAACCTTAAAAGTCCTCTCCAGTTCTCACTCAAAGCTTACAATCACAAGCCTAACAGGTTGTTTCACCACAGTCATTACATGCCACATTATGAGGGGAAAACACACATGAAAAAAAAAAAAATGCAGGTGAGACCTACCATGAGCGTATACCGATATATTGCATTTTCAATGGAAAATAAATCATTCCTGCTTTCACATTTTTAGTGAATTTTGAGTAAGTAGAGTAAAATAAGTGCTCATTTGTCCAATATGTGTACATCTTACGTGCTGTCATTAGAGAGTATGACATACAGCAATATATTTACATCTCTCTAGATATTGGTATTGGCGTCAACCATTACAAAAACCAATTTTGGTCAACTATATAATAAATATGCATACAATTCAGAAAAGAAGCACATTTGTCCTGTCCTTTAAGACTAATGCATTCACTGCTGTCATATCAGGTTCATGCCTAGCCAGAATACAGCAAAAGGCGAGGTCAAGTCCTGTGGTTAACTGCTTTTTCTAGATTGTTGACTGGTGAGATTTGACACCTTTCCCTGCTGGTATTCAACCAATTTCTTCATCCTTTGTAACACGGATACATTTCAAAGAAATACAAATCTCTTCTTGGTAACACACATACACACACATCATTTTTAAATTTCCAAAAAAAACTAATTCTGTATGATTTATAAGCTTGTTTACCCATGAGGACCTCTATTTAGGTCCCCACTGTGACACGAGTCCCCATGAGTCTGTGTGCATTCAGGTTGAAGTCCCCACCGGGATAGAAAAACATGAACACACACACACACTCTCTCTCATGTTGTGTTTTCATGTTTTATAGCGACTTTCCATAGACATGATTTTTATATTGTACAAACGGTATATTCTATCCCCTTACACTAACCCAACCCCTAAACCTACTCAGTCATCACAGAAAACTTTCTGCATTTACATTTTCAAAAAACATCAATTAGTGTGATGATTTATAAGCTGTTTTCCTCATGGGGACAAAAAATGATGTAACTTTATTTATTTTTTTAAATCTTATGTCATTGAAATATCTACACTCTTTGTGATTTATCATAATTTACATACTGTAGTCAATCTAAAACCATTTCAAACAGCACTTTGATAACTATTATTTTATTTATCAATATATTTCAGACAATTATCATGATACTTGTTCAAGTATGTATTATAGTTTCCCCTCTATTTAAAGATGCTATAATAAAGGCATGCAATTCAATTCTTTGACATTTATGTCACAAAGCAACTTATATTAAATATATAAAATATATTTTTTGTAATTTATGATAGACATCATACACAAAGCACAGAGTAAGTTTTCTGTCAACTTATATTTTCCTACTTAAGTTTTCAAAATGAAGCCATGCATTCTGAACTTATGTAACACCATTCAGATCTGGTTTAGCACCTGCTATGTATTTCCTCAGATATTAACCATGCAACTACAAAAGCATAACGGTCGTACATGTTATGAAACGGGGGCAAAAAGGAACAAGGACTGTCTATGCTCTGCCAGTAGCCTACACTTTAAACTAATTTAATAACACACACGAACTCGAATAAAAGAAAATCAACTATTGCAAAACACAGCGATTAAGTCTACAGATGAATATCTTCCTGATGTTATATCCAGACATATTCTCCCTCCAGCAGTCTTTCCTGTCCTAGAGAGTGACGTTTTAGTGGAAAAAGCGGAATCATTGAAAGATAAATGTAATTACAGACTTACAGCATTCTGGTATTGTGGTCTGCATTAGCCAATAGAACAAAAGAGCTGATGAAGGTGTCATTACCAGTGATGAATAATACGGTCATTTTCTTTGAAACCTGGCTCCTTTAGTGTGACATGATGACTTCAGTATGATGATAGTGGTGCAAGAAGCCCAACTAAACTTTTTTACTGCCAGGACCCACCTGGCTGTTTAAACAGCTGAGGCTTTTAACACGAGAACATTGGACAACTGAAAGGGAACTAATTCAATTGGGTCTCAGACTGCTCAGCATGATGAATAAGCAGGTAGCTAGGCAGGACACAAACTTGTAGTGTCTACCTGAGGGCATAACCAGATCATTCACTGCACCATGCTGCCATCTGACAGTTTGAAAACACTTTCCAATTCAGCAATGGTGTTTGTTGTTCACAGATGCACAACTAGACTGATCAAACTGAAAAATCAAGCTGATCAACTTAAATAGCTCAGTGAGTACATTAATAGTTCAGTGGCCAGGCCGCCAACATTAAAATGCCTATTACGAATATTAACACAATGCTTTAATATTATACATGATGGCATGATAGAATCACTTATTGACCTTGCGTGTGTAGTTACATCAAATGTTTTCAACTCCGGAAAGAGAACATTTACACGCAACACACTCCACCCACATTATGTTTGTAATGTAATGAACTAGAAGTTCATGTACCTAGAAAAGTCCCACGTGAAAAAGGATGATTTAAACAACTTTACAGTAAAAATAAATGAATAATCAGGATTTTTTCTAAATGATTAATTCAAGTGCTTTTACAAAATATGTGGAGCACATTTCAACTTTTAAACCCTCTGGAATGCCGGCTCGCTATATATCCATTGTAGTCGCGTTACAGTAACAGTTACTGAAGGATATGGTTTGCCTCCAACAATGAAACATAAGTGGAAAGCACACAATGACCAGGAACTGTCAAGCTCCAAAAAGGACAGCAAAAAAATTGGTTTATAGTACTCATGTGCTATTTATGTCTTCTGAAGCCATTATGATTTATATCCTTTATGCGAGGAACAGACCAAAATTCAACTTCCTTTTCTCCATAGCTCTCAAATGTCACTCCTGCATGCATGTTTTCAAACATAATAGTTATCATGTGTCTCATCACTGCATTTTTAAAATGTGCAAACGAGAGTGAGATTTTTGTGTTGCTGTATATGGGGAGAATTTCAGTAAATCTGTCTTCAATCAAATCTGTCATATAGCTTTAAAAAAAAATGAATAAATAACACCATTCAAATGGGCTTCTTTATGATATTGAATGGCCCTTATAATTTCCTTGTGTCTTTAAAAAACTCAAAATCTCTTTTTGTGGATGAACAATCCCTTTTACTTATATAAAACCTCATTGTGTAAGTTATACATTACACAAGCAAAGAAAAAAAAAAGTCAACTGACTTCCTAATATATCTGTTTCGCAGACATGCACACACACACACACACACACACACACACAGATAAGCAAATATGCAAACATTCAGAGATACACCAAATGAAACTTCTTGACCTTTGAATTACACACAAATGAACCTCTGTTGAGATCATAATGTCAATAAACATCAGTTAAGTTATGGGCTTCATTTAAAAAGTCTGTGAAAATGTCAGGTTTTTCATCCATATTAATTTAACTAATTAATAGATTCAATTCTGATTTTGCCAAATCGGATCACTACTCACTTCAACTGTTAAATTAAGCGATACTTAACTAAATCTTCCTTTGTAACCACCGATCATTGGTCCTTTTTATTTGTTTTTGTATAAAAGAGAGGGGCAATGTGCTCTACAAGGAACGGTCCATTATATCAGTACACAGCGACCACATAGCAGGCTGACCATGGCAGGTGAGCTGAGTAAGAACTGCCTGTCTCCCTTGGTATTGATTCAGGGTAGGTATTTAATCCTTTCCTAACTGTGTTTTATGCTCCAGTGGAGAGGCGGCCGTGTGTCTCTAGAGAGACCAGGGCAGGCATCCTGCAAGGCGAATTAATGACTTCAATAAAAGTGCCACATTTTCCACTCAAGTCCCCAGTCAAGAGTTTTATTGGTGAGGTTTAATTTGGCTTAAACTGGTCGGCTTCTTTAGCCACGGCCACAAATGCTAATCACCTTTACCCCGAATCGCAATTAGAAGAGGTATCAACATGACGATATGTTTCCTGAAGACAGAAGACGTGAAGAACGGGGAGAAACAAAGCGAGAGAGAGTTCTAAATTCTAAATTCGCTTCACGCTCACTCGGCTGGCTTCATGCTGGTTTTTTGATAAAGCTCAGAGGAAACACCTCCACATCTCATCTGGTGCATCTGGTCCACTTCTGCTATTGTTCTGTTTAATCTGCGATTGTGTTGACAGGCTGTAACTTGGCAGCAATGTAGCACAGACGAGGAAATTGCTGGCACCTGCTTAGTAAAAAAACCAAAGCGATGTTTAAAAGGAAACTAGATGCAGTGTCATGCTGAGAAAAACTTCAAAGCAGAGACGGATTAGTTTATGTGACAGTGAAGTGGCCAAATAGTTTAGTAGGGTCAGGACAGGGTAAAGAGTTGAAAATCACCACGAAAAAGAGAGAACTTCAAGAAAAATATGCTTCAAGACTCACAACATTGTCACAAAAGTGTATTCAAAGGAAGCCTATAACTGATATTATGTTTACTGTCATTGTGTCCTCAAGCAAAAATGTCATTTGTACATTTCTGGTAATGTTTGTGATTGCTTGATTGAGAAGAACTATTTGGATTCCTCAAAGAATCTTTCAGTGTACAGCTCTTAAAAATAAAAATTATTCTTAAGGCGTGGTCACATTTACCGTTGCTTGGCAAAATTTTGGGGCCGAAATCCAGTAATTTAATAGGAAACCCCATGATTTATTGTCACGTGATTGTAAGTTTTGTTCGCGTTCATGTTGGTCATGCAAATTTGTGGTGTTGACCAACCGAAAGCTTCTTGGTATGAAAGTGACCCTGTGAGCTGTGCTTCATGCATCGCTACACTGTTGACGATGGACCTTTTTGCCTTAAGTGTGAAGAACATTTTAATAATGTAAATAACCTTTTCCACTATAATGAACTTTTTGTGCAATGGAAAGGTTAAAATGAATGTTAAAAGTTCTTCATAGAACCATAGATGCCATTTTTTTGTTTGTTTTTTAACTATTTTTAAGAATGTTGTATTACATAATGAATAGACAGCTTGTAGGTTGAGTCCTCCCAAAACGTAAAGACACTTCATTCATTACCTTCTAATAAAAGTCTAATATTAAAGCTTAATAGGTCCTTCAAAAGTCCTTGTTGATAACAATGCTGATAATGAACATTAACTTGACAATAATTAACTGGAACGTGCATGTTCGAGGAAAAACGGACTAAACAACTACTGAGCCCTCTGAACTACACGAGAAAAGAACATGCAGACAACAGCATCCTTTTTTCTAAATTGTGAATTACACATATAGTTTTAGAAGCTTATCTTATCAATCACCTACTATCGATGAAAGCCTGGTAAAAACTGTAGTTGTAAGTGCCAAAGGAAAGGTATAAACCCTTTTTTTCTGAGCCATATAAACTGTCAATGGTGACCTAACCTCCGTATTTTATTCTCACACGTCAATACTGCCAGAAGTGACTACACCAATAGCTTCACTAAAAGCTTCTACTTTTGTCCAGAGGACCACGAGGGGCTGAAGATTACCGCCAATACAGAACGTGTTGAGTTACACCGTCTAATGTGGAGAGAGAAAAACAACAATGTGCTTCATCTGAGACCCGGTGGACTGTTAGCGTTTTCACTTTTTACATAACCCACTTGACATGGTGGGAATGTTTGCACAGGATTCTTCTGATCCAGCCATTCAAAAATTCAGCCGTGTTAATCATGATCCTGATCGAGCCTCCGGTTCCGAGAAGTGAGATGGGCATGCAAGATAAGCATAATATCTGATGCTGTAATATGATATAGCTCGACATGTGACATGTTTCTGCTGAAGTCAGTGTCAGGTTGCTAATCAAAGGGCTCAATAGAACTCACTGATATACGTTTAGCACCCTGCGCACTTTACATCAGAGTTAGCTTTTTCCATGAAACTGCATTGCATTTATGTTAGGTGAGAGAAAAAAGACTGACCACATAAAGCCTTATGCATATTGTTGAAGCATGATTAACCTCAAGCTTCGCTGTTAACTGTTGGCGCAATAAAATCTGCCACTACTGTAGATGTTTCAAACTACAAATTACTCCACATATTTAATTATACACTTAAATGTTATGAGTTCATTAGTAAGTTTGAAAACAGCCACTTGTGGGGCCACCATGCCACTGGGTTATAGCTTTCCTCACACAATCTGGTGCTCAAACCAGACATTACCCTCACAAACACTCTTATTAGCTCAGGCGGGTGGCACTGGAGCAGACACCTCATTGGTTCACGGGAAGATTACTCTTCTCTTCTAGTCATGCTTTTAATGTTAGTTCTTATCTCGCATCCCCAAGAGGGCAATTACTGTTTGCTTAAAAGGACTGATTAAATGTTGCGTTTGTTTCCTAACAAAACCAAGAGGGAGACACCATATTGATATCGGCCAAGACATTCCAGAAAACTGTTTCACGTGCCACATGCCCCTTGCCTCTAGAAGACCAGCCACACGCTGGAGAGAACAAGATGCTGCGCGAAACAAAGTCATTATAGCCACAAATTACAGCTAGGAGGAGAAGAGAATACACACATCTCAATGCAGAGCCACTGTATTGAATTCATATTGTATTACATCTACAGCTACTGAGCTGAAATGAGATCTGAAACGCAACTGCTGTGGTGTCGTTTTTATATATTTTGATCTTTTGCTGCCAAAAAGGGAAATGCAATGACTGTTTAACTGATCCTTTCTTATCACAAATGTGAATGAAAATATATTGCATTGTACACAATACAACTGACTTGCTGTAAACACTGCCAAAGGCATTTTATAGCTTGTTAAATTGCTTGTTAAATCGTGAGAAATGGAGCGTGCCGTTGCACACACTATAACCCACATGTGTTCAACGGAGGAATTCAGTGGAAAGAACACTCGAGCATCAAACTAAATGTATTAATACATAAGCTATTATAACTACAGGATGACTGTTGTCATTTACAATGACCCCTTATTGAAAAGGTTAAATGTATGGCTTATGGAAAATATTTGAATTGCAGTTTCCTATAGTGTGTTCTCTGTAGCTATACTGTAAATGAGTCATTCTACTTTTACTGTGTTGTTTTGTAATGGTTTTGTGCAGTAAGCATGTGCTTTTCAAAACCTTGAAATCTGTACAATTATCAGCATTTACTTCTCTTTTTAATAGACCTACCCTGTAGTTTCGTAAGCTCATTTGTGCTATCAACCGTCACTACGTTTCATTTTCATAGCTATTTCCCCATCATATTTTGAAAACAATCTTTACAAAATTGAAATGGCACCTCCTAGAATGACCCCAATAACTTTTATTATGTCTATGCAACATCAGCCTAATGTCCATATAGCACACGCCTAAATTACATAATTTTAGATCTGGAGGCATATTAAGACGTGGCAATAAGGCAAAAGTACAATTGTGTTGTAAGTTGTTCCAACAGTATTGGAACACTTATTTTAAGTAATTATTAAAGAAAACAAGATTTAATAGATTATAGCCTATATAACATAACCATTTATCATAAGACTTACATAACCCAAGAAAAATCTAAATGATGACACTTACATGATAGTGTTTCCGTAGGTCAATCCCTCATTCTGACAGTGACAGAGGTGATGTTTTCTGCATCTCCAAACAGCACGCGCAGCGATAAACCAAACAAAACTATCGTTTCCCTTACCAAAATGAATATCCGGACAAACTTCGATAACTAGTTACATTAAAGCATCATTATCTTCACATCACACAAGCGGAAAAGCAGAGACAACCGCGAACTTGCAAAGCCCAAACTGAAAGTGAGCAGCTCGCGGGAGGTTGAGGAGAAATGTGACGTGCGTTGCGTTATCCAACACTGACCGTCCCATTGAAATACTTCTGGCTATTTGAGATGGGATGCCACTAAACCAAAAGACAACCTGACATCATGAAGCACTTATCTTACGTTTATCGTTTGCTTTATCGATCCATATCAGTTCATTTAACGTTATTGTTTCTGGCTAAATAACAGGCTACATTTTGGAAGGGTCATAGCCTACATTAAGGTAGGCTATATAACTATAAGCTCCATAAAATAATATTATAATGTAAAATGTGACTAAACATTTCTATTTATTTTAACTATCTGGACAGTTTCAGTGGTGATTTTAAGGAGATTTACTTTTTTTTATAAAAAATTGAAGTTCGTCTTGCGTAACCTTTTCACAGACTGCATATGGCGCGTTTTAACTGTCATCAAAGGTTTTTAATATTTTATTTATTTTAAATGTATGTACATATATAGCCTAACACTACTTTGTATTATTTTTGCATCCAATTACACACACACACACACACACACACACACACACACACACATACGAAACTAGGTAACGCTGCTGTGAGGGTGTTTCTAATACAGCGTGATGGTAAAATGTAGGCCTACATCTTTCTCTCTTCTGGGTGCCATTATCAATCGCTCTCTATTTTTTTATTTATTTATTTTTTAATCTTTTTGAAAGTTGTGATAACACTACTGTGGAGTTTTCCCTTTACTATTTGAGCAAATACGAACACAAAAATAATTATATTTAATATGCCTAGTCTCTATTCACCAAAGTTTACCCAACTATGACGACTTCTAAGAAACCCGGAAATATGAAAAGGGTAAATTGGTGAAAAGGGTCAAACAATGTGTTAGAGAGTAGCCAACGATTCGAGAAGGATAGGGGACAGCGGCCACAACCTAACGCGAGGCTAGTTGTGTAACACCCTTGTTTTGAATACTTCCACACATGCCAGCATGATGAAACTTAGTGTATTTCATTGCCATATCAACAATGAAAAAATTGTGCCAAATTTCAGATATCTTGAAAGATATCACTGAACTTTTATTTAACCATATAGCAAAAGAAAATGTCTTACTTATGCTAATTTTTCATCTCTATTTTTGGTGTTTATTTTGAATTAGACAAATCTGATATTATTTTAATCTCCAATATGTTATTTAACAGTTGAGATCGTTCTTTAATGCTAATCTAACCAGCAGAAGACACTAGTCGAGTTTGAATCCCAGTTGTGCAGGTGTTGCATGTTGTCACATGCGTTACAATGAGCCCCTATTAGAACTATGCTATTCTATTCTATACTTTTATGAATTCTATTGAGAAAACATGAGAAAAAGGTGAATAGTCAATGGAGTCAATGTTCAGAAATTATTAAGGTTCCACTTTATTTCGAAAGTCCATTTTAGACATTCTACTAACTATAAGTAACTTTGCAACTACATGTCAACTAACTGTTAACTAGACTGTTTGGTTAGGGTTAGGTGTTAGGGTTCGGGTTAGTATAAGTTGACTTGTAGTTGGCAAGTTACTTAGTAGAATATTTTTTGGGGAACCATCAAAATAATGTGTTAGCAAACATTAAGCATACAGTCTACTAATACCCGAATGACAGTTAATTGACATGTTGCTTATAGTTAGTTGAATGTCTAAAGTGGACTATCAAAATAAAGTGTTACCAATATTAATTATTATTATATTTTGACTGTTGTATAGCTGTGTTTTCTGGTGTGTTCGTTGTCAAACTAAAAAAATATTTTATTTTTAATTATTAAAAAATGGCATTATTTTATATGAAAAAGTTAATAATTGTATTTTATTGAGAAGATAATTTAGTTTGTCATGTATATATTTTTTATTAGATCAGATAGCATTTTAAGCTGTCATATGGTCATGTTACAATGTACCCCACCTATGGGGCATGTTGTCACATTTCACTTCCATTCTTTCAGGATATATCAAGAAAAACGTATACACTGTATCAATAAAACAAAACCACATAATTGTACTAGGCATGTGATAAATTAATGTGGGAAAAAATAAATACTCTGAACCCTAAGTAGATTTACACAAACTGAGAAAGTGAAAAAGTGTTAGGTTGTGCCCCCCTCCCCCCTACTTCACGCAGAGCGCTCAAGCACTGTTGTTACATATCTCCTGCAGGCCAATCGACTGTATCACAAGCATGTTTTAGTAGCAGTTTGGTTTGGTTATGTTAAAAAGTACATAAAAGTAGGCTATATATGTAGCCTACTTTTTTTTTAATCAAAATTACAAGTAGATGCAAAATGTTCAATAGTATGCGCTTCATCAATGAGAAAAGTATTGTGAAGTGCTTGTCTTACACTAGTCTAACAACATCCAACCAACACTAATAAGACCATTTAAATAAATGAATAACAATCCCTCACATGGAGATCTCAACTATTTTTTACTTCAACCACAATAAGAGTAATAATCAAATGGCCATATTAATAGAGGACGAAACTCATCCAGACATCACAAGAAACATTGCTAAATTTGACAAAATCCACAACACTTCATTGTAAATAAAACCAGCAAAAGGTCAAACAATTCAGTCATATTAATATTCATTCCCAGTGCATGGAAATAGGGCAAACTAAATCATTTTTATGGGAAATATATATATATATATATATATATATATATATATATTGTAAGACACAATTGTGTTTTAAAGTTTGAACATAAATACAATCAAGTAAATCTTTGACTGTTTTTGTCAGTATTATTTATTTGAATTAAGAATTATTTTTACCATGCAAAAACATTATGGAATCCCTAATAAACTGTTGTAACACAATATTGTTGTAGCTAATGATTTAACGTTAACTGCTTAAAGCAGAAACTCACTTAATACAAAACTTACCTGCAAAAAGGACTGCATCACCTCCATACTGTACATCACGATGGTTTTCCCCAGGGTCAAACAAACACATTATAGAGTCCATTAAAACTCAAGCCCTCCCCTAACTGCACTCTCTTGTAGAAAATATGATTAGAGGTAGCACCAAGTTAAAAAAAAACACATAATGTGCTTGAGTATAAAAGCAGTGTGATTGTTTGATGAACAAACAAAGAATGCATCACTCTCAGGGCGTTGTCAGTCTTGGAAACACTCTTGAAAATTCACTTGTTTGAGATAACCCATGCACTTTGCTTTGATGACAGTTATTTAGAGAAATAATAATGTTTATATACTTATTAAAGAGCAGTAATGAGCATTTGAAAGCTTTAAAAATGTTAGATGGGCTCCATAATCCACAGTCGCATAAGGTCACAATAACTCTGTAATGAGGCAGTGCTACATCAAGCCAACCTACAGCTGTGACAAATGGTGTGTCAAATGCATTGCACAAACAAGTCTGATAAACAAAGCCAGTAAAATCTCCAAGGGGATGAGAGCAACAGAATTAGTATTTGACAGCTTGAAAGAGGAGATGGATTCATTGCACTGGCCTGGTTTCAACTCAAAAACATCTGGACCTTGCAGTGGACCTTCCTACTCGATACTTGTATTGCTCAATACGACTGCAAATTAGAACAAGCTAAATTCACCTGCATAATTAAATTGGTTGTAGCAGAGATAGTTTCCAAACCATAGCCTCTTAATGCTCTTACCTTGACACAGAAGTAGCCTCAAGTGATTCTTTAAAATGCAAGTTCTGTGAAATGTTAATAGTAACTATAGGGTTGTAGTATGGCTATCTTGATCACACACACCAACACTGCTTCTAACTTTACATCATAACCTTAACAGGTTTATTAAAATAGCAGTTCCTCTAAAGCACATTTTTCATTCAGTTTAGACAAGGTCCTTGCCTCTATCTATCTATAACTTTTCAAAACTTTCAAACAAACCTTTTTTTAGGCCAACATTCAAAAGCTTGTCTTGCCAAACTTTGCTGTAGTTACTATGACATTACATGAATTCTTTTGAATTTCAATTTATTTTTATATTACTTCCATATCTTCAGTACTGCATCCTCAGTTGAGATTCAGGAACTGAATTGGCAATGATAAGGCATTCTAAATTCAATTCTGAATGGCACACAACCCTGTGGTCTGTGGTCAGCAGACGCTCTATTGTAAGCCGTTGTATTGTTTTCACATATTTTCACCCATTCCATTAATATTTCTGAAAATATCAGTGACAATCTCACCACTCTGACTTGAATCTATGTAACATCAATCAGCACTGATGTGCTGCAGGCATGCTGTGAAGAAATCCAATTACACTATTATCAACCCTCAGTGTCACAGCCATAAAGTATGTGCAGTGTTCAGGCAAAATGTGAGAGCAAAAGAATGGTGGTCAACGCCAGCATGGGATGGATTTACATTTTCAGCTATAAGTTTATGAAACCAGGGAGAAAATAACTGTAGTGTCAGCATATCTTTTACAGCATATATAAATCAGCATTGGGAATACGCAGTAGGCAAGTGGAATTTATATGTGTGAAGTGGTCAAAACCCATTACACACTTATAGGACACTGTTCTGCTGCATGTTTAGTGACATCTTGAATTCCCTTCCTCCCTGACGCTGACTTGCAATCCCAGATGACAGCATTGCTTATTTTCTGTTCTGTCACCTCGTCTCCAAGGAGCAGACTGAAAACTGGGTTCAGGATGAGACAAGCCTGGAATGTCAGGTCACAAACTGGAGTCTGGGTGGCTACAACATGTCTAGATGTATAAAAAGTCCATAAGGCGCAGTATTCTAGAAACGGAACATATTATATAGTGATTATATTTTGAGCCGAACAGACAACAGATCTCTAAAAATATTTTAATTATATCTGTTATATATAAACACAAGATAATTAAGTAATCCAAATGTTTCTGATCTACTAAGAAAGCAGTGCTGATACAAAAGGTTATATGAAAATGACTTTCTTCACCCCTTGCCCTCCTCTCTGTTGAGAAACAGACTGAATGCTGCTTTGTTCTGCCTCAGTAATGTAAACTGCATGAACAGCGAGGCACAAAGATGGCATGGAATTTATTTAACCCAGTAGTCATAAAAATATTTAATAAACATCGTTACTGCTCTTAATGCTAATATAAAGAAATAGTGTGTCAACTTTCTGTGGGTTCCGAATACAAGGAGGCCATTGCCATTATTTTATTAGATTGCATTACGCAGAATGCATTTTCGCATTCCACTGCACTGCTTTTACAATGTATTTATATTCATGTGTAAACATGCACTAGATGGACGTGTTTGACCACTGCACTCTCATCTCGCGCATGCAACCCGATCACGCTAAATGTGTCTCTATAGCACTCATTGTGTTTATCGTGCAATTTATATTATTTAGCACTATACCCAGTGTTCTATTTATAGACTACTAGGCTATTCTTATTTTATATGGAATATTGCAGTATTTATTATAAATAACTGGTCCATGTAAATCGTTATTTTGGTTATTTTTTTTATTTAAATTCATGCGAATATGTAAATGAGGACGTTAATCAAGGGTTTAGTGGCCTAATGTACAGTGTGAAACGTCAGTTTATGAGTAGCCTACCCAAGATTAATAGTTAATTCCCTTTAAAGTATGAGCAGTGTGAAACATAAAGCAAGATATCTCTGGGTTGCGTGGTATTTGGTATTTTTACCCAAACAGTGGAAACTCTGCGCAGCCGATTCTGAAGATTTCATTTTTCATGTCAATTATAATGCTCACTGCCCACACCAGACACGATTCCCTAACCCTATCTGTACACAAAAATATTTAAATTTTGCTTGGTTTGTTACGCTCGGGCGGATTTTAGCTCTTTTTACTCTACCAATCTATTTTTATGAACCACTGAACTTAGCATATCTAGGACAATTCACACTGAGAGGCATTACGCTATCAGGCCATTTCACGACACGCTTTCTAGGCCGCAACAGAGGATGGTTGTCGCGGACTTAAGGCCTTGATATTAGAGGTAGGCCAACTGCCCAACATAATCTATTTGAGCAAATAGATATCTATTAATCCATGCGCATGCATGCTCTTGTTTTGTTCATAGTAAGAAGGTAATGACGCACAAAGGAAATAGGTTATAGTATCCTATACATACATCGGAATTTGTAACATATAAGTGCGCACATAAATTTTTTCTTGTGCACACACTAGGTTGTATATTTTTTATTTTTGCAAAGGTCCCTTTAGAGGCTCCGTAATATTCGAAAGCAAAACATGTGAAGAAAAAAAAAGTGCTCATCTGTCGCCATCTACTGGTTATAATGGTAATTTGACTTTTTTTTTCTTTTTATAAAAAAGTGATGAAATAAAATAAAAAATATTGAAATTTAGAATGTGTCTTTTTTACCCACAACATTGATTATTTGGTTTAATTTCGATGAAGGAGTTGCTACTTGAGCTTTACTGATGGGTTTGTGGGGGTATACTTAAGGTTTAAAAGGTTGGGAACCACTAGAGCCCTAGGTATCCTAATTAAAACAATCCAGTTTTTGACATTTTCTGATTAACGTTTGACATCTTAGGACAAAATAAATTTCTAGCAACATAAAAAGCAAAGGGGATAGAACTAAGCGCAACACATTTATTGGACAGATGCCTCCATTTTTCATGACTTAAAAGCATTTTGAGCTTCCTATGGCTTTAATCTTGGGCTGAAAACACTTGACGTAGCTGCTCGTTACAGCGTTAGAGCAAGCTCCATCCGGCTAATTCTTCTTAAGAAGTGTTTGTCAGAAAAGAAGAGAGAACAGCTTTTCATCCCATTAAGAAGCAGATATTATTTCCCCCTCCATTCAGGAGCTAGAGAGCTGTAGATTAGTGCTCCCACACACAAGGGTTTTAAAAGCCAATATCTACGGTCTGTGTCGTTGCTGAGCAACCAATTATCCAAGATTTGCACTTCCTCTTTGAATGTTGTTTGCTATTAATGTTAGGAATATATTTAGTTTATTCTAAGGCACTGACTGTGAAGTATGTCGAGATGAAGGTATGACAGCCTGTTGCACAGCAGACATCAGAGAATTTGATTGCTGCAATGCTCAATTAATTATTAATCGTCAGATAAAACCTTTGATTAAAAGACAGAGGCATTTTCACAGTGTAAATGAATGCCAGAACTCACTCTGCCTCAGTGATGTCCTCAGCTATAACAACGTAGAAAAGGGTGAATGGGTGTAACGAATATTGATAAAACACTTTCCCCATTCAATTCCAAAGACACTTACAGTATAATTAGAGAGAAGGAAAGAATGAAAGGGCAGATGTTCTGCAATTTCACCATTTGCCACCGAAGCAAGCAATTCATGCTTCAAGGAATTACTAGGACAGTCTATTCATATTCATATACCCACACACATACTGAATAAGACTTTGCATGAGGAAAAAGTACGAAATACTTTAATGAAGACCAAATAGCTATTATTTGCCCAAAATATGGCCAGATATACAAATTGCATAAGTTATGTTCTGGCCTGGATGTCAACACCTGAAATTGTAGATGGTGCAGGTGGCTGTTTATGTTGTAAAGTTTTAACCGATGACCTTTCCTACAGTCTCCGTGTAAATGTTGGCTGTAAATACAGAACATATTCCTAAATAAGCCTCAACTAGGAGATAGAAAAGCAAAGCCATGACTAAAGAAACAGCAACAGAGCTTTACTCTTGTCATTTTGTTAATAGGTCACATCAGTTATTATTGTATATATAAATGAAACTACTATAGCTTGATATATATATATATATATATATATATAATTCTACATTTCAAGACACATTTTAGGAGTAAATTCATTGCTATAATGGCAAACTTTATTAACAAATAAAAGGCAAAGCACAGCTTAAGTTCTCCCCTAGATATGCATCAAAAGCCAAGTGCCACGGCATTATTATGTATTTCCAATATTAAAATACAACCTCCACTAAGTGACAGCATTATATATTTCTATAGGCTTCAGCAACACAGATAAACGCAGCTAAAACTCTTTAAATAGGCTTAAATAGTGTCAATAGTAGACAACATGCTTCTTCTGCACCAGAGCTCCATCTAGTGGTGATTCAGCAAAGCGTACACTTTAGACAAGAGTTCACCAATTATCACCGATTTCAGCTCAGCCTCAACCCTTCAAACAATCATGGTAAATACACCTCGACAAGAGACAAAACTGACTCTGTACCAGCACTTAATGGAAAACCTAATAAAATAGTACACAGTTCAGGCAAACAGGACAGCAGGAAAGGGAATTAGGCACAGCAGTGCTGCCCTCTAGTGGGCAGGAGTCTACAGTGAGGTTGCAGCAGGACGGCTCAGATGTAACTAAGCGAGCACCCATTGAAGAATGCTGGTGTCTTTCCCACCAGTAGAAATAAGATGACTGTCATCATGGAGAAAGGCAACGTTGGTCACATGGCTGCTATGCCCACCATAATTATGGCTGGGAGCCTGCGGATAAAAAAAACAAAACAATGTTGTACTGGAGTATGATTTGATTGAGGTGTAACAATATATCATGTCACAATATATTACAATACAAAAACGCAACAATATGTATCATGGATAGTGACCATATGTATTGTGGATAGTTCACCCAAAATAAAAATTACTGTGTGAAGAAAATTCAACTTTTGAGTTTTAGTGTCAGTACTACATACTATATATAATGTTGAATATAATTAATAATAAATGCAATGTGGGATGTGGGTCCTCCTGATAATGCCAAATGTCTAATGTTACCAGTAAAAAGTGGCCTACCTTATTTTAAATATATCTAGTGAGTGACAAGCATATTTGTCAAAAATAATTCTGTATTTTCAGCTTTAGAATCATGAATATTTTTATTCTGGTGTCACCATGGTCCTGTACATCAGCACAAAGTCCAACCCTAATCATTTACACCCACAATGTAAAACCAAATTTAGCATTTTAATCAACAGTACATTTTTGGTTAACCTTTTATCATATGTCTTGGAGTTTCGCAATAACATATCGTGACTCGTGAGTGAGTTCAGTATCGTGATATTTATCGAATCGTGACATGAGGGTATCTTTACACCCCTATTTGATTGAGTGACAAATTTCACCAAAAAAGAAAAACTCACCCTTGGCTGGGAACAGGGGTTTGAGAACAAGAGCACTTTGCCAAAATCATCAGCTGAGGCAAGGAGGTTATTGTCATGTGATCTGCATACAGCATTAATGTCTGTGCCATCAGCACCATCTGGCCAGATCCCTTCAAATAAAACACAGCAACAAAATATCATAATATAAAAAGGAAAGGGACAAGAAAAGGAAAAAGTGTTAATTTGACAATTTCCCAAAACTATTATTTCATAGCCATTTCTAGGAAAATAATGAAATGGAAGCTGAGCTTTTTTTCTTTTCTTTTCCGTGTATGGTGTGACTTACCAAACACATTGAAACCCAGCACACAGGTGGAGGTGGCCCACTGTAGATTACGCACTGCATCTACACTAGTTACATGCTTCCCACTGGATGCTTCCCCTTTTCAACAGGAAACATGACACCAGCCATTAAAACAATGACACTGAGCTCCATTCACTGACACAGCTGTAAGCTGAGAAAACAACTCACAGTATAAGATCTCATAGTCTCCTGAGTTGGTTACAATAAACTGGCTGTCGGTGGACCAGTCGAGATGAGTGACAAAGCTGGAGTGTCCCTACGGATGCAAGACATGGTATTTAAATGAGTGCTAATGGTCCCTAATTCATTCCCAATGAAATAGAGAAATTTTGTAAGAGATGCTGAAGTAATTTCTCTGTTAAACTCACAGTGCATTTGCCAACACGGCTGTATTTCCTGCCATTCTCAGTAACGGAGTAGATGTAAACGAAGTTGTCATGGGAACCCACGGCCAGGTACGCCCCATCTGTGAGATAGAGGAAGTCAGAGGTGATTTTGGACATACACTACCATGTAAAAAGACTGTGGTCAGTAAGAAAAATTCATTATTTTTATTTCAAGGGTGACCGTTTTAATGTCAAATAAATGCAGTTCTTTTGAACTTTCTATTTATTAAAGAATCCTGAAAAAAGTATGACCGTTTCCACAAAAACATTGAACATCACAAAACAAAAAATAGTCGTGAATCACCCAGGTAACGACACCCAGTATTAAGAATCAAGGGTATGTAAACTTTTGAACGAGGTCGTTTTTATAAATTCAGGTTTTTTTGGTCTATATGTTAACATCTTTTATAAAATACCTTATTCAGGACAGTACTAAATAAAGAATAACATATGTATGATCCCTCTTATTTTGTTAAAATTAACATTTTGCAGATTCTGCAAGTTGTATGTAAACTTTGAGCACAACTGTATGTTTCATATGTATTTTGTTAGAGTGAAAATAGGTTTAAAGGGTTAGTTCACCCAAAAATGAAAATTCTGTCAGTAATTACTCACCCTCATGTTGTTCCAACCCCGTAAGACTTTCGTTCATCTTCGGAACACGAATTAAGATATTTTTGATTAAATCTAAGAGCTGGATCACTCCTCCACAGGCTTCTAAGGGATTGAAACTTGTTCCCCCCGAAAAGTTATTAAAGACATTGTAAAAATAGTCCAAGTGACTACAGTGGCTCAATCTTAAGTTTATCAAGCGACGAGAATACTTTTTGTGCGCAAAAAAAACTAAAATATCGACTTTATTCAACTATTCATTTCCTTCTCGGTCGGCCTCGACGTAGTAAAACTGCGTATCGCTTCTGTGGTGTACGTCACACGCATCACACACATGACCAGCGTCGGCCAATAGTGAGCCTGCGTGTGATGTAGCCCTACGCTATCACACTACGTTAACGGACTAGAGGCCAACAGAGATGAAAATGAATAGTTGAAATAAAGTCGTTATTTTTGTTTGTTTTTGCGCACAAAAAGTATTCTCGTCGCTTGATAAACTTAAGATTGAGCCACTGTAATCACTTGGACTATTTTAACGATGTCTTTAATAACTTTTCGGGGGGAACAAGTTTCAATCCCTTAGAAGCCTGTGGAGGAGTGATCCAGCTCTCAGATTTAATCAAAAATATCTTAATTCGTGTTCCGAAGATGAACGAAAGTCTTACAGGGTTGGAACAACATGAGGGTTTTCATTTTTGGGTGAACTAACCCTTTAAGAGCCAAGAAACAGTGAATGAGGAATAGTTGAGACTAATGGCTAAAAGCACAAAAGATCACACCTGGAGAATATTTAACAACGGAGATGATTTCATTGCCGTCTGTATGCATAGAGACGAGATCACGGGTGTCGGTGTCCAGCACTAACCACCTGTAAGATGGCAAAAAACAAAACCAAAAAACCACAGGTTTGAATACTGATGAACCAAATAAGTCAGATTTACAAATATTTTTAATTAAATGTACAGTTGAGGGAAAAAAACATCCTAATTTTAAACCAGAGCTGTTAAATATTTCTGTTTTATTTTTTGTTGTTGTTAAAAATCAGCAGATTGACATCTAAAGCAAGTCAAAAATCATTTTAAAGTTCCCATGTGCAAACATACCTTCCTGTCATGGTGCCCACAGCAAGCACAGAGCCATTGGGATGAAATCCAATGGTACGCCCAGGGTCCTAAAATAAAAATAAAATCAATCAATAAAAAATACATAAATATTAAAAAAATAAAAATAAATGTATACTACGTAAAAAAAAAACACACACACACACACACACACACACACACACTTTAAAAAAAAAATATTTTTATATTTTAATATCATTATTAAACAATAAAAATAAATACATATGTAAAATATATTTGTAATAATGTAAAAAAATATTACATCTTATATGCAGTATTGTAATATAATTTGCAATATTTTTATATATTAATATTAAACAGTTCAAATCTAAAATCAATATGCATAACAGAACATTCTAACAACGTCTAAAACGAACATTTGTCCTCAAAGTGAACATACAGTATACAAACTAAAACATGCAAAGCAGATGAGATAATTTTTTTATTTTGATTACATATCACTGGAATGTAAGTGTAAAACAGTTTCATACAAACCTCGATGGCCTTGCTCCATATAGGCAGATGAGAAGATGTGTCCCAGAGATAGACCTGCTTGTCTTGACCACATGTCACAAACTGCTCAGTACTGGGATGCACATCCAAGCCCCACAACTCATCAGTGTGACCCTTTCACAGATGGAAAACATAAAAACCAGGGTAAGAATGGCAACAATGCCCTGTGCTTATTACTTTTGGACAGGTTGAATTGATTATTGGTTCCATCCATTTCAGATAAATCAGGCATGTCAAGTCAAGTATTTGGCCAGTATAATCTACAATATGGTCCAGGGCCAGGACCGTCCTTAGGGGGGTACAATCGATGCGACTCGTACCGGGCCCGCTCTTTAGGGGGCCTCGGCGGACCACGACGAAACATGTCCACAACTCCCCACCTACTGAAAGGACTGAGGGGATGCTTGGGATGGCCCTGTCCCTACTATAATCTGAGGTCTGGCAACATGAGACTGAGGAAAAATGTTGTGATCTTGTTGACTTTTGGCAAAGATATAAGGCCAAAAGGCATCTAAACACAAGGTAATATAATCTGACAACCTATACCTGAACAATAGGAGTGAGGGAACCAGAAAAAGAGCCCCGCAGAACAGCGTTCCGGGTTGTTCCCACAAACAGCTCGTCCTGTTTTCCTTCAGCTAGAGTGCGGACGGGGCCGAAAGCCTCGGGAACCTGATTACAGAGAAACTATGTTAAGGAACGTGTAATCTATACATCTCAGCTAAAACATGATTTGTATGAATTGTTCTAAATTTAGTGAACTCAGTGCTGATGAAGCTGAATCTAATAAATAAGATGCCTGGAACACATTTCAGTACTAGGAATACAATAACATCATACCAATAAAAGTCGTTTTTGAGGGTATATGGCGATCATTAAAAATACGTATCTATTTCAGTGTTTCTCTCTGCATTTCATTATGGAAGTCAGTAAAATTTTTATTTCACAGAAATGAAAGAACAAGACAACAACTTCACCTCAATCTCGCTCTTTTTGCGGTAGTCGTGGTCCCACTGCAGCACCCTGCGGTCTTTCCCTCCTCCTGACACCAGCGTTCCATCCTTCAGCACACACAGAGAGAAGATCCCACCCTCGTGGGCTCCCGAAACCACCTGGCTGATCCGGTTTCCCCCTTTAAATCAGAGTTCATCGTCAAATCGTAGTCTGTACTGAGGGAATATCTCCACTAATAACAGTCAGGTGCTGTTTTACTGCCGTTACATAAATGGATGGATTAAATACAATTTATTACTTAAAAATGTGGCATGTGGATAATTATTTTGGCAGAGCAAATAATGGCATAATTTTTTGCTGACCTTTAGCCCAGATGTAGATGTTTCCACTAGAATCTCCAGTGATTGCATCTCCATTCTCAGCAAAAGCGATGCAGAGTACATACTTGGGTTTTTCATGTTTCTGAAAGCATACCAAAAATATGAATACATTAAATAAAATCATCATAAATGTTTCTAGATTTCTGTGCTATGGGGATTTTGGATGCAATGCAATAAAGTAAAATTCACATGCAGGCAATAAACTCTAATATCACTCATTGCTGACTTTGTATATTAGTCGGAATACTGAAAATACAAAATGATGCAAACCTCAAACAGTCCCTGGCGTTTTGTAAGAGTACTCCCTTCCATTGTCCAAAAGTTGATGTGAGACTTCCCGCAGGTGACAATAAGGTTGGCCTCCATGGGGTGGAAGACAGCACCCAGCACTGAGTCATTGGAACACTGCAAAATTTCGAGTGGATATTTTGACACAAAACAAGATGCATTCTTCCTTAGTCTAAAACGAAGTGGCAAATTTCTTACTACTTCTCAGTAAGCACATGTCACAAGACATCAGTGACCATTGCACACTATTAAAATATGTTACATTTGTGAGCAAATGTGATAATTTGAGCATTTTAAACATTTAAATACTTTCAAATCTACCTGAAACGGCTTGAAACAGAATATTCCAAGAAAAAAAAAGAAAAGAAAAAGTTATTCAATTGTGGAAAGTGGGTGGGAAGGGGTTAAAAATATAAAGACGGATTGTTGATGTCAGGAAAGTAATTTCATAGGCAGCACAAGTCATTACATTAGGGGCAAACATGACATCTTCCAGCTGAAAATGCACACGTCAAAAAGACGTCATGGTGGCGTACACGTGCGGTCAGGGCTTTAAACCACCTGGTCTGTGAACACTCAGGTTTCTGTTATTAAAAGACATAATCACACAAGACACACTATGCAAGGAAATTGTACAGCAGGTCTAGTATTGCTGCTTTAATACAGCATGCCACCTCACCTTAACCTCCGCCAGCTGTTTTTCTTTCTGCCAGTCCCAAACAGACAAAATGTGATCATTTGCATCGTCAACCACACACAAATGAGCACCACCATTCTGTGAGGAGGAGAGGTATTATATCCATGTAAATACCATTGTTCATTCAGCCATTCATCACTGTTCAAATATTCATTGCCTATACCTTTTGTGCACTTTTCTCATATATCATATGGCATCAAAGCACACAGATTTATTTATCAAGAACTTGAAAAAGGAAGTTGGCTTACCGACTTTGAGAAGGCAACACAGGTGGCGGCTCGGTCTAACACACCAGCTCCGATCACATGAAGAGTGTTCAGACTGACCGAGTCCCAGACACGGACATGAGGCTGCAAAAGCTGATAGCGAAACAAAAGATTCACTTATTATATGCATATGAATGCAGCATCTTTAAATCAGATTAAAGGAATAGTTCATAGTTTTAAAAATTTTCTTTTCTGCTCACCAAGGTCACATTTATTTGATCAAAAATACAGTAACGACGACAGTAATATTGTGAAATAATACAGTAACGGCGACAGTAATATTGTGAAATAATCTTGCAATTTGAAATAACCATTTTCTATTTAAATACACTTTACAATGTTATTTTTTCCTGTGATGGATACAAAGCATTTATTTGAAACATAAATCTTTTGTAACATTATAAATGTATTTTCTGTTACTTTTGATCAATTTAATGTATCCTTGCTGAATAAAAGTATATTACTTTAAGGCTAATATACAATGCTAATATACTTTGCAAATTGCTAAAACACTGATGTAAACTGTTATGAGCACAGTAGTTTCAATCCTGCCTTCTGTGTGCTCAGGAACAAGCCGAAAGGTCAACAAATCTTTATGCTGCTACACAATTTTAAGTGTGAACTAACTTTGCCATCTTTGGATGTTCCAGCAACTTGTCCTGTTGCTATAGTGACCATGTCTGGATGGATGGCCAAACTGCAAAGAGAACATTGTCAGGATCAGTGCTTGTCAGAAAAGATTTCCCATCTCGCTCGCTCTCTCTCTCTCTCTCTCTCTCTCTCTCTCTCTCTCTCTCTCTCTCTCTTGGGAACAGTAAATGAATGCAGTCTGATCCCAGAAGAAAAAAAAAACAGTAAACAGGTTGCAACAGTTTTGCAAACCAGCAGGGATTTTGACAGTCACAGAGAAAGCATTCCAGTGTTATTTTAATTAGCAACAGATGTTAATTAACAAAATTTGACAAGAAATAGCATGTTGTCGCTCATTTACAACTGTTATTTTTTTTACAGTCTATGGTTACAACAGAAGAGATCTACATAAAATAATCTCTGAACAGTTAATAGTATAAGCATTGCCTGGCAGCCAAACAGCATAAAAACAACACAAGGCAGAAGATATCTAGTTTGATTGCAGGCACATTTGAATATACTGCGGGATTGTCTTATCTTGAAGTTAAGAGTCTGTTAAGCCAAGCAAGATCTGGTACTAAAAATGCAAATTTGCTCAGAAACTAGCAACACTTCCTGAGTACATTGGCTCTTTTTGTTGAATGATGGCGATATAGTTGTACAATATATTTGTTCATGAAGCTGATAAGCACAACGATAACATCTTTTGGACCTTTGAACAATGACCTAGTTTGAGAATAATCTGCAGGAAATCGGAAATGCATTTTTCTCTGTATGACATCAACACTAGACTGATTTCCCTCCCGTAGTAGTTCCACCAGTGCTGTTAATCTTCATTAACAGTAGAGTAAATGAGCAAAAGTATGTGTATGAGTATGTGTAAACCATAAAATCAATATATATTTAACTTACCACTTGACATCATCATTATGGCCCAGATAGTGTCTTTGTTGCTGCTCTTCTACGTTGTATAGCACCACTACCGAAGCATTGAAGTACACAATCTCTCCCGTCGGCAACAGGTAGAGGTTGGAACGGCAGTCTCTTCCCCTATAGCCGTAACTAATGAAGTGTGTTAAGAAATAAAAAGCTTTTTCATTTATACATGCTTTTAAAGCTCCAGTTTGTAACTTTTGGCATGTGTAATCAATAAACATGTGTCTTATTTATGTCTATGACGTGTCACGTGGGTACTGGGCTACTCCGCAGAGGTACGACACGAACCGGTCTAAAAACACTTATTATAAACACTCCTATATAGGAGTACCATAGTGATTCAGGATAAGACAAAAAAATGGTTTGGAAAAGGAATTCATGATGTACTCACTTATTATATACATTTTGTACATTTTAAATAAAAAAAAAATTACAAACTGTATTATTATTTATTATTATTATTTTTGATCAAATCTAAGAGCTGGATCATACCTCCACCTCTTCTAAGGGATTGAAACTTGTTCCCCCCGAAAAGTTATTAAAGACATCGTTAAAATAGTCCAAGTGATTACAGTGGCTCAATCTTAAGTTTATCAAGCGACGAGAAAACTTTTTGTGCGCAAAAGCAAACAAAAATAACGACTTTATTTCAATTATTCGTTTCCATCTCTGTTGGCCTCTAGTCCGGTAACGTAGTGTGATAGCGTAGGGTCCACCACAGAAGCGATACGCAGTTTTACTATGAGAACTATCTCGAGGCCGACAGAGAAGGAAAGGAATATTTTTTTTTTTTTGCACAAAAAGTATTCTCGTCACTTGATAAACTTGAGATTGAGCCACTGTAGTCACTTGGACTATTTTTACAATGTCTTTAATAACTTTTTTGGGGGAACAAGTTTCAATCCCTTAGAAGCCTATGGAGGAGTGATCCAGCTCTTAGATTTAATCAAAAATATCTTAATTCGTGTTCCGAAGATGAACGAAAGTCTTACGGGGTTGGAACAACATGAGGGTTTTCATTTTTGGGTGAACTAACCCTTTAAATTAGCACTTTTGTGTCACATTTCAAATGGGTTAATTTGCGTTTCATTTCAAACTATTTAAGAAATAAGCTGAAATTTAATTGAAAATCACTGATGCACTTTAATTATTAATTGTACTTGAAAAGTTGATAGCCATTAATTAAATTATTGTAAAATAATAAGAAAAAGAAAAAAGTACATTAAAAACTTCAAAATGATCTATCAAAAATACATAATTATTCATTAGAAAATCTGCACAATTCACTTTAGTTCCATTATCAAACAATTTTCAGCTAAATCACAAGGATACACCCACTGAAGTTTTAGCTTGCGCTCTGGCAGCGCCACCTTGTGGTCAAGGTTGTAGGCTTCCTTCTGCTGGTCTGGTATATGCATGGTGATTGGACGTCCACGTATGAACATCCTAACGTAACCATCATCTGTTCAAGAAGGACAGAAATGTTAACGGCCAAACAGAAACAAGAAGTAAACATGGTTTGCTAAGGATGATTTGTCAAATTATCCTGGCCCTACTGACAGAACTATGTTCACTTAGAAACCAACTTGCCCATTACAGAATGAGACTGGCTGAAATGCACACGATAATGGGATCAAGTCAGGCTAATATATAATTTCCCATAACAGGGCTCAGTCTCTCCTTGCACTGCTAGCTAAACAAATATTACATGCATTTATATATGAAAAAAAAAACAACAAACGTATTTTTCCTCCACTGGAAAAGGAAACGTTAAAAGTTTGTTGTATAGGCCTACTCACTCCCACAGTTTATATGTAGCAGTGTTATTTTGCTAGTATTTATATACTATTTAATAATATTTTGAATTCGGTTTTATTTTTATACTTTTAATTTTAGTTTTTATAATTTTGTAATACGCTTTTGTGGTTTTATTCTTTTCTATATTTATATGTAGCTTGACTTTTTTATATCAGTTTTAGTAATTGTGAGTACCTAAGCTTAAACTTAATCGTGCAGCATTTTTTATTTATTTTCTAATATAAGTTTTTCATCTTATATTTATATTTTATTTCAGTTAACACATAAAGCACTAAAGGCAATACCAAACAGCAATTGATTTCTCGCTCAATATAAAAAGGACTTTGTTTTTATTGGGTGATATTCATCAAATTGCTTCAAAATAGATGAAAACTTACCAGCATTGAAGGTGCACTCTTTGGTTTTGCTGAAAGACCAAAAGAGAAAGATGTCAGTCATTCATTCATTCACTCACTGACAAAAAGCCAAACAAAAACAGCGCCATAAGTTAAACAAAAACTTTCTAAAAAACATTTCTGAAAAGTTTTGTTTGATGTCTTTGACTTGTGTTTTGTATGAGGATGACTCATTCATTGAGCTCATCCATTAACTGACCCAGCTTTCATGTGGGCTCTCATAGATCTGTGCAATGGAGAAAACATTGAGCTAAAGTGACAGGAGGAGGAGAGGGACACCCAAAACTGCTTTCAACTAAATACAGGAAGTTTCAGAGCATGTTTACATGACTAAACACGTATGGTGGGGTGCCAGCACTGGTGGGGATTTTGCTTTGAAAACGTACATGGAAAAAATTGCTCTAAATGTAGAGGTCATTAGATTAGATGGTCATTCAATTTGTGTCTGTGCGTGCATTTTGTAGCTGCTTTAACTAACCACACAGTTTTCCACTTCCTGTGTGCTGATGCAAGACTGTCATGAGTGACAGTCTGTCTTAGTCGGCTGAAAGTAATAAATTAGACCCATCAATCCAGCATTATTTGCTGGAATACGTTTGCGTAACTCAGGGATCATCAGAATGGATAGCAAACAGGACAACTGGACCTTTCTATAGTGAGAAGGCAAAATGAAATGTTATGTAAAGGGAAGACAGAAGGATCGTGGGTGCCGTCGAAAAGAAACGCTCCCACAATGATCTGTTTGTGTCCAGGCATGCAGAAACCATCCAAACACTTCATTAAAGCAAAGATTGAACCAAAGCAAGCCCATCTAATAAAACCATTTAGAGTGGTGTAGGCTAAAATCAAACAATATTTCCATTAGCCAGTGTGGTGTGTATATGTATATTTAGGAATAGTTCATAGTTAATTTTTTCTCAGCAAGCATGCTGTTAATTGTAAGCAATTTATGTTGTTTATGGACATTTATGGAACATTTCAGTGCTCCACACACCTGACACAAAATAGCAGCAACTCTGGCAACATTTTCTCAAAAGCACATCCCGGAAAAATCTATTTTACCAGTAATGACCCTAGGCTGTGTATCAACCAAACTCAATAATGCAGCCCAGTGGTGAGTATGCACCACTAATGTGCGTTACCTCATACTAATGCACAGACTATGCACACACCCATCCATTTCACACACAGTGCGGGTGCGATTTGACGATTCATGGATTTTATATACAGTATCTTGCATGCACATCTTTACAGAATAAATCTAATCTCTAAAGAGAGTGATTCACTAAAAGCTTCTGTTGAAGTTCTCTGGACATGATGTCCTTCAAATCATTTTATTTCCTGATGTAGAGCACTCACTCTAATTTGCCTTCAAAGCGCTGTATGTGTATGTGTGTGTGTGTGTGTGTGTGTGTGTGTGTGTGTGTGTGTGTGTGTGTGTGTGTGTGTGTGTGTGTGTGTATGTGTATGTAGGGGTAGGGGTGGGGTAGGGGTTTCAAGTTTAATACACACAGCTGAACAGCAGTAACAATCAATATCTAACTCAAATTCTAGCTAAGCAATGCACGAAAGCAATTAGTAAAATGTATACATTATATGTATTACATTCCTTAAATGGGAGCTGAATGGATAACAAGGATTCAGCCTGACAATACCAGATGGAAACAAGCAATCAAAACCAGATGGAAACATTTAAAGTTTTGCTAAATGACTCACAAAATTGCCCTAAAAAACAACAACAACAAAACTGAAGGCTTGCAACAACAAAGTAAAATGCATAAGCAAAAGGTTGTCAGATTCCATCAATGTTTTTAAAGTTTGCTCATAGTCTTTTGTTCCCAATTGGGAAGTTACGTCACCAACTTAGCCCAGGTGCGTTTGATTGGTTTATCTATAGAACCCATGATGCTGTGAATATTCTTGTTTGCCTAACAAAGTTTGCTTTGTTGCAGGAAGCAGACAGCAATTCAACCTCACCCTATAACTACCAAAAAAATTTATTTTGAAGACCTGAAAGAGCTTAACAAGAACATGAGCCTAATTACCTTGTCGACCTCTTCATGTTGTTTTTCCCGTTATTCAGTTTAAGTGCTAGCTGGAGTTTGCAGAAGCGTCAGGCAAGAGACTGAGTTCCTTGTTTGAGTTAACTTAAGCTCTGCAGGAACATGGACCTCGCTAACCAATGGGAGGACACTTCCTCGGTGTGCATGACAGCCCTTTTCTGGGTGACCACACCCCCCAGTGCTTTAATGCAGTAACATGAAGCACTCTGTGGTCAGGAGACTGTTTCAGTTGTGTGTGTCAACCAAGTGACTGCGAAGAGCTGCCATGTGCCGTACAAACAATCATCATGCCATAAATATAAAACTACTAAGGTGCAGGATTATCTGCTGTACAAACATCCTGCAGGAGCTTGGTGGGAAACCTGTTGGAACTGATACTTAACCCTTTAGTAGGAGGAAGCTCTTATTATGTAGTAGTTTGCGATAGCAACAAAGGTTTAATGGACTCATATGATGACAAGCTTGAAGGTCTCTCTATTCAAATGTAAAAGTATTCACTATAAAAATAAAATAATAAAACAATTAATTTAATTGAACTCTATATTAAGAGGTAAACTGGTTAATGGATTTTTTTTATTTTATATGAAGGTATAATGAGAGTTTTCCAGTGGTTGCTATTCAGCACTGACAGTCAGGATCTTAGTCAATAACACTTTTATTGACAGATGTCTAGCTTGAACATTAGTGTTTACCCTCCTTTCGGGAACTCCATGTAAACTCACCATCAATTATTTATGACTATTTGATCACATTGTTCCTAAGTCTTCTTGGTGTGTGCACAACAAACACGCTTAGTTGAAATATCTCACTTAACAAGAAACAAAACAGTGTACACTAACACTAGCATTCAAAAGTTTGGGGTTGTAAGATCTTTTAAATGTTTATGAAAGGAGAATTTTATGCTTTTTTATTAGATCAAAAACTCTCTACATTTTTTTTGTAATATTGTGTATATATTTTCAATTTAAAATAACTGTTTTCTATTTGAATATATTTTAAAATGTAATATATTACATTTAAATTTCAGCATCGTTACTACAGTCTTCAGTGTCACATGATCCTTCAGAAATCATTCTAATATGCTGATTTGGAAACAATCTTGATTATTGTCAATGTTGAAAACAGTTGTGCTGCTTAATATGTTTTATGGAAACCATGATACATGTTTTTTTTTCAGGATGAAATGATGAATAGAAAGTTTAAAAGAATTTATTTGAAATATAAATATTTTGCTATTGTAATCTTTTTACTTTGTATCATTTTAATGCATCTTTACTGACCCCAACTTTTGAACAGAAATGTATATATATATGTACCAACATTGAGGTAAGAAAACATGGCTAGAACTCTTTTTCTAGAAACCAGAACAATGGTAACCTTTAACAATTGCAGTACCATTCTATTTAAAAATAAAGAAAGGTGTACATTTCATAACATATTTCAAATCAGCAATACAAATTTAACAATAATATCATCATCTGATTCATTTTTCACATTTTATTGTATAAAGTATATAGTATAAAATGCTGTCTATAGATGGTCCTTCACTTCCCCTACTGTCTCTGGTGTCTTGCTGACCAAAAGTCTGGCTTTGTCATCTAATTAGACACTGAAGTAGCCTCTATATTTAGCTGTGTTGACAGCTGTGTCTTGTACTAGTCTTTAGGCTTGGAAGGAAAAAGTTTTCATCTCTGTGTACAGAAAAACCATTGAGTTTAATGTACTTTATTTAGATGAAAAGGTACCTGTCTCTCTTTCCACTTGTTGAGCTGCCAGATGAGGTGGTTCTGCTGCGGGAATCGGCCATCTTCACCGTGGAAAGGCGTTCTGTGGACATGCTCTTCCTGACACACAGAAACAAGAGTAATGAGTGAGGCACAATGCAGAGGACAGGAAAGAAGGACATCAAAGAAATGCCAGTCTGGATGGAAGTATTAAACATCACAGCAGGCTCTTTGTGGTGTTACGGTGGGACAACAAGCATTTTCTCGAGTCCACATGAATACAAATGATTAATATTAATTATACATTTTTATATTAACTATTAATAAATCATAGGGAGCCATTACAGCTCTCTTCTGTAAAAGTTTTCAGGTACTTTTTATATAGGGATCTTTTAGGCTAAACGTTCCAAATGGTTTATTACTCAATACCGCCATCTTGCGGTCGGGAAGTAATACTGCATTGATGTTGTTGAGCAACAAATGACTTGGTGTAAAATAAATGCAAATATTTCCACTTTAATGTGTGTTACCAGCATGTCTTTCAATTAAATGGCATTTGAAAATGTGTAGAGATAATATGCGATAAAAAATGATTTATATCTTGCTTATAACTCTCACCTTTTGATAGACATCAGTACCTCCTTTTTCGGAGAGGAGGGAGAGGAAGGGTAGCCACTCAAGCGTTTTGTTTGCACATAGCCATTTGTCAAAGGCTTGGATGGCAGAGCTTGCAGTATCTGACGAACTAAATCAGGAAGGAAGAAACAGAGGAACACAGCGAGATGACATGCAAATTATCTTCACCTCCCACATGAATCTATTTATGTAACCACTATATAATGAATTACAATACATCCCTGTTTGAAATATCCTTTAACAGTTAAGAACCTTGAATGCTAACACCAAGGTTACACCTCAGAATGCCCCCTTAGGAAAGGTTACCCTCAGATTATCAGTTTAAGTTGCTTTAGATGGAAAAATATCTTCCGATTGTCAGTTTTCTAGGCTCTAAACACGTAATGATAATAAGCTGAGGGCCACGATGAAGCTCTGACCTTTAGTAGGTCCACGCTTCTTGCTGCTGGTCTGTGTAATCTCCTCACAGCAGCCCAGCCTTCTCAAAGCATCCGCCAGCGCCGCCTTCAGCAGCTGAATCTCGTCCTCCTGCAGCTGCACCCTCTGCTCCAGGTGAGAGAGACGGTCATCCATCTCCATCCCACTCCCAGCTGATACATTGTCATCTGAAAGAGACAAGCAGATAGTTATAGCATTAGAATTTGTACAGTACAATTGGTCCAAAGCTGTCAAACTTTCTTCTGTGGGACACAAAAGAAGATATTTTTGTGCTCCAAAGAAGGAAGTCATACAGGTTTAAGACAGCATTAGAGTGAGTAAATGATGAGAGGATTTTCATTCCTTGATCTATCCCTTTAAATCAGTGGTTCTCATTCCAAGTCTCCCATTAATCCAAAATACAATCAAAGGCCCCCCAATATAAGGTAAGATATTTCCTCTGGTATTTCTGGTGTAATTATGATAACGCTGCTTGTTTTCCAAATTTGTATTAACAGAAACTGGGATTGCTGATATATTAATTGCTCAAAATCAATTCTGTGATTCTAGAAATTTCAAGAACTATGTAAAAAAAAAAAAAGAAAGATAAAAATTGTCGTTGGGGTTAAAAAATGAATATGACTTCAGTTTACATATTATTCATATATAAATTTGATTAATAATAATATATGAAATCACTTTAAGTCATCCTGCTTTCCACTAGCTGAGGCCGCCTAGTGGGCTCCGAGAACTTTTTAAACAATGGACCCTTTTCACAAAATCGCAAATCTAGTAAAGTTGATTTATTTATTTTTTACATTTAATATACATTTATAATATATATAATGTTATATTATCGTATTTCTATATGCAACCACTAACGGATTGATGGCAAATTTGACATGTGGAAAGTTTTAGTTTACACACTCATTGGACACTTAAAAACTGTACAAATGTCTTTGCATAACAGAATATAAAAACAACTAACATTTACTTTAATGAATTATAACACAACGTTTTTTCAGATAAACATTTAAAATGATAAAACAATGCAAAAATTATATAAAATAAAGACACAAAGTATTTGTACATGTGTGGTTACCTTTCTAGCACACCTGTCACTTTAACTTCAAAAAAATTAAAACGTTGAAAGCACGAGTGGACAATTGAGCAAGTTTCAAATGCTGATTCAAAGTGTCGGCGATTGGGTGTATTGCATTTAAATATAAAACTTTAACACAAAATAACAAAAATCAGACAATAATCAAAACCAGAAGGAAAATTCCCTTCACATTTACATTTTTCCAAATGTAGCTCCTCAATTTCATATTTCACATTAAACAGTGTCTCCGTCTCCGTTTCAGTCTCAAAGGCAATGCAACGGGCTGCATGCTAAGTGTGCATATAATAAACCTCTGCTATTAGCACCTGCTAACACATGGAGATCCCATAAAGTGGCATCAGGTGGTGAGCATGTCAACTGAAATAATAAAAGTGAAAGAAAATAGGAGGCAAAATTGAAAGGTGAGAAGAAAGCAGGATGGAGCTATTGATGCTGGAAGACAAAAGCAGTCAGGAGGAAACCGGATGCTCAGTAACCAAGCGCACTGAAATATTCATCATCCCGCTCTGCTTGTATTCCCCTCCTACCTGCCATTCCAGTCAGTACTACTGTATGTCCGCCTGTCAGTCACCCGCTCAGACAGCCTGATCCGCTGCAGCTCTCTAGGGGTTTCCTAAAGGTGCCAAACGCCTGCCTGGCCAAAGATTCTTTCTCCCACCTTCCCCTTGGCTTGCTGGATGGCTGATCCCGTGTCTGGACCTTCCTTCCTCACCCTCCCCCACCCTCAGTGCTGTGTGTAGAGGAGAAGGGTGATGTTTGTAACAGGACGCTGGTCCCCGTCTCCTATGCGGTAGAAAAACTGCTGGATGTGCTGTTGGCAGAGAGAGGTTTGGCTCGACTCCAGACACTGTTAGCCAGGCACTATCAGGAAGTGTACTGACCAGCCTCTCCGTTAAAAGCACACTGAAGTGTATGTCAGTTTGACACTTTATGACTTGTTTTATACCCATGGGGCGCATGCTCATTTTCTTATCATTTGAATCAATACGATTCACATCAGGGATTTTTAAATGCATTCATGTTGTTAATATCATAGTCTGACCTTAAGATCTTCATGTACAACATTTCAAATTGGTCAAAACCATCCAATTGTACAACATGGATAGACACCCTCTCTGACCCAGTCTCATCATGACATATACTGTCTACCCATCCATCTGTCGTTTAGCCAAACCATCTGTCGCGGAAACTGACCTACTGGAAAACCCAAACAATGACCATTGTGGTACATACACTGATACCTATCCTTAAGAAAACCTGTAATTCACAAGAACTGATGAAACAGACGTTTCTAAGTGACAACAGCAACAAGCTGTGCACAATGGTTGTTAGAATGAAGAAGGCATAGTGACAATATCGAATTCTCTAACAAGACCTTCAGTGATTGACTGACATATTAAAGATTTAATTTTACTCAAGCATTTTTTTTTCCATTTTTTATTAAATAAAAATATGAATAAATAATGTATATATAAAAATAAATATGTATATAAAATAAATACAATCATTTTATGTATTTGTTCTTAAAGGTGCAGTAAGCGATTTCTGAAAAAAGCTGTTGATATTTGAAATCACCAAAAACAAACACACCCCAACCGAAACAGATCACACCCCATATTTGATAGCCCCGCCCCCAAATTCACAAACACACTGGGACAGGCACCTCCCCCTTAATGAGTGCATACACCCCTTGCTGCTGATTGGCAATAAGTGTGTTTTGGCCAACCGGCAACCATACGGTCTCTGTCTTGAATCCAACACGGAAGTGACTTAAACTGCAATTAATCGACTGGATGCTAGAGAGAAGGTTCAAAAGAGAGTCAATCCCATAGACCCTCCATGTTAAAATGCCCAACTTTACAGCAGATTTTTTTTTACAGCCTTTTATAAAAAGTGGTTTTGGTCTATATAGCAAATTTTTCCATTCATGACAAGTGTGAGGGTGGTTATTTTTTTTCATAACTCGTCCGTTTCAATTATATTAAGCCTTAAAGTTCTGCATAATTAAGGGCGTGGCCACTTGAGTGACAGGTGGATTGCCGCTGCTGTCACTGCTAGCTGCTGCTGTCTGTTAGCCGTCACTTCACCTCAGCTAATCCCGCCTCTTTGCCCATTTTCGGGCATTATCCGGGAGCCAAGATGGAGCCGGCCTGCTACATCCACTTTGGGCTTCAAAAATGCTCTTAAGAAACCTACAGGTGACGTCACGGACACTACGTCCATATTTCTTTTTACAGTCTATGGTTTTAGTACACGGTCTGATCCACTTTCAACAGCGTTTCTTAAAAAAATCGCTTACTGCACCTGTTGTTTTGAAATATTTTCTTATATATTTAACGGCTGTATAAAACTTTCTGTGGTTTTGAAATTTATTTTATATCAGTGGTTCTCAACTAAATGTATTTTATATCAGTGGTTCTCAACTGGTAGGCCACGACCTCAAAATGAGTTGCAGGTCTATTCTGGGAAAAACTTGGATTATAAATGAAAATAATAAATTGCAACTATACATAATCATTCAGCTAAGATAGCAGAATCAATAGGCTTATCATCCTTAATAGGCAGGAGAAATATCTAATCCATATCTTTTGTCGTTGAGGTCAAAGGACACGTGTTCAACAAACTTTATGGTATTTTGACGCACATTCATCATGTTGGTAAAGTGGATACTAATGCAATATTTAGCCTAGTGTTTTATACAGGGAAATCACATTTCTGCTGTTGTTCACAGTATGCAAAATTGTCAGACAATTGTGTCATGTGTGTCAATTTTGCCTATGCATTGTCAAGGTAAAATTCTGTATGATAATCAAATCTGGTGCTCTGCTGGGTCACCACTTTACATAATTGAAAATATGGGTCCTACAGAAAAACTAGTTGAGAACCACCGCTTTTGCAGATAAAATATATTTCTGGCTAATGTTTGTTAATGATTAGGTCATTGTATTAATAGTCAAGATTATGCTCAAACCAGTCATGATGTTTACGACTAAGCTTCAAGGTATTGTTATCAGGAATAACCCAGGTAAATCCATCTTAATAGGTGGTATTCACTAGATGGCTCACAATAAATAAGCAATTTAGTACATTATTTCCATTAAAACCTTAGCTGAAACAAAACAACAAAGCCCAAGTGAAGCAAGCTGAATCAGGTTTGCTGAGGATGAGAGACTTCAAGCATTTCAAAATCTGATTAGAAAATGAATAAAAAATGTAAACAACACATGATAGCTCGGATTGTAATTCTGAAATATCTTTCAAGAGCCTGAATCTGGGTAGATGTTCATCCTTGTACCATGACACTGATCCCAACCGCACATATGCGATAAGAAAATATTTTAGGGGAGAATGAAATTTGCATGTATGGCTATACAACTGGGCAGTAATTTAAACAAATAATATTCATCACATAACCCTGAAACAGTTTCTTTTGTTGTGCCCTCGCAGGCAGTGACGCACTGACACGACAATAATATTACATTGCTGGAATGTTGCTATAAAACTGATTGATATCAAAGACAAGACGTCTGAAATGGAAACGAAAACAAACCATCTCGTGTTGGAGTCTCTCGCGTATTCATTATTAATGCTCAGTCAAGTCGCTGCCAAACTTACCGTTGCAATACCGAAGCAGAAGGGTGTTCGTGTCATACAGGTTCCCACATGAGGCTACTCGCTCCGACATGTCCTTCTTCTGATCAATTCCTTTATTATTTCTCTCTTAATCGCCGGTCTTCAGATCCGCCAGCCTACTTTCCTCACATACGAGTCAGCGCCTTCAACACCTTTCCACCGAACAGCCGACGACAACCTGTGCTGCCTGCGTTTCTATAGCAACAGCCTCACCGCTGGTCTGCTGCTACCCAGAGGGAAAAGTGCATGTTTACTCTTGGAGTCCCATAATATGCAGTCACTATTAACATGATTTAAATATATTTATTCAGATATGAGACGAGAGGCAGGTTAGTCAAATTAACAAGCCCTGAGGACAAAAACCACATCGAGATATTTAACTGTTTTGCACAGGCTATAGAATAGATGAATAGGCTATTTCCTTATAGCCTGTAACAGGTCTAAAGATATCTATCTTGGGAATTTACTTGCTAATGATGCTGGTGTCATAAAATGTCCTTGACAGTCAAGCAACTGTTATTTCTACTCTTTAACATTAGATGGCAGTGCAGGTCTGACTAAAACATGGGCTATATTGGATGTCAAGCTACAAATGGTATATATTTGGCACATTAAGAGAATAATGCTAATATGCTACATATGGTTTTGTTGCGAGACCAATAGGCTATATTTGACAGTATAGGGGTAAAATCTGCCACTCGACCTGTCACTCAACCCGTCACTGCTAGGGCCCGCTGTCACTCGTCCAGTCACCTATACATGCGCCTGCCACTGGACCAGTCACTGTTATATGCGCCTGCTACTGGACCAATCACTGTTAAATGCGCCTGCCTCTGGACCAGTCACTATTGCATGCGCCTGCCACTGTTTACTTTTACACGCATTTACTTTTAATCTCATTTAGCCTACCCATTAGCCTACCACATGACTTAATTTTTTTTCCGCCGTTTTAATCCGGAGCGCGAGTCTCGTCGTCACACTACTATTTGTCAACTTATCTTTTTTTATTATTATTATTATTATTATTCGCTTGTTTTGCCCACAATTGAGCACGTCTCGTAAGCGTCGCGCCAGCCACAAGATCTCTCACCGTTTTCATCTACCAGACACTCCGATTGATGCACATGTGCAAACAGACAGTGCAATCCTGCTCTTATTTAGGCTATCTATTTGTCATATTATCTTATATTGTTTTCCTTTTTGTCCATAATGGAGTGCGCGTCATGTCACCTATTAGCGTCGCGCCTGCCTCAAGATCTCTCACTGTTTACATGAAGCAGATCTCCGATCGATGCACATGTGCAAACAGACAGTGCCATAGCAATCATGCACTTATTTATCTATTTTTTATCTTATCTTATATTTTATTCCCTCTTTTGTCCACAATGGAGCTTGAATTTGCATCAGTGAGAACTGCAAAACAAAACAAACAAAAACTTGTTCAGGCAAAGAACAAAATTTAATTTTAATAATTAAAAAGAAATACAAATTTTATCATTAGGCTCGCCCCATGGGGTTTTACCAATCGGTTACTCTACCTATGGTCGTTTAAAAAAAACAAACAACGGTATGTAAAACCAACACAAATGGACTCATATACTGAATTTAGAGTGTGAAATTGACAACATTTTAATTATTAAAATAAAATAATAAAATAAAATTAGAGTACAAAGCAATATTTTGCACTTGTTATTTTGCCAGTTTTTCACACAAACATCTTATGCAAAATATGAATAATAAAATTAAAATAGATATGCATAAAGCAAACAAATCGATGTAGCAATTTGATCATATGCATCATCAGTCGGAGTGTCTGCTAGTATAAGGGAGGTGAAAAGCGTTTGGTTAATGGTGAATATTGACCTATTGTGCATGCCATTCTTGCCCACTAGATAGAGGGTATATACGCGCTGCATTTTGTTTAAAAAACACCTTATATTTTGTGTAAGGTCCCGAGGCAGACGCATAACAGTAACTGGTCCAGTGGCAGGCGCATGTAACGGTCCTGGTCGACTGGCAGCGGCCCCAGCAGTGTCGGGTTCGAGTGGCAGCTGCTCCCCCTACCACGCAGAGATTTTGATTAACTAACACTAGCAAAATTGAAATTGTTGATTTTTACAGAACACAAAAGGGTCAGATAACAACATTTCTTTGTACAGACAACAACGTCATAAAACCATCCCCATTGCGGATCTGTGAAAACAATTATAAACGCTGTATTATGCCAGGCCAGTAGTTGTAACTTAAAGACTAACTGAGCATACACATTTTCTTTAGAGCGCAAGCTTGCTATGGGCTACACTAAACACGTAGGCTAATACATTTTCAAAACGTTACATTTTTAGGCCCCCAAAAAGCCGTTGTCGTGTAATGATCGCCAAAACGCGTAGGCCTACCATTTTTTTTCTCAGGGAACACATTTCAATGGAATTCAATGGCACCCGGTGGCTATTTTTGGTATTACGCCTAAACAAAATCTCATGGGAACTTCAATTTTTGTGATATCAATTTCAAATTTGGAACACAACTTTGTTAGATATACGGCTTTCATTTTAGAGTAATTTTAAATTAAAAAAATATTTTATAAAATATATATTTTATATAAAAGAAAAAATATTACGTTCATTATATTTGATTTACTGTAAATTTAAACTTCCATAACTTTTTCATACTTTCATTTTTTGAAGTGCTTTCACTTCAGCAATAATCTGCTGAGTGTCTTCTTTAAAACAAGACCACACTTAGGCCTATAGTCCAAATCATTCTTGAATTAAAACCATTTAAGTTTGAATAGTGCATTTTAATGTCCATTCTCAAAAAGGAGGGTGACAGTTAAGGGGTTAAAGACTAACTGAGCATACACGTTTTCTTTACAGAGCGCAAGCTTGTAGGCTACACTAAACACGTAAAGTTAGGCTAATACATTTTCAAAACGTTACATTTTTAGCCCCCCAAAAAGCCGTTGTCGTGTAGGCTAATGATCGCCAAAACGCGTAGGCCTACCATTTTTTTTCTCGGAGAACACATTTACTAGAGGACGCAAAAGCATCGAAATATTTTTTCTAATCTTATATCACCATCCTTTCGGGGTACCGTAGTTTTTTTAAGGTGAGCCAATTTATTAAAAGCCTAGCTAAGCATCGAACAAAACGTGTGCAACGCGCCAAAAAACGAAAGAACAACAAAACGTGTGATTCGTATTCGAGCCTGACATGTCCTTGTCTAATGAGTGATATACCGACATGATGAGAAAATGTTCACATTTATTAGCAAACATGTCGTGTGTCCAGTATTTTCTTTCGGCTATTTAGAACCGTTTAGAACTAACAATATCGATGCCCAATGCACGACTGAACAGCATCTCTTTTGAATCGGTTTCAGTGAAATGGTCTACTTTATGATGGCTTGAATCGGTACGCGATCCAGGCTAAATCATTTGGATAGCTTAACTCGTGCTCTCACCACATCGTTTGGAACTTTTCTCTCCTCCACAAAAACTGCAAACTTTAGAACACCGAGAAAACGAGCGCTTAATGCAGTCTGATATTTACTGTCTGGCTACCGACAATCCATTTGAAACAAAACCTGCAAACAGCCAGCGATAAAGAAAATCTTTATTAGGTTCAACACCTGGCTACAAAACACTTCTTACAAAATAAGGGTAACGTTAACGTAGCTAGGCTTAAAATGACACTTTTACTTTTTTTTTTTCTTCTTTTTTTTTCTTTTTTTTTGAGGGGTCGATGTACCAGTGGACTAAAATCCCCTGCGGTATGTATAATTTATATACATAGGCCTAGTTATATATAGCCTACTCTTTTTTTACTTTTACTTTTTATGTATTTATATGTATATATTTTATCTTATTTTGTTGGTCTTTTTTGGGTGTTGCGTGCACTTCGTACGTAGGCACGGTGGTCGAGCAAAACAAACCACAATTTTATAACAATTTAAAAAGTTAGAAAACACAAGAACAATTCTGATTTTTTTTTTAAATCAGAAAACACAACAATATCACAAAACAAAATAACAAATTAGGAAACACAATGAAAAATCTGAAAACTAAATAACAAATCAGAAAACAAATCTGAAAACAAATTAAAAAGTTAGAAAACACAACGACAAGTCAGACAAAAACGAAAAGGTTTGGAATACTGACCGCTGATTGGACAAGACATCTGTCAATCAAGACATGCGGTTACTTTTGATATTAAACATAATATTAAACAAAGTCTCACCTTTCAAATTTGGTCATTTTTTAAAAGAAATTTAAACAACAAATACCGTTTTGTGGCTCTTTAATGTGTCGTGACCGATCGCTGTAGAGCATCAGTTAAAGCTCGTAATCCGATCATCTCTTCCTTCTAGTTCATTTATAGCATCAAATAAACATGAATTATGTTGTTTTAACCGCGGAAAGGAGCCAGTACATTCAGTTTTTCAAGTTCAAATCCTCCCATGTTAATCTACTATCTCTCCTGACTGCTTTGTCGGCGGATGACGAAGTATGATTGGTCAGATCACCTGTCAATCAAGCTCCACGCGAAGGGTCAATTGTGGTTTGTTTTGCACTTCTCAGCCACCGTACTATATGCGTTATATATTGATTTCAGTGGTGAGTCTAGCGTGAACTTTGTTCGATTGATTACAAAGGCAAATTCTCTGTTTACACGAGTTGTAGGCTAATGCTGCCTTCATATGCTATTGGAATTATCGTCTAGTTTCTAGTTAAGAAATTGGACATGAACTCAAGTCAAAATTTTAATGCGATGAGCTCGTAAGTAATCACGACTTCAGAAGATGGAATATTGCAAACATAGGAGAGTATGCTTAGCAATTATTTTTTATATGATTTTATAGTTAATTTTATCTGCAGAGGGTAAACAATTCTAAAAACATTGCTGCTGATATGTAATGATTAGGGTTGATAGATATTGTATGGGCAATTGAATTTGCAGTCTACCACTTTGTTACCTTCATTAGGCCTACCATTCATTTAGTTTCCGCTGCGATATTTTGCCTGACCACTGAAAATGTATTTATTACTACATCAGTGAGAGGTGAATCCAGTTGAAATTAAGGCCACAACAGCCATCTTTGTGTTTGTTTATAATTTTCCCTTTCATTAGGCCAAAACAGAGGCATCTCTTCAGAGAGAAATGCTCACGTTCAGTTTAATTAGGAAGTGACTTAAACCAACTGATTCTCAAACCATTTTTGAGCAGCTCTGTCACACCCGCCATTCATGAATCAAAAGTGGTTATTGTTAACATTGGTTTAATGGCTTCATTGGTCATGCTAATGCAAGATCATTATGGTTGGCAGTTCCGGCAATTTGATAACTGGTGTATTGACTTGATGTTTGGGGGTTATTTGCATATGCACCATTGCTCAGTTCAGTTCTCATCTAATCCCTCAGTGGTAACTTGCCAGCAGGGAGAGAGAACAGAGCTTTCATATGGATGTCAGATGGCAAATGCTCAATATGTGCCAATGTGTATGGTCCAGAGATTTAGTGGATGGCTGAATGGAGCAGAAAGTTTTAATTGGGTTGTGGACAAAATGAGAGTTATAAAGATATGCATTGTGATTTATTTTTTATTTTTTATATGGATTTGTCCATCATTCTAAAAGGCTCTACTCCGCTGACACTGCAGCATTTGAAGGATTTAAACAAATTCAGTAACTTAAATTTTAGAGTACTCATTTTGTTCAAAGAGTGATAAAGTAAAATAAAAAGCACAAATTGCACTTTTGATATACTTCATTATTTGATGTGCACTTCAAAGGCTTGAGGAACTTGTTTGGGAGGAGTACTCCCCTCTAATCTTCTAATTAAAACCAATGTATAAAAACAACCTCTTACCACTTCCAGTTGTCAGTCATTTCAGCATCCATCCTCCTCCCCTTTTCCTCTTTTATTTTGCCTATGTAATAGGGGGGCAATCGGAGCTCAAGTAGCTAAATCCTCTCTGAGCCGCTCTAGCAGACAATAAACCAAATCTGTTTACCACTTATGGTGAGATTATATGGGCACACAAACTCATGAACTACATTTTAAAAGGTCTAATTTCCTTAAATTACAAAACTAGAGTGCTTTGATTTTGATGTGAGGATATGATTCAGCAGCTGTAAGAAATAAACTACCTTTCTCCTATTAAAATATTTGTTTTCATGCCAACAAAATCCGATCTCTGTGAGCAGCCAGTTGATTATTTCTTCTGTTTATGATCAGAAATATATTTGAAACTTTCTGTAAGCATTCCCATTCATCTTAATGACAGTTGTGTATCTTCTCAAATGGTTTGAGGAGCAGTGTGGAACGGCCATATTATGAGTAGTGAATGATCAAGTGCAATAGTTTTACATTAAGCATGCCTGTCTGAAACTCCAATTCATGTTTATGACTTCCTAATGAATTGATCACACTTTCAGTGGAAGTGGTTAGGTTTGTTTGGCATTGTCACACTAGACTAAAGGATGCATTGTATTCTGCAGTGTATCATCTGGATCTACTGTACATGAAAAGGTGTGTCAATGAGTGTTTGTATAAACCAATTTATAAACCACACTACTACAGTCAAACCAAAATGTTTTCAGACACCTTCAACATTTCTCATATCACAGTTTATTCGCTATAGTTTAGAAAATGGTAATAAAATATGACAAGAACTCAAATCAGTTGATATTTCACTGGTTTTGGCCATCCTTCTGTAGACTGTCTCAAAAATAAATTAGGTTGAAAAGCTCTCAGCTGTTACACAATTACCAATTTAAGTCAAGCAATTACCAAGCACTGCCTAATTTTGTTCAGTCTGGTGTAAAAAAGTTGTATTAGCAGTTAAAGAAAAAACACTTAAGCAAAACATGGTCAGGTCAAAGTGTCAAATTTGTATACATTTTACTGGTAGTCCAGTGTATGAAGAATTTTTGGTATAATATGTCACAGATTACTTTATTTTGTTATCCTCACTTACATAAATGAACTATAGTGTCCTGCACCTACTAGTAAAAAAATATATCTGATGTCTGAATAATTTTGGGTTTGACTGTATATGTACACAATACACATATAAGCTCACACAGCCCCTAACACTAAGCGGTTCAGACTGGCATCACTATCCGTGTGTTATAGCCCGTAGTCAGCGTGTGAGAGTTTCGGGACAGTTGACTTTCATGTGACCTGTTAGATCACATTTTCTTTGATCATATGTATTTTTTAGACCTTGCAATCATTTTTATGCTTGTAAACCTTTTTAAACATGCCAGCAAGGTAAAATAATCTGACTGGCTAATATAGAGGTTTTGTAGAAATTGCAAGTATATGTCTTGTTGTAGTGCATATGGGAGATTTTGGTATAGTCTAATATGTGCCAAGATTCATAGTTATTGCCTATTAATGCCATATACTAAAGTTGAGAATTTCAATGATCAGTGACTCATAATTTAAACTGTTAAAGCAACACTATGTAGCTTTTTCAACCTTCATAATATATTTCCAAGACCCTTGTGATGGTACATCGTCTTACAATAGGTTAAATGACACGTCTGCCATAGCCTGACGGTGTCTGTATCGATTTTACTGGCACTAAGTAACTCCGGGTTCTGGGTAGTAACCCGAGCACAAAAAGAACTACAAAATTCGACTGCTTTACGTCAAGCGTTACAATAGTCATTATTTTGTTTTTCTTCGTTTCTGATGTCGCAATACATCATACTTTCGTGAAATCATGCATCATATTCTACCTTGTCTGTGGACATCGTTCATTCCAAAGCCGGTGCTGGATAAACAACGAGCGTGCGTGCGACAGTAGGCTGCGGTGGGCTAAATGATTTACGATAGAGGTAATGAACAATTCCGCTTCCAACCAGTAGGGCAACCAACCACAGAGGAAAAGTTCCTTGGTGTTGCTTTAATGTAATTTTGCGATGCAACACAGACCAGTTTGGTCAATACATGCTGATTGCTAACCATTTTTACTGTGTTTTGTCATGTCAAGGACACTGCCCACACAAAGTCTTAATTAATCCTACTCTTAACTGCTGATGAGGAAGTACAGTTGAAAAATGATGGCACCCTTATTTTTTTTTAATGTCTTCTTATACACCTTTCAGGACAAGTTCTTTGAGCACATGGCACTGTTGCCATGGAAATGGTAAACAAACAAACCTGCGGTCACATTCCATGTAGGACACATGACTTATCTAGCCCGGAAATTAAGCCTGAGATGGCCTGGAGATCTCTCACATGGAGATCTCGGCTTCAGTTGGGCCTGAAGGAACAGTACTTTCGTATAGAAATGCAAAAATATTTTTTATGTTCGTTTGCCAATGTCTTTTCTTAAATCTAGCAACGTGCTGCATGACATAAGCACACAGCTGTTTCTGCCTGGAGCATCTCTACACATGTTAGGTGGCAGTTTGCAGAAGAAGACTGGCTGTTGTGTGTGTCCTTGTGATAGTTACTTTGATTCTTCTTTAACTCAATCTGGAGTCGATTAAATTCCTGCCTACATTGGCAAACCCTTTGAGCATTAGAGTTTTCCATCCTCAATATTAATGCAGGTTAATAACCAAGGTTGAAGAAAGGTTGATCTCATGATTGAGCTGTTATACAGTAGATGTGTTTTTAGTTAATTGGATAATCTACCAAAAAATTCTGTCATCATTTACTCACCCTCCTGTCATTTTAAAACTCTATTTTTTAAAGATATTTCAACTTTACTAGAGCATGAAGAGAAAACATCTTGAATGGGCCATTATGGTGTCTGGTAAGATTTTTCTCCTCTCCTGATTTTCAAAAGAACTGTCATCTTGTGATTATTTACCTGTTAGTTATTGTGGTCAATTAAGTCATTTCACAATAATTTTGATCTGTTACATTATTCTATTCACATTCCCTTGAAAATCAACAGAAAAATCAGTGCTTGGATTTTCAAAGCAAAACTACAGAAAAGGCCAAATGACATCGCCTGAAGGCAGAAATGACATGCAAAAGAAGTGGCTTCTATGCGGTGAACGGGGTTTCTGCGCGTCTGAAAAAGGTCTTAGTTTTACACAAATTAAGGCCTGCAATCAGAGTAGAGAGTCTTAAATTCATAAAATCATGGCATTAAATGTGGCATGCATTGCAAAAAAGTAATATCTTCAGTATCCTCAGTGTTTCTGTCCTGTTTTCCCATTAAAAATCTTTAAATAAAGATACATTTACTTGAGATACAAATGTAAAATTAAACAAAATGAATTCAGTTTATGCTTGAAACATGAACAAGAAAACTTCACTTTGAATTAAGTTGATTTTTCTAAGAACATTGGCAGATATTTGTTCACTTAATTTTGATACATTTCTCAGACTCCTCTAAATTAAATGCTTCTTGATTTAAGAAGTCATTTGCACTGGAAAACATTGCAAAAATACTGAGGAAAAACATCTTTGCAGTGTGATCAGAAGGAACAGTAAAAGGTTTTCCCATATTCTAGTGATTGGGAGCAGTTGCATTCAAGCTACTTTTTTGTAAAAATTTATTAAAAAGTAATGAATATCTGTTGGAAGTATTTTCAAACTCTGAAGTGTTGCTATAATACAACTCATTGTGCTTCTTCTTAGACATTATATTTAAAGAAAACAATTATGATTTGTATTCATTTTCTTTAGTTGGTCTTAGAAAGGTCTTGATTGAAACCCTCCAAAAAACCCTGATTGAAAAATCTACAATTAAATTGTTAGAATGATTGAGAAATGCTCTCTATCCTCACATTTCCCAAGATGTTAACAGCCATGTGTGAATGTCATAAACACAGATGAAAGAAAATAATGGTTTTGTGTTAAATATTTTTAAAGCAGTTGCCGTGATCACTAAAAGGAATATTTTCAAAGAATCTGACTGAATTGGCATTTTAATTGTTAATTATTCAGGTTATTTAAATTTAAGTCCATTTCTGTCAGTTCTGCTGTTTAGTCTGTGATAGATACTGAGGTAATGGGAATTTAAAATGCATAAATCTCTCCTGGCAAACTCGTCAGATCATCTCACTGACATGTTGCTGGAAGATTCTTGGACTTTGCATCAATTAAGCACATGCAGAATTCCTCCTTAGGATGGTTTGCTAATAGTTCGCAAACATACTATTTTCTGTCATACCAGCATATTCAAATTATTATTTTGTTTTTTATATGACAAACAATTTCAGACAGTTTAAATAAATAATTTGAAATCACGTAACAAGGATCAGTAATTATTTAAAAGTAAATATATAATCAATGGAAAAAAATTATTTTCCACAGCTTCTATCCATCATGAGGGAGTAACTGCATTTCTGAGCATTTCTTTTTAATAAAAGGGATTATGATATTTTTAGCATTTATGGCATGCAACAGTATACGTCACATCATGTTATCTTCCATCCCATGTTAAATGTTAAGCAATTATTATGATTTACCAGCATTTCAAAAGGCTCCGTCATCTAACAGGATGTTAATTCTCTCCCTCAAACACAAACAAACAGTTCCTCTTTGTCTTTTTGGGTGCTTGTAGGGCACCTCTTTGGTCAGCATGCTTGCCTGGGGCAATCCCAGATGGAGAGTATAATCTTCTTATTGATCAGTGAAAAAGACACATGGATAGTTCATTTGTCAATTTCATTAACCATCTTCACAGAGATCTTTGTGTTTTTATTTATTTGTTTATTTTAGATAAAGCTTGATTATACTCTGACCCACTAAAGTACAGGACAGAACAAATGGAGAATTTAGTTTGAAAAATTGTGCCCCTGAAAGATTCTTTTGTGGCTCTTTGAATGTTGTGAAATTATAAGGAATCACAAAATGGAGAGCACAGTCCACTGAGAGCACATAGGGTTTAATTTGATTTGGTTAATTGAGTGTCGGTGTTTGCTTGAGGAAGTTTACTCCTATTGTTCTATAAAATTAAAATTTATTCTCATAATCAAAACAGCAGATACCACCCAGTGTAATTACCTTGTCTTGCTTGAATCAGAATATTGTGAGGTCTAAAGGCTCGTTTCCAAACCTTTTTTGTCTTAAAAAATTTAGTCTTTCAAGCAAAAAAAATGTTTGACAAATGTTGTGATTGCAAACTTTGATATGATAAACATCAAATATTAAAAACATGATAGCCTATATCTAAAAACAAAAAAGGCACAAAATCAAATTGAAGCAGCACCAGTTAAACTTCAAGCATTTAAAAATATTCAAAGCAAATTTTACTCTTGTTTTATTTGATTTAATTGCAGACTTTTGCAGTTTAATAATTATACATGGCCATATTGTGATTTAGTGCTAGAAGAACTGACAACAATATCTCATCCCACACCTTAAAACATAACCGAGCCTCCTAGTGTGATGCATCTAGAAATCACCCATCTAGCACATTCATAAGTAATTCTTTACCTCATTAATCAAACTTGGTGTCAGTCACGAGAGGAGTGCACAACTGACTCGTAATCAGAGTGTTTAAAAAAAAGGTCTGAGCTTGTCTGTAAATATATATTTGTATATCCAGGTTTATATATATATTATTTATATATAGCTACATTTATAGGTATATATAAGTAAATTTAAAGAACGCTTAAAATTTTTTTTTTATTTCATTGTTTTCCTTAGCCGTGCTCGACTACTACACATGCTTGAATAGTGTTCACTGTGTTCAAAATCTCTAATTTTGTCTCTAAACCCTATGTTGAGTCATGTGAGCAGTTCTAAATGCTCATTTCATTTAAATCCAGCAGTAATACAATAAAGAGCTAAAGTGTGGTAAACAAACACTATTACAGGTTGACCTGCCGACCTCAGACTGGGGGGAATTAAACTGTCGTGAAAATTCTCACTCCAGCACCTGCCGTACAAACTGAAAATATTTCTCTGGGGTTGCTAAGGCCAGGCACTCAGATGGCCTTATTAAGCTTCCAATCATGTTCATCTGACTAACATAAACGTTCAGAGGATAACAGAAATGAAAATGTTAAATTTACTCCTAGCTGCAAATACTATTTTGGCTTTATCAGCAGGACATCGGCACATCTGTGAATCATTGTTCTTGTCAGTCTGAACTTCAGATTGAAATGCTGAGTATAAGTGGAAGGTATTTTAGCAATTCAAAGTTGCAAAGATTAAAGAGAGGAATGTTGAGTATTTGGAACGATTTACTAATATTAAGCAGGCTTAAAGCTTTCAACTGCTGCAATAATACCACTCTAGACATGTTGATTATGCAATATACTGAAGGCTAAACAAAGTTTTTTTTATATACTTTTTTTATACAAGGACAATAAAAAAAACAATATAAGAGCATCAGACCCCAAAATATTTTTTTTTAATTTTTTTTTATTACTTTATTTCAGTTAGTTGTAAAATATTTATATACATAATTTTTATTATAAGAGAGGAATAATAATTTTTGATAACATCTCATTCATTTTCCCTCCTTCCATTTCACTTTATTCTTATTCTTAACTGAAATAAACGACAATGCCCAAATCTCATGGGTAGAGTTCACTGAGGACAAAATTTCATAGTTCGTATTCTCCACATCTGACGCTTTGCTTCGAGTGAACGTTACACAAATGTTTGACAAAGTGGTCGTCCCAGAACATAAGTCTCTCTGTAACACGGTTGAATAATTTGTATAGTCTATAATTATATAATTTTTTTTTTTAAATGCTAGAAATAGGTTTGTCAAATGTGCACAACAAACAGCATTACAACATGACCTGTCGTCACAGACCTGACTGCATTGGAATGCGTTCCTAGCAGAATATTTAGCATTAAGCTAGCACTGCCAAGACCAACTGTCACCGTGAAGAGATTTTGTTCTGTCTTGTTAGTTCATATCCTCTCAAAGCTCTGCTGCTACTTGGCACAAGTTGGCAGCCAAGGTAGAAAGTGTCAGCCAGTGTATTCAACTGTTGGAGACAAGTCTGTGTCTGGAACTCATGCTTTTCACCAACACCAGCGACGTCAAGGATATATTTGAAAAATAGCTTTTTCTTATGCTTTATTTCTGATTGTTGTGTGATGATGAGTACCACAAGTGATGCATTGCCCATTTCTTTGTCCTTTAGACTGCAGATTTATGGTTCTTTTCCTCAGCACCCAAGGTTCTTCTCTGTTGCACCTAAACAGAATGCGCTTAAGTGGTGGAGAATTGCTTTTATCTTCATTCACACCTTTTAAACATGTTATAAATATGTCAATGGCTGTCATTTCCTTTTAACAAGGACAAAATGCTCCATTGCTGTATTTACTTTGCTCTACTGATAAGAATGGCAAATGACATCTAGCATAAGACATCATGATGTTTTTCTCTTCCCTTAGAGTTTATATATAAAGGATACAGTCCTAGTACTTGGAGCTTCACCTGCAGAAGCGTGCTCCACAAATGTCTCTCATTTAAATAATGGTGAAGAAGAGTGAAGAAAAACACTTTGCAATAAGGTTATTGTCATAAAGCCAGCCTGTACAGACGATATGCTCACACCCTCATAGAATGTGACAACTGGAAATTTACAGGTATGAGCCACCATCTCATTTTAAACCAGCCAGGAACAATTACTTGTTTGCGTGCATTTAAAGGCTATAGACAATTTTGGAGAGGCTAGCAATAGCAAGCTAGCTTTGAAAGCATAAGAACCCTCCCTTCAGAGCGTCTCTAAAGTCACACCTCATCCAAAACACATGAACGCCGACAGCAGTATTTGCAAAGCTTCATGAGAACTGCATTAACTACCTCATGTCTCGAAGCACATAACATTACAGTAATGAACATAAAAAACGTAGAGATTTTTACCACCTGAAAGCTGCAGATTAATTCCACCGCTGATAGCGTTGCCATTGAAACATATCCCAAAGCCATTTGAAGGTAATTGCTTGCAACCTTAGCTGAAAAAAGTTTTTTTTTTTTTAATGGATGTCAATGGAGGAGATGCTTTACTACTCTGAATAAACCGCTTTTGTGAGGAAAAAGCTTGACATTTAATGTATCGACAGCCCATAGGCTAATCTTCAACATCTTTGCTCTTAAACTTTCATTTTGGATTTATCTTTTCACACCAAGAAAATGCAAAATGCTTATAAGAGAAGTCACAGACAATAATTCTGTGCAAATAGAAATTCTGTTTACGGCACTTCTCATTCACTTCTATGGTATCCGTAAACAATGACTGTCACACAAATTCAATGACATTAAGGTTGTAATGTGATTGGTTATCAAGGGACACGTGTTCCAAGTTGGCATTAGATTTTTTCCAATGGTAGAGCCATGGACCATCATATTTCCCAATAATAAGACCGTCTCTGGTGAACCGCTCCGAAAACGAACATCTCAGGTTGACATCTCTTAATTACGATAATTATGTCATAGCGTGAACGCAGCATGACCTCGTTGTTTTGGTTCAGGAGGAACTATAAAAGTTGGCTGCTGTTTGTTTGTGACGTTTGTGAATCATGGAATGTGCCGATGATGTATGTCTGTGTGAGAATTTAGACATCCTATCCACAAGAGTGGAAGAAATGTTTTTGGTCCTGAGACTTCCACATAAGATCTATGTAAATGTTTTAATATTTCCACTTCTAGTAGCCTATTGATTGCTATCAGGATGTGAAGAGAGTTTCAACCAGTATAACAAAAAGTGTTTTTGAAAAACAATGCCTTCAAGCTTTAACAGAGCTTCACTACCATAGATCTTGATATGAGCAGGCTGATACACCGTTTTATGGATAGCCAATTGGTCCACTTCTATCCCAGACTATTAAGTCTTTTGACCCTGCAACTTTATTTGCTACTTCTGACATATCTAGTACACTATGTCAATTGTTCACCGAATAATGGACATTCACCCTGCCTTGTGCCATTTTAAACTTGTTTGACCTTCTTTTGGTGTATTTTTCTATTCTAACTATTATTTTAAGGATGTTAGCAGATGTTTTAAGAAATGTCCAGAATTGTCAACTGGTTGGCCTCTTAATCTACATTTAACATGTAGATTAACCTTAAACAAAGTAAATGATTTGAAGATCCTGAGATCCTGAATTACTCATTAACCACTTTGTTCCTGTGACCTTAAAATTGATTTTGTCATCTTTGTTCTAACTCATCTTACTGTAAGTCAACCGTTTGTCCACCTCGAGTCTTAGTACATAATACAAAATAAAGTATGCAAAATGAATCTGCACAGCACCCTTAAACTGAATGTCGCATGTACAGCATTTTACACTATATGCTGTATAATTTTCAGCAGATAATGTCCCTATCACACGTTGTTTTAAAAAGCTATCCCCCTCAACTGAAATGTTTTGAGATCATTAGCTAATTCAATTTGATTGATTCTGCTTATTGTGAAACCAGAAAATTAAATGAAATCTATTTGTCTTCATATTGAGTGGCCACTGAAGCAGAACAAGTATTGGCCTGGATGAAACCTATTGATAATGGTCTTGAAATGATTTGTCTATCTAGTGCTGTAATTATTATTAAAGCTACCTATATGATCAAAATCCTCAATGATATCTATCGTATTTAAAATATTAGATGCAATTTCCTGGAATATTGAGAGAGAAAAAACATCCTTTGGACTGTGATGATCAAAGTCAAAATGTGGTTCTAAAAACTGAGGTACCTTTACCTCAAAAATAAGTTGATTAAACTGTAATGTTATGTGGTGGACCGTGTCTCCATCAAACATTATTCTGTGGAATGGGTGAAACAAAGATATCTGAGCATATGAATTCTATTTGAATAGTTTTAGGATTTAAAATTAAGTTAATTATTGAGGCTTAAGATACATTTTCAAAAAAATAAAAAGATTCTAGTGCATATGTTCATTCTACCCATTTTAATTTAGCTAATATTATGTAACACAACCCTTTTTAGATTACATAAGATTTTGGAAATTTGCACTCACTCTGTCAGGAAGAAACATTTTTTTGTGTTTATGATGTTGAATTTCCCAGACACATGCAAATTATTTCTCACACCTGTTGATTTGAATGTTCGTAAAATACACATAAAATAATGACAAATATTTCACTGTAAAATTTCATAAAATTAAAATGTGATTAAACACTCTGTGAATGCATCACATGTCATCAGAGAGAGTAGATTAAACAATAGTAGTTTATATTAAAAGATAACTATCATGAATTTTATTGGGAACTATTAATACAGATGTACATTCCATCTTGGCAATATTCATTTGAGTCATACTGGGTTTGGTTCATATCACTCTGCTTAGTAATGTGTTTTAATCTATCGTCTTTACTGGTGCCATTGCTTTGGGTGTGAAAAACAGACCAAATCCCTTGTGTTTAAGGCAGGGTTACAGGTTAGAATGCCAAACCTTCTATATCAAGTGATTCAACTGATACGGTTTAAAATTAGAAAGTATAATTAAGATGACACATTCATCCCAAATTCACCAGTAATTGCACTGTGGATTAAAATGAAATTGCAGATTTTCAGTTGCTAATGTAAACATAGCAAAAACATTTAGCCTGGTGGAAAGGTCATTTGTGATTTACATGAATACAAAGGCAAAATATTAACACTGGGCTAACTTTTGTTTATTTTATGCATTTTAGGCCTGAGCTCCATTTAAGTCTTGCTCAATTTTTATGCCTCCACAGAGAAGGTTACTTGTGATCAATTTCTGAGAGACTAAATAAAGTAAATTTGTTTTTATCTCTGTATTGTTAATGTACCATTTTATTTCAATGCATTATGATAACAGTTGTATTTTAAACATATATATTTTTATTGTTGGTTTAGAAAATAAGAGTTTGTTGTCTTATGTCCAGGGTGTGAATTTATCATAATTGCTAGGCCTATTAATAGAATGCTGTTGAATAGTCTGAACAATAATGGTTGCTTCTTGTTTTGCAAAAGGCAGAACAAGAATGCTGCTATTGATATCTGATAATAGATTATGACCTATTTTGGCATGATGGACAAGCAGAAGGCAGAGCCATTGTGAGGAAAGTACAATAGAAACATTTCAACACCACAGTGCAATTTTAGCCTGTGTTTGATTATTATATGTCATTTCAGAAGCCTTCTCACGATTTAAGTATAGGTTTAATTTAAAAAGTTATCGATTTAGGTGATTCTCATGAATTATGAGTATGACTTTATTTAGTTCCTGCCCCTTTAAAGAAAAAGAACATCCTTCTGTCTCACTGTGTTTTGTAGGTGACGCGCGTCCACAAGTTGTGCTGTGCGCGCGCGCTCATGCTGTCTGTGATGAACGTGTGGAAGCGCAGTTTCATTTCTTCGGACTTTTGACTTCTAGAATGATTCATTTCGCCGAGAAGACGAGCGACACAACTTTTCTCATTTACTAAGGAAATTGGATTGGCTAACAGCACCATTTCAACACGACCAAAGGAATTCAAAGAACATCTCTTATTGTCCAAAAAACATGTTTCTCTGAACGGTAGGACGTTGAATATTTAATACTAGCCTACTAGTGATATTGTGTCTACTCTATGTTCTGTAACTATATGCTTAAAATGAAGTATGGACACTATCTATAGCTATAACGATTATCTTTTTTTAACCTGAGTGATAAGATATTTTCTCTCCATGGGTAAACTGATTATCATGCTTTTGTGCATATGGTTTCTGACCATGGTGCGCTTTTTATTTGCAAATTAATTTAGGTTGTCAATATGCTTGTCTTGACTAGTTACTATCGGGCTAATTCTGTCTGTGTTGTGGTATTTAGCAGATTATGAATTATTATTAATCAGAGAAGATCTACCATTGCTTGACGTCGCCTATTAATTTAATGTAACCGTGCTCTTATGTAAGTGACATTTTATAGCCTATCAAAGATGTTCATAGCAACAAGGTGCTGTGCCATTAGACGCGGTTGAGGGAGTTTTAACCAAATGGTCATAAATGTAAAAGGTGTGATTCAATTGGTTATTAATATGATATTTTTATTGCAATAAAATGGGCTATTAAAATGAAAAAAATTACAAACAAAAAACACTTTAAAATGTTTACACATCTGAAATCCTTTAGTAAAAATTATGGTTGTATGTGTATGTTTTTATTGTATGTGGTTGCTGTAAGAACAATGTAGTTTTATCTAAAATGTCTAATGGGTTAATTAAAAAAAATGATGTGTGAATTATTATAAGGGATATGAAATTGAAAAAAAATGAATGAAAATGAATTGTGATGTAGTACTTAATGGCTACGGTCGGTTAGTACCAATTCTTGTGTGCAAATATGAACCCATTTATATGAGCGGAGTTAAAAGGGGATGTCCTTGGCACCACAGCAGGAGCAAAAAATACACAGTGCTTATGTTTTTCAACACTTCATCATAATCGTTATAATTAATGGGACTATGTGTGTGTTCATGTGAAAGTTTTCCACTCTAAAGTGAAAGCAGTTAATATGTTCACAGCTCACTCAGTCAAGAGTTCAGTTTCTCAGATTATCATTGATTGTTTTTTAGATCATGCATACAGTCTGCCAGTTTTACTTGCTTGATTTGAGATTTATCAATTTGTATCCATGATTTGGTTTGCAGAATTGTCTGCTTGTCATGACAGTTATGGAAAGACCTGTCTCTTGTTCTATTTGATTATTCACCCTGTTTTCAAATCCCCTTCCTTCTGTTCTACTAACAAAGGAATTTATGTTCCTTACTTTTTTCGTGTCTTTAAATGTTTATGTTCACGTTTCTCTCACTGGATACCAGCATCGGTATTTATTCCTGGATCGCACAGTGCTATTCTGATCGTCTTGCTTTGTATTTGGATATGCCAGACTGATCCTGAACATGCAATACTGTGGGTCTCAGGAGAATCTTGCATTTACCTAAAATAGAAACTAATGAAAGTTGTTTTGAGACCGTACATTCTCAGATGATGTTTTGTTTACTCTTTTGCAATACATGTTGTGAGATGTGCAATGCAATGCAGTTCATCATGGGATAATATTGCATTTTGTCTGGATCACTGAGTTTCCACCATATCCTCAATTAGAAATAAGGAACATACCAGAAAAGATTCTGACACATGATTTATTTAAAAATAAAGTTAGGTGAAGTTAACTTTTTATGAGGTGATGTTTCATGGAGTGTTCTTCCCTACAAAGGCAGAGAAATGAGAGCAAAGGAAATTTTATATTAAAACAATAACAATTTAATTATAAAATATAATATTTTTAATATAATATACTTTTAATATATTTGCTTCAGTGTTTGTTTGTGTACTGCGTTTTGCCTTTGTAGGGCCAAAAACAATCATTTTCAAACTCATCAATTTGTTTTGTGCTCCTGAAATTAGTAGTTTGATTCCCTATTATTCAGATTGTAATACTAATCTGAATCATAATAGGAAATCAAACTACTCATTTCAGGAGCACAAAACAAATTGATGAGTTTGGAAATGATTGTTTTTTGTGAAAAAGTAGAGGCACGTATCAGGATCCTAGAGGGAGGATGTGTCTCAGTGGCGTAACTTATTTTATGTAGGCTACTTACCTCTCATGGCAATTTCATTTTTTTTTTACATTTTGGTAAAATAATTTGGTGGCGAAATTGTATGAACATTTATATGTTGTTGTAGGATCTGCTTACATACCACTGAGGGTTCAATTTATGGGTGGGCCTTCATGCTTGAAATTTTTTTTATCAATTGAATACATTTTTACAAATTCAAATGAAACGCAAATTATTTAAGTTTTCTTCTAAGATTGAATTGGTACATACTATGTAATGTTTTATAGCAAGTATTTCAAGTCACTGTTCTATTGTATTGCCTTATAATTTCACAGAACTGAAATTGAGGAATCTTCAATTGGACACAAAAGAACCTCATATACAATCTTATCTTAAAGAATTATAAAGTTCTGCAATGTTGGCTTTTTAAAGTTTGATATTCTAAACTCTTTGTGGACTTATTGCCAATTCCAGTTTTTAAAACAAAAAAACTTTGATTTGAGTCATTATGAATCACTCTCTAAATAAATGACTGCACTGAGGATACATTACAGTCCCGTAGAAATAAATAAACGGATACAGCTAATGGAATCCCCACTTTTATCCTTTTTAACGTTGGGACTGGTTTTGGAAAAAACATTTTTGATCTTCATAGATGGCTTTGAAAGATGTAGTTTAGGAATGTTAAACAATCTGCTTTGAACATGAGTGTATGCCATTAAATTCAGTACAAGGAGGTCCTGTGTTTCAGTGCTTTCATAGATCTCCAAATATGCCCATAATGCATTCCTCAGAGTGGAGAACAACAGTCACCCATCAAACTCAATACAGACCTTTGATGATTTATTTATATCTGGCTAAAAAAGCATCATCTTCTAAATCAAACTAAAGCAATGGCTATCATTTCTGTGCTGGGTGAGCCACAGTACCACCCTTTGTAAACAACTGTGAACTTCACAGAATTATGTATTTGTGGACATTAATTGACAGAAATACGATGCTGCACACCGTTGATAGGGCAACCCTTACAAAACAATAAAGTTTATTCAAGTGTGCTGTTAGTACTTCTTTTAATTAAAAAATTAGCAAGTATACTTTATTCAGTCTATATACTTTTTATATACTTTTCAGAAATATACTTAAAATTACACTTAAGTATACTTGATTTATATTTGGCATATACTTGTTCTCAATATTTTATCCAGATATACTTAAATGTATAATTAAGTACTTATTGCCTTGAAGTTGTGTTTAGTCTTTTGATTCAGTATAGCCTATTAAATAAGTTTTTTACTTAGTTTTACATACTGTCTTATAAAATATTGTTTGAAAATATTGATTTATAAAGAAAACAGATATGCTCTAAATTCGGAGTATCTGAATTGTTGTGTAGTCAACTGGTAGTGTAAATAGGAATTACTTCAAATCTATGTAGCCTACATGTAATTCTTTCCCCGCCATTGAAAGTATTTTCCGGCAATAAATTTTTTCACTGTTATACCTCCGTTACAAAACACAGATGAAGATGCAGAAACAAGCGATAGAAGCATTGCTTATGTACATAACACAATTGTGTAAAATAACACAATCATTAAATATTAAACAGCATATAAATCAAAAATGCTTAATGCCACACTGAATGAAATGTCGACCATGGAAGAGGCATATGTGGAAGCTTCGGGGGTGTTGATGGAAGTGATACTATGTTTGAAATGTGAAATCTGTCTATATATATATGGTTTTCATCATCGTTCTGAATCTGATCCGGTCAAAGTCTTTGACAAAAACAATTTTTTTAGCTTTTTGTTCAAAATGTTGCTTTCCCCCCCTTTTTTTAAAAGAAACGTACTCAGTGTTGATAAATGCTAGAATAAATGTGTGTTGTTGTTGTTGTTGTTGTTTAAAAGCAGAGGCATGTTGTTTCTTTTGATATATCATGTTCAGATATTCATACAACATATATTTTGGGGGCCATGCAAGTTTTGTGAAAATTATTAAAAATGCTGGCGATGACTGGCTATAAAAAAAAAAAAAAAATATATATATATAAATATATATATATATATATATATATATATATATATATATATAGTGGAGAACTAAACAATGTGCTTCAGGTAGCCTATTTAACTTGTAGACAGTATACCTATAAGTTCACTTGTATTATAGTTGCAGTACAACTGAAAACGTAGTTATAAAAGTACTTTTTTAGGCCAATTTAGTCCCAATCCCAAGTAGTCTATTGAAATAGTACACTTATAAGTATACTTCTACTTTGATATTAGTGTTAATGCACTTGAACTTAAGCATACTTTTTTTTAAAATGGAAGTATGATGTAACCCTTTAAAAATTCATTAAAAGTGCATATTGTTACGATGACTAACATTTTGTGAAAAGTTACATTTTTAGGCTACACTACACTGCCTCAGTGGTCTAACAGCGCTGTCAAAATGACTGAGATGGCCAATAAAATCAAAGAAGGCGGGCCTTACTGTTCATAGAAGTGTTAATCCTACAGTAAGATATAGTGATGCAAACTACTTTTTGATATAAAGTTTCGCTGAAACATATACTCTTTTCAAAAATCTTTTCAATTTCTGTTTCTCTCAAGCATTAAGAAAAGTGTAGGACTGATCCCAGATTCTGAACCCAGATTCTATTTGGGTTGAATTTTAAATGATGTGTAAAAACAAGATGTACTGTTGCTTTCCTGAAATTGCATTGAAATTTTTCATGTATCCCAGCAAACAATCATTAAAGTTTCCTTACAAAAAAATGGTGACATTAATCAGTTTCCTGCTGAATTAGCAATTGGTCACACTACTACTAAAATCTGTTTTGTACTATTTACATATACATGGTAAAGAAAAAAAACACATGATGAATCAAAGTTAATCACAAGCAGATTTTCCACAAGCTGAAAAACTGAAATATAGAGGGTGCACAGTTATAGCAAACACAAAACACATGATAACACTAAAATAATGGAATTAACATTTATTTATTTAACAACACGATGTGACAAAAAACCTTAATGTACATAACTGATCAGGAAAATCTTTTTATTTCAGGTTACGTTTTTTCACTGTAAATGATTAGATTTCTTCTTTTTACTTCCAAAACTGGTATTTAACAGTATTTTACTGTAAAATTGCTTAAAATGTAAGGTTAGATCGAGTTTCCCCTGTACGAGGAAACTCACCGTTAACCAATTAACAGGTTTTTACTGTCGCATATTTACAGTCTTTTACAGTTAAAATTACAGTAATTTTTTACAGTATGGACTCTATGGTTGACAATAACATAGCCTACAAGTAACAGAAATGTTCAAAACAAATGTTTCTGCACAACTGTTTAAAAGTTTTGGGTCAGTAAGATTTTTTTTTAAAGAAATTAATAATTTTAATTCAGCAAGGATGAATTGATCAAAAGTGACAGTAAAGATTTTACATTGTTAAAAAATAAATGTCATTCTTAAGAAAATTCAAATTTGCCATCACAGGAATAAATAACTTAAAAAAATACATAAATTACATCACAATAATACAGTTTTTACCATATTTGTGATCAAATAAATGCAACCTTGGTGAGCAGACTTTAACCCTCATCTTCTACTTCCGTTCTGTAACAAATCCTTCCCTTGCGGGTCAAAATGACGTGCATCAGGTGTATATGTTTTTAATTTATTATTTGTTGATATAATTTTAATTTATAGAATAAACTTTCATAAATGAGCAGCGAAATCTAGACAAGTATCTTACTCTTACCTGACACAGATATTAAAATGAGCAGTTTCTGGGATTCGGACAGGATTAGATTTCTCATGGACTGTTGAGTTTGCCGAAAAACAGTAGGTAATTTGCATTAATTTGGGATTTAAATCACAAAGTACGTCTGTGAAACAGATTTGGACTAGTCCTGTAAATGAATTAAATGAACTAAATGACTGGTTTCATGCTGTTATTTCATATTGTGATGTAAGTTGAACAGTAATATAGTGTACATATAATCAGCAGGACGTACAACATCTAACTGATTTCCTGCAGCCCGGTGATGATGTGCCTCTCTGCAGTGTTGCTCTGTAAAAACTGTTGATTGTCTTATGGAAACTGACATGTCTGGAACAAAACACACTTGCCAAGCTTATAACTGGCAGGCGAGTGTTTTCTCCATTTGCCTTTAAGAGATGTAATTTCTTATCCTTAAATGGTTGTTTGTGAAATGTCGGTTGATGTGCCATAATGGTTGGCAAACTGATGTGATTTACAGTCGTTCGACTGTGTCCAGTGTTTTGTGTGATTATATTTTTGGCTGGGGCACTGGATATCCTGGGTTATTACTCTATGAATTCATCAAAAGAACCTTTAGGGTGAGGCAATATAAACATGGCAGAATTGGTTTCTGGCCTTCAGGACTAAATTATTGCAGACTCTTTCTAAGAGTCCTGGAGCACACCCCACGTAGAAATGACTTATTTGTTTAAAAATATGCCCAGAACTATCATGGTAACATGACAACACAATCATTACATAAATAAAGGCTCAGGCTGATGAGATCTGCTGAAGATACTGTAATGAGGTGTTGACTCAAACAGCTAGTCCTGGTCATAGACAATAGGGTAAAACAATGCTAAATGCAGTTAAAATAAAATCCAATTATTTACTAAAATAGGCGTTTAAACGGGCGGAGAAAAGACTTCCTGCATGTTTTGTTGTTGATATTACTGTAATTTGACACAAATGGTTAGAGAAATGGTTACAATGGTTAAATATGGATTGTGTCAAAATATTTGCAATAAATTATTCTCTATTCTATTCTGTAACATTTGTTCTATTCAGTTTAATTCATGCAAATAGTTTTGTAAAAAAAAAAATTTAAATAATAAAATGTAATATTTGATTAGATTTTTTAATAACAAAACCAGTTGAAAACTACTGCTTCAGTGTAACACTATTTAGGGAAACTTTTTAAAGGGAATATTACCATTTTCCACATTTATACAATGATCTAAACTAATTACATAATCATAATTATCAACTCAAGCATTAAGACTTTACAGACCGCTCAAGGTCAAAGTTGTCCCCCTTTTTGTTGAATTATTGAAATTACAGGTGAAGTTCAAGGGAAAGAGATGGAGTAAACTGTTTCTATTCCCCTAGCAATGTGATTAGAGTGTTTACTTGAATGTCCTCTTCCGGAATTTCCTGAGTCCTCCATGTGTGTTGTGTTTATACCCTCAGCACTTTGCAGCCTGTTTAGCACAAAAGCAACTAAATGATTCAACGCCTATACCTGATCATACATGATTTAGCAGGACACTCATTTATTTACACATCATGTCGCTGTTTCCTCCTTTCTGGCACGCTTGAAGAGACTTCGGTCAAGTGTTCTTTTGGAGATCAAATGACTTTCCTCGAACTGTTTAAATGGAACTGGATTATATTTACTGCTGACTAAACGTAAATGGTTATTTTAATCTTTTATGCATCATTTGTGTAATTTGCCCATCAATAATTCCTGTTCAAACACTGTACTTTTGCAAATTTCAATTAAAATTTCTTTCTGTATTTAATTATTGTTTCCGCAGACATGTTTTAGTTGGGATGGTCTAATAAACGGATAATTATTAATATTAAATTCTATACTATTTTCAAGTTCTATACTAATTCTATACATTTAAATAACTAAAATATATAAAAATACATATATGTTCATGTTTATATTGAGATTTGTACAAGATTACATTTAACTGTTATTAAAGTATTAATGTATTTAATTAATTTTAATAGGCAGATTTCTGTTTCTATATAATGATTGTAAATTTGTATGACTAAAGACTGAAGTACATACAGTATGTAGATGTGAGGGGAAGAAAAGAATCGAACAGTATTCAGGTTGAAGTTAAAGCAGGTTTTGGCCACATGGAGTACTTTCATGTGTTATGAGGTTTCATTTCAAAGGATTTAATAAGACCACATAAAGACAGAGACTGGAAGTTCAAGAGTTTGAAGCCATCTGGTTATTAATTCTTTTCGAGCTGTCAGATTCCCCTTAATATTCTCTGCTGTGTTTCGGTCCTGAAGGGCGCGCTGGTGGCGTACAGGTCTGAAAGAATGGCCTGCTCTGGTTCTGGTTGGACGAGGGCCCAGCTCTAAGATGTCTGGCTCCTGGTACCTGTCTCAGTGATGAAGAGCACCTCCACCATCTTCCTCCTCACTCTGTCCGTCTTGTGCAGAGCTGAGGTATTGATCAACATATACATTTTGCAGCAAAAACGAATAGCTTGTTGTTAATGCATTTCTCTCCGTTCATTTTAAAAGAAAAGTTTCTATAAATGCATTAATTCTGTTTGAGTGTGTTTTTTCCATAAACCTCTCATATGGCCTGCAATACTATTATAGGCCTACTTATATTACTTTTAGGCTGTCTGTCCACCAAAGTATTTTTAGCCAGCTGCTCGAAAGCGCTATGGAAAACTAGTTACTAGTTTCTGATTTCACATATAGTTTGTTTCTGAATTTAAAAATGTTGACACAATGTAAAGTACTTGCTCTGTCCATTGATTTGGATGAAGATATGGCTGAACCACGTAGAAAGAGAGGTTGTTTGATCAGTGTGGTGTTTGTCCTGCCCTTCCATTGTGATTGAATGGCTATGTAAAAAGTGACAGTGATGAGCACTGCGTTTTGCCCAGTGTTGAACATTTTTCAACTCTCGGCAACCAGACGGAAAAAAAAGCCAAGCGCTCAGCATGAAACAGTCGCTCAGCGCCTCGTCACGCTGCCGTTTTCAAACATGGGGCGCTCTCATTAAAAACTCTTTGGTGGACACATTGCCATATTGCGCTTTTGTGTAAACATTTTCTGTTCATTGTGATTGCAAGGCAAAAAACATGGAAACCTGTCAGAATTTCTTGCATGCACCATTGTGTACAATAAGACCAGAAACATGTATTAAGACAGTAAATAAGGCCAATTTTGATTAAGTTTTAAGAAAGTTGTAACCTCATTGTGTCATGTGTTATTTCAGAGTGTGAGTGGGAAGACGGTGAAGGACACAGTGCAGGAATGGAACAGGTATCGGAACGAGTGCATCTTGAAGATAAGCTCACAACCCACACCTTCGGGTAGGCATTAGCTCTTCTCATCTGTGTGTGTGTGTGTGTGTGTGTGTGTTTCTATATCAACATTGGAAAACAGCTAGTTGAGATTTACTATGTATATAAAGAGAAGTAAACACACAGACATACACTAACCATTCTAAATGTTTGTCATGAATCTTTCTTGCCATATAAATCTTGCTTGCATAAGGAGTGTCAATAAGGATTCTTTTAGTTATAGTTCTTACATGGAATGCAACAATTAGATATACAATTTTATAAATGGAATAAGCTCTGGCAGGAGTATATAAAGTTATTAAACCTCTCTGGATCACCTTTATATTCACATTAACTCTATTTTCTCCATTAGGTTTGTTTTGCAAAAGCATGTTTGATATGTACGCTTGTTGGACAGATGGAGTTCCCAACACAACGGTGAAAGTGTCTTGCCCCTGGTATCTGCCTTGGTATGATCAAGGTACCACTGCCAATAATAGTGCCTGTTGGCATAAAAAAAGTAAAAAATATGCTTCATAATTGTCATGCAATTCAGCATATTCATTTTTAAGAGGTTATAAGAGGTTCTTAAAGCTTACCACTTGTTTACGTGAAAATGTTATTTTTATTGTTTAACTCATTTTATCTTCTGCCAGGTAAAAACCATAAGACAGATTTAGAACTTGCTAACATAAGAATGAGTGACTACCATAAATTATGCTGTTGGTTGTCATTTCCATGCACTCAATTAATAAAAAGGTTCATGGACAACTCTCCAATACTAGACATGTTTGGAGTAAAAGAAGACCTGTTATGCGTTACTGTCCTCTTTAGTGCGCAATGGGTTTGTGTCACGGGAATGTGGTCCAGATGGCCAGTGGCTCACTGTCAACCACAGCCACACATGGAGAGACCACTCACAATGCAATGCAGATGGCAGCCAGCAGACAGCACAGGTAAAGAGACATGCATATCACCTAAAATGAATGTACATGTACACAGTTGTGGTCAGAATTAATGGCACCCCTGGTAAATATGATAAAAAAATAAAAGTGTTTATCCTTTTGATCTTTCATTCAAAAAGTTTGCACAAATCGAACCTTTCATTGAAGTAAAAGAATTGAAAGTCGGGGGTAAATCCTTTTCTCCAAAACCCGCTGGCCATAATTATTAGCTCCCTGTTATTAAATACTTTTTGCAACCTCTTTTTGCCAAGATAACAGCTCTGAGTTTTCTTCTATGCCTGGTGAGTTTGTAGAACAACTGTAAAGAGATCAGAGACCAAGTTCATGTTGGTGCTTCTTCTCTTCAGTTCACCCCACTCATTTTCTACCAGTTTAGGGGACTGGGACGGTCATGGCAGAAGCTTCATTTTGTGCTCAGTTACCTATTTTTGTGTTGATTTTGATGTTTGTTTTGGACCATTGTCCTGATGGAAGATCCAACCACGGCCCATTATAAGATTTCTAGCAGTCAGGCAGTCAGGTTTTGATTTTTTTAATCTGTTGGTATTTGCTAGAATCCATAATACCATGTATCTTAACAAGATGTCCAGGACCTCCAGCAATAAAATAGGCCCACAACATATAAGATCCAGCAGTATATTTAACCGTAGGCATGGGATACTTTTTATCCCTGTTTGCACCAAACACATCTGATGGGTTTGCTGCCAAAAAGCCCTTTTTTGTTTCATCTGACCATAGAATTCGCTCCCTTTTGAGGTTCCAATCATGTCTGACAACTGAATATGCTGGAGTTTATTTTTGGAGGAGCGAGGACTGAGGAGGATTTATCTTGAAACCCTTCCAAATGTAATGTGGTGATGTAGCGGTTGTTTGATATATATTTTTTAGGCTTTCTGACCCCCAAGACTCAAGTAATGTCTGCAATTCTCCATCTGTGATCCTTGAAGAGTCTTTGGCCACTCAAACGCTCCTCCTCACCGTGCATTAAGACAATATAGACACACGTCCTCTTCCAGGCAGATTCGTAACATCTTTAGATGATTGGAACTTCTTAATTATTGCCTTGATTGTCAAAATTGGGATTTTCGATTCTTTAGCTATTTTCTTACAGCCACTTTCTATTTTGTGATGCTCAACAATCTTTTGATGCACATCAGAGCTATATTCTTTGGTTTTACTCATTGTGATGGATGATTAAGGGAATTTGGCCTTTGTGTTTCCTCATATTTAAACTCCTGTGAAACAAGAAGTCATAGCTAGACAATCTCATGTTCCTAGTCACCCTGCTGTGCTTTAAAAAGGTAAATATTAATGGAATATACTTCAGAGATATTTTACTCGTAAAATAACCCCCCATCACACACACACACACACACTTTCAATTCTTTTACTTCAATGAAAGGTTTTTTTAATGAAAGATCAAAAGGATAAACAATGCAGATTTATTTTGTACAGACATTTTTGATCATATTTACCAGGGGTTCCATTAATTCTGACCACAACTGTATATGGTTTGTCAGTGGTCCTGAAGTTTTTAGCAGATTGCATTTTCCTTCTATGTAATGTTCCGTTATAATTTTTTCTTCTTCTGCTCACCAAGGTTGCATTTATGTGATAAAAAAACAGTAATATTGTTAAATATAATTTAAACAATTTAAAATAACTGTTTTCTATTTTAATATATTTTAAAATGTCATTTATTCCTGTGATGGCAAAGCTGAATTTTCCAGTCTTTATCAATTTACTCTAGTCTTCACCGTGTCACATGACCCTTCAGAAATCATCAATATGCTGATTTGCTGCTCAAGAAACATCTCTTATCATTATCAATGTTGAAAGCAGTTTTTTTTTCAGTTGTTTCTTTTATAAATAGAAAATTCAAAGGCATTTATTTGAAATAAAAAAACTGTATTACTTTTAAATCAATTGAATGCATCCTTGCTGAATACATGTTTTTGTTGAAAACAAATTTCCTTCAAAAACCATTCTGACCCCAAACTTTTGAATGGATATGCCCTATGGATGAGATAATTAAAATGTTCAAATGTATAAGTATATGGCTTCCCTAATATATGCTTTATATTATTCAGTATATATAATTTTAAAAAACAAAATAATTTTGATAAAGTTAAAATCTTGTTGAACTTGGTTTAAGAAAAATATCTGCAGATCAGGAAATAAATAGGCATAATTAGTCAACTGAATCATGTAATTATTTAAATGATCCTGAACCAATTAAATTAATTTTGTGGCTTTGTTGAATGCGAGTTCCAAATTCCAATTCCAATTTAACTTCCTGTTGTAGCAGTTCATTAAAATTCCAATTCATGAATTGAAAGGGAGTCAATTCTTAAATTCCGCCATGCTGACAGCCATTGAAAGCTGCTTCAGGCAGAGAGTTATGACGGATCACACTAGCGAGTAGATGTTGTTGTTCAAAACGACTGGAAAAGGTAACAGTGAAAGAAACCAGTTTGATTTGTGGTGTATGGAGAATTTATGGAAATATGAAACTCGCTGTGTGAATTTTTATGCAGTTCTGTAATTTTATGAACCAAAGCACTTGGAAAGCAGTCCCACTAGTGTCATTTGCAGAGCTCTGCTCTCATTTCTTATTGGCGAAGGAGACTTTATCTCCTGCTCGCAGAGTTATTTTCCAGAGTTATTGGCTATTACTCGCAAGTGTGATTCGTGAATATAAAGATGTCATTACACTCTGCCTAAGGCAGCTTTCAGTGGTTGTCAGTATGGCAGAGTTAGAAAAATATCTGAATTGCTCTGAAGCTTTGCCTTCATGTCCCACACAAGACATTTGAGAAGGTTTTTCTTTCAGAGTAGTCACATGAATTAAATTGTCTCATGTCTGTATAGTGCTATTCTTTCACTCGCTGTCTTCACAGGAGAATCAGATGATGATCTTGGCCTATTTCAGGCTGATGTACACTGTTGGTTACTCTCTGTCCCTGGCCAGCCTGTCTTTAGCCCTCGTCATACTTCTCATATTCAGGTGAGTGACCGCTTTCCTCCAGAAAAGTTAATCCAGGGTTCAGGAATTTACAGTGTGAAACATCATATATGAGCAGTCTGAAAAGTGAAGCAAGATTTGTTCACCCAGCGTTTAGATTGACCCAGGGTTAAGTATTTCAAGTGTGAAAAGCCATAATGTGTTTTTGTGTAATATTTGTAGGAAGCTGCGTTGCACACGTAATTACATCCACACCAACCTGTTTGCCTCATTTATCCTGCGAGCTGTGTCCATCCTCACGAGAGACGCGCTTCTCATGAAAGACGCTCCAGAGTTCAGGGACAACAAAGATGTTTCAATCGTTCTGAGTGACGAGGTAAGCAGAAATACAGTACTGACTCAATTACATTACAGTAATTACACGCTGCAAAAAAAGTTGCTGTTCTGGAATGAGGAGGCAAAGTCCTCAGTATTTTTTAATCAAATGGAAATTCATGTCACTTAATATTTTGCAGTGTAAATCTATTCTATTTCGTATTTTTTATATTAACATTGTAATTAATGTTCTATTCATTTTTAATTTCATATGTTGTAATATTTTATCTTTTTACTGTGGATTTATTTACATCCAATTTTGCCTCTGAGGAAACGCTCCTGCTACAAAACTATTCAAGTACATAGTTTGATACAGTAAACCCACATTAACCTCCCACAGGTGATGTCAGGCTGCCGTGTGGCTCAGGTCCTGATGCAGTATTGTGTTGGGGCCAACTACTATTGGCTACTGGTAGAAGGTCTATATCTTCACAACCTACTGGTGCTGATGGTCTTCTCAGAGAACAGTTACTTCTGTGTGTACCTCTTCATCGGCTGGGGTGTGTAACAAACTCATTCTACTCTTTTTGTGGAACAATTGTCATGAAAATAAGAGGAATACTTCATTTAATACATTTATAGAAAACATTAAATATAGTATAATATATATACACTCACCTAAAGGATTATTAGGAACACCTGCTCAATTTCTCATTAATGCAATTATCTAATCAACCAATCACATGACAGTTACTTCAATGCATTTAGGGGTGTGGTCCTGGTCAAGACAATCTCCTGAACTCCAAACTGAATGTCAGAATGGGAAAGAAAGGTGATTTAAGCAATTTTGAGCATGGCATGGTTGTTGGTGCCAGACGGGCCGGTCTGAGTATTTCACAATCTGCTCAGTTACTGGGATTTTCATGCACAACCATTTCTAGGGTTTACAAAGAATGGTGTGAAAAGGGAAAAACATCCAGTATGCGGCAGTGCTGTGGGCGAAAATGCCTTGTTGATGCTAGAGGTCAGAGGAGAATGGTCCGACTGATTCAAGCTGATAGAAGAGCCACTTTGACTGAAATAACCACTCGTTACAACCGAGGTATGCAGCAAAGCATTTGTGAAGCCACAACTCGCACAACCTTGAGGCGGATGGGCTACAACAGCAGAAGACCCCACCGGGTACCACTCATCTCCACTACAAATAGGAAAAAGAGGCTACAATTTGCAAGAGCTCACCAAAATTGGACAGTTGAAGACTGAAAAAATGTTGCCTGGTCTGATGAGTCTCGATTTCTGTTGAGACATTCAGATGGTAGAGTCAGAATTTGGCGTAAACAGAATGAGAACATGGATCCATCATGCCTTGTTACCACTGTGCAGGCTGGTGGTGGTGGTGTAATGGTGTAGGGGATGTTTTCTTGGCACACATGCCACGTAGAATTAAGGCAGTTCTGAAGGCAAAAGGGGGTCAAACACAGTATTAGTATGGTGTTCCTAATAATCCTTTAGGTATATATATATGTATATATATATAAACATTTAATTTAAATGCATTCCATACATAGATTGAGTTTGAACAATTACCACAATTAAATAAATAAAAAAAATTTTTTTTTAAAGAAAGTAAAAATGAAATGCTAATGTAGATGCACAAATGTGAGGCAGGTGTCTTGCTTGTTTTCTGACAGGAACGCCTGTGCTCTTTGTGGTGCCTTGGATAGTTGTTCGTTACTTGTATGAGAACACTAGGTAAGATGTGCCAGAAGTTTTGATGTAACAGCTTTCTTTCATTTGGTTAAAGATTAAGAGCAACTTTGGTTAAGCATTACAAATGTCCCTACACATTTCTCAAGGTGCTGGGAGATCAACGAAAATATGGCATATTGGTGGATCATCCGAACGCCAATCCTTTTGGCAATTTTAGTGAGTTTTCCTCTGTATTTATCTAATTTTGTCTAAAATATGAATTTGTTCTCTGATTGTATTTATAGTCATTCACATAGGCTTATAGTATATGTGCTTACAGATTATTTCTACTGGAAATTTCCCAATTCCGACCTGTGTTCCAGATAACTCAGAACTTGAAGTTTTCAACCAATGGAACATTGCGTTAGTTTCTACCATCTTGGAAATGACAACAAATGGTGCTTCTCATCATAGTCAGGGCTGAAAGATCTGCTGTGTCTTTACTAGTAGGATTTCTGACCTATGTTGCAGTGGTTCTTTTTGAGTGGGAGGTGAGAGAGTTCTGAGTCATCTGGGGCCGGTTGCACCAGCTATGCCTAAGTTTGTAACTTGACGTAAATGGTCACTGTTACAACTTGCGCACTCATTACCTAAATATTTTTGTGTTGCACCATTAAACTCAGTTAAAGCGTAACTAAATATTTATGGAAGTCTCCCATCGGGAGTAATGGTTAAAATAGCAGACTGACTGAACTGCATCAAAAAACAGACTTTTGTTTTACCCAACAGACTTCAATTATTTAGACATATACTGTATGATAATGCTGACATTTACACTTACTTCCATTTAAGAGAGAGAACATTATGTGCAGATTACTTTGTTAGAGGCTCTTCAACTAGAACCCATCCTAATGCGCTCCTCTATATGCATCGGTCCATGTTGTGCATTTAAAATAATATAATGTCATGAATGTAATTTTCAAATTTCAAATACAGTTTCTGAATGTTATTTACATATAAATAAATACATGTTATTCATGATACTTTGGATCACTGAGGGTAAATGTCACATTATGTGACTATACGCATTACTTTATGGAGAGCTTACGACCTATTAGTTGTTCTGCCTTATAAACAAATGGTGCAACCGAATAGAGTTCAAAGTTACAAACTAGCTAGTCACTAAGCCTCTAGTGTGGACGTTCCAATTTAAGAACGAATTTACGAATAGCTGGTGCAACACTACTCTGTAACGCACCATATGAATAACCAGTTAAATAACCAGTCACTCTTGCATTATACATGGATGACTCATTAGTCTAGCACTCTTGAGATTGTGTTGAGGAAATGTTTTTCTGCACTCCAAAATGATTGTGGCTTGGTTTGAACGGATCCGTCACACTCAGTTGGTGTAATTTATGCATTTTTCTGCATTCTCCAGAATGAGAAGTTTTGTGTGCCGTTACATTGAGCATTCCACATGTCATTATTTATATATAAATAATCATATTTTGCAGGTGAACTTTTTCATATTTATAAGGATTATTCAGATCCTCATCTCCAAATTAAAAGCACATCAGATGAGATATACAGATTATAAATTTAGGTAAGAATTTGTCTTGTTATTTTAAATAAATTTAATAATGAAGTGTTTATTTTTATTTTTGATTATCTTCAAATGTTCAGCAGTATCTGTTAGTCTGTTTTTTTTTTTTTTTTTTTTGTATCTGTTTGTTTTTCCTTGTAGCCGGTATTTCTGATTTCATCCATGTTATGTAAAACTGTGTCACATAAAGTGCCTTAGCAAGCTTTTGATGTTTCAACCATTTTTAAGAAAATGTTTCATCCTCTTCTTCAAATGTCAGCCTCGAGGGCAGCGTATATTTTAGGGAGCTGTTCTTTTCCCACCAGAGAATATATTTCTAGCCTTTAAGCTTAAATCCTGCTCATCCATAGTGGAATAAAATGTGTATTGAAATATAACAAGCACATATGTATTGGTAATAATGATGGAGGTTAATTAGATTCTTGATTTACCCACAGTGCCTCACTTTTGACAATTTATCTGCCTATGAAATCTCTCTTCAAACATTTATAAAACCTAAAAGGTTTTTATTTTTATTTTATTTTATCTGAAACAATGAGATCACAAAAAAATAAGAAAAGTTGATGGCATTTTGAAGCGAGATGGGCCGGATTGTGTTTTTGAATAATCTGTGTCTAATTTTCTTGGTCCCTCAGGTTAGCCAAGTCCACACTGACCCTCATTCCCCTGTTAGGGATTCATGAGGTGGTGTTTGCTGTGATGACAGAGGAACAGACTGAGGGCGTACTTCGCAATGTCAACCTGTTCTTTGAACTCCTCTTCAATTCCTTTCAGGTACAACTAAGGGGATCAAGCGAGACAGACTGTGTCACAACATGGCCTAGATCATCAAGTGTACTTACTTTTTTGTTTTCCATGCACTATTTTAATGTAGTGTATATCCTTACAGTTAATGCATTTTGACACATTTGTTGATGTTGCCCCACAGGGTTTTCTGGTGGCCATACTATACTGCTTTGTCAATAAAGAGGTATATATGTTTTCTATATTGTAATATCTCTAATGTATACTCTATAATGTATTTAAATAACATTAAATAAAAACTATATTTATACAATTAGTGGTATTTTATTATCATAGATATGCTATTATAGTTTGTTAACATTTTTAATTAGATTTTATTTTTATATATTCTGTTTTCAATTAAATGTGTACTTTTAGGGAGTAATTTTGTAGGATTTTTGTCATTTTTATGAATTGTTTTTTATCGCTCTGTCTATAACGTTATAATTTTAGAAAATGTATTTCAGTACTTCAGTTAAATGGAAATTATGAATGCTTAAATAGCTGAAATAAAATAAAGTTTAAAATATATAAATTTTTTTTAGTTAACGATAATAACCCTGCTATCCTAGGCTATATATATTCACATAACTGCTGTTTTACCTATCATGTCTTTGATTTCAGGTACAGTCTGAAATCAAAAAGAAATGGCAGCGATGGAGATTGGGAATAAGCATTTTGGATGACCAGCGTAATACAGGTAGCAACACACAACAGGGAGGTGCCAGTCCTCTGTGCCACCATGACCCAGTCTGCTCTCCAGAGTGCCCTCTGGACAGTGGCTGCCAACTGTGCTCGGACCCAACACCCACAAACGCCGAACAACACTACCATCCTGGAGCAAAGAAAGGCAAGGCGTACTGCTACATCTCTGCCCGAAAACAGGTTTTGAACGGGTTGGACGTGCCAGCGTTACCCCAGTGTGCCACAGAGGGCACAACCATGTTTTCCGAGAGCTACTGTTGAATGATGTGAACTTTGCTGGCCATTGATTGGACAAACAAAGCTGGATATTACAAAGTGTCTTGGAATAAGAGATCTCATTGTTTTTTTTACTTTAAAAAGGACATTCCTACATCACAATTCTCACATTACACCAGACAAACCTGTTTTTGTTTTTCTCATTTGATATTTACCTCAATTTGGACACGAGATGAATTCTGTTATGCGGCAACACTTTGGATCAACTCAAAATCTGTCTTAATTGCCACAAAGTCATATTTTTGATTGAATGAGGACTATCTGTTGAAAGTTAAATGGTAAGGCACATAAACATCACCAAAATAACCATCAATATAGTCACCCCAAAAAGTATTTGGACCCTTAAGCCACACATTCACTACCATTCAAACAAAGAAAGAAATTCATTCAGTTTTACTTAGCAAGGATGCTTTTATTGATCAAAAGTTTCAGCAAATAACATTGTTGCAAATTACATTGTTGCAAAAGATTTCTATTTCAATTAATTGCTCTTATCAAAGAATCCTTAAAAACACGTATCACAGTTTCAACAACAATATTAAGTGACACAGCTGTTTTCAACATTGATAATAATAAGACATTTTGAGTAGCAACAACAAATCAGCATATTAGAATGATTTTTGAAGGATCATGTGACACTGAAGACTAAAAATGCTGAAAATTCTGCTCTACTATCAGGAATAAATTGGATCTTAAAACATACTAAAATATATTTTTTGTTGTAACAATATTTCCCAATATTACTGTTTTTACTGTATTTTTGACCACGTAATAGGACCTGGTTTGATGTTTGTTATCTAATGCAGTCAATTTTATGTGCAGGTTAAATACTTTTGGGGGAGACTGAATATACATACAGAATAAGGACCAATAATAAAGTTATTAAAACTTATAAAATGTCCATAAACAGCAAATTAGCACTAGCATTATATCTAAAGCACATCCTCACCCTGATATGATAAGTGCCTCTGGAGGCATTAAATGTCTAACATGGAGGTTTTGTGGCTCTTGTGTAACCCACTCAACCAGAATGGTGTGGTCTAGGCACTCTCTTAAACAGCAGGAAATCTAATTCCTTTTTTATGTCTCTGCATTCCACTCGATAGCTTAATCCCTTTTCATTCAGTGCCATGACAGAAACCAACTGTGAATTGTATGTCTAAAAGGATTAGAGGGTAATTTAGTTATTAGGTAACAGTAACAACATTATCAAACATGGAAACAGATTGTTTCCAAAACTTTATGAAGGCTTAAATCAGTGTATCCCCTCTTTTTTTTAACCATTCACATGTAGCCTACTAAGATCTATTCTTTCACTTCACTGGACACATTCTTTTTCTGTCACTATGAATCGAAGAGTGCAATAATCGTGATATATATGTATGTTGTACCTGAGCTTTCACTATGGATTAGGCGATTTATTATGTAATTTCTAAATTTCATGCATCAAGTGGAGGCCGTTGTTCTGTTGCTCCAGAGAATGTCTAATAATGGGAGAACTTCCTCTCTCAGTAAACTTCCGGCTTCTGAACTGGTTGCAGTTCCACTCTGGTTCCACATGAGGGCGCTCACAGGACGAGTGCAGAATGAATGGAGGTCTATGGAGCTATACCCCTCAAAATCCACTTTTCTCAGGACATAATTTTTTGTCGAATTTTGTATTCGAAAGGAGATGCAAAGAAATTAAACATTGCTGGGTGTTAGATTTTTTAGAGTCACTTATATTTTTAGACTCACTTATTTGCTTTAAAAAGTCTTTTAAAATGTCAATGACATCATACACATTGTACGACCAGAGATACTGCTTTACGGCAATCCTTCAGTCACTTTGGTGCTTTTGCGCTCTGCACTTCTTTTCTCTCGAGGCATCGACAACACAGCTGACACAGGTAAAACACGTGCTAGAAGAGTTCTTAACATTCTGGTCCCGCTTCGGATGCCACAATGCCATCAAGCAGTATCTCTGGTCGTATTCAGCCCTTAACTGACCAATCAGCATCATTAGCAGAATGCTAGCGTGTTATAGGCAACAACAACTCAACCTGTAAGAAATCGAAAGGACATAAGTACTCGTTCATTCAACTTTCGGCCTATAACCCATGTTGAACTTGCAAAACCTACAATCAAATCTGAGATTTCTCAACGGCAATCGGATAAAAGAGACAAATTTAGCCGTCTAGCTCCATAGACTCCCATTCATTTTGCACTCGGGCGATATCGCCCCCAGTGGATCTCTGGTGGAACTACAACCAAAATTCGGTACAATAGGTGGCCAGGCTCTCCAATATTATCTGTCTGCAGTCCCGGAGGCTGCATTTTCAGGACCCCACTTCTAGGACCGCATTTCTAGGACCCTAGTTTTTTTGTGACAGCGCCACCTACCGAGTCGGAGAACCGCAGTCACAGGAACGCATTTCCAGGACCCTAGTTTTGGAGGACCGAAAAAAGTGCCACCAAGGCAGTATTTCCACCCAGTTTTAACTACATTAGAGTTTTTTTTTTTCAAGTTTGATTACACCCAAATACTACTTTATTTATTGCAATTAAACCAGGTTCCTAGGAATGTTGAGAAATTATTGGGTCTAAGTAGTATACTATAATAACTCAAGTAAAATAAACAAGGAATCATGTTATAGTCTTTTCAGTCACTAGATGGGCCACATTTTCAAGTACAGAGGGAAGACAAGGATGACTCTGGGGGTAGATTTAAGATTGTGTATTTTACAAAATATATAACACCTGAACTTGAACACACAAAATATTTTACAAAATAAAATATAACAACTGAAATTGAACACACAAAATATTTTACAAAATAATATAACAACTGAACTTGAACACACACAAAAACAAATTTGATCATGGCGTGAACCACATAGACAGAACTTCGATGGATGGACAAACACGTGGACAACATCATCACTGACTCCTAAGAGAGAGAAAGAGAAGTGAATTAAATAAGGAACATTTAGTTGAACATGTTCTACTCTCTAATTTTAAATTTCATATTTAAAAGATCTTAGTTACCACAGAGTAATGATAATGATAAAAATAATGATATCAATCTTCATACCAATTAATGTTCATAATACAATTATTACATACTGTTCAAAGATTTGAAAAAATATATATATTTTGATGTTGTGGGAACAAAGGTTCTAATAAAGCCCATCTGAACTGAGAAAAAAAAAATAATAGAGAGAGATGCAAGAAATCTGAATAGAAATAATATTGACACGACCTTTCCTGACCATATATAAGATCAGGAAAGGATCTCCCTTCTTGGATTGTTATGTGTTTCTTGAAAAACATTTTTAAGTTAATTTCATATAAATAAATAGACATAAATTAGGCCTAAGCCTAGTACTTAACCAATTTATTTATTTATCTTTTGTCATACTATTGCCTACCCTGAGCTGTGTCCTTGATAGCACTTCATATAGAGTACAGTATACAGTAAATGACACAATCTAACACGTGGGATTTTAACAGTCAATTATTATAATGGCCTCTCTGATATGTCTGACTATTAAAATGTCATATGTCTCAACCAACTTTATAAAACCATGTCAAAATGAAGAGATGTACACATAACATGTATTGTGGGTAACGTTAAACAGGCTGACTGTGAGCACGTGACAGTGAAAACATTAAGATTATTTTAACTGAATTAAAATGGAAAAACAATGAGTAATTAACAAGCTTTCAGAACGAACATGCTACAGTTTATTGTGCTGTAAATAAGTAAACACAGGCTTATCATGCAACAGTTCCCTTAAATGAACGTGCTAACAATTCATTTTCCAGCATTAGAAGCTAATATATGATGGCTATGCATTCAAGACTGTTTAGTAAATCACCAGCACGTTGGCAACGTTAACTTTCCAATGAAATTCATCACAATTGTTTTTAAAGTTAAACGAATAAAAATTGATTCGCATTTGATACTCACACTCTGAATGTCATCCATCTTCGCTGGTCCTCTAATTCGGTAGGTGGCGTTGTCAATAAAACCTAGGGTCCTAGAAATGCGGTCCTAAAAGTGCGGTCCTGAAAATGCAGCCTCCGTCTCTGCAGGCAGATGCTCCGTAGACGGGCTCTGGTTGCTCTCACATTGAGGTTATTCCCTGGATCTAAAGCCACCTAGTGGACGTAGAGAGAATTGCACAGATGTGTTGTAGAGTTGCGTTCGTCCCCTGAGGAACTTTCTGGCTATTTATCATACATCTATCACCCTTTATTTTTGTCCAGCAATCATACAGATTGCAGAATAACTGGCCGTTAACACAGAACAGTTTTTATTTTACGCTTAAAAACGCGAGATGCAGGACACTGGAATAAATAAAAAAAGTTAAAGGGTCATTCTACAGAAACGTCCACTTTTGGTATGGCAAGATGTCTTAAAATGTATTTATTTTTCTAACATTTAAACTTACACCACATTATTAGTTTACCCTTTGACTTTATGAATACGCATAGCTTAATGATTTTTATATTTTTTGTGCATTTATTTAAAGACCGCATGTGCCATTTTATTTGTCACTGGTGTTACCTTACTTCTTTGGCAATATTAAATGTTTTTATGAAATATTATTTCTAATTTTTTTCAGCACATGTAGTCAGAGTTACTAAATAATAATAATAATACAACAAATGAGATTGTTTTATTTATTTTAATCAGGTTTGTTAAAAGTGTGCTTGAATGAGGTTAGTTCGTTTGCGCAACCATGTATTTGCTATAACAATGAAAATATTTGAAAACCAGTTAAAATCAAGTAATGATGCAATCCTTTAAATCTTAACTTTTGAGTGTAGCAGAATTAAATGGATGTAAAATTATTATCATGTCATATGTGATATTGTATTTAATGTGACAGAAAATAAACAACAGTGACACAATGAATCACCAATGACATGCATTAGACCAAAGATCATTATTCTTCAACCATAATTAAGTAGATGAGACTAAATTGTTACATTTGGCATAATCTAAATTAATAACTTTGAATAAAGTTTATCTATAAATTGGAGTCACTAGTGTTACACATAAGAAAGGTGACACCAGTGAAAATTTTCATGAAAAATTAATTTTACAAAATGGCTGCTGCAAGGTATTAAACCACATGTTGTCAATCATGTTGTCAATCAATATACTAACTAAATTTAGTTTAATCCATTTGTATTCTCGTTTTTTTTTTTTTTTTTTTTTACAATTACCTAAAAATAAAATTGGTCATACCAGTGACTTCAACTAAAAGCTTCATATGAAATCATGAGATAAACGAGAACATTTCTGATAACTGAAAATAGACAGGATATACTATCGGCTTTTCTTCATAGATATTCAGGAAATTGGAAGAAGGAAGTCAATTGATGTCATCAGTGTGATTTTTATTTCAAAATAAGATATTTTTGTTAACACCAGTGACACAACTCCAGGAGACCACTACTTTCATTATAAATTTTATTATATTTATTCTGCATTTTGATTTTTTATATCATTTACATAATATATTTGATAGTTATGTATACATCATTGTATTCTAAATAGTGTAAAAACCTGTTATTGACCTCAAAATAAAGCATTTTCCATCTGTACATGACTGTGGGGACGAGCACTTCTGTGGTGGAATTGGAAGTGTAATATTTCTGTAAAGGCTAGGGACAAAAAAATAGACATTTCCATAGAATGACCCACAACAATAATAAGACCATCTCTGGTTAAACTTCTTTTAACTTTTGCTGTTTTTGTCTTGCGCATGACACGGTCGAAAAACTTTTAACTCTTGGTATTCCTCACCTGTACTGTATTTTGTTTCAATAATATTACTTCAATAATATTTATAATATAACTTTAATATTTTGTATTTGAAGGGGATTTTCATGTACTAGATATATTTATCTCTAAATTAGGCACTATTACTCTTTATTATAAAATAGCTGAAGATATTACTATTCCACTTAGACATGGTCTACTTGAAAATAAATTCTAGCCCAGCCTTACAACAACCATAATGAAATGACCCTTTACTATAGATAATGCTTTACAATGAACTCTAGAGCTCCATATGGCAATATATCTGTTCAATAAAATACTTTACACCTGCTGAGTAAAAAAAACGACATCTCCACTTCGCTTTTACAACATTCCAAACCTCTCGGTTCTCGCCATTTCCTAAAAGCCAAGCTGATGTTGATTCTCATTTTACTACGAGCTCTGTTGTGTTCTCTTTTTGCCACATACATTCCTATGTTATAGGCCTACTTTTTTTTTTTAGGGGATTCTCCATTTAAAAATGGAGGTTCGAGATTTAGCTTTCTTTCTCGTTGTGACAATTAACCTGCCACGTCCACACCATAAACCTGTTAAAGTAGTCGGAGCAACTTTGCTCTATATACGGATATGACGAGACATGCATGGGCACGTGATACACTTACGCAATTTCCCGCAAAAAAACATTCTGCCGTGTCTAAAATATAAACAAGCCTAATAGGCTTACCATAGTGAATTAGTGTCAGACAAAACCACTGTAGATGAAGTATTGATGATGTATTTATAAAGTTAATTTTGAACAAAGAACATGTTTTTGTGTTTAAAGGTAGCCTTTACACTTTACACTTTTACACTGTGACTGTGTTAAAATCCCCCAGGTGTAGAAAAAATCAAATAAAAGACTGTGCCAACTGCATTATTTGTAAAAGTGCCAATAATATTGTTTGACCTGTAAAAAATAGTTGCTCAAGTCCTCAAAACAATCCACAGACATGAAAAGCTTTTGTGTACAAAAAAAAATCAGGTATTGGAGGCTTTAATTCATCAGAACTGCAGAAAGTGGGTAACGTCTAGACTCCTTGAGGACATGAACATGTAGCCTATTCAAAATATCAATTTTATATTTGCCAAAAAACAACAACTTGTGCAATAATATCATTTTGGACATATTTATTTCCATTAAAGCATCAAAATAAAATGAGAGTATGTTGAATGCTTTCTTTGTTATTTTGTGGACTGTTCTTCTAGATCCTAGGAATGGCATAGCACTCGTATATGCGGGGTAAGCGGCCGAAACTGCAATTTTTAGGCGTTGTATCGAGCTCCTCTGGTGGCACCATGGCTTTGAAGGTGAAGTGCTGAAGGAGGGAAGTGAAGAAGAGGAAGAGTTCTGTGCGAGCCAGAGCCTCACCGAGACACACACGCTTGCCTGTCAAGAGAGCACACAGAAGTTGGTTTAAAAATCTTTTTAAGAATCTTTTCTCTATGTATCATCCATCTTTGTCTGTGATTTGTTCTTTAAAGGCAACTACTGAGGAATCAATTATTTAACATGGTTCTTTTTTGTCCCAGAATGACTAAAACACTGATAAACATAATTATTTAGCATGTGTTGACTTCAGTTTTCATCTAAGAGCAACATTTTTATGGTCTATTATGCACAATGAAGATCTGAGCTCACCCATCCCGAATACAACAAATGCATCATTCTTCTTGAATTGGCCATCTCCCTCCAGGAAGTTTTCTGGATCAAAACAATTTGGGTTCTTCCACAGTTTGGGGTCAATAAGCACGGAGGATAGTAGTGGAAAAACCAATGTTCCCTGCAAGAAAGTATTTTACAAATAAATAGAAATATGTAAAAAGTGATTCAACACATAATGAATCTAGAGGATGTATACGAGAGAAGAATACCTTAGGAATGACATAGCCTTTGTATTCAGTGTTGCACATGGTCTTGTGTGGGACAGCGATGGGGGCGAGATCCATGCTGCGCTGGACCTCGTGAATTACAGCATCTGTATATGGCAGCCTCTGTCTGTCTTCCATGGAGGGCCAACGGTCCTGTCCTACAACCTCATCGATTTCTCTCTGAACACGCTCTGTACAGAACAAGTGAAAGTAAAATCACACTTAATGCTTGGACCGAATTAGCCCCACTCTGTAAACACTGCATTGGCTCCCTATTAAACATTGTATACATTTTTAAATATTGCTGACTACATACAAAGCACTAAATGGTTTAGCTCCCCAGTACTTGAGCGAGCTCTTCACACATTATAGTATTTCACTACTGCAATCTCAAAATTTTCTGGGAAGCAGACACACTTTGTCAGTTTAAATCTAGACTAAAAACGCATCTCTTTTACCTGGCATTCATATAGAACATTATACATTTCTATTATTCAAATGAGTTAAATGATTATTAGGCTGCATAGATTAAGTCAGCCGGGACTGGGGACACTTCCTATAACACCAGACGTACTCGTTACATCAGAAGAATGGCATCTACGCTAATGTTAGTCTTTCTGTTTATTCCGAGGTTTACTGAAGTCAGCCGGATCCGGGCCGTATCCAGACGCAATTTTCTTCTAGAAATAAACTTTGTTGTATTATTTTCATGTTATCACTGTGAAGCTGCTTTGATACAATCTGTATTGTAAAAAGCGCTATATAAATAAAGGTGACTTGACTTGACTGGAGAGAGAAGCATTAGTTTGACCTCACCTTGAACATCTGGGTGTTTCATCATTAGAAGTAAAGAGTGTCTGACGGTGGATGCAGTGGTTTCTGTGCCGGCGCTGAACAAGTTCCATACTAAAGAAACCAAGTTGTCAAAATGATATTCTGTGTCAGGCTTGTCTTTCTCCTGCAAAAGAGAACAGGTATGAAATGTTAACATTGTGTTTAATTGACATCATGTCATGGTCTAACCACCAGATGGTGCAAGTAAATGTATTCAGGACCATGGCTAAATATGTTTAAATGACCATTTCTTTCAATGATTTACCTCTTTCATTTTTAAAACAAAGGCCTCAATGAAATCCTGTGGGCAAGAGGGATCCACATTATTCATCCGAGCTTGTGCCTCACGCCTGTAGAACTCTCTGGCCTCTTCTAGGTCTTTAAACAGCTGATGGTGTTTACCGGGGAAGAGACTGACTAACTTAGGGAATACATTATAGAGCTGAGAAGAAAATAAAGAAACATCAATAATGTTTATATATCAATAATCAACTTATAAGTTACAAAAGATTTCCATTTCAAATAAATGCTGTTCTTTTAAACGTTATTCACTAAAGAATCCTAAAAAACAAATGTATCACGGTGTCCACAAAAACATTAAGCATTAAGCAACTGTGAAAATAATAATAAATGTTTCTTGAGCAAATCAGCATATCTGAATGATTTCTGAAAGATCATGTGACACTGAAGACTGGAGTAATGATGATGAAAATTCAGTTTTGCATCACAGGAATAAATTATATTTGAAAATACATTCAAATGGAACAAAAAAATATATTAAAAGAGCTATTATGAATTTTAATGATAATTCACAATATTACTGTTTTTGCTGTATTTTTTATCAAATAAATGCAGCCTTGGTGAGCATAAGATACATATATAAATCTTTAGAGTGCAAACCTGTCCAAGAGGGCTACTGAGGATACTGAAGTAAGCATTTACAGTCTGAAGGAGAAACTTAAACTGTGGATCCTCAAATTCAAACCTATGACCAAAGACAATACTGCAGATCACATTGGCCACAGCATTAGACAGCATGTCTGCAGGGCTGATTGCAGAGCCTTTAAGGAGGAAAGAAGAGCAAAGAGATCAGGTTTCTTCAATTTAGAGTTTTGTAAAAACTCACACCATGCTCTGTAACATGAGATGTGACACATTATAGTTCTTTCTTGTTTTATTGACGCACCCTTTGTCAGATGTTTTTGTAGTTTATGTCTGCAGTTTGTTTCATCTGATAATCTGAATATAAGATATAAAAATGATTTAACCTTCGAATTTTTTTATCATTTCCACAAGATATTCAGCCTCCTCCCTGACTCGTTCCTCGATGCTCCTGCGGCCCATTCCAAAGTTCTTCAGTGTCATGAGAGAGAATTTGCGCATCTCCTTCCATCTGTGTCCACTGGCAGACATAACACCTGCGCATAGAGAAAATGTTTCTGGTCTACTACGTGTGTGTGTAGATATACACTCACCGGCCACTTTATTAGGTACCCCATGCTAGTAACGGGTTGGACCCCCTTTTGCCTTCAGAACTGCCTCAATTCTTCGTGGCATAGATTCAACAAGGTGCTGGAAGCATTCCTCAGGGAGTTTGGTCCATATTGACATGATGGCATCACACAGTTGCCGCAGATTTGTCGGCTGCACATCCATGATGCGAATCTCCCGTTCCACCACATCCCAAAGATGCTCTATTGGATTGAGATCTGGTGACTGTGGAGGCCATTTGAGTACAGCGAACTCATTGTCATGTTCAAGAAACCAGTCTGAGATGATTCCAGCTTTATGACATGGCGCATTATCCTGCTGAAAGTAGCCATCAGAAGTTGGGTACATTGTGGTCATAAAGGGATGGACATGGTCAGCAACAATACTCAGGTAGGCTGTGGCGTTGCAACGATGCTCAATTGGTACCAAAGGGCCCAAAGAGTGCCAAGAAAATATTCCCCACACCATGACACCACCACCACCAGCCTGAACCGTTGATACAAGGCAGGATGGATCCATGCTTTCATGTTGTAGACGCCAAATTCTGACCCTACCATCCGAATGTCGCAGCAGAAATCGAGACTCATCAGACCAGGCAACGTTTTTCCAATCTTCTATTGTCCAATTTCGATGAGCTTGTGCAAATTGTAGCCTCAGTTTCCTGTTCTTAGCTGAAAGGAGTGGCACCCGGTGTGGTCTTCTGCTGCTGTAGCCCATCTGCCTCAAAGTTCGACGTACTGTGCGTTCAGAGATGCTCTTCTGCCCACCTTGGTTGCAACGGGTGGTTATTTGAGTCACTGTTGCCCTTCTATCAGCTCGAACCAGTCTGGCCATTCTCCTCTGACCTCTGGCATCAACAAGGCATTTCCGCCCACAGAACTGCCGCTCACTGGATGTTTTTTCTTTTTCGGACCATTCTCTGTAAACCCTAGAGATGGTTGTGCGTGAAAATCCCAGTAGATTAGCAGTTTCTGAAATACTCAGACCAGCCCTTTTGGCACCAACAATCATGCCACGTTCAAAGTCACTCAAATCACCTTTCTTCCCCATACTGATGCTCGGTTTGAACTGCAGGAGATTGTCTTGACCATGTCTACATGCCTAAATGCACTGAGTTGCCGCCATGTGATTGGCTGCTTAGAAATTAAGTGTTAAGGAGCAGTTGGACAGGTGTACCTAATAAAGTGGCCGGTGAGTGTATATATATATATATATATATATATATATATATATATATATATATGAAGAGTTCAGATGCAAAAGTCTCTAAGTGCCATCTGAAATTTTCTTCTAGAATGATCATTTTTATCAAGCTTGTTTATTTAAGTTCAATAATTTCACTTAAATGACAATTAATAGGTCATTTTCATAGCCATTTAAGTGAAATTACTGACCTTAAATATACGAGCTTGATAAAAATGATCATTCTAGAAGAAAATTTCAGATGGCACTAGAGGCTTTTGCATCTGAACTCTTCATATATAAACAGATTATATAAACAGATCAAATAAACTATGTAAAACATTGGGCATCAAGCGACCTCACCATATCCAAGAGTTGACTTCATGATCAGGGGATAGTTGGCCCTGCCACTGAATTCTTCACCAAGACCAATCATAGTTTCCTTTAAGGCTTCATATCCAGAAATGATCACTACAGGAGAGTTTGCCAACCAGATGGTGACAACAGAGCCATACTTCTTACTGAGCTACGGGAAGAAAAGATATGGGACATTCAATGTTATATGTGTATTCAAATGACACTTCAAATTAGCTAACAACCTCAAATGTAGTTAACATAATTCTGTTTTAATGAGGTCAAAAACAATGTAAATTAGTGCATTGTTCTTTGATGATGGTTTTGTTTGTAGTGCAAGTTTGGATACAGATAGCATTGAAGTGCTACAAACAGAAATTCAGTGTGTGAAAAAGTGAAAATAATCTTTGAGCAACAGAAATACAGGGAGCTACTTTCAGCCCTCTTAAACTTCTCTTGGAGTTCAGAAATCCCAGAACAGTGACGCTCACCTACGGTGGAGTCGTGGAGCAGATGCACCTCACAAAGCCTATAAAAAACTACATTGTAATTTGTTTATTTGGTAACACTTTATATTACGACCCGCAAACAACTGTGTAAGTAAACCGATATTACGGTGTACGTTTCTGTAATTATAGTGTACTTTCGTGTAGGTATAAGGGAACAATATGTTACGTTTTGGGTAATAAAGGGGTAACAAGCAGATATACAAGCAAATTATTTATAATGTAATTATTTTAAAACTAACAGGTATTCTGTTAATATATTCCAGGCAAAAATTGTATGTCTGTTGTATATAAAAGTTTTTATCACATTTCTGGCTAAATATGTTCTTGTGCAATGTAGTTACAGGGTAATTTTGACATCTGTGGTTTGTAAATTAAATGTGTCTATATATGGCTGTATGTAAGCACAGTATGATAAAAACTTAATTTATTGGCTTTTCCTAATAAACTAGGCTACTTAACGTTAAGCAAAAAAAAAAAAAAAAAAAAAAAAAATTTCTGCTATGATTTTAATTTAGAACGTAGCCTACCATGTAGTAGTACTTACCTTATCACATTGTATTGCAATGACACTTAAATGTGAGGGCAAATATACTGTGTAATTAAAACGTTTTTTTGTTTTGTTTTGTTTTCATGATAAGAGTAGCCTACCTTTCTCTGAAATTACTGTGCAAATAGTGTTGTTTCGTATTGTTACATAGTGTTACCCGTTTCATCTATTTACAGGGTAAGTGTAACTCCTGCGGGCTGTAAATTAAAGTGGCGCTTGTTACCCCTTTATTACCCAACATATTGTTCCCTTATACCTACACGGAAGTACATTATAATTACAGAAACGTACACCGTAATTTCGGTTTACTTACGCAGTTGTTTGCGGGTCGTAATATAAAGTGTTACCGTTTATTTAGATGTATAGCTAGATATGTAAGATAAACCTCTCACCCTGACTTTTCTGAACCCTATAGGGCTAGGCTGCAAAGGGGAGAGGGGAGAAGCTGTTCTTGTTCCCTCTGTTTGAATGTACTCTCTATGTACATGTGTGTTTCTTGGAAAGCAGCCCAGATATGGGTACCAGGCAAAGATAGGAGAAAGTTGCAATAGATTAACTTGTTTTTCTGTTTGTCTCAGATTCTATATGATGTTATGTATATTCTCATCATTGGACGGTTGCTACACCACCCCTGAAACATATGCTAACGTAAAGTAAAGCTGAAGAGAGGTTTTGTGAACATAGATTGGCTTCACTCTTCCCATAGGACAATGTCAATGCGTGAAAAATGAGACTGAGAAAAAGGCATAGAGTTATAATCTAAATATCTTCTCTTTTTTTTTTCAAAAGACTATGCTGTTTTTACAGTCGCATACAAACAGTTTTAGCATAGAGGCAGCGACCGCGGAAAGTCCGTGGCAAAGGCCACAAACAGTAGGCTAGCCGCGTTTCCATTACTCTTCAAATTGCGCAAATTGCGAATTGAAAATACGCCTACTCGTGACTTTTGGTCGAAATTGAGTTTTTTACATAATCTGATCCATTAGGTGTTTATTAATGCCTGTGTGGTGTTATTTTTGTAAAAAAAAATTTTTGTTAGTAGTTATTAATAAAATAAAAAGGTGCCAACAGTTCTGCCAGCTGGGATGTAAAAACTTTGATGCTCAATATCTCAGAACTACCCTAAACGGAGATAGAATTAAGCTCACGAACTGGAAACACGTCCATTTCGCAAACATTCCCATTTATCGCAAAAAGGTTTTTACGCTCGCATCAGGAGGTTTATCAGGCAATTCGAAAAAGGCATATTTCGCAAAACTGCAATGGAAACAGTTTTTGCGCATTTGCAGTCACCTAAGATGATGTGGTGTGTTTTGACAGAAGACGAGAGCGAGTTCTTCATTAAACTAAAAAAAGACAAAAGTATTAGGCTACTGGATTCTAAACAACAAAGAAATGCCACAATTTATCAAGACCCTGAAGCAGAAATGGCAATGAGTGAGAAACACCAAACTCCTCATATGAGCCGCTCAGTATAAGAGTCTGTCCTTGCCATTATAATGCTTGGATAACACACACACGTCTCCTTCGGTTAATAATAATGGCCAGTGCAGTGGCTGGGGGATATAGTAGGCTACGTAAACCCACCAACATCCGTTGCCGTGATTTTTGGAATGACTAATATCGCGAGAGGAAAACAATACGTATTAGTCGCATAACATCGGTTAATGGGAACGCCGTCATTTCGCAATAGATTTTTATCGACATTTAGAAAATATCGCAAAGGTTTTGCGCAAATCTGTAATGGAAACGCAGCCAGCGGCATTTGCCGCAATTTCAGCCCGCCTTTGCTGATGTTCTTTGAAGAACACAAAATGGTTTTTTTTTGGAACGCTGCGAAAGCCCGTTTTTTTAAAACCTTTATTTTGAAGAGTGTAACAACGATTTCAGGTGAATATATTTTTGTAGGCTATTTATTTATACTTATTAATTTATAATTTATACTTTATTAAACTTTATTTTATTGATTACGTTTTTGTATTCTGTGCTCTTAATGGTTACCTGGCTGCACAGCTGTACCTGGGCATCTTTGTAAGCCTTGAACACAATCATAAGCAGCCAATTATATGATTGAATTATGTTAATGAATAGGCCTACTAACCTCTATGTAATATTTGTAGGGTGCCTTGGCATTAAATTGAAATAGATTTCCCAGCAGTGGATTCGGAGGGGGTCCTGGAGGCAGCTGCCCAAAACTGCTCTGCTTTCCTCGAATCTTCCACAGCAATAACATGACTAAGACAGTCATGACAACAGACACTGCATTTGTCTTCAATGCCAACAATATATCCATCCTTCAAATTTCACTTGACTGTTCTTTTGAGCCGACTCGCAGTAACGTTAACTAAAACTGACGTTTGGTAGGTTGAATTTGGTAATGCAATACAGGGCAAAATGTAGGTCTCTCTGCGGAACAAAAGGGGGCGTTTCCCAAGTTTGGGGCGTTTTCAAACCGGGATAGGTGTTTTTAACCATAGAGGGTGGAGTCGAAGGGGGGGGGGGGGGGGGGGGGGGGGGGGTGGCTACACCGCGAACATGTGTTTGAATGACAAATATGTCGTATTGCGAGTCATTGATGCCTGCCAACAGGTGTTGTGCCGAATTTCGACCCCCTGCCAAATTATTACCCCCTCGTTGAAGTCAGTAGCCTACCTGATTGCCTAATCCTAACCCCACCCCTAATCCTAACCCCTCCCCTAATCCTAACCCCTCCCCCACAACTAATCCTAAACCTACCAATGCTAGGGGGGGTAATAATTTGGCGGGGGTCGAAATTCGGCACAACACTACGGTACATTGCAAAATTAACTGAAATAGGTTATGAGTGTCCTAATTTAATTAAAAACTGGGTCAGTGACCAAATGGCCGGAGGTGTCGTTTCCAGACATATTTTGTTATCTGGTTGAATCTCCAGGTATCTCAAGGTAGCTAACGTTACCGGTAACATTAACTTTATAGCCTATAACTCAATCAACTTTCGTATTTGCATACTATAACTCCATAAAACCTTGTCACTTACCAATTGTAGGCTATGTATGCTTCACTCCAAACTATTAATACTTTGTAATACGGTGATCAGTAGTACGAAAGTTGCCGAGGGACAGTGCTGACAGTTATTACTATCCCTAACTCACAGACTGTCTGTACTGAGTGTACACTGTAGACCAACTCCATAGGTTCACGGCTCGCGTCATTTCGTAGCGATTGGCCTATCAAGCGAGCCTTCAGCTGATAACGCTAATGTGAATGAGACATCCAACAACTAGGAATCTTGTAGTATTTTAGGACAAAATATATAGTAATCCTATAGTATTTTGGGACATAGCCTACATAGAAGTAGGCTACTATCATAGAGGTACAGAACATCACAGAGGTTTTATACACTAGCCTACTATATCTTATAGGATTATATAGTTATTTTTTGTAAGGGATGTAGTAGACAAATCTGGCTCACTGCCTAATACGAGTTTACTACTATATCACACAGGGATCTACTCACACGAGATGGTCCTCACTGCAGAACATGACATCCACGGGGAGGAGTCGGATCCAGATCCAACTCCTCCCACCTTACCTAAACCTACCCAGCTCCACCCCCTGATCCCTAAACCTACCCAGCCCCACCCCCTGATCCCTAAACCCACCCCTAAACCTACATAACTCCACCCCTTAGATCTGGATCCGACTCCGCCCCCTGGATCTCGTGTAGGCTACTGCAATGAGGTGAACTTCAAAAACCACCTGATGACATTGGCTTTGTGAACGAGGGAGTTAAAGTTTCCTATCAACTTCAGCTACATCAGCTTGTGCCCTGCTTCTGGGTATGATATACATGATCAACTTAAAATGTTTATATTAAAATAAATTGTCATAAATTTGAATTCAGTGTTTTAACTTAAACACATTTTTTCATATTCAAATTTAAAGTTAATTGAATTAATCATGCACTTAATTTTGTAGTACATTTGCAACAGTCACATTTCTGAATATTTATGACCCAACTTCTGCCAGTCATACACTACTACCAATCAATGGTTTTAGAACATTGTGTAGTACTAACTTTCTGTTTGTTTGTGTATTCTTTAGAGGCCTTACAGCAGCAACAAGTGATGGCCGAGAAAAAGGAGGCATCAAATTTAGTTTTTGCTGTTCCTGCAAAAATGGCTCTGTTATGCCCCTGAACTGCTTGGGGACATTGCTCATGGTGGAAACCCCTGAGTTCATCAGAGTATCAATTTAATAAGGACATCCTTTTTGCATCAGACGAGTAGATCCTAACTGAGGAGGATCCTTTTTTCAATCCTTGAAAAGCTTCAAGCCCTAAACAGTGAACTGTTGTGGTGTTTCAGTCTGTAGCACTGTTTCTGTCTTTGTTGGTGAGTTTCAATTTGCATTTACTTCAATTTTACAAACGCACGTTTGCATTTATGTTGTCATGGTTTTCCAGGATCTTCTCCTGGTATTTACTTTATGAATTCAGAATCAACAATTCCATGTAATTGTTTTAAGTCACTGCCATCCATTTGATTATATTCTGCACTTAAAGGAGAATTCCAGTATGAGTCTAATTCCAGTATAAGGACATGTTTGTGCCCGTAGACAGCCACTCTGAAGTGGTCAGAGGCGATTCTAAAAGAGTCAAAAAGTCGAGACAGGACCCATTGTCAAAATGTCTGTGTCCACCACTCTAGTTAATCCAAAACAAGCTAGAAAATAGACTCAAAGTGTTAAATCCTGGAATTCTCCTTAAGGTTTTTTTTTTTTTTTTTTTATAGGGCATGTTTATAAAAGCTACTTGAATGTCCTAATTGCCTAATCCTGTTTTAATCTAAGTCCTGTCTGTGAAACCAGGCCATAATGTTTTATTTGTATTAAATGTTTATGGGTTTTAGTCACCATTAGAGCCACTTGTTTTTCCTGAGTGTGATGTTAATTTCTGTTCAAACAGTGTGGGGTCATAAATAAAAACATTTGCATGTAAACTGAAGGTTTAAAGTTGTTTATTTTGAGAGACTTTTTGATTCAAAACCATATTACATCCATTTTTGATTGAAAGGAGTAAAAACAGACTATTAACTGGCATAGAATCCTGCTGTACATAAAGCAAGATTGATTTGATCTATGTTGATTCAATGTTAAATAAGTGATTTAATTAAGGTTGAAATAATATTGATTTTATGTCCATCTTGATTGATTTTTGATTGATTTTTCATCGTTGAAATAACATTATTTCAGGGTGCAAACCTGATGAAAAATCAATGTTAAATTTCAACATTGATTCAATGATCTTTTGGTTAATGCATTAACATTGATTCAATGTTGATTCAGTGTTGGTCTGCTATCTGGGTACTGACTCACACAGTAATCTCAAAAATTGCAAGTCCCTGGGAGGCTTTTGTCCTCCTCTCCGGTTCTGTGTGTTTATTAGGAAGGATGTAGAACTTCAATTCATAATTTGTTTGTTCATTGGCGGTACAGAAAACGACACAGCATGCACCTATTCGGCATGATTGTCGCGTGTGTTTCAATTCCAACCGTCTGTATGTATAGAATTTATATAACCTGTTTTTAGTGAAAGAGCAAGCGCAAAATGCGGCACTGGCATCTCGAAGCGGCATTTCTGGCGTCATCTCCAGCGGCCAGAGGACTTTCTCTGGCAGGTGCGGCGGCATCTCAACCAGGGACTTTCTCCGGAAGCACATGCCGCAGGACATATATTTTGATTTAATAACCTATTTTATATTTTATAAACTGCATTTTAACAAAATAACATTAGCTAGAATATAAACGGTTATTCAGTTACAGAAATGAGTTTCTGATGTGCTGAATCAATGAGATTGATTCTTTAAGTAGGCTAATCTACGAATGATGTACATTTACAAGTGATGAATAGTTTAACCTTTTTAGAGCATAAAGCTTGAAACTGATTGGTATTCTGGCAAAGAACCAGACACTTAGACAGGAAGAGACTGACTGACTGACTGATTGTAATATAACTGTAACCAATCACAGTTTGTTTTGTTTTGACATGCTGTTATTTAGATGGATCTAAAATATATTTTCATAATAATAGATCAGTGTGAAAAGAAAATCAACTGAAAAATTGTACAGAAAACATCGTTTTATTAAAAGAACCTTATGAAGTCACAAGGAGTATCATGCCCATTCAAATTGAGGCAAGCTACATACATTAAAGTTTTAGATTTTTTAAACAAACCAGAAATAAGTGCAGAAGTATATCAGAATTTGAAATAAGAAAGGATTATTTATTTTACATGCATTCTCAGGAAACAACGTAAAATATAGTTCTGCTTGCAGACATTTGTTTACTTGTTGCTATATGGTGCATCCAACAAAACTGTGAATTTCATTCATTCTAGTTCAACGCCTGTGAAATTAGACCTATACTACCCAGGGGGCAAAGCGGGTTTTAGCAGACATGGGCTGCAGTAAAAGGTTGTCATATAAAAATGAAATCTATGATGTCTGAGGATCACAACCTGGGTGGACAACCCGGTCAACAAGCTGCTGGAAACTGGTGGGTCAAAACAATTACCTCAAATTCTGCTTTAACTCCCCGAAATCACCCAATGAATGAATAGGGTAACATTTTTATCTAGCAGATATCACCATGAAACTTTCCCAGTTGATTAACTAGATTAAGATGAGAAAAAAATGTGTTACAAGTTTTCTGTAATTTAAAGTTTAAATATGCAAAATAGGCATTATCTAATTAAATATGCTCTAATTTGCATATATTTTAAAAGACGAAATCTGAGTATTGGATAAAGCCAGGTTCAAAATTATTGTTTCATTGTGTTCACATATTCAAAAAATGACAGATTGATTTATGGATATCTACTTTTGTTATCCTGTAAATCAGAATATACTGTCAATAGCCTTAAAAAATTGATTTTCGTCATGTTTTTTTGGAATAAAATGTCCTATAAATCAGGCTAGGAATAATATATTTACAAATCCCTCTGCAAATGTCTTCATAATATAACCAGGTACAAGACTGGAAAGTTTGGTGTATATATGTGCTACTGAAGAGGAGTTCTCTTATGAGAGTAATCTCGTGTTGCGTAAGCTATAACATACTATTTCTGTTGCTTATAGCTTATTTATGTTAATTATTTTAATTTCTTTATTCTAAACTGTTTGAATTATTCTTATTTCTATTGATTATTTTAATTTCTTCTATGTAAAGCACTTTGAATTACCATTGTGAATGAAATGTGCTATACTGCCAAAGCCAAAATTATCCTTATAATTTGTATTAATTTAAAACGCCTAATGACTTGAAATTGGGCCTAATGACTCCAAAGTTATTCTCAAACCAAGACATGGTTATGTCCCCAAAGTAGCCTACTCCTTTCAGAGCGCAGGTAATTTCTCTGTCAGCCCTCTCTGGTTCTGACAGTGAGTGTGGCGTGAATCTCCTCTGCCCCGTCAGGGTGTTGAGATTTTATGTGGAACGGTCGGCTGACTCGGCTGCCTTCAGTCAGTAGGAACAGCTTTCTTTCGGCGGCCGCACTAAAGGCTTAGCTACCCGCGAAACAGAGAATTTCCAGGTGGATAGTGGATGCTATCTCATTAGCTTATACATCTAAAGGCCTCCGTTGCCCCTTGGTGTTGACGGCCCAAACGTGCAGAGCCCACAGCTCGGGGTGTGGGTGCCAAATCGAACCCCCGGCCTGAGAGAGGAGATCCCTCCTCAACGGGACCAGCCACGGGAGCTGCCTTCGCCTAAGTCTGCATGCTGGAGCAAATGCGTTTTAAGTTAATACAAATTATAAGGATAATTTTGGCTTCAGTATTCTCGAGAAAATAGGTTTTTCCCGCAAGGCAAGTTTATTTATATAGCACATTTCATAGGCTACACAATGGTAATTCAAAGTGCTTTACATAGAAGAAATTAAAATAATCAAAAGAAATAAGAATAATTCAAACAGTTTAAAGAAATTAAAATAATCAACAGAAATAAACTATAAACAGAAATACAGTAAGCTAGCTTACGCAACATGAGAGTACTCTCATAAGAGAACTCCTCTTCCTATATACACCAAACTTTCCAGTCTTGTACCTAGTTATATTATGAAGACATTTGCAGAGGGATTTGTAAATATATTATTCCTAGCCTGATTTATATGACATTTTATTCCAAAAAACATGGCGAAAATCAATTTTTTAAGGCTATTGACAGTATATTCTGATTTACAGGATAACAAAAGTAGATATCCATACATCAATCTATAACTTTTTTCCCATCTAATATGTGAACACAGTGAAACAATAATTTTGAACCTGGCTTTATCCAATACTCAGATTTCGTCTTTTAAAATATATGCAAATTAGAGCATATTTAATTAGATAATGCCTATTTTGCATATTTAAACATTAAATTACAGAAAACTTTTAATAAATTTTTTTCTCATCTTAATCTAGTTAATCAACAGGGAAAGTTTCATGGTTCATGTAATTTTAATGAAGTGAATATTTTCTGGAAATAAAAATTCCAGATACAGCATATTTTTCATCGATTCTTGCACCCAACAACACAACAAGAGGACATTTAATAATGATAATAAAAATGTAAGCTCCTTATTGTGTAGCCGAATCTGTGCTGGTTTGTATTGGCCGCCTCCAGTTTTCCCTTTGTTTTGCCTCCAGCTAGCGCCGTGACGTAACTGTGACGTCGGCGCAAAAGGGGTCTATACTATGGAATATGGAACGCGATCGGGGCCAATAGTCTGTTTACGGAACGCGTGAAATTTGACCGCGTCAACACGCGCTGTTTTATGGAACGCCAAAAAGGGTCACAATGCGCTACTTTCCTACCACGTTTTGTTAAAAAAGCGGCGTAAAAAGCGCCGTTTGAACGGCCAGGACGCCGCTTTTTACGCCGCAAAAAAATTAAACGCCGTAAAAAGCGCCGTGGGACTGTGTAAACTACGGCGTATTTTTCGACGGTCCAGAGGCGGCGAAAAAAACGACGCTCTATATGCTCATGTAACGCCGCTTTTTACGGGACACAGGACGTGTATCATAACGCGTCACAAGACGCGTAGTGTAAAATGATAATTATCTCCACCCTGTCTTTTCCAAAGCCAATCAATTTGAACTGTTATCACCCAATCAGTAAAGAACAAGAACAGACCACATTAATCCAACCCAGCACAAGGATGAGCTTCCATGCCTCCGCTCACTGAATGCAGTAACGTGCGGTGAAGTCTTGTCATGGGTAGGCTGTGACCTATCAATGTGGCAAATTCAGAGGGGCGTAATTTGCCGCTGCACTCGGTGGCGCGGTTACAGTAGTGTATCTCGTGGCTCACGCAGTCTTCACATGCACCGCACTTCAATCCGTTTCTGAGACTCTCTTTGTTCATTCCGGTGAAATCACAAAACAAAAATGCACACAAACGTGTCCCTGCTTAATAAAATACAACCACTGATTAACATATTCGGTTTTGATTAAAAAAAATTGAAAAAAATATTCGATTGCGGATTAGAACCCAGAACCTCTGACATGCTCGGCAAAAGTTCTACCACTGGACCATTAAAGGATATATGCTTTTTAAAACAAAGTTAAGCCACTGTATATTCATCTAGGTAATTTAGCAACCCAAGTTAATATCAGGCATCATCACATCGCTGCCTGTGTGATGCCCCAATTGTTGGTTCGTCACAATTGATGAATGTGGTATTGTCGCTGTATGTAATACATTGAGTGGATGGTGGTTCTGCCAGATCAGTGGAGGGCGCTATGTGAGTGCAGTGTGTTGCGAAGTGTCTGCTGCGTTGCTCGTCATAACCCAGCAAGACCGGAGCTGATCACACGCATATTGTTGTCCTGTGTTTATTCCACCATTCCACAGGTTAGTCAATTGTTTTATATGTCAATCTCCATGGATGTTGGAAGAATACATGTTAGTGCATATTAATGATTGCAAATTGATTAGTTTTGATCAAGTTTTACATGGTTAATCACAAAATGAAATCGCGATGTTCACCCGCGATTGGATAGTATGTATGCAGCATTACATAGTTAATTGAAGGTGAACATGTTTAAATGTCATTATATCAGTTAATAATAATGTGTATTTTACTTAAAAAATGCATGTGAGTGGTCTAAAATGGGGAAAATACACAGGAATGCCTTGTTTGAATATGTGTTTTCATTGAACACTGAACAACATTTTGAATATGTAAATGAGAAATACAGTGATTGGCTGATGGACAGATCTTCATGAGAACATTGTGTAGTTGCAAGAAAGAGACTGAAACAGTGAAATTCTACATAAACAATTTATTGTGACAATGTATTTTGTTTTGGACATTTGTGTTTGTTGAATGTGAACATTTTGAAGTAAAAGTGTTGCAAAGGTTTGCGCGTGGATTTCGCGTGGTATGTGACCCTCCTTACGCCACGTAAAATGTAAACGTATTTTATAGGAAACATGCTGAAAGTCGCTGTCGAAACAATGCTGTGTTGTTGCAAAGTGCCGGACGAGCAGAAAATTATTATTTCTGAAACCGGCGCAGACAAGAGCGCGGAAAAAAGCTGTGCATAACAGCGTCCTGCAGTTCTGCCTCGGGCTCACGACGCAGTAGTCCACCGCGGCGGCTACACATTTCCATGTTATAACATTTAAATAAGACAACATCTAACGCTATATTGCAAATGCAACCCCCTCCATCAACGCAACGTCATTGCCATATTACCAAAGAGCTGCATGGACACACAAATCGGATCTGAACAGTGGTGATACACAGTGTGGACATCATTTTAGATCAGATTCCAATTGGAAACAAAGATAATCGGATTTGGACTGACATTGTGGATCTAGCAATCGTTATACGTCAACATTTTAGTCATAGTCAATTCTGCATTTACACATGTGGCTGATGCTGTGCCTCTCTCAACCACAAACGCCTTCTTTCAGCAGTTTTTTGCCCTCTTCTCTTTAACTTTTGACATTCTATAGAACTTGAAAAGTTTTTCCCCGATGCGACCGATTAGTACAGACCAAAACTCGACCATTTTTCAGCAGAAATAATCAGCCAAATTTGCAAGTCCATTCAGGTCAGTGGCACTGTTTACGTTCTGTGCCTCCAACATGGCCGACTTCCGGATTGATGACGCGTCGTGAAACCCCTCAGGGGAAACACCCCAAAACAGACTGTTTGAATCAGAGGTGAGAAACAGGGTGGGAAAATGTCATAAATCACTACATTTTTTAAGTTTGTTTGTACAAAAAACTATAGTAATACTATAATTGCACCTAAGGGAACATAATAAAACAAAACAAAAAACCATGTCATGACCCCTTTAATGTTAAGGTCTGAACGGAACCCATTCAGGCTACCCATGAATATTAGGCTTGTTTGAGATGAGCAAAATCTGCGCAGAACCGATCACCGGTGATCAACGCGAGATGCATGCCGGTTAGAAATGTGTCCGAGAGCGGTCCGCCTGGCTCTGATGTCATGCTTGCTGACGTATGTCAAAAAACTCTCACGAGCGCAAGGCGACCGTGTCGGATTCTGCAGTCGCGCGCAGTTGCTCTCCACCGACTGCGCTGATCAAAAGCATGATGGGAAACGACTTGCTGACGACATAGCTTAATGCTCATTGGTTTAAACAACCGTGATGTATTGTTCTCTTTTAAAATGTTTGATTTTAAAACTCTGGTATAATGTTTTATGGGTATACGTGCGAATAAACTCTCTGACAGTGTGATATGGGTTATGTGATGTCATTTTTATAAAAAAAAAAATTATATATATATATATATAGGCTATATAAAAACACATGTCTGTATTAAAGAAAACAATATTGATAAACACATATTTGGAATGGAATTGAATAACAAGTACTTTGGGTGTCTTGTTCATTATATTTATTTTCATATAAAAGCAACAGAACTTAAATTACATCCGGTTTAGTAGCAACACCTGCACGAGCGTGAATCCCGCGATATCCGCCTTTGATCTCGCATGAGTCTGATCCACCGTGAGAAGAGAGATCTGTCCGTCTTGCCTGTGCTTTTTTCACTCCTCCTCTCACTGCAGCCGCCTACTCTCGCATGCATTTCAGGCGAGGCAAGGCGCATCTCAAACAAGCCTATTAATACATGGAGGCAGGAAGAAGTACTTTAGAAACCAGCCTTTATTAATTTGTATTTCAGAGATGGGGTTTGGGGCTGAAACAAGACAAAAGGGTAAAATAAAAAGTGGCTGGATCAAAACATCAAATTACGTAGGCTACACAATGCACCACTAGAGAATTTCATCTTCATTCTATTCACAGGCCATCTGCATTGAGTTTGGTTCTTTCTGCCAACCAGTTCGCGCCCACGCCCATATCGTGACGTCACATTTGACTCCGGTGAACATCTCATTGTTATCTGGTTGAATCTCCAGGTAAGACATCGCGGTAGCTACCAGTAACATTAGCCTATAACTCAATCAACTTGCGTATACTATAAGTCCATAAAACCTTGTCACTTATCAATTGTACGTATGCTTCACTCCAAACTATTAATCCTTTTGTAAAACGGTGATCAGTAGTAGCTACGAAGTTGCCGAGGGACTTTGCTGACAGTTATCCCGAACTCACAGACTGCGGTATTGAGCTGATAACCTTCAGCTGATAACGCTAATGTGAATGAGACATCCCTTATGAAAAACAACTATAGGAATCTTGTAGTATTTTAGGACAAAATATTATAGTAATGTTAATCCTATAGGAATACTATAGTATTTTGGGACATAGCCTAGAAGTATAGATGTAGGCCTATTACAGAACATCACAGAAGTATTATACAGGTCCTTCTAAAAAAATTAGCATATTGTGATGAAGTTCATTATTTTCCATAATGTAATAATCAAAATTACACTTTCATATATTTTAGATTCATTGCACACCAACTGAAATATTTCAGGTCTTTTATTGTTTTAATACTGATGATTTTGGCATACAGCTCATGAAAACCCAAAATTCCTATCTAAAAAAATTAGAATATCATGAAAAGGTTCTCTAAACGAGCTATTAACCTAATCATCTGAATCAACTAATTAACTCTAAACACCTGCAAAAGATTCCTGAGGCTTTTAAAAACTCCCAGCCTGTTTCATTACTCAAAACCGCAATCATGGGTAAGACTGCCGACCTGACTGCTGTCCAGAAGGCCATCATTGACACCCTCAAGCAAGAGGGTAAGACACAGAAAGAAATTTCTGAACAAATAGGCTGTTCCCAAAGTGCTCTATCAAGGCACCTCAGTGGGAAGTCTGTGGGAAGGAAAAAGTGTGGCAAAAAACGCTGCACAATGAGAAGAGGTGACCGGACCCTGAGGAAGATTGTGGAGAAGGACCGATTCCAGACCTTGGGGGACCTGCGGAAGCAGTGGACTGAGTCTGGAGTAGAAACATCTAGAGCCACCGTGCACAGGCGTGTGCAGGAAATGGGCTACAGGTGCCGCATTCCCCAGGTCAAGCCACTTTTGAACCAGAAACAGCGACTGAAGCGCCTGACCTGGGCTACAGAGAAGCTGCACTGGACTGTTGCTCAGTGGTCCAAAGTACTTTTTTCGGATGAAAGCAAATTTTGCATGTCATTCGGAAATCAAGGTGCCAGAGTCTGGAGGAAGACTGGGGAGAAGGAAATGCCACAATGCCTGAAGTCCAGTGTCAAGTACCCACAGTCAGTGATGGTCTGGGGTGCCTTGTCAGCTGCTGGTGTTGGTCCACTGTGTTTTATCAAGGGCAGGGTCAATGCAGCTAGCTATCAGGAGATTTTGGAGCACTTCATGCTTCCATCTGCTGAAAAGCTTTATGGAGATGAAGATTTCATTTTTCAGCACGACCTGGCACCTGCTCACAGTGCCAAAACCACTGGTAAATGGTTTACTGTGCTCAATTGGCCTGCCAACTCTCCTGACCTGAACCCCATAGAGAATCTGTGGGATATTGTGAAGAGAAAGTTAAGAGACGCAAGACCCAACACTCTGGATGAGCTTAAGGCCGCTATCGAAGCATCCTGGGCCTCCATAACACCTCAGCAGTGCCACAGGCTGATTGCCTCCATGCCACACCGCATTGAAGCAGTCATTTCTGCAAAAGGATTCCCGACCAAGTATTGAGTGCATAACTGAACATAATTATTTGAAGGTTGACCTTTTTTTGTATTAAAAACACTTATTTTATTGGTCGGATGAAATATGCTAATTTTTTGAGATAGGAATTTTGGGTTTTCATGAGCTGTATGCCAAAATCATCAGTATTAAACTAATAAAAGACCTGAAATATTTCAGTTGGTGTGCAATGAATCTAAAATATATGAAAGTTTAATTTTTATCATTACATTATGGAAAATAATTAACTTTATCACAATAGGCTAATTTTTTTAGAAGGACCTACACTACTATAAAATAGGCTACTTATAGCCATAGGATTACTATAGTTCTTTTTCGTAAGGGATGTAACGTCAGACAAATCTGGCCCACTGCCTAATACGAGTTTAACACCCAATACTATATCACACAGGGATCTACTCACACAGTAATCTAATAAATTATGATTAATTTAGCCATTTTGTCCTCCTTTCTGGTTCTGTGTGTTTATTAGGAAGGATGTAGAACTTCAATTCATTATTTGTTTGTTTATTGACGGTACAGAAAACGACACAGCAACTCTTCTGCATGATTGTCGCATGTATTTCAATGAGCGCCAAGGCATTGTTTTCCCCCACGGGCTAAATTCAAATCACGTGACGGGGCGTTCCCGTGGGCGTTCCCAGACCAACCGTCTGTATGTATACCACGTCCACACCATAAACCTGTTAAAGTAGTCGGAGCAACTTTGCTCTATATATACGGATATGACGAGACATGCATGGGCACGTGATACACTTACGCAATTTCCCGCAAAAAAAACATTCTGCCGTGTCTAAAATATAAACAAGCCTAATAGGCTTACCATAGTGAATTAGTGTCAGACAAAACCACTGTAGATAAAGGATTGATGATGTATTGATAAAGTTAATTTTGAACAAAGAACATGTTTTTGTGTTTAAAGGTAGCCTACACTGTGACTGTGTTAAAATCCCCCAGGTGTAGAAAAAAATCAAATAAAAGACTGTGCCAACTCAGATGTTAAACTGCATTATTTGTAAAAGTGCCAATAATATTGTTTGACCTGTAAAAAATAGTTGCTCAAGTCCTCAAAACAATCCACAGACATGATAAGCTTCTGTGTAAAATACAAAATCAGGTATTGGAGGCTTTAATTCATCAGAACTGCAGAAAGTGGGTAACGTCTAGACCCCTTGAGGACATGAACATTGTATTTGCCAAAAAAAAAAAACTTGTGCAATTATATCATTTTGGACATATTTATTTCCATTAAAGCATCAAAATAAAATGAGAGTATGTTGAATGCTTTCTTTGTTATTTTGTGGACTGTTCTTCTAGATCCTAGGAATGGCATAGCACTCGTATATGCGGGGTAAGCGGCCGAAACTGCAATTTTTAGGCGTTGTATCGAGCTCCTCTGGTGGCACCATGGCTTTGAAGGTGAAGTGCTGAAGGAGGGAAGTGAAGAAGAGGAAGAGTTCTGTGCGAGCCAGAGCCTCACCGAGACACACACGCTTGCCTGTCAAGAGAGCACACAGAAGTTGGTTTAAAAATCTTTTTAAGAATCTTTTCTCTATGTATCATCCATCTTTGTCTGTGATTTGTTCTTTAAAGGCAACTACTGAGGAATCAATTATTTAACATGGTTATTTTTTGTCCCAGAATGACTAAAACACTGATAAACATAATTATTTAGCATGTGTTGACTTCAGTTTTCATCTAAGAGCAAAATTTTTATGGTCTATTATGCACAATGAAGATCTGAGCTCACCCATCCCGAATACAACAAATGCATCATTCTTCTTGAATTGGCCATCTCCCTCCAGGAAGTTTTCTGGATCAAAACAATTTGGGTTCTTCCACAGTTTGGGGTCAATAAGCACGGAGGATAGTAGTGGAAAAACCAATGTTCCCTGCAAGAAAGTATTTTACAAATAAATAGAAATACGTAAATTATAATAAACACATAATTTATCTAGAGGATGTATACAAGAGAAGAATACCTTAGGAATGACATAGCCTTTGTATTCAGTGTTGCACATGGTCTTGTGTGGGACAGCGATGGGGGCGAGATCCATGCTGCGCTGGACCTCGTGAATTACAGCATCTGTATATGGCAGCCTCTGTCTGTCTTCCATGGAGGGCCAACGGTCCTGTCCTACAACCTCATCGATTTCTCTCTGAACACGCTCTGTACAGAACAAGTGAAAGTAAAATCACACTTAATGCTTGGACCGAATTAGCCCCACTCTGTAAACACTGCATTGGCTCCCTATTAAACATTGTATACATTTTTAAATATCGCTAACTACATACAAAGCACTAAATGGTTTAGCTCCCCAGTACTTGAGCGAGCTCTTCACACATTATAGTATTTCACTACAGTGATCTCAAAATTCTGTCCAGTTGATAATACCTATAATATCAAAATCAACTGCAGGTGGTATCCTTCTCCTATTTAACACCAAAACTTTGGAACAGTCTTCCTAACATTGTCCGGGAAGCAGACACACTCTGTCAGTTTAAATCTAGACTAAAAACGCATCTCTTTTACCTGGCATTCATATAGAACATTATACATTTCTATTATTCAAATGAGTTAAATGATTATTAGACTGCATAGATTAAGTCAGCCGGGACTGGGGACACTTCCTATAACACCAGACGTACTCGTTACATCAGAAGAATGGCATCTACGCTAATGTTAGTCTTTCTGTTTATTCCGAGGTTTACTGAAGTCAGCCGGATCCGGGCCGTATCCAGACGCAATTTTCTTCTAGAAATAAACTTTGTTGTATTATTTTCATGTTATCACTGTGAAGCTGCTTTGATACAATCTGTATTGTAAAAAGCGCTATATAAATAAATGTGACTTGACTTGACTGGAGAGAGAAGCATTAGTTTGACCTCACCTTGAACATCTGGGTGTTTCATCATTAGAAGTAAAGAGTGTCTGACGGTGGATGCAGTGGTTTCTGTGCCGGCGCTGAACAAGTTCCATACTAAAGAAACCAAGTTGTCAAAATGATATTCTGTGTCAGGCTTGTCTTTCTCCTGCAAAAGAGAACAGGTATGAAATGTTAACATTGTGTTTAATTGACATCATGTCATGGTCTAACCACCAGATGGTGCAAGTAAATGTATTCAGGACCATGGCTAAATATGTTTAAATGACCATTTCTTTCAATGATTTACCTCTTTCATTTTTAAAACAAAGGCCTCAATGAAATCCTGTGGGCAAGAGGGATCCACATTATTCATCCGAGCTTGTGCCTCACGCAGGCAGAACTCTCTGGCCTCTTCTAGGTCTTTAAACAGCTGATGGTGTTTACCGGGGAAGAGACTGACTAACTTAGGGAATACATTATAGAGCTGAGAAGAAAATAAAGAAACATCAAGTTGAGTCTCAAAATACAATAAATAATTTATGCAAAAAAAGTTTTTTGTGTACTATATTTTACATTTTAAAATTTGTTTTTTAATGTGCACGACCCTTCACCTGTTTTGGGTCAGTAAGATTTGTCTCTTTTTTGAAATAAATTTATACTTGTATTCAGCAAGAAAGAATGCATTAAATTGATCAAAAGTGACAGCAAGGACATTTATAAAGTTACAAAAGATTTCCATTTCAAATAAATGCTGTTCTTTTAAACTTTATATTCATTAAAGAATCCTAAAAAACAAATGTATCACGGCGTCCACAAAAACATTAAGCATTAAGCAACTGAAAATAATAATAAATGTTTCTTGAGCAAATCAGCATATCTGAATGATTTCTGAAAGATCATGTGACACTGAAGACTGGAGTAATGATGATGAAAATTCAGTTTTGCATCACAGGAATAAATTATATTTGAAAATACATTTAAATGGAACAAAAAATATATTAAAAGAGCTATTATGAATTTTAATGATAATTCACAATATTACAGTTTTTACTGTATTTTTTATCAAATAAATGCAGCCTTGGTGAGCATAAGATACATATATAAATCTTTAGAGTGCAAACCTGTCCAAGAGGGCTACTGAGGATACTGAAGTAAGCATTTACAGTCTGAAGGAGAAACTTAAACTGTGGATCCTCAAATTCAAACCTATGATCAAAGACAATACTGCAGATCACATTGGCCACAGCATTAGACAGCATGTCTGCAGGGCTGATTGCAGAGCCTTTAAGGAGGAAAGAAGAGCAAAGAGATCAGGTTTCTTCAATTTAGAGTTTTGTAAAAACTCACACCATGCTCTGTAACATGAGATGTGACACATTATAGTTCTTTCTTGTTTTATTGACGCACCCTTTGTCAGATGTTTTTGTAGTTTATGTCTGCAGTTTGTTTCATCTGATAATCTGAATATAAGATATAAAAATGATTTAACCTTCGAATTTTTTGATAATTTCCACAAGATATTCAGCCTCCTCCCTGACTTGTTCCTCGATGCTCCTGCGGCCCATTCCAAAGTTCTTCAGTGTCATGAGAGAGAATTTGCGCATCTCCTTCCATCTGTGTCCACTGGCAGATACAACACCTGCGCATAGAGAAAATGTTTCTGGTCTACTACGTGTGTGTATATATACAGTATATATACTGTATATTTATATATATATAAACAGATTATATAAACAGATCAAATAAACTATGTAAAACATTGGGCATCAAGCGACCTCACCATATCCAAGAGTTGACTTCATGATCAGGGGATAGTTGGCCCTGCCACTGAATTCTTCACCAAGACCAATCATAGTTTCCTTTAAGGCTTCATATCCAGAAATGATCACTACAGGAGAGTTTGCCAACCAGATGGTGACAACAGAGCCATACTTCTTACTGAGCTACGGGAAGAAAAGATATGGGACATTCAATGTTATATGTGTATTCAAATGACACTTCAAATTAGCTAACAACCTCAAATGTAGTTAACATAATTCTGTTTTAATGAGGTCAAAAACAATGTAAATTAGTGCATTGTTCTTTGATGATGGTTTTGTTTGTAGTGCAAGTTTGGATACAGATAGCATTGAAGTGCTACAAACAGAAATTCAGTGTGTGAAAAAGTGAAAATAATCTTTGAGCAACAGAAATACAGGGAGCTACTTTCAGCCCTCTTAAACTTCTCTAGGAGTTCAGAAATCCCAGAACAGTGACGCTCACCTACGGTGGAGTCGTGGAGCAGATGCACCTCACAAAGCCTATAAAAAACTACATTGTAATTTGTTTATTTAGATGTATAGCTAGATATGTAAGATAAACCTCTCACCCTGACTTTTCTGAACCCTATAGGGCTAGGCTGCAAAGGGGAGAGGGGAGAAGCTGTTCTTGTTCCCTCTGTTTGAATGTACTCTCCATGTATGTGTGTTTCTTGGAAAGCAGCCCAGATATGGGTACCAGGCAAAGATATGAGAAAGTTGCAATAGATTAACTTGTTTTTCTGTTTGTCTCAGATTCTATATGATGTTATGTATATTCTCATCATTGGACGGTTGCTACACCACCCCTGAAACATATGCTAACGTAAAGTAAAGCTAAAGAGAGGTTTTGTGAACATAGATTGGCTTCATAACTCTTCCCATAGGACAATGTCAAAGCGTGAAAAATGAGACTGAGAAAAAGGTATAGAGTTATAATCTAAATATCTTCTCTCTTTTTTTCAAAAGACAATGTTGTTTTTACAGTAGCATACAAACAGTTTTAGCTACACATAGAGGCAGCGACCGCGGAAAGTCCGTGGCAACGGCCACAGTAGCCGCGTTTCCATTAGACTCTTCAAATTGCGCAAATTGAAATTGCGGATTGAAAATACGCCTAATGGAAACACGTCCATTTCGCAAAAACTCCCATTCATCGCAAAAAGGTTTTTACGCTCGCATGAGGAGGTTTATCAGGCAATTCGAAAAAGGAATATTTCGCAAAACTGCAATGGAAACCGTTTTTGCGCATTTAGCCTACAGTCACCTAGATGATTTGGTGTCACTCGGTGAGACCGAGTTGTTCATTAAACTCAAAAAAAGACAAAAGTATTACTGGATTCTAAACAACAAAGAAATGCGACAATTTATCAAGACCCTGAAGCAGAAATGGCAATGAGTGAGAAACACCAGAAACTCCTCATATGAGCCGCTCAGTATAAGAGTCTGTGCTTGCCATTAATGCTTGGATAACACACACACACACACACACGTCTCCTTCGGTTAATAATAATGGCCAGTGCAGTGGCTGGGATAGCCTATAGTACGTAAACCCACCAACATCCGTTGCAGTGATTTTAGGAATGACTAATATCGCTAGAGGAAAACATTACGTATTAGTCGCATAACATCGGTTAATGGGAACGCCGTCATTTCGCAATAGTTTTTTTTATAAGAGTGTAACAACGATTTCAGGTTAATATATTTTTGTATTTATTTATATTATACTTTATTTTATTCATTACGTTTTTGTATTCTGTGCTCTTAATGGTTACCTGGCTGCACAGGTGTAACAGGCTACCTGAGCATCTTTGTAAGCCTTGAACACAATCATAAGCAGCCAATTATATGATTGAATTATGTTAATGAATAGGCCTACTAACCTCTATGTAATATTTGTAGGGTGCCTTGGCATTAAATTGAAATAAATTTCCCAGCAGTGGATTCGGAGGGGGTCCTGGAGGCAGCTGCCCAAAACTGCTCTGCTTTCCTCGAATCTTCCACAGCAATAACATGACTAAGACAGTCATGACAACAGACACTGCATTTGTCTTCAATGCCAACAATATATCCATCCTTTAAATTTCACTTGACTGTTCTTTTGAGCCGACTCGCAGTAACGTTAACCAAAACTGACGTTTGGTAGGTTGAATTTGGTAATGCAATACAGGGCAAAATGTAGGTCTCTCTGTGGAACAAAAGGGGGCGTTTCCCAAGTTAGGGGCGTTTTCAAACCGGGATAGGTGTTTTTAACCATAGAGGGTGGTTTGGGGGGACACCGCGAACATCGTGTGTTTGAATGACAAATAGTCAGTCAGGACCAACTGTCCTACAACCTCATCGATTTCTCTCTGAACACGCTCTGTACAGAACAAGCAGTAATGTAGTGGTGCCTGGAGAAGTGGGTAGGCTATAGTCTTAATTTATGCCCCCAATATTTTTTTAAGCGTCCCAGCAAAGGATAAACGCTCTGTGTTATAAACAGTGACATGTAAGACTAGCCTTGCATTGAATTACTAGTATTCTTGTAGTTGCATATCAGGGCCACCGCCGTACACAGGGTTTAATACAAAGTTCCCATAAATTAGAAAATGTTGATTTTACTGATCTCGACATGAGCGGGGGGGGGGGGGGGGGGGGGGGAGAGACAAGCAGTAATGTAGTGGTGCCTGGAGAAGTGGGTATACTCTTAATTTATGCCCCCAATATTTTTTTAAGCGTCCCAGCAAAGGATAAACGCTCTGTGTTATAAACAGTGAATTACTAGTATTCGTGCAGTTGCATTTCAGGGCCGTACACAGGGTTTTATACAGGGGGGGGGGGGGATATTTAGATAAACTATGCCCCTTGGGGGGTTTTACCCCACAAGCTATGACTTTTTTTTGTTTGTTTATTTTTTACAAATATAATTATATTCCTTATAAATAACATATGCTCTCAAACTACAGACTTCACTATTCATCTATCATTCATAACTGTGATATCCTGCACAACAATATTCTATTAAACACTTGTTTACTAATATCAGAAAATTATAGCCTTTACAATGTAATCCTCTTCTCTTCAAATACGTCGCTGGTGTCAGCTTCTCCATGGAGAATTGTATATCCCCGTTGTCAACCTAGTGCATAGCAATAGTATCTTGATTCTCTCTAGTGGTTATTTTGGGAAAAACGGTTGGGGGGCGTTTTACCCCAGGGGGGCATTTTCCCCCACTCTACCCTACTCACACAAGATGGTCCTCACTGCAGAACATGAAATCCACGGGGAGATCCGACTCCGACCCCCTGGATCTCGTGTAGGCTACTGCAATGAGGTGCTACTGACTCACACAGTAATCTCAAATATTGCAAGTCCCTGGGAGGCTTTTGTCCTCCTCTCCGGTTGTTTATTAGGAAGGATGTAGAACTTCAATTCATAATTTGTTTGTTCATTGGCGGTACAGAAAACGACACAGGACCTATTCGGCATGATTGTCGCGTGTATTTCAATTCCAACCGTCTGTATGTATAGAATTTATATTACCTGTTTTTAGAGAAAGAGCAAGCGCAAAATGCGGCAATGGCATCTCCAAGCGGCACTTCTGGCGTCATCTCCAGCGGCCAGAGGACTTTCTCTGGCAGGTGCGGCGGCATCTCAACCAGGGACTTTCTCCGGAAGCACATGCCGCAGGACATATATTTTGATTTAAAGGTCCAATATGTAAGAATTTTGTAATAAAATATCCAAAAATCACTTGCACAGTGTGATATATTTCCTGCAGTTGTGTACTTACAATATCCCAAAAGTCTCCAAAGTTCTATTATTTCAGAGAAATTCCAATTTTAAATAAGTGGTCGTCCCGGAAAAAAATGTCGCCTGTCAATGACGCAATATCCGCGCTATCCTCGGTTTCCGCCATAGACAGTAAAAGAAATGGACACAGCGACCCCATTGATTTCAACAGAGAAAATTGAAGCCCGTTAAAAGCTGATAGCCAGGCGTACTGCGCAGGCTCAAACTGAGCATGACGACGTAATGTCACGTGAGCAACCTGTATGTCTTCTAGTAGCTGTGCCGAGAGAAATCTTAATAATTCCCTTCCGAATCTCGCAGAGATGGAGAGCGTGAGTATTAGCTGTCCATGAACTAGCAGCAGGATCAACTTTATGACTCTCTATGGGCTTCTCCCTTTACTTTATCGGACTTTATGCCTCCACATTCCCCCGATTGCCCGCGAGCTTCTCCGCCTGTCTATACGGTAATTTCTCGACTGTGCGACGGAGAGTCGATTGGTTATAACGCAATCGTTAGCCTATTTTTTACAAAAACTGCTTTTACGGGGCCATAACGTAAGATACAAGGTAATGGAGCCTTTTATACATTGTCGTATTTCTTTAGAAATAAATAATGGACCAATGGAGTCTTTAAACGCCTCAGATGTAAAGTTATTCGCTGTCAAAGTGACGCCAAAATGAATGGGAGTCAATGGGATGCTAACAGCAGGTGATAGTCAGCTACAATGGCGGCGCCCGGGAGGCTTCAGTTTCCGGCGGATGGATTACCCCCTTGGTTTCCGCTTGTACTGCCATAGCCATGACGTGACCATGGTGACAGACGTGGACAACTGCGTAGTGAGTAACGTTTAGCGGCACCCAGTTCTTGTTTCGTTCAAACACAGACCATGGCAAGCAGACTTTGGGACAAACAAGGAGAACTAAAATGAGGATCAATATCAGCGTGGCGTTTTTAAGATGCCGAGAGCTAGCGTCCGAGACTGACTTCCACTCGACAGAGAGCTAGCGTCCGTGACTAATTTGGACTTGACAGAGCTTCACGAGTCACGACTTTACAGCTGTATTAGACAGGTGAGCAAATGTACATAAAACAAATCAATGTTATAACGTTAGCTTGACATGATGAAATGTTAGAATATGGTCAGTATGTTATTCTTATGTTGCTGCTAGTTTCGTATAGCAAACGAACTAACACGTAGAATAACATTATAACTTTCAACACACATTTAAATGCCGTTTAGTGTGATAGTGTAACGTTATACCAAGTGGAACAGCGCTGCGTTTCCCTCACAAGTTTAATTCATCTAATAAATTGACCTGTGTGAGTAATCCAGCACTTGCGTGTAGTTCAATAGTTTGAAATTTCCTTAGTCCTTTATATCCGCGGGACTCACGTGTGATATGTCTCTTATTAGCAATCGCGACCTGCTTCATTTCATACCACTGTAATGTAAAAAAACATGAGTGTTTTCAGTAATCCATAAACATTATTAGATCCATCAGCTTGACAAGTCCCATCATTCAGCTCGTCACTGCGTCATAAACATACGCCTTTGATATTGTTGGAAACTGCGCCCTCTTGTGGCCAAAAAAGCTACATATTGTAGCTTTAATAATCTATTTTATATTTTATAAACTGCATTTTAACAAAATAACATTAGCTAGAATATAAACGGTTATTCAGTTACAGAAATGAGTTTCTGATGTGCTGAATCAATGAGATTGATTCTTTAGACCAGGGGTGCCCAACCTTTTTTGACCAAAGATCTACTTTTCAAGTAGCGAACCTCCCGAGATCTACCAGTCCAGTGTCAACTTTATTGGCAGCGCCACCCTTACATGTTACATGAACGCGTCACCACCGCATCAGCACCGAAAACATGGAAATTTTTTTAGACAATAATCTATTTGATATTCTATAATTAAATACTCAGTGACTCATCCCAACCAACTATTTAAAAAAGCTTATTTGTAAGTGTATTTTATCATGTTACGTGTCATGTTAGTAGGCTACCTTTCCATGTGACGCGAGCTAGTTGAAGAACGTGAGGAAATAGTGTAGGCTAGTCGTCAAGACCCACACAATTTGCCGTAAGTGTTTTAAGAAGCTTCCTCAAATGACCGGCAACACGTACAACATGCAGATGCATATCCTACGGCACCATCCCGATATCAATTTTGTTGGAGCACAGAAAACAACCCAAAAGCAGCAGCCTAGGCTACTGCCTAGTTTAGTTTAATAATTTGCATAGTTAATATTGTTCTTTGGTGTTCAGTTTATACAGGTTTAAAATATTTTTTTCTCTCTCAAAATCTCTCTTTTTTTTCACCCCCAAGCCCCGCCCCCGTGATAGAATCGCGATACGAATCGAATCGTGGGTCAAAAATCGTGATACGAACCGAATCGTGGGTTTGGTGTATCGTTACAGCCCTAATCAATACTAAAAATAAATGTTATGTTCACATGTGGACTAAATAGCAGTTAATAAACTTGCTTCAACTGATCTCTAACTTTAACTTCAGTAAACACAGAAATGAACCGATCAACTATACCTCTGCTCAACCATGAACTGTGGTCGAAAGCTGATGACGTAACATGCAGGAAGGCCCGCCCTCACGTGATACTGATTGGTCGATTGATAAGCTTTAATCTGATTGGCTAAAGAGTCCGAGTGCTCTGTGTAGGAGTAGAGTGCTGGCAGGAAAGACTCAAAAACACACACACAGAAATCCATGCCGATTCGTACGTGAATGACGATTTGCACAAGGATAAGCTCGTACATTTTAAACATTCAAAGGTTTTTGTGCACAGTTGTATATCTACGAATTGTGTTTTGCATTTGTGAAATGTATTTTATGAATATATAATTTTATTTTGCGCATGTGAATTGCTTTTTGTGAATACCGGTACACATTTTTTTCACGCACGTGAATTTTTTTTGTGAGTACGTGAATTAGGTTTCATGCATGTGAAATTGTTGCATGTGTGAATCATTTTTTGTGCGTGAATTATTAATGAGTCTGATCTGGCTCAAACACTGGAGCAGTAAAGCACACTAAGCATCCATTCCAGCTGTAGCGGTGACAGTTGAATGTGGCGACAGCTGCAGCTTTCCCACTAGTGGGCGTGGTTTCAGCGCAGCCAGCGGGCACGCCCCCAGCGTTTGAGAGCAGACTACTGCTCCTTTTTTCAAGATTTTGATAACTTATTTTATGTAGGCTAGCTACTTGCCGCCTTTTTTATAATTCAAATTTGGCTGGGTGGCTAGTAACACATTTTTCTGTGGTGTGACAAACTCAGAACACATACTTAATTTTGACTTTACAGGGACTTTAAGATTTTTGGCAGAAATTCCATTTAATTGTATAGAATGAAAGTTGTGACTTTCACAGTCATGAAAGTTATTGTGGTTTTCAAACTTTTTCAAGAGGGACCTTTTTTTTTTTTACGCGACCCATAGGCTTGTGCAGAGAAAAATCAGCTCAGAACTTTTTTTAACCACTATGATGATGCACGTGCACTTGCATCACGTGCTGATCCTTGACGCGATTGCAATGCAAAGTCGATTCTGAAAGAATTTGATCAAGCTATATACACAAATCCGGCGAAACACGGAAGTAAAGCAGCGCCGCCATTACTGCGTGCCTTGAAGTAGCGGAAGTAGCTAGTGTTGGTCCCGTAGGCGGCTGTAGCAGATGTTAACAAGCTGTACGAAATGTTATTTTGATTTAGTTTTTTTTAGTACGTATGTATGCTGTCCAGTGATGCCGGTTTAAATCGCCTGATTTAATTATGATACGTTTAATTTCCTAATAATGTGCAGCGCTGTTTTAAAACTTGAATTCAAACTATAATATATTTGTTATTTGTCTAAAATTAGGAATTAAAAACGAATGGTTTCGTTCTGCATAAGCAAAAACGTTTATTTCCCCTCCTTTTTGGTTTTAAAGCTAGTCACCTTAAGCCGTTTAGGAAATAAAAATGACAGCTTTATTTATTTAGAGACAGAAGTTATAAAAAATTATATTTGGGTATTTTTGTTTTTGTTTTGTTTGTTTATTTAATCTAAAGCAAAGTATAACGCACCCAATATAGCATATAAATAATCAATAATTAACGCAGCTGCAACATTGTAAACTCCGAACGCGTGCATGAGATATTCAAAGCAACGCAATTTCTTCATCCGTTTGCAATATAACGAAATTTTATTTTTATTTTTAATTACAATGGTCATGTTTGTGCTTTTTGATTAGGCCTATTTATGTGCAACATTTAAATTAATTGGCCTATTCAGAAACGGGTAAAGTTACTACCATTTGTTTTTCTGATTCACTTTTATTTGCCTGCAAACCAAAATAAAATAGGCTACTTGATTATATATATTTTATTTTAATTGGATATATCTCTGCTATTCTGAATTAACAGGATAGTTTATTTTTTATTGTCTGCTAAACAAAATTGTATAAAAACGAATAAAAAAATATATGTCATATAAAGATCAAGAAATCCAGAAAAAAATGTTTAACAAAATTGACAGGGAATGCATCTCTAGGTCGCAATACACATGTTGTAGTGAGCACGGAAAATCAGGCAAATAAAATATTAAGCCAATTAAAGTTACAAAAGTTCAGTGAGTGATTTTCTTTTTCTTTTGTTCTTTAAACAACATTAATGGTGGCAGCGAGTATAGGCTGTCAATGCACTGATTCAATAGACACAGGATTACTGTTTATCTTTCTCAACCGTTTAAGACAAAACCAACTTGAAAAAAGGTCTGTATTGACGTCTTTCTATGGTTGAAACAACAATTCTTCTGATGTTTATTCATGTTTATTTGATACTATAAATTAACTAGAAGTATTTGTGAAATATAATTCCGTGTGTAGGCCTATTTGTCCGTGCACTATGTGAGAGGCGGCTCTTTGCGCGCTTTGTATGAAAGCGCAGCTCATAAAACAGCGCGCATGCAGAAGTGTTAGCAGGCACGCAGTAATGGCGGCAGGCAAGATGGCGGCGCCCATAGAGTTCGCGGCGGATTTGTCTATAGCCTACATACAGGAATTTTAACCAATTAATTGCCTATCGTTTGCTGCATGCTTAAAAAATACACAAAACATATCGCACAAACTCTTTAAATGTAATATTCAGAACAGAACAAGAATTTAAAAAAAACAAGCCAAAACGAAATTATTTAAAGCGAAAGTAAAAGTAAGGGTCATTATGCTCACGTAACTCTCATTAGAATCAAAATGTTTCAACATTCGCGATGTATTTAATGGTAAACTATTCTTTATTATAGGCTTTGTAGCAACTTCACTCACGTTGCAATATCGACACGAAAAAAAATCATCCTTTTCACATGCGTAAAAATGTGCTTGGAAAAATCACAGTTGAGCGGTGCTTACGCTGAATGGACAAATTGTAGGCCTACTACTGACAATTTAAATAGAGCGTGTGATTTTTATATTAGGTTGACTATTTTATTATCATATTTTATTTCGGCTATAATGAACATAGGCTGCGATTTCAAGCCTGGAATGGTTGTGTGTGTGTGTGTGTGTGAGGCGCGGCACTGGAAACAAAAGTAACATTGTGCTTTTGTCAAACTGTAAACTCTTGTCAAACTTAACTGTCACCCAACCAAAATCACACACATTTTAAAAGCAAACATATTTAAAATTCAAATGAGAATAAAGTTAGTGTTAATTGACCGTTCGCAAAAGCCACGCCCCCTAGTTATTGTTACTACGCCCGTCAAACAGACACATAGCCATGCGTGTGGTGTGCACAAAACACAAGACTTAAGTGGGTTTCAGATCAAAAAGTAAACTAAGGATAACTACCATTACCATACATTTCTTCAAAACAACTCAACTTTTTTGCAGAAAAGCAGTTTTTTCTTGGAAAAAAAAACGTTCTGTTGGTCGTTTTCGACAGCCTCCTAGATGTTCCCTTGTCGGGTTAGGCACTTGAAAGATTAAAATAAAATAAGTTCATAATCGCCAATTGGGACCTTAATACACAGTATGCCAGATAGCTAGAAGTTGCCGATCCACTGGCAACCACCACCGGAGAGCAAAACGCCGTCAACCCCTTGCTATCTCGGTATGGATAGCAACATGTTTAGCGCTTGCCAGTTAACGTAACGTTAGTATGTTATGACTTTACAGATGGCAACGTGTTGATTTGTTGGTGAAATGTTATGCACTGCTTTCAGTAACAATGCTAACGTTAGATGGAAATACAACTGTTAAGCTCAGTTTTACAGATTTTATAGCCTCCAGTGACCGTCAACCTCTTGCTAAATTAACGTTATCTGTGTCGATAGCAATATGTGCTTGACAGGCTAACAGTTAACGTTACCTGAGGCTATTCAGGCTACAGGCTGCCTGAATTTCCTACGGAATAATAAAGTATCTAATGTTCTAACTTTACTACTTTGGGGTACCTAGTGTGGTGTCAGACTTGCAGGTGCCATAGGCGCATCGTTTCACCATCTTGCTGAAATCGCAATGTTTGACGGAGGTCCTTTTCCTTAGTTACTGTTGATGAGATATGATTGGACGAGGACCGTTCGAGGGCGGGGTTTTGCGAACGGTCAATTACAATTTTAAGGAAAACAAATATTGATCTGAAATGTGTGTGTTGCTGCCGATGGAGCGAACGAGAGTGTGTTGCGCGGAGAACGACGAGTGTTTGTGTGTTGCTGGCGATGGAGCGAACGTGTGTGTGTGTGTGTAGATGTGTGTTGCGGATGGAGCGAGAGCGTATCTTGTGAAAAAAAATCATAGGCTAAATGCTTTTTGACTTTGGTTTGCTCATGTTCAGCATAAATAAAAATTCATTACGGGCTACTAATGTCACGGTACCGAATATTTTCATCATCTCATGTGAAAAAATAAAATGGCTGCATATCAACTACACGCGCACAAGGTTTTTTGTTTTGTTTTGCCTAGGGCTACGAGTAGGTCGGTAAGCCGGTCAGGTGACGTGAATAATATTATTAGAAAACGGAATAAAACTATTTTTTACAAAAAAAATATATATATATATATATATTTTTTAATTACTGGCGACCCATTTTTTGTGGGTCGCGACCCAGGGTTTGAAAATCACTAGCCTACTTATCCAGATGTTTTCATTTAAATGGCAGGTATAGACCTTATGCACGAGAGAAACGAGGGCGCTGCCATCTTTAGAATATTGTCTTTGAACTTATCATGAGCATTGTAATGTTTATCATAAGCATTGTAAAGCAGATGTCTTAACAAATGTCGACCGGGAACTTTTTTAAACGAGCCGTTCATTCACCGAGAGATCTGCCCTGTCCCAAATGGAACCCTAAGCACTCGCGGTCTTCCTCTGAGTCCGCACTTTCGCGACGTAACGCCGCTTTGAATGTCGGGAAGAAGTCTGCTGTGGAGTCCGCATCAGCGCGGGCTCGGCAAAAGTGCGCATCAAGGGCGCAAATCGACCGCAGAGGGGGCGCTCGCGAGCACCCTTCTGAGATCTAAAAATGACAAATGGGACACACTGCGGTCTCACGGACTTGACGGACACGCGCACGCGGCAGCCATTGTAAGTCCACAAGACCGAAAGTGCACATGAAGTGTGCCATTTGGGATTGGGCCATCGTTGTGAATATACAGACCGGAAGTCAAAAGACAACGAGCGCAGCGCTGAAAAGGGGCGGGGCTACTGGAGTCACAACTAGCAGGTTCTACAACGAGCATCATCAAGTTTGGTTGAGGAGCTGCAGAGAAGAGAGTGGTCCAGTCGTGAGTCACATCCGTGACGCAGGCGGAGAGAAGGACAAGGCGCAGCATCATCTCCATCCTCCATAGCACAACAACGACTGACAAAAGAGGGGGAAAGAAATACCGGTTTTGAGGCTTGTTATCAGGTAAGACGAATATTATGTCGTAGTATCAACTTAGAATTTTCGCAAAATATAATTGCCCATGTTTTTCCGCCTGAGAAAAACCTGCTTGTTTTTCATGTGCTGCGTGATGGAGCGTCCATGTTTTCTTGTTGACACAGAGCAAGACTGACATGCTTTTATAACAGAATATAAGGACACAATGCACCTGCTTGTATACATTTAGTCGCTAAATACAGTTTATAGGTCATTGCAATTTATTTATCGACGATTAAATCAATAATAGTGAGAAATCAAAGACAGTGTCAATTCCATTTGTGCACGATCCATTTCTGAATACGCCCCTTTTTTTCGTGAAATTACATATTCAGCAGTCTAGTAGCTCAGATATCCTTTAAATCATATTTCTTATTCTTATTTCACTAAATTAAAGAGTCATATATGCTATTTATTAAAAATGTTTGTAAAATGAACAACTCAACTGTATACAGATATTATCCTCATTTACAGGTGATATGTCATGAAACATTATTATGAGATTGCATTTTATCGCCTTTATAGTCTGTTTTCCATTATTAAGATGACAAGCTTTGAATCTTAACCAAGCAGTCATATATAACAGGACATTCTGGTGTTATTTTGGATATAATTTTCAAAAAATATTTGAATCCTTATTGAAGTGCCAATTATCATTACAATTCAACATCACATGAGGTCTATTTGTTTAATTGACATCTTTGTTGTGCATTAACACCATCAATGTCTCCCTCAGTCTGATGCAATAGAAGGACATTGAAAGCACCACCACAAACAGCTAATGTGTGTGGGCTTGTATATTCCAGCTGCAATTAAAAACCTTTGTAGGAATACATCATATATTATTAAATAGATGCTAAAGCTCATATTCACTTTGATCATTGCCCTGATAAAATAGTGTGCAGACTTGATGAGATACTGAGTATCCACACATTTTGTGAAATAGGCATTAAGGGAGGTCACAATAAAAGCTCAAAAGTAAAAAAAAAATAAAAAACAGAAAATGCTTCATCGAACATACATGCTTTGCAGAACACAATGTAAAATCAAAGGCTTTTGAAGATACCACATGAATAAGTATTTTGATTACTTTGATAATAGATGTTCAATGTTTTACTCTAAATGGCATGTACATGAGATTCAGTGTAGTTTTTAATATTCCCCTTGGTCATGTAAATTGCAGGAATATCAAATTTAGATGGTAAAAATTATAAAATATATTAGTTGCATATGAAAAATTGTATATCATAGCTTCTCAACATCTACTTTGCAAATATTCAGTGTAACTTCCAAATTAATTTAATAAATGCAGGTTCACAATGGTGATTTTAAGTGCACAGACTGTAGCGTTGGCTTGAATTGTCTGAATAATTTCCTGAATGTTATTTTGATGGCTGACTGAGCAGAATACAGTTACGGGGATCTGAGACATCAAAGTAAATTGCAGCGAGTTATATTCAGCATGGATCTCCAGTAAGATGGCGCAGTGTCTTGTGAGACTCCATACTAAACTTAGAGCCTTGAAGAGAGGAGTATCTGTGGAGTAGAATAGAGGATTATGATTATACATCTAATATCACTTATTCTCTTGTTATTGAGCAGGGATCAAACAAAAAGAATACTGAGAGTGTGAAAGATGTCTGTATGAATATATTTGCAGGCCCAATCACATAAGCAGAATGACTAAAGAGGAAACTTCAGATGTGGAAGAGGCCCAGCCTGGCTCCGAGTTCATCAGCCCTGTTCATGAACCCCGCAAGAAACCCATAGTGCATCCATCTGCACAGGCTCCACTGCCCAAAGACTATGGTGGGTATCACAACTAAGTCAGTTCTACCCAAAAATATTACAGAGAGAAGAAGAAATCTAATCCTGAAGATTAATTTTGACAAATTTCACAGCACAGTGTAGTGGTAACCATCTTTTTGGCTGTTTTAACTAAACCTGTATTTATATCCTGCATTTTACTTGCTTCTATTCCAGCGTTTACATTCTTTGATCCGAATGATCCAGCCTGCATGGAGATTCTGACAGACTCTCGGACCACAATCCCAGAACTGTTTGCCATTATCCGCCAATGGGTTCCACAGGTTCAACACAAGATTGACATCATAGGCAACGAGGTGAGAGACAGTCTAATACAGCTTCTAGTATTTCTCTGGAATTGCCAGCAGGCTGGACAAGAAACCTGATAAAAAAATATGGGCAACTAACAAAACCTACTCATGCAATCTTGCTGAAACATAGCATTTTTTTTGTACGGAATGAATGAAGACAGTGAACCATAAATAAATGCCATGTCTACAAGTATAGAGAGGTGTATTGAGTTTCTATTCAGCTTTTCAGTGTCTTTCTGGTTTTGAGGATAGAGTATGGTTTCTAATCCATGGGTTGTGTTCGAACTTGTTGACAGCTTTTGTCCTCTTAATCTTTTTTGAGAGATTCTCAGCTTTCTTTTCAATTGTTCTTTAATAATTGACATGCTTGAGACAGAGTGTACAGACAGAAATGATGTGCAAGTTATTTCACCATGTCTTAAGTTTTATATTAACTTTTGCCAAAATGATTTGGTTGCAGATACAGGTAAATAAATGACAGTGGATGAACCAATACTGAAAATTTAACATGTTGTACCCAAGGGTTATAGTGTTAATTACACATTACCCGTTTAGTTAGGTCATGCATTTTCTGGGAATCAAATCAATGACCTTGGTGTTTCTTGCTCCATGCAGTACTGTTTGAGTCACAGGAATTTTTAGTACTGCCAGTGATTTATCTCAGTTCCTAGATGTAGAGCACAGACACACAAACTTGGGGTTTAACAAAATTTAGGCTAAGATAAAGATGTATGTGTAATAGAGAAGGAGGTACCTTGCTGTATAATGGTGTCCCTAGAGGTGGTAGAGCTGCAGCGATTGATGGCAGTGGTAATAAGCTTCCTACATTTGACTGATCTCTCCATTGAGTTCTGCCCTAAATCAGCTCCACGTGTCAGATCTAGCTGAGGAAGAACTCTCACTGCCCAGTGCCCACCAGTATCTGGCCTTGTGAGTCTGACCTGTGATGATGAGTAATCAATGTAAGAAGTTTCATAAGGTTATAAGGTTTTACAACCCTTGTGACAAGACCAGCTTAAACCAGACCAACCTGACTAGTCTGTGGGATAGAAAAGACCATCAAAAAACAACATAGGCTGGTTATAAGTTGTATTTTTCAGCGGGGGAAAAATGCCCTACCAGGTTGTTGTTTTTTTTAAGCCACCGACAGCATTTTTAAAAATAATTTTCACTAAATTTCCATGGCCCCCAGAATATTATGTTGTATGAATATCTGAACATGCAACATATCGAAAGAAAAAAACAACCCTCTGCTTTTAAACTATTTTAGCTTTATGCATTCTTTTTTATCAACACTTAAATGTAGGTAAGTTTCATAAAAAAAAGCAACATTTTGAGCAAAAAGCTGAGAAAATCACATTTTTGTCAAAGACTACATCCAGATTGGATTTAGAAAGATGATCAAAACACAGATGGAGTGGATCGAGTCCATCAACACCCCCAATGCTTGCACAGTCCTATAGCTCGTCCTGGGTCGACATTTCATTCAGTAACATTTGGCAGTTTTTATATATATGCTGTTTAATGTTGATGATCACGTTATTTTATATATGCATATATAAATGGCGGGGAAAGAGTTAAGAAAATGTGACGTTGAGGATGACTCAGCAAAAAAGGCTTCCTTCTATCACTTGTAATCAATATTTATTGGTATAATTGTTCATCATTAGAGTGCGTCTCACTAATATGGCTCTTGTCCAGCTTTGAAAGTGCCCAGTTGCTTTTGAAAAACTTAATCTACTCAGGACCAGAATTTCCGTGCGAGTCTGCTGCATTAGTTATTAATTGGATTCCAGATGCATGGAAGTCCAACATGTGTTGATCATCGCTTGATGTTATTTCACATGGTCACTATCACTTTCAGATTTTAAAGCGAGGTTGCCATGTCAATGACCGTGACGGCCTGACGGATATGACTCTTCTCCACTACTGCTGCAAAGCAGGAGCTCACGGAGTAGGTAAGTGACATTGAAGTTGACGGTTGGAGGCCTTGGCCCTGACTTGCCTTACATTCCACAACCCAAGTCTATTGAGATAATTAAAGTTTAAGGCCTCTAGTTCTTAATCCTTTAAAAGCTCAAACTTTGCTGTGCATTTCACACTTGCCAACATTATAAACGCATATCTAGCCTGCAGCATGTACCGTTCCTCCTATAGTAACAGTGTTTTCCTCTCAGGTGATCCTGAGGCAGCGTTGCGGCTGTCCAATCAGCTGATAGCTCTGGGAGCTGATGTGAGTCTGCGCAGTCGCTGGACCAACATGAACGCCCTCCATTATGCAGCTTACTTCGATGTGCCAGAACTGATTCGCGTTTTGCTCAAAGCCTGCAAGCCTAAAGGTGACGTCCAAAAGCTTAAAGAGTGTCTGTATTCATGACGGCATCTAAACTTTTCAAGTTGACAGATGCTTTAGATACAATCTAGCCACAATCTCATATACAAGCTGAGGCAGAAAATGCTAAATTGTTAACAAATTATGAAGTGGCTAATGAGCATTTGGCAACTCATTACATTTTCCAATAAAATTGGGGTGTCTGTTTCTCTACACAGTGCTCAACTCCACCTGCAGTGACTTTTATCATGGCACAGCCCTGCACATCGCCGCCTCCAACCTCTGCCTGGGTGCTGTCAAGTGTCTGCTCGAGCACGGAGCCAACCCTACTGTCAGAGTGAGCATGATGATTTAAACTTCGCTCGAGTTAATCAGTCTAATTGGCTTTTTTATCAATCCACTCAGCTCATTTTGAATCAATGTTTGATTGGTCTGTATTTCAGAATACATTAGTTTTCAGTGTCATATCCTTTCTAATCTAGTTGTCAGATAAACCTAGCATTTCATATTATGAACATTATTGGCACCTTAATGAATTGCTTTGATGCATTTTTTTTTAGGATTGTTTTATTAATAGAAAGTTGTAAAGAACAGCATTTATCTGAAATTAAAATCTTATTTTTAAAGCATTATAAATGTCTTTAATGTTGCTTTTGATCAAACTAACCATCCTTGCTGAATAGAAGTGTTCATTTCTTTAAAATCTGCTAATCTTACTGACCCGAAACTTTTGAACAGTAGTATAATATACAATATTTACACAAAAATGATTAATGTGACTTTAGTCATTGGTTTAGCAGGCCATATCTGTAATCTCAAAATGATAAATATTGTTTGTTTAGGTAAAAATTCATAGGTGTCATTTTTTATTATTATTATTTCCTAATTTTGAATATCTCTGTAAACATAGGTGGATTTGAAATTTCTTGGGGGCTCTCTTGACTATTAGTCAAAGTCAGAGATAATGATGAGAATATTTGAAATCTAATTGTTTTCTTTTAATTGCCACTCTCCTTAAATTTCGCCAGTGTTTCCATTGCAAATTTTGCAATATTCAATAATTCAATATTATTGACTTATTTAAATGTATTTTTTTTAACGTATTTTATATATCTCATTTGGTCCATTTGTACAATGTCACCTTGTCCATAATGTCACACGTTTGGCAAAAATCTTTTCCGACCTCCCTTGCCTGTGCTTAGTGTTGTGGTTAACTGCAAACTTGAATCTAACCGAAGGAGCTTTTTTGTTCTTGTTGTTTTTTTATGTGTGTAGTTGTCTTTGATCCTGTCCTGTGATTGTACTATATATTTGTCTGTAAAACTGAAAATACTACAATAAATATAATATAAAAAAATATATATAAAAAAAATATTGGTCTGGTTAGACCATCACTGACAAATATATTCTCTCTGCATGTTATAGAATGATAAGAGTCAAGAGCCAGCTGAGGTTGTCCCTGACCCCATGGACATGAGTCTGGATAAGGCTGAAGCCGCCATGGTGGCTAAAGAGCTGAAGCAGTTGCTGCTGGACGCAGTGCCTCTCAGCTGTAACCTACCCCGTGCCACCCTGCCCAACTATGACAACATCCCCGGTAACCTCATGCTCTCCTCCCTGGGCCTCAAACTAGGGGACCGTGTGGTGCTGGACGACACAAAGGTGGGTGTATTAAAGATTTGGAGAATGTATGTGGATGTGGTCTGAAGGTCCTTAGAGAAAATAGGCTATATTAAACGTAATGCCTCTCTCCTGCAGACTGGCACCCTCCGTTTCTGTGGGACCACTGAGTTTGCTAGCGGGCAATGGGTTGGCATTGAGCTGGACGAGGCGGAGGGCAAGAATGACGGGAGTGTGGGTGGGATCCGCTATTTTATCTGCTCCCCAAAACAAGGTGTGTTCTCTTCATTTCTGTATTATAAAAGTCATTTGTAATGACAACAGCAAGCTTAAATTGACTCAGACTGAGTATTCGGATAATATAATCTGATTTCTATTTTTCAGGCATCTTTGCCCCTGTGTCAAAAATCAGCAAAGCTCTTGAGCAGACCCCCTCTTCGGTCACCTCCACCCCAAAAACCCCTCGCATGGATTTGTCTCGCGTCACTGGCAAAATCAAGAAAGAGAAAAAAGAGAAAGATCGTGTGAAGAGTGAGTGATAATTCTATATTTTTTATTAACAAGACATAGCAGCTTATACAAAGAGTATAATGGCACGCATATATACACACACATAAAAAATAAATAAAAAATAAAAACAAACAATTACAAAAAAAGATCTAAATATCTAGATGTATAGATATAGTAGTGTATACGGGTACAGTGATAAGTTTAAGCAATAGGTAAATTTAGTGTGATTTAATAGTAATCATTATTATTAATAAACATTATCTGTATATTAAAAATATACAGATATAAACTCACTGAGTGATAAATAGATATCAAGACAATTTGAAACAATCATAATAAAAATAAAAATAATTCATCTAATTGATATGTGTGATATGATTCTGTAGGCTATTGTCTGAATTAACACTGTTCATCTTCTATCAAATTACAAAATACCAAATAATTTAAGTCCCTTAAGGCTGTATTTAACTGATCAAAAATACTGTAAATTTAGTAATACTGTGTGAAATATTATTACAAATTAAAATGAATATTTTCTGTTTGTATGTAATGTAATTTTCAAATATAGTTGAATTTTCAGCATCATTACTTCGGTCTTCAGTGTCACATGATCCTAATATTCAGATTTTTTTTCTGGTAAAATAGAAAACAGTTACCTTCTTTTAGGAAAATAGAAAACTTTTTTATCAGAAGTTTGTCATCTGAGTTCCACATTTGATTTGCTTCTCCACCAGCTCCAAGAAAGAAGTCTCTCTCCGGGGTCAGTTTGGATCCGGATGGAGTCAAGGTTGAGGTTGGGGATCAGGTGCTGGTGGCAGGCCAAAAACAAGGGATTGTCCGCTTTTTTGGAAAGACAGACTTTGCCCCTGGTATGTCTATGTGAAGGTCTAAGATAATGGTATAATATAATGATTTGAGAAGTCGGACACAATTTGAGTTTCCCTAATAACTAATATGAAATGAGTTATACAATTACCATATTGTGCCATGACATGAGTATTTAGTATTTTGTGTGTGCATTCTTGTGATCAGGATATTGGTTTGGTGTGGAGTTGGAGCATCCCACTGGAAAGCATGATGGCAGTGTATTTGGAGTGCGTTACTTTCACTGTTTGCCCAAATATGGAGTTTTTGCACCACCTTCCCGAGTTCAGAGGTAAAATCTTCAACCTAAGCCCTATTCTTTCAGGGGGTCATTAGAGAAATTCGTGTTTTACAGACTTTGTCATTTTAATCCCGTCCGAATCAGCCAAGTCAGTGTTTTTCTCACACAACCTCAGTAAATATTCCAGAGCAAATTACCTACTGTTTTACAGCAAACTCAATGGTTGTCTAAGAAATCTAATCCCGTCTGAATGTGAATGAAATCGGTACATGAAATCAAAGACTCAAACTCAAACATTGTTTAGGAAACTATTCCTGCCCAAATTGGGAAGGTTTCACTAAGGTATATAAAAAAGTACGGATAGGATAATGCTAAAGTACCTGAACCATGTTAGGGGTGGGGCCTAAGTAAATGTGCTAAAATACTTCCTACGCTATGAAGTCTTTGTGAAACCATATGGTGTAAGATGATAAGAAAATTCCAAAGGTGAAAAACAGGGACACTTAGTAAAATGTCAATGTAAACTTCCATATGTTGAAGTTGCTTAGAATAAGTCACCAAAAATCATCAGCAGTATGTTTTAATTTAAAAATTTTTTTTTTTTTTTTAAATCTTGCAGAATTGCAGGGCCCAGAGATCCCCAGGCGGATGGGACACTAGTGAAGAAAGTCCACCAGGTGACTAGTAAGTACAGCAATAAGGAGCATGTTTATCAATTTGGAAAATATTTCCTTTGGAACATTATGAATGTTTTTAAAGTAGTATTTTTCACAATCAAAGTGTATGTATTCATATGAATAAACAAAACAAGCTCACATTTAGTGCTCCATTTTGCATTTATCTGTCAATTTTGCATACAGCGCCCCTTACTGTCCATAATGTGTAATAGCAATAAGAAGTTTTCCCCTCTAGTTCAGCTGCCTAATTGCATGCATTAAAGAGCATAGATATATCATTCTTATTATGCAATATGCATCATATAATATGTATATGAATGGACAACATTCCCACATGGCAGTCTCAGGTACATGTTTGTAATGTTTCAACCTCTTCTCTACAGTGTCCCAGCCGAAGCGGAATTTTAATGCGGTGCGATCTCCGAAAGACATAACATCTGAAAGTTCCATATCCAGGTATGCTTGTGTCCCACAAGTAACATTATCCATTTTGGCCACAGCTGTGAATCTATAATGTATCCTGTGTTATAAGATTAAACAGCATTTTTCTTTCATGATTAATTTCTATTGTAGCAGGTTGCTGTTCTGTTGCTGGTTTCCCTGGATGCTCCGTGCAGAGATGCAGTCCTAAATCCACTGCTTACATCTTTAATTCTATCCCCCCCCCCCCCCCCCCCCCTTTCTGTTCCTCCTCAAGATAAAATCTCACCCATTCTGTGTACTTCCATTATTCATATGTGCTTTTCTCTGTGAAATACCCAGACTGCTGTCCCACCCCCTTTGACAGCAATTCAATAGCAAAAAAATAGTGCCTTGTCAAGTATCCAACGTCCTGCATTCCGATGATTGAATTATAGACAAACAATCTTTTATGAAATCAAAATAAGGGAAAATCATCCCATTTAAAAGCCATGCATATCTCTCTCTTTTTTTTTTGCTAAACCACTGTTGGTAGATTATTGGCAGTATTGATAATACATTCAATTATCTGTTTTAATTTGTAAAGGTGCTTTTTTCTTTTGTTTGGAAACATGCTGCTGTATTATGCACCTTTACTGTCTTACTTTTCAGTATTTTTATTATATATAAACTTTGGTTTCTAAGTTTCAAATGCCTTTAAATGAACTAGTTGGTGACATTAGCAAACATCTAAAAAACATCAAATGATCTTATGCTCGTCACAATTTATGCCGTCTGTAGTCTGAAAATATTCATACTGCCAATGTGAAAAAGAACAGGGTTTTTGTCATCTGAGCCCAATGTTTTCTTCATCTACAGTGAAATATGAAACTGTAAGTGTATAGATTAAAATATAGAATTTGTTGCATGAAATAAGCAGGCATGGGCACGTTTTCAGGTCATAAGCTGCTCTGAAATGAGGTGAGAGGCCTGCTTTATAGATACAAGTTAATAAATAAGTTCTCATTCAGTTCAAATCTATCACAAAACCAAAGCGCAAGCTCCATGATATAGCAAAAGCTAAATGACTGTATCTTTCACTCCAAAATAATGTGCTGTTTAGAATCACACATCAATAATGCAACTCTTAAAAGGAGGCATGCTCAGTCTTGACTTCATAAAAAAAACGAGGTGAAAATTAAAGGATTTGCTTGTTTTGTAAACCCAAATAACCAGAAATTCAATCACAATCGTGTTTCTCTCACGATTACATACAAGAGTAATTAAATGCATTTGCATCATCTAGTATAGTTTAAAGTGAATAACAATTCGCTCCTTATACAATTTTTTTTTTAAATCAATCATCTATCGTCTAAAGTCAAGAGATGCTAGACCAGACTACCTATCCCTTCTCACTCTCCCTCCATCAGTTTTCACTTGGATCAGTTTTGTAAATGTTCTTTAAAACCCTGATCGTGAAAACAGTACTGTATGTGCTTATGATATCGTATTCAAATGTGTGGGTAATAACAGCAATATTTACTCTTGTGTCAACATGCTATATGAATATGGAAATCTGTCTACTTTATTACCACCTACAGTAGCACAGCATGAGTAAAAGTGTCTGTCCGTAATAGATGACCTGGGATCAACCAACAGTATAGGTAAAATCACTACAGTGATCCTAGAGCGGGCAGATTTTATTAAGGAGAGAATAAAAAACAACGACTTGACTTGTGCACTCTCCTTCCATCTTGTGAATACTTGGACAACTGCACTGGTTTACAAAAAAGAGCAACTTGCAAAATTGAAAATGTACTGCTTGAGCAGATCTAGACAGCTTTTGATTTCTTCAGCCGCCATGCCATTATTTCATTGAAGAATTCTTGAATTTGTGTGGTAGGTTTAGCAATGACACTAGTGAGTAGAATAGTGCATCTTCTGATGGAGTGCAAAGGTCAGCTCACAAAAAAACCCTGAAATTGTGCATTATCATTTTGTGACTTATATAGTACAGTATATTGCTTTTTGGTGACTTCAAGTTGTACAATGCATCAATATATCACTGTTATTTGATTTCAGGACAAATCACATTCAGTTTTTGATGCCAAAAGGAGAGTAAAAGTATGACTGTAAAGTGAAATTTCATATGTAAGTAACTTGCACTGACTGGCTCACCCTCCACGCTTTCAAGAGTTTCAGTGGGACATCTAGCAATGTCAGCAACGCTTTCTGTCATTTTCTATCCAGTTTGTGTAATTGGTAAAGTTCATTTGTAAACATTTATTCGTCTGAGAAAATATATATTTTAATAATTTCACAAGGTACTTTTTTAACGTCCTGTGCTTTGTTTTCATGTTAACTATACTCTGTAAATCAGATTAATGTGGGTTTTATTCATGAATTCAGTTTTGGATTTGACGGACAACATAACTGTACTGCATGCTGTGTATACATTTGCAGGTTTCTTTTTCCTACAGTATATCAGCATGAAAAAGCCTATTAATTACTTAAAGTGAAACTATCCTGACTATGGATAAATGGATAATAAACATTAGTGTTTTATACTTAGTTTGACTGTGTTGTTTTGGTTGATTACATAATCATCTATATCTTATCTCTCTATCTATTCATCCATCATCTATACACTCAAAAAATGATATTATGGTAAAAAATTATAATAATAACAACATATGTTTTTACATTGCTTTAATCTGAAAAATACATTTTTCATCTTTTCTATAAGTTGTAAAAGATTTAACTTATTTTTAAGTCAGTTTAATGTAATTTAAGTTTACTTTGAATACATCCAAGTTTACTGTAGCCTTAAAAATTAAGGCAGCAACTTTTTTGTCTATCTCCAAATAAGCCCAACTTAAGTTTTCACTGAGAAAATGTTTATTTAAAAACAAAAATACATTTGTAAACAAACGAGTACTTTTAAAAACAACGTAAAAGAGTCATTGTTGACGTTTCAATAATAAATTAATCTGATTCCTGATGATCATCGGGAGCGCGCCTCGCGTTTTTGTCAGGGCAGGTTGTCTGTCGCTTTCTGCGTGCACGTCGATTCTTGAACCACACCTAAGAAAAAAAATTTGGCTATAGTCATTTTATATATTTAGAGGGAAACGTTAGCACATAATATGAAATATTGTTCCAGCTAAAGAGCGTGATCTTACCCGCACAGTCTCCTCGCTGAGGCCGGTGTTCTTGGCTAAGTCCGCCCGGGTTTCAGCGGTCGGGTAGTCCGTGAGCGCGAAGAGCCGCTCGAGCTGCTCCGTCTGGCTGTCGGTGAAGACCGTTCGGATTCGACTGCGCTGTTTCTGAGCTACAGTTGGGTGACAGTGATTCTCGGCTGTTTCACATCCTGAAGGCAATTACAAATTTAGTTATATTACGTTAAACAATACCAAAATAAATTAAATTAATAATAATAATAAAAAAAAGCCTAAAGTTAAAAAAGGCATAGGCTACCTGATACGGCAAAAGGCCACTGTTGACCTGCATAGTAATTTGAGTTAAAAGCTGGTTTATAATATGAGACTGGAACACAGCAGCTGTACACTCCTGCCCATGATGATGATGGAAAGTTCATCATCCGTGCTGCATGGTCACAATGACCTCTAGATCCATCCTGGTAGAGCAGGTCAAGTTTGGTCAAGTGCCCTGGGAAATCCTGAGAAGATGCTGGGTGATCCAATCCAGGTGATTCTGCTGTTTGTTTGCTGGCATCTCCCAAGATGTAATCAATAGAGAAGTTGGAGAATTTCTGAGTTGCCATGTTCAAGTAGGGGCCCAGAGAAGCTGGTGTGACTATGCACTCTCTCTCCTCTTGCTCTCCTTTAATAATGACACGGAGCTAGAGAGCTATAGGCCTATTTGTACCCCTGTATCTTTTTAACTGAGGTATTAATGTATTTAATATCGGTCCATCAACACCTCTTTGTAAAGGTGGAAGTCAAAGGAAATGACCTTTTGAAGATCCACTTTGAAGATCATTAAACCCTTTTAACCTGACACTTGAAATAGGCCTACACCTGTAATGATTCCTATTAATGTTTATTGATCACACACTTCGATACTACAAGTTACTGGTTTTGTTTACCGACTTTAATGTTTTCGCACCTATGTTTAAAATACTCTGGTGGATCCCCCAGCGTGAGTTTTTCAAGGCAACCGTTATTTAAAACGTATAACTTTTATTGTTTCCATGGCGACACGTCATTCCCTGTTATGCCACTGCTTTTATTTGATTTTTCCTTTTTTTATTCAAAATATTCTCAAACTTGTTAACTATAACATGAAAAATGTGATATTCCGATTGTCAAATATGTGTTTTGTTGTTTAAACAGCCAAAGCGCAAAAGCACATTTGAATTTAGCAGTTGATCACACGACACACTGAACGTTATCACACAGCAGTGATCGGGTCAAAGTAATGAATTAGTTATTGTTTAGGGCTAGGCTATATAAAATACAATGATAAAAATGTCTCACTTGAGGAGACTCGTTAGAAGTCCTTTAGCATAAAAGACATAACTTGACACTTGTTCAAAGAGACACGTGCTTTGAAATTGTGACGTCATTCTCTGAAGTTAAAACAAGAGTGTTTTGATAGGCTATGTTCTTTCTTTCTTTCCTATTTGAATTTGTGTTTTAATTACAGTTTACCTTATGCTATCATAATGAATATGTTTTAAACGCTCAATACAAACCAAAATAATTGAATAAATGTCGCCATCTTGTGGTTTTATTTCGAAACTTTAATAAAGCTAATACAAAGGAACAAAATAAATTTGAACAGCCCTACAGATTTAGGCTCAATACAATTAAAATAATATTAACATAACTATTTTTAAATAATATAATTAATAATATCTCCTTTTTTAAAAGCCCTGTTTTATTATTATACACCTATAGAAAGATAACATTGAATCCACTGTAAGCAATAAAGGATAGCATTGTTTATATAGACCAATTTCGAGGCTACGTCACAGTTACGTCATAGCGTTAGCTGGTGGCAAAACGAACGGAAAACTGGAGCACAGATTCGGCTACATAATAAGGAGTTTAAATTATTATTATTGTTATTAAATGTCATCTTGTTGTGTTGTTGGGTGAAAGAATCTATGAAAATGAATATGCTGTTTCTGGAATTTTTATTTCTAGAAAATATTCACATCATTAAAATTATACCGTAATGTCACGTCGTCTTGGCGCTGGCGGCAGAACTGCGGATCGTAACGTTACCACACAAGTCTTGTAGGCTACATGACCATTTAGCACATAGTTATAGGCATCTAAAGATATGCCCTCTTTTTCCACTCGGTTTCTGGTAGGTGTAACGTTAGAAGTCAGGCCACTCAACCGGAGGTAACAAATTAGAGTTGAGTCAGTGAGTCCATCCATTGAGTGAGTGTGTAGGCCTACGGGTCAGCCAATCTGGGTAAGGTTCGGTAAAATTAACTTTTGCAAATAACAATCGTGGTCCTAGACAGTGAGTGACCTTGCAAATTAAGATAAAATCGGATTTTCTCCCGTCATTGTTAAAAAACAAGCTAACAAAACTTGCAAACTAACGTTAGTGAAGCGGCCAGAGGGGTCGTTCTGCCACCACCTAAGCTCCGCCCACAAAAAAAACGTCCCTATGTTTACCAACTGAAAATTGGTCTAGGGGCCTATAGTCCATTGAACAGGATAAAAAATAGGGACTGCATTATAATATTATTAGTAAACAAGGCCACTGTCTGTCTGTGGATAGAAGAATTATTCAAAAGCCTTCAGTGTTACATATGTGTTCCATGCCAATAAATCAGGGTTAACTCAAGATTAAATGATCATGGTTATTTTAAAGCACAAGCCAGAGCTGTAGCTTAGGGATGTCACAAGTAATGTCTAAGCGAGTGTGCATTTTACAAACCAGGAGATTCACCCAATATAACTCAGCTTAATATTCGATTCTTTTTAAGCTACTTGGGTTTACAAAGAATACACATGAAAATCCCACTGAGCGGATATTGTTTTTGTCTCTTTGCCAAATGAGATCATTTGATAATCTGCAAGGCCCACACAGCACATACAGAAAATGAAAATACTGCATGTCCTTCATTGAACTGAGTTTTTTTAAATGTATTAAACACAAACTTACTATCAATGCCCTGATGATCAGTATACGGGGATTTTGTTTCAATAATCTGTGAATGAGTAAAACCTTTAGGAATGAAAGGTTCTTGGCCCTTCCATTCAGATCAAAACAACTTGTAAGCTCTTTGATACATGTGGGACTTCCATTAACAATAACCTCAATTAGGCTACTTTTTCAGTATGGATTACTTTTTCAGTAGCAAGATAAAAGAGCATATGTGTTTAATCAGTCAGTATCTTCTTCCACTTCAGTCAAATCAGTCATACAACAAGTACAGCGACTCACACTAAACAAACCTTATTTGCATGATAAAGGCAACAATCTGATTCAGAGCATTCAACTGAATCATATATGGTTGACCCATATATAACTTCAGTCTGGTTGTAAGCATCCATCTGTACAGCCAGGATTTGCACAATGCCACTGACAAGCATTGATATGATTTGGGCCAATAGGCAATTAACAAATGCATGAACTCCTCCAAACAGAGCTGGATGTTCAATGAGAACTCCCAACTATACAGCTCTGCCAAATCAAACTGATCTGGGGATGAAATTCAAGCTCCAGTGAGTTAGATAGATGTGCATAAAAACACAAAGGCAAGTTTGAATAATCTAATCTAAAGCAATCAATCCAAACAAGGGCGATTTTGAAGGTTACGTTCTCGCTTTTATAAATGGAGTTCACTTACTTCAAACAAATGATTTATGATCAAAGGTAAGACACTGTTGTAAAAGTATATTCGGGCCACAACAGCGGTATATTTCTCTGAGAAATAGGATTTAAGATTAGCTTAGTCATTCTTTTACTGAGGAAATAGCCCCTGATCTTTTGGATAAACTGCATCTGCTCTGTTTACTTATAAAAAAATACATATCCAATTGAAACATTTAAAGAGCATCAATGTTATTCGCATTCAATGGATCAGTGTGTCCAGTCCTTTTATTCCTCTGGTGTTCTCTGAGAGTGACAGCGAGCTGAACTGTTGAATTAAAGGCCAAGCTTCTCCTTGACTGTTCCAGATGGCTGGAAAAGCAACTCGTATCTCATCCCGTGCAGGTAAGAGTGTCTGCATCAGGCCAACTTAATTTGTTACCCGTCACAAAGCAATTAGAATTATGAACTGTGTGTCATAGACTCAGTCAAGCATCTCAAGGTCAGCTTTTCAAATTCAACTCTACACCAGATATGTAGTAAGAGCAGATAAAATGTCACAAGAGTAAATTTGTGCCAAGGAAAGGTATTTATCACAGTTGACAGAAACCAGAGGAGTTATATAACACATACAGAGGTTCCTGAGAAGTATTCACATTTAAACCATACTTATAAATGTAATTATGTCATTGCAATAGCAGCAACATGCAGTAAAAAACCTGTGAAATCAACTTGAAAGAAAATGTTCTTATAGAGTGAATTCAGGTTTGATTGGGACAGTGGTCCCAATCAACCTGAATTCACCCCCAAAAGGGACCCATCCAAAATGAAAATTCTGGATTACACTTTATTTTAGGGTGACATCGTTTCATTGTACTTATTCTACTGAGTAATATTAATTACATGTACTTACTATAGAGTTATGGTTTGGTGGTTTAGGTTTAATTACTTGTTATTACACACAATTTACTGTTATGTAACGTGTAACTGTCACCTTAAAATAAAGTGTTACCAAATTCTGCCATCATTTATTCATGTTGTTTCAAACCCCATAAGATGTTCATTCATCTTTGGAAAATAATTTAATATAGGCTATTTTAATTAAATCAGAGAGATTTCTTCTGCCCCTCCATTGAAAGTCTGTTCATTAATGTTTTGAACTACAGATTTTGAGTGTATAGAGTTGGAGGGAGACAATGGAGGGACAGACATTAAACATAGGCTATCTTCATTTGTGTTTCGAAGATTAACGAAAGTGTTTGAAACGAGATGAGAGTGAGTAGACTATTGATGACAGAATTTTCATTTTTGGGTGACTATCCCTTTAAGATAATCTAAAGCAGCGGTTTACAATTTGGGGTCTGCTAGACATTTTTGTCCGCTGAAAATTTGAGAGAGAAAAAAAATACAGTGAATTTTAAAATTAAGTAATACAAACCAAAATATAGCCTACGTGCTCTAGAGAGAAAGTTTCAAGAGTCGCTTAATCCTCTTTGTCCAGAGTAGCCTATACTGTGTTATTACTGTTGTTGATTTTACAGAGTAGAGAGCTAAGCTTAACACCCAAGACAAGATTCAGACAACTCCGCCTTTTTTTTTTTTTTTTTTTTTTTTGTACGGTGGGGGCTACGAAGATATGAGGCATTTGAGTGATAATGTTAAGAATGCTCATTTTCCGCGCGTTTATTTGCTGGTTTCAAACCACAGTGGTGACCTCATTTCTGTCTGCTTTGGCTCGTGAGCTAGCAAATGCGAGCAAAGCTTCTGGTGTCCTTTGAAACCCCTCTAAAGAAGACATCTTAGCACACTCATTTGACACGCATTGAGGTTTACAGTACTGCAACGAAAGGAAGATATTGACACAGCCCGAGATCAAAGGATGACAATGAATGTGTTAAACGGTTCACGGAACAACCAGAAGAGGGAGACATTCTATTAGAAGACCTGCATCTGGATGACGGCATTACATAATTACAATAACATTTAATGATTCATTGGAAGAATGGAGTTAATTTATGCGAACATAATTATGTCTTGCTTTCTGTTTGTAGGCTGCAGAAAAACAGCAAACATCTCAACACAGCCAAAGGTGAATATTAATAGGCTATGTAATTGCAAAAAGGCTATGAGTTCAAAGAGCGTTAAAATAATTGTATTAGCCAAGATGCATATCTTATCATTGAGCTTATCTGTCCTCATTTATTCACTCTTCTGTGAAACATAAACAAAGATATTCTAAAAAAAATTAAATATAAGCCAATGTTGTTTTGGACCACACTGATTATATGGACAAAAAGTTAATACATAGGCTACTTCAAAATGTCTTCTGTTGTGTCCTTGTTCTTGGTGACTAATTAAGCTTGTGACCTTTTCACCTCTCAAACTCAATGGACACATCTCTATTGTTTTCTGCTCATTCAAATTTGGTGGCTTCTCTTTGCTGCATAAATAAAGCAAGTAAATGCACCCCGTGGCATAATTACACTGTTTTATTCATAATTAGCAAAATTGACAGATTCATTCTGACGTGAGCGGTGAATCACTGGACCCCTCCCCGCTCAGACTTATGAACATATGCAGGAGCTGTACCTCCTTACTGGGTGAGAAAAGAGACAAATGGTGACTGGATGAGTGAACACGGGGTACATGAGTGAAGGTTGGCCGCCGGACTGGTGCACCCTGGTGTATTAGTACCGTCTGCTCACACATGCTCTTCAAGGGGGCTAAATGGTGTCCTGCCAAGTTCATATCCAGCAGTTGTCAGACAGCAGAGACTGCATTGGCCCCTTATGGGACCCTTTTCTTTGTTTCCCTGTAATCAACAAAGGAGCTCCTATGGGAGATCTGCCTATTAATATACAGTGAGCTAATCCATCCCTCCAATACAACATTCATGCTGCAGTTGCCTAGTCAGTATGAACTGAGCAGCTTTATTTTGAAAAGACACACTGAATAAAATGATTTGATGCCTCTTGTATCTATCTATCTTCTATATATATATATATTATCATTATTTTTTTATACCTATCTATATCTAGATGTATATATATATATATATATATAGGCTATACACTTATTAAATAAATGCTGACCAGTCAACCATGGTCAATATTAGGGATTTGATCAAATCTTTAGTTGAATTTTAATTCATTTTATGACATTTCCAGGTAACTCCAGATAACTTTTCTTTTTAGATCACTCCAAATTTTTGTTTATTTATATTGGTTTTTATATATTATATTGAGTACTATATCATCACATATGCAAACATTTGCACTTTCGAATAATAATAGAAATGCCTAATATTCTCCCTACAGCCATACATGTTTCATAAAAAGTTTCAGAACACAAAAATACTGATTAAAATGGCTGCATTAGAATATGCATATGACATTGGACCATAAGACATGCAAACTTCTGTAGCCTATAGCAACTGATTTTATGATTTTATGGCCTCTTTAGTATCATAAAAACTATTTACATGCCTCAATTCGGCTTACAGATATCTGTGTTATGAAAAGTATTAATGAAATGTTCCTGAATGACATGGCAGCTAATTTCTAAGATAATATCACAGCAGAGATAAATGCACAAGTGTCTGCAATAGGCTATGTATGAACAAAATAATTTTTGAATGTATCCTACTTTATTTAGCTTTTTTTCTTGTCATGTAGCCTAGGCCTACTTTAATTTATAATAGTTTCTTTTCTATTTTTTCACATTTTCTTTTCTTACAAAAATAACAATAGACTATAGCATATTTTATTTCCGTAAATATCCGTGCTTGAAGTCACGCAGAAGAGTTGTAAAGGTGAGTAGGAGGAGCGGGTGAACTGCTCGGGGGGCGTGGCTTGCTCTCACCTGTGTCAGGTGACAGTTCAATTTGCTTACAACTCAAAAGACTGATGACTGTGTTAAGTGACTTGCAACAGAGTTTCTCTTTATCGCACAACATGACCTAGCGTTGTTTCTTGTTTGATGTGTGTTAGTAAAGCATACCTGACATTTCAAAGCTGATCAGAAGTATTTTCTCCCTGCGGACAAAAACTTTTGCTCATGTATGATTGCTGAAACCCCGAGGGATTCCCTAAAGGAAAAAGCTGGAAGCTGGAGTGACAGGTTTGCACGTAAGTCTTAAAAGGAATTAAATACAATTCTCCCCATTTTTAGGCCCGTTTTTCTGTCAAAAAAATCGCTTACAAACATTGTTAACGTGCTTTACCGGGTTTGTGCATTTAGCACGTGCATTTAATCAGCATAGTAGTGTATCATTATAAATAGGCTACATGTATGGCTAGATTTTCGACGAAAATCATATTTATCACTAATCGAATTCTCATTAAATATTAGGCTACTTGTTCTAGTATGTAAACACAGGGACAAACTTTTTGGGAGATGTACCAGATGGTAATTACGCACGTGACAGTTTGCAAAAGGCGTGTTTAAGTGTTTGCCACTATACAAGCCATTGTTTTCAAAGTATTTAAATGTGTTTCTGTTGTTGTTGTTGAATGGTATGCATGACTGACTCACCAGTTGGGTGACAACACCAGATCATCAGGTTACAAGACTACTGCTGCATGTGATAGCCTACTCCATGCCCATTGATTATTACCACAATGGCATCTGATGCCTCTTGCTGTTTAAACTGAGCCTGTATTCAGGGTCAGATATCTTTTGTTGTTTATCTAATTAGTTTTAATGGGCTTAAATAACATTTTCAACCATAATCAGTCAAAGAGCCTCTACAACCTGCTTTAAGACATAAGGCCTACTATTATTCAAGATTGGACACACCTACTCATTCTTTAATATTTCCACATTTTAGAAGTAATCAAGTCATTAAAACTATAATATCGCAAATGGTAGTATGGGAATTTTACAGTAAGCTGTTATTCAGTGGCTGCTGTTTGTCTACATTACAGCTGCATTTTCGTAACCATCTTCACAATGGATGATTCACCCTTGGATGATTTGGATGATTTTTGTGCACTATTGAATAAGGAGTTTTCATGTATATACTCTTTTGACTGTTGTTCCTATCTGGACAATGTTTTGCATATGCAGAATATAAATGTTTTTTTTTTAAACATGAGAAAGATATTGTGAAATGTGTTCAAACTTATGCTTTGGCTATGTTGTCCTTTTTAACATTTGCCCTTTCTAATTTATTTTATATTTAGAATAGAATAAATGCATAGAATAAGTATATTAATAGAAATATTTTAAAATAATTTCAATTAAAAACAAACAAAACAAAAAAATCAGGGATTTTATTTAAATGTTTAACCTCCAGACGTCATCTCTTTCCCCGTATGTTTCTATCATTAATATTACAGATCTCTCTGTGGTGGTTGCCACATTAGCATAAGAATGTAATTTATAGTGTCCTCTGTGGTGGGAAAAACTGCACAATGGCTACTACTACATCATGATGAGAATGATATGAAAAATGTTAAATTGATGTTTAGACATCTGATTGTGAAACTAACAACTACATATTAGTATTTTTTTCTGCCTTTTCATCCATCTGAGTGGATTTCAAGACTGCATGGCTTGAAGAACTTGAATTGGTGTTTTGTTTTTCTAGACATCTTACTCTAATCTCAATCTGCCCGGGGCCTTCCAGTGAGCCCTTTAAAAACAATTATCTGATTTGCAGTCAATATACCCTCTAATTTGATGTTTACGATTACTGTAGTTCGTTTTTTTCTAATTTAGACCTTAACCCAATGATTTGATTATGAGGCCCAACAAACCAGGGTTTAAGCAGTGTCAGGAAAAAGTCCTGTGAGCACAGAGAATAAAGTTCTCCTTCACTTGTCCTGTTCTTTGGTTATACTGTTCTGGCTTCCTGCTCTAAGACCCCAGAAGTGGGTTTATTTGAAGATTGTTGGTAGAAAGAAATGTATGTTGGTTTAAAGGGGCAAAAGAGAGCTTTCTGCTTTGTCTTTTCTTTCTAAATATCCCCTCCCAGACTCATTATGGTTCAGGACAGGGTATAGATGCATTCAACAAAACACACTTCTTTGCCAGAATGACACCATGCTGAGTTTAATGATGAATGGCGTCATGCATCGGTAGTAATTGGCCATTCAGTCTAATGTTGCTACTGGCTTTCATTGTTAGGTTTTTATTTTTTATTTTATTTTTTTAAGAGCTTTCTCCTCCCTGTTGCTACTGGCCAGTTTCGTCGCTGAAACTGCAGATGCCCCCTGAGCAGAGCTTTGTTTGAAAACCAGGAATCAGATTTCACCAACACTTGTAAAGGATGAATGACAGTTTTGTATTCTGGCATGCATAGATAATGAAAGCAGAGAGGGACGAAGGTGATCTGTGATTTAGTTTAGCTTTGACTTTATTAGTACTTTATACATATCCTTGGTTTTACTTTTAAAAAAAAAGAATTACATAATACAAAACATTATATATAAAGTTTGCGTATGATAGTGAGTGCTTATTGTAAAATGTGTGTATCTATATCTTTAAATTGATTATAGAGGCACTTTATTTATTTCTCCTGAGAGAATGACCTTGCTTCAGGCATGGCAAACAGACATTCTGCTGTGTAAAACTCGCTGTCTGTCCTTGAATGAATCCTCAGTTGTCAGGTGAATGAGTCTGTGTTATTCTCCCTGAGCACAACACCTGTCAGACGTCTGCTAGCTGGGGAATCACAGCTGAGAGGGCAATCATTTTCATCTCTAGCATTCATGTGGAGCAGCAAAATTCATCATCTTAAAAAGAGTGCCTTTTGCAGTAGTTTGCCTTTGGCTATGTGCTGCAATTAATGGATGATGTCCTCATTATACCTTTGATATTGTCACAAAGCAGCAGATCTTCTTGTCATCTGTTGTTTTTGGAATCATGTTGTCTTAAGCATGGGAAATGGAGGCAATTCCAAGAGGATGCTGTCTGAGAACTCTCACCAGATTGCGAGTGCTGTAAATGGGATTAGGAGAAGCCTGGATTGGATTTGAAGGCTGATCTAGCTACTTTAATCACAAACTAACAATTTCTCAGAGAGCATTCACCTCTTATTAAGAGAATTAAGGGCACAGTCGGAGTTGAATTGAGACACAATAATGAACTGTAGTTCACAGGACCCCAGAGTGAGTATGCTGTACTGATGCTCTTTTGCCCTCTACACAGCTTGGCCTCTGAGGGGCCCAAGGAGAGGAGGGGGGGCCTGGTTCATCTCTTGCTTTGTGTGTGTGTAGTGGATCAGATCAGGTGTCTTGGCACTGGCCTCTTCTCCCTATCCGGGTGCTGAGAAAGGCCTGTTTGTTTGCGATTTGGGCCTGTGGCACCAAAGAGACAATGAGTGCAGTCTCTGCAGTCTCTGTGAGGACGGGGAGGGAGAACAGAGGGTTCGAGCTCAAGCGGTGCAGAGCACCAGGGTCCTTATCTCCTCCGTCTTCATGAGCATCCATTACCGGAAATACAGATGTCCCTCAGACCACCTCCATGGGACGGTACAGACGGGAGTGGGTGGAACGCTGTCATCTCACTGCGCACACGTTTTCGATTAAAAATACATTTTCTGAACAGGTTGGCTCAATCAAGCAGAACTATTTTAGATTGTCGTAATTTTATGACTCCCACTGAGCAAATGGTGTTAAAGTTGTGGTGGTCGTCATGCTAAACCTCTGGTTTTGCTTAAAGATTTTACGTTGGACATCAAGTGGTGGCCCAACACGGTTCCAGGTGTCTGTAAAACCTAAAATAAAAATACGTAAGCATGGAAGTATAAGCTCAATATGCATAATTATTAACCTGACAGAAGATGAATATTTTTTTCTTAATGCCTTGAAATGGCTTGAATGTAACTACATCTATGCTTCATTTAGTATACGCTGACCCATGAATATGTTAATTAGGCTACAGCCCGCCCCATCCCACCCTCGCCTCCACTCAATCACACTGAACTACCTGATCCCCTCGGTCAACTGTAATACTCTACACTATGGTAAATGGAAATATTGTTTTAATTCAGCCATATATGTTTGAACCACAAACTGAATCAGAAGAAGAGCAAATTATACAGGGTCGTCAAAGTCGATGTATCAAAATCGAAATACTTTTTATGTTTTCCTCTCTTCGTCAGACACATAACGGTAATTAATATGATTAGCCTTTTACTATGTTATCTCACAGCTAATAATGTGTTGCTTATGTTACACAAACCATGTTCTCGTTGGCTTTCTCAGAGTCAGACAGCTTCCTTCTTAAAATCGTCCTCCTTAGAAATTCTTTGAACATCATAGAAAGTCAATGGAGAAAGACATAACCATAATCATTGATCATAAAACCGTACTATACATCATATGCTTAATTCACCCTCTATGTGTACCTGTTTTTCCTGTCCCCTTTCTTTTGTTGTGGTCTTTTGTTGTGTTGTGTTAAGATGCCCACAGAGCTTGATAGGTATTATAGGAACTTCCCGCTCCTCATTGATGGGATTATTCACATGGTTTCAAAACACATTTTTGAGACTATGGTTGCGTCCGCAAACATAGGCAGCTGACTTGTTGCCTCACTGCCCTATCAGGAAATCACTTTGCAGGCAGCGTTTGCACACAAAGATATCACACAAAACTGGTTTTGGACAGACTTCTGAGGCAGTGTAATGGTTTAATGTTCTACAGTAAAATAGAGAGAGCTTGGAGGATAACTAGAGCATGTTTAATTACTACAATAGTAATTTCTCACTAGAAATGACATCAAAAGTGATTAGCATTGGTTAAAAAGCACTTTTACTGACCACCAACTGCAACTTTCAGACACCATTGTTACTATTTATCTCAGCTTTCACTGATTGGAAAGCACAGAATTGTGGGATATCAAAGGCAGTGAAGAATACATCTACGCTGCCTTTAAAAATCAATCGGATGAAGGTTTTACAGGAGACAGGAAGTGAAGCAAACAATTGATACGGATACGCCCTAATGCCTTCCTACATGGAATGCATCCTCCGAAGGCAGTATTTTTAAGATTTCAGACGCGGCCTATCTTCGGTACACTGCAATTTTAAGGAGAAAATACTCAGCAATGGTGTTGACTGAATTTGCGCATGATTTGTCTTAAAGCATATTAAAAACACCATATAAACAACATTTAAAAAAACTTGATTTTCACCACAGGGTTTTTGATTTTCACCACTTGAAGTGTTTTTCATATTTATTTCTCTATTTTAGTAGTTTTATATACAGTAGATGTTTATTTAAATAAATGGATATTTAGTGATTATTCGTATTTTATTATTTGTATTTAGCATTGTTATTTTTCCTCTCCTGTTTGGGTTACCAGTTTAGATCTACTGAAATTAGTTATATTGAGCATCATTATCTTTTATATCCTTAGATTCCTTGCTGTATGTTGTAATCTTAGTCCATAATTGTTATTGTAGGAAAGTTTAGTTTAGTTTACGTCTAGAATGTTGGTCCATGAGTCTAATTAGTATTTAGCTTTTCAGTGTTGTGATTGATTAGTCATTAGACATGCTGTTGAACCCATTTTTGTCCTCCGCCTCAAATTAATCAATAGAATGTGGGCAGAAATTGTCGGTTATACTTTTTGCTTGGCAGCGTGTGGGATGAGATTCAGTCCGAGCCCTGAGCTTGGCAAGAGATTGGGTGTTTACTGCTTCGGATGAAAACAGCAACGGTCTGAGCTTTTAAAATGTTATGACCTTTCCCATGCTTATCATAAGCCAAGGGAAGTAATTGTCATTGGCCACCGAAAGGGTAACTTTACCTCAGTTTGCCGTGAGGTTTATTCGGCGACAAGAAAGAAAACCGAGGTTCTCTCCAGAGCGACATTCATGTTCTGTGAGGTTGTTTTGTGTCTGTGCAGAGGTGTCATGTGATCTTGAAAAATGGACTATAAAACCTCAATAGAGCCAGAGAGTGATTTTGAACGCCATTGATGTATTGAATGCATCATTACTTTTCATTTGCTTCCACAAGCAGACTCATCCTGCATCACCTTTCACCTAAATGTAAAGGCTTTTTGTCCACTGTCACACTCGCAGACAGCAGTTTGCGTGTTTATTCAACTCCAGCTCATTCAAATGCGGGCTGTGTTATGGAAAGATCCCCAGATGCACCTGCCTCATCTGTTTCTAGCCAAACCACCGACACGAGCTGAATGGGATGACTAAGCATCTGTAATCCGGCCTGTCATTTACATCCTTGGGTGTCTCATGCTGCTTTTTGATCCTGCTATCTATATTAATTTACCATGACTTTCTTGCAGGATTACATGTATATTGCTATGGTCAAGCTGTCCATGACTGGATTGGATATCAAAATGGTAACGTTTATTTTACATTTACACCTGTGAGAACTTGCTATATCCCTATTCCACGTTTTAGGCTTGTATGACAACCATACTGGTTTGGTTTGTGTGTTGGAGCATTATGATATGGAACTTAAGCTGGGCTGGGATGTACTGTAGGCCTACAGGGTGAAAATCAGCATGAAATCAGATTCTTAACGTCCCATTAACAGTCATTGTGTCATTGCACGCCTGTTGGGTGTCACACGTACACACCTGTTCCTCAAGACACAAGCTCACCGATGAGATGGGATATGGCCTGCTATAAGTTTATTCACTTCTGAAAAGGTTAGGAACAGAGTATGGATTGCAGTCGTGTTTGCACCCCATTACTCCTCAGGCGAGAGCAACATTCTCTGCAGGTTGAGAAAAGCAATAATGGTGACTTCGATTTTCAACCTGACTGCCTTGAGACTCACTCCAGTGCCTCAATGCCCTCCACTGGGGCAAACTCACGGCAGACCTTGAGAAAGGACCGTTATTTCGGCTGAGCCTGAAGTCAGTGTGTACTTACAGTGGAGGCGGCCGAGGTGGACGGCAAGGTTGCAGGTAAATTATGGCCATAACTTTGAGTTATTAGCTGGTAGGGCTTGAAGTTTTGAAAGAACTGTTCTACCCAAGTGATCTCGCTAGGCAAATCCTTCATAAATACTGATGCAGACCACTTATGAGACTGACGTAGGCTCTTAAGCTATTCTTGAACATTTTTTAAAATGTGTTTTTCATGAGGTCAGCCCAAGGCAGTTTTTGGGTCCATCACTCTTGATTGACAGCAACCATGGCCTGGCATAGCTGACCTTGTTCTGCCAGACACATTATGCAGGTATTAGAGTGAGGAAAATCTATTTGGCTGCTTTTTTTTTTTCTCTGCCAGGGCTGTGGCGGCAGCGCCGTAACTCCTTTGGGTAATGGGCATAAAACTGATTTATGATTTCTGATGGCTGAAATTATACCCTAGAGCACAGGAGACTTTCTGCTGTGTCTGAAAGTTTTAATTTGTTTATGCAGATAAACCACAGCTTTTCTTACCAGATGCACTGTGATCAGTAAACGTAAAATTCTTCTTAGATGAGAGATTTCAAAAGAAAACTATGCAATGGTGGACATTTTAGCATAGGACTTTTCATTTTTGTTTGTCAACTTTACACTTTACAATAAGGTTTCATTTGTTAACTGCTTTAGTTAACATGAACTTACGATGAGCAATACTTCTAAAGCATTTGTTAATATTAATGTTAATTTCAGCATTTACTAATACATTATTAAAATCAGTTGTTAACATTAGTTAATGCACTGTGAACAAACAATGAATGACCATATTTTTATTAACATTAACATAGATTAAGTACCGTAACAAATGTATTTCTCATTGTTAGTTCATGTTCATACATTAAGTAATGTTAACAAATGAGACCTTACTGTAAAGTTACCTTAATTCATTCTTTTGTTCTTCATATTTGAGTTTCTTGTTATTTATTAATGTATTTTTGAATTTTTCATGTTTGTTGATTCATTTATTATTTGCTTTATTCATTTTATATCTTTTTTTAAATTATTGAATGAATAAATAATATCTTAAATCCTGGTCACCACTGATTAAGTTTTGCACCATTTTAATAATCTTTTGGCATTACTAGTTAACTTTTAAGACTGACAAATCGATTTATTTTTAGTCTCTCAATTAAAAGCTGCATAGTCATTAAAATTGGCAATTTTCTGTTTAAAAGGGTTTTAAATTCTTCCTAAAATACTTCCCAAAATTATTTAAAATTAGGTTAGGCGATTTTCGGAGAGGCTAGCAATAGCGAGTTAGCTTTGAAACATTAGATTGCACCCTCCCTTCAGAGTGTCTCAAAAGTCACGCCGCCTCTAAAACACATGAATGCGTTCAGTAGGGAGCAAACAAAAGCTTCACGAGAGACATCTCAAAGCACATAACAAACAAGAATAATGAACAAACAACTTAGAGCACTGACCTGTACCACCTGACTGCTGCAGATTTATTTCACCGTTGATAGTGTTGCCATTTGAAACGCATAATTTGAGTCACAAACCATTCTGAGTATAACGTTACGGGTTTCCATCTTTTTCCAGAAGTTAAGCATGAAAAAAGCATATGATTTGTGATGTCTGCGTGAGCAGGGCTTTGGACCGAATGCAATGATAGGATGAACATTTTCATGGTCCTATGCCTTCCACAGACAATATATATAAATGAATACTTTTAGATGACTTGGTGGTCGCAATCAGTATGCATTATAATAACTAGCATGGCAAAAAAAAAAATTTCGGGAACAAATCACCTACCCTACCTTTTAATGTCAACTACCCATACATAAAATGTCCACTCCATTCTGTTGCATAGAAATGAATTTACCTCCATTAGGAAGACTAGATACTGTAATTAAAAGAACTCATTTTTGACAACAGGGTCGCACTATGTGTGTGTGTATCATGCTGTTTGATCCTAATGAACCCTTTGTGTTGTTGTAAACAGGTGGCGCTTGGTGATGCCAGGATGTTAGAAGAGACGTCACTCATAGCCAGTCACCATGGAAATACTAGAGTAGGCCCCAGAGGAAGTGATGAAGACAGAGGAGAGATACAAACATGTGTTGATACGAACCACCAAAGTGGTCTCTACCTACAGTCCTCTGAGACCTGCTGTCCCACGAGAAGCTTTCAACTACATGATGAGTTGAATGAGTTCTCTAATGAGTGGTCGTCCATTGGAGACGTGAGCCAAGATGTTTCCTTCTCTCTTGAGGGCTGCGTAAAGTGAGTAGGCATCCATGTGTATTGGAAACCTGTCTGTATAACTGATCTGTACAGACTGTCCTACCTAATTGTTTCTTATTGGTCCATCAGGCTGGAGAGGAGGTGGATGCTGTGGTATGAATTCAAGAAAGAACTCTCCTGCTTTGACGACTGGCTTCAATCAGCTGAGAAAATAGCAGCGTCCCCGAACTCCAGCCATGTGCTGTATGTTACAGCAAAAGAGGAGTTTCAAAAGTATGAGGTAATGAGACATTGGGTCTAATTTCAGTGCTGTTAGATGCTTCATTTTAGGGTCAATGACTGATAAGAGTGTGTAAAGAAGACCGTAAGGAAAAGGAATAATCTAGTTTAAAAACGCATGCCAAGTTCTTAAAAATATACTTTTTGTATTGGATGGTTTCAAAATTTGATATTCATGTTGGACTACATTTTCCAACACAAAAAAAAAACCAAAACAATAAAAAAAACACATGTTTGTTAGTTAATGTTTGTTGTAAATTATCAGCAAAAATGTTTTTCCAAAAAGAAAAAAAAATGTTGAGGCCTAGAAACACAGTAGAGCTGAAGTCACAAGTCTGACCATTTTCTAGTTGAAATCTGAGGGTTAAAAACTCTTAAATGATTGCCAAAAATAGTTTTTACCCCTGAACTCCTAGCTGCTGAGTTAGTCTATAAGATGAGTGCAAGACCATCTCAGATTAGTCATTACAGGTGTCTGTTGCGGAGTGGATACCAGCCAGCGTTTTGATGCTTTCTACAATGAAAGTGTAATCAACGACACAGACACACTTAGACGCGCGCCGACAGCGCATTTACTCAGACTGTCTAGAAGCCCGGGACTTGTGCCAGTGAAGATAAATGACACCAAATGGCCATCAAACTCCTTGGCTCTTCTCCTAAGCACCATTGCGCCTCCCGTCTTAATCCCTCACACAAATTTCTTAAAATAACCTTCTTTAGTTAATCAGAGAACTGGTGGGATTTATTTTTTACCTTCCGGTGGTTGATTTTACACTTTACAGGGGGTTACCTCCTAGTTAATCGCATGATGTCATCAGTAACCAAAGACCGACTGTTTTTGTATCTCTTTCCAGAACCTGCGTGCTGAGGCCAGGATGCGTTTAACCCAGCTGGACGGCCTGACTCAGAAGAGTCGAACTCTGGTCGGCCTGTTTAGAGGTGCAATGGGCGCACGGCTCGTAGAAATGACGAAGGACTGCGGACGGCGCTGGGATCAGCTCAGTGACACAGTGGAGACTGTGTGCCGCAGGTTAAAGGTATATAAAGGACCCTCAAACTGCTCAAAGGTGACATCTTTTAAAGCAAGCACATTAAAAAATCTGTGAAATTCATGGTAAATAAAATGGCAGCTGTCGTTGCCAGAATGTTACCGCAAATTTTTTTTTTTATTAACTGACATAATGTAAATATAACGACTTACTGAACTACTAAGATCTCTTTTGTAACTTTATAATACAGTGACAACCATAAAAAACACAGGTGATGATGAAAAAGCCACATGAAGATTCAAAGCTCATGAAATGTAGCTTTTCCACAAGCTGATGTAAATATTAATATATAAGGTGTGCAGTATCATGCGCACGCATTCAAAACGCCATCATGGTAATACAAACAGAAAAAGAAAGATATTAATTTATAGGTTCAATGAAAAAAAAAAAATCATCAAATGTTAAATGTCACACAGGGAATTCTGTAAATTATAAGATGATTTGGTCTTTAATTTCCAAAAACTGCTAATTTAACAGCCATTTACTGTAAAAAAATAAATAAAAAATACGTGAAATGTCCTGTTAGATTTTAGAGTTTTCACTGGAAAAGTGCTATGGCAAAAAACCTGAATGGTAAGTTTCATTACTATATAGTCTTTTACCATTAAAATTATTATATTTTACAGTTTACACATTTTTAGGTTCTCAATACATGTTCATTGGGGCCAAAAAACGTAAAAAGCACGTGATTTTGAAAGGCGTTTTAGTTGCTTCTTTCTACTTGCGTAAGTCTCTTTCCCCTTTCCTTCCCTCATTTTAATCCCATTAACTCTTTATCCATACAGCCCTCTGCTCTGCCTGCGTTCATCTTACATAATTCTGTCTTTTCAGCCGCAGTGACCCCTGCTCACTGTAGGTCTATGCTTGGCTGCACATATGCTCCCCTTTACTGTGGGCTTCAGTGTTTTGTTTATGCCATTTCTGCTCCCTGTCTGCCGCTTTGACGTCCTTGTTATAATTTTGGTGTGTCTCCCTGTCAGTCTCAGTCTCTGCTAAAAACAGCATCAGGGTGTAGACGGTCAGACAGAATGATGCTCGCTCTGTCTGTGTGTGTGTGTGTGCGCGCAACAGCATTTGGTGTGCCAGCGGGAGGATTTTGAGAGGCAGAGGGAAGAGATGGCAGTGTGGCTGGCTGATATGGACCTCAGGCTGACTGAAGTGGAGCACTTCTCAGGCAAAGACACCTGCTCGAAGATGCACCAGCTTCAGGTACTCTCAGGAAACATGGATCCATGGATTGGTCCGTGCAGAGAGAAATCTGATCTGTTTGTTTGCCGTCTGGGTAGTGTGGTTTGTGTTACAACAAGTTCGGATCTTTAACACCTAATTTACAGGTTCAAATCTCTGAAAGGCATTTCTGAGCTTTATTAACTAAATAGTAGGCCACTGAAAAGTATGAGAAGCAAGAGACCCATTACAAAAATCCTCAAGTTTTATTTATTTGTTTTTATTAATTTTTATTTTTATTTTTTTAATGAGGAGGTGGGAAGCAATTTCTTCAACACAAAATCAAAATACATTTTAAATGAAGAACTTATATTAATTGCCCTAAAAATAACTTATCTGCACTGCTCTTATTTACTTTTTTAATAAGTCCAGACATCTTATGTTTTTAAAGAAATCAATGTTTTATGATTATTACTATTATAGTGATAACAATAATAATGATGATTATGATTATAATATAATAGTGATGATTATCATTCATCATCATCATAATAATAGTGATAATGGTGATATTAATGACAGTAATAATGATGATAGTCAATTATCATAAGTGAGGAGTAGTATTATTATTATTATTATTATAGTTGCTGCGGTTATAATAATAATATAGAAATGCATAAATTAAAAACAAACACTTAAAAATAATTATATTTTTAATAGTTTAGTTAATTTATGAAGTCGTTTTTCCCTTTTTTTAAAAAATCTTTTTTATTCCTCATTACTAAGAAAATAGCATTGCTGTTAAAAAGAGCGTAAACGTGCTTAATTGTTATTGAGATTTTAGCTTTTTGACATTTTTTAATGATTCTAAACAGGTTTAATTTTCTTTCCATTCAAAATGAGTTGAGGTTTTGAGGTTTATCTATAGAACTTACCATCAAGGAAAGATATTGTATGTGCATGACGATTAAATGTGTTTGTGTATATCTATCTCTCAGGGGTTTCAAGAGGCGGTTGGAGAGAGTGCAGGTAAACTGAACGATTTACTCCAGCATGGAGAAGAGCTGATCCAAAAGAGCGAGCCGGCGGACGCCCAGGCCATCGAGAGCCAGCTGCAGGAACTCCTGCTCCACTGTACTCGTGTCTTTCAGGGCCTGGGCCGCCTGCACACGCGCCTGCTCAGCATGAGACTGGTATATATCCATGCTGCATGTGCACAAATGAGATTAAACTTTCTTCACACCTGGAATGAACTAAGATAAAGCCTGAAAGTCCTCTCACAGTCTCTTTTGAACTTGTTATTCAATTGCTCCATTTTTATTGGTCTGAAATCAAGGTGCGTATAATCATTTCAACTCATTTGCCACCCCGAATATTGGTCAACCAAGCAGCTGACTGATTATATATCTGCAGTAGCATGGGAGCTTTTAGCTAATATTTTTGGTCAGGTCAATCCTCCATAGATCAGTATTATCACACACCATATGCACAATTGACTATGAAAACTTAAAAAGTCCCTTCTCTCCCCTGATAGCTTTTGTTTATTTGATAATTTAATTTGTGAAAATCTCAAGTTCACTTTTGCTCAAGGCAGGGCTGTTGCATATTTAGGAAAATTATCCCAAGGGAAAGCTACTCAACCATCCAACTTCATACGTTCTGGCAGGGGAGTCATGAATACACCCCCTGAATAGCCTGAATTGTTGTCTTGTAGCCAAGAAGCCACTGTACAATACATGTACTGTCCATTTGAACAAGTTCCTTGTGTGAGCCTTTGTCTCTTTAGGTCCAAGTGGATCACGCCAAGACATGCTAGAAATCTAGTGTTCTTATGTTCTTTATGCTCTTGTCAGATATAGGATGTTTATAGAATCCCACACCAGACATCTCATGATGAATTGCAATAGTATATTTTCCATAGCTCTGGAAAAAGCACACAGTGTCTATAATGTGTAGGCTTCACCCCAGTTCAGTATGTTCTCAGAACTTTCTGAATGTTGTCACTTAAAAATGAATTAATTGTATTGCATAAATAATTGTGTGATCGATGTAATCTTATTTAATGTGTAAGTTTTCACTTTCACTCAGCAAGGATGCATTAAATTGATGATTGAAAAGTGACAGTAAATATTTACATTGTTACAAAAAAAATATTTCAAACAAAGTTTTTTTTTTTAAAAGCTTTTTATTCATCTTAGAATCCTGAAAAAAAGTTCATGGTTTCCACAAAATATTAAGCATCACAACTGTTTTCAACATTGATAATAATAACAAATATTTATTGAGCACTAAATCATCATGCTAGAATGATTTCTGAGGGATCATGTGACACTGAAGATGATGCTGAAAGTTCAGCTTTGCCATCACAGGAAAAAAATTAATTTTTAAAAACTTTTAAAATTGACAACTTTAAAAAAATAAAAATAATCATTTTATTTTGTAATTAAAATGAACAAATGCTGTATTTTTGATCAAATAAATGCAGCCTTGGTGAGCATAAGAGGCTTCAAGGACATCATCTTCCTTCTAAATAAATACCTTTAAACTGAAATGTAATTCTGAAAATGTAAATGTTTTAAGATGTTTAATTGTTATCCCAGGTTTTTGAAGAGGACTGGGCTCTGTGTGCCCCTGACTCTGGCTGTCCCTCTGAGAGTATGCTGGAGGACGAGTGTTTTTTAGAGCGCACCATGGCGCCTCAGTCTCAGGCCTGCCTTCCTCAATCCAGTCAAGATCACCAGGTTCTGGAGTGGGACCCTTCGGTGGATATTGGTCGGTCAATCTCCCGGGATGACACGGACTCGTCCTCCTTCAGTGCTGCTGCAGGTAGGGATTGCCCCTGTGATATAATCCAATCTTCATATCCATTACCTGCAAATAAGGCCATGGCGATCTAATGGTCTGCTACCAGACCCGAGCCAAATGTTCTTGGGCACGGGGCGGGTCCGGGCTTCAATTTAAAGCCTGTGCAGAGGTCTATGGCAATCATAAAACTTTAGGTGGTGATTTTAATTGACATGCAAATAATTGAGATTGGCTTTCTGTTTTTGTTCAATTCATTTACTGTGTAAGCTTGATACCTTTAGTTGTTGTCTATTCACATTACACTTGACTTCATACATTGAAATGTACAGTAGTGTTATTGTGTGTGTATATATATATATATATATATATATATATATATATATATATATATATACATATATACACTCACCGGCCACTTTATTAGGTACACCTGTCCAACTGCTCCTTAACACTTAATTTCTAAGCAGCCAATCACATGGCGGCAACTCAGTGCATTTAGGCATGTAGACATGGTCAAGACAATCTCCTGCAGTTCAAACCGAGCATCAGTATGGGGAAGAAAGGTGATTTGAGTGACTTTGAACGTGGCATGATTGTTGGTGCCAGAAGGGCTGGTCTGAGTATTTCAGAAACTGCTAATCTACTGGGATTTTCACGCACAACCATCTCTAGGGTTTACAGAGAATGGTCCGAAAAAGAAAAAACATCCAGTGAGCGGCAGTTCTGTGGGCGGAAATGCCTTGTTGATGCCAGAGGTCAGAGGAGAATGGCCAGACTGGTTCGAGCTGATAGAAGGGCAACAGTGACTCAAATAACCACCCGTTACAACCAAGGTGGGCAGAAGAGCATCTCTGAACGCACAGTACGTCGAACTTTGAGGCAGATGGGCTACAGCAGCAGAAGACCACACCGGGTGCCACTCCTTTCAGCTAAGAACAGGAAACTGAGGCTACAATTTGCACAAGCTCATCGAAATTGGACCATAGAAGATTGGAAAAACGTTGCCTGGTCTGATGAGTCTCGATTTCTGCTGCGACATTCGGATGGTAGGGTCAGAATTTGGCGTCTACAACATGAAAGCATGGATCCATCCTGCCTTGTATCAACGGTTCAGGCTGGTGGTGGTGGTGTCATGGTGTGGGGAATATTTTCTTGGCACTCTTTGGGCCCCTTGGTACCAATTGAGCATCGTTGCAACGCCACAGCCTACCTGAGTATTGTTGCTGACCATGTCCATCCCTTTATGACCACAATGTACCCAACTTCTGATGGCTACTTTCAGCAGGATAATGCGCCATGTCATAAAGCTGGAATCATCTCAGACTGGTTTCTTGAACATGACAATGAGTTCGCTGTACTCAAATGGCCTCCACAGTCACCAGATCTCAATCCAATAGAGCATCTTTGGGATGTGGTGGAACGGGAGATTCGCATCATGGATGTGCAGCCGACAAATCTGCGGCAACTGTGTGATGCCATCATGTCAATATGGACCAAACTCCCTGAGGAATGCTTCCAGCACCTTGTTGAATCTATGCCACGAAGAATTGAGGCAGTTCTGAAGGCAAAAGGGGGTCCAACCCGTTACTAGCATGGGGTACCTAATAAAGTGGCCGGTGAGTGTATATATACTATTATCTTTTTTATGAATATTTTGATTTGGCTTTTGTAATTTTTTATTTTGCTATGTGGTTTTGTCCTTTTTTTTATTATTTTTGCATCAGTCAACATATCATTTTGTTGTAATATTGACTATTTTGTTGCTCTCTGTTGTGTATGTATTATTGATGTCTGTTGTTGGTGTTATACATTTTAGCATATTATGCAGTACTACTATATTTCTGTCCTAAATTCATCATGTTCCACACAACATTTCTAAGTGCATGTTAAAATAAAGTGAAACTGGAGCACTTTGCGTTCACAATACACATTAACACCGTGTTTATACATTTGAGTGCATGTGGTGTAAACCACCGCAGGTGCTCCACATTTATGCTTCACATATGAATTACAATCAGGCGATTATGTAATAATGAGGACTGGAGGGCTTAATACTTTCCATAGCCCTTTATACTTTGTGGATGCTACACATTTCTAGTAACCTATCACTTTAAAACTGAATTTAACTTTGACCTATCAGGAACATTTTCTTCCATCCTCTCAGGTGTGTCTTGCACAGATGAACCAGCCAAATATCCTCTGAGGAGGAGAGTCTACAAGAGTCCTGTGGACTCGCATCCAGACAGGGCATCAGTCAGCTTCAAGCAGTCAGTAAGTCCATCTGACAGCTCCAACTTCGCTCTATAATTATTTACATTATACTATACATTTAAACATGGACTGCTGATACATTGGGTATTTGCATACATTTTCCATCTAGCAACTAAATGTAATTGAAATGCAAATTAGGGTATTTTTCTTTTTTGCATAACCATTTTTGGCCTGCAACTAAAATGATCACATGGTGGTTGATGTCTTTGAATGCATGCATTGACGTAAGCACACGTATGCTTGCACGTTGTAGCATGCAGGGTATGTAACATGCATATAGATGGTTACAGGTCTGAGTTAGATGGCTATAGAACACGTTAAGCCACCATATTATTCAAGTGCATTGAAGTTCATTACTTTCAATAGAAATGCATCTTAATGTATAGAAGCCAACCTTGAAGGTAAAAATGGCTGTGAATAACATGCATCTGTGTATATCTTTTAATGTAGGTGAATGCTGAACGTATTTGTGTTTTTCAGGGCGTTGAGAAGAGCTTAGAGCGTGCGGCCCCACCCCAGATGCCAGTGCCAGGTAAAGCTGTGGCTCCTGATTGGTCAGTGTCTCTGGTGCTATCCACTGAAGGCAGTGTCCCTCTCACCGCTTAATCATTCGATAATCATGGAAGAGCTGCTCTCAATTTGGCTTGTTTTTTAATATCCTTGAAAAAAAGCCAATAGCCACCTAAAACCTCATTTATAAGGTTCATGATGTGCAAAGATCTCAACTTTTGAGACTCTGTATTGTGATTTGGTCCATTGTATCATATTCTATGAAGCAACTTGTTTTCAAATGTTATGTGGTGCTTATATCCAGGGATTAGACATTTTATGGTAAATGTCTAGTCTAATTTGCAGCCAACCAATTTTTTACATCAAAGTCCTGATTTGTTTATGCTTTGCTAACATCTGTTTTGCATGTGTTTGTTTCTGATAGTCATCAGAGCCAGCATGCCTCAGTACGCCAGACAATTTAAGACTTCCACACCTGAAACTAGGTCTCCTGAGCCTGTGACCTTTGACCCTGACCGCATCAGCGCTTGGCTGGGCCAGACGCGTCAACTTTGTTCTAAAGCCATCCAGACGGAGCATGTTCCACAGGTACACTTTGCTTGGAATCTATTGATCAAAGACACCTGAAAGAACTATCATGATTTCCACAAAAACATTCAAATATCTTTTGAATGGAAGTGTATATACAGTTAAGCTTCTCTGTGAGTAATGCTACTCATTACACTGTCTGTCAAAAATGGTTTAATGGCTCTCGTAGATTGCTTTTGGCATCAGCTTGATGTCAATATTATTGAATATCTTTTGATGCAAAGTAACTGTGTTAATACCAGTGGTATATCAGTGTCACTTATTTAGAGGCAATAAATTGCCAGCTGCTGCTGCTCATGTCTTTATAATGAATTGCATTAAAAATCTGTCTTTGGCCTTTAAATATATTTAGTTGTCATTTATACAGCCATTAACTTATAAATAATTATATACAATCATTGAACTTTTCATCAATGGTAGGACTGACTCACTAAGTGATGGGTGTTGAATATGAATTTTACACATCACCCAAGTTGTAGCTATTGATGTTTAATAGACCCCACTGGATAATAATTCAGATAGGATTATTTGCCTGAGACAGCAAACAAAACAAAAGCGTTTTATTTTTTTTAATGTTTTTTTACCTGAAACTGACAATGTATATATTTTTAACGGATAAATTTTTTTATAAATGGTATTAAATCACAAAATTGCACTAGTGGACTTCTGAGACCCCACTGTATCTTCATTCTACACTTCATGGTTCAGTATTCATAACTTGTTGATTTTGTTCTGGATTTGATGTCTGCTTCATTAGTTTACATATTTAGTGCTGCAGTCATAAATGCAGAATGGATGTTCAGCGCAATTGTGAATGGAGAAATATTTGCCAAATCTCATTAAGACAAGACACAGCAGTCACAGGCAGTGCACATTATAACAGTCTCGACTCTGTAATGGTCATCATGCTGCTTTTCCACCTCACAATGACTTGCTAAAGATCTGTTTACTGCCTCAATGTGCTCTTCATATTAGGGCTGCACAAAGTGTGCATCCGCATTAGTCACGTCACTGGATGTGATTGTGCGCTGTTAAGTATAGGATCGTAATTTATCCGTACAGAGCAGACACCACGGTTCGAAATGCATGTAATTTCACGGATTAATTGCCAAGTTTAACCATCATACTGCGAAAGATCATTATTTGTATGTTTGAGGTCCTGTCGGTTTAAACAACCAAGAGCTAGAATTGTTTAAGAACGCAAGACGTGAAAGAACTCCATTTGGAACTCTTGTGCTGTTTTCTATGGGCAAACACAGAATTTCGTTCTCTTCCGCGTCCATTTGTGCTTGTCAATCCCCATCTCGATGAGTATGCTCGTAAACGCATTCGCTTTGGCTAATATGATCGTAAACCATGTAGAAATAAAACAAATGTGTATCATATTGGATCTGTACATTTGTCTCAGAGACAGCAGCCTAATATTCCTGCTGCTGTCAGTGTCATTAATGTTAATCAATCAACAAAATACAAAGAGAAAATCACTCTTGCTACTTTAACAAAGATGAATTATATTTAATTTATACAGTGAAGACTATGTAGTTAATATACATTTTATTCAATTTCTGAACCTGAAAAACAAAGCACTGTTTATTTCATTTGTATCTTTGTTGTATTGTATTTATCTATGCTTGTAATTTATTTTCACTCCCCTTTAAAATCGTTCTAGAATGATTAATTCTTTCCAAATAGAGCTATTTATCTAGTGAAATAGTTAATTACGATATTTTTGTTTTTCTGCAATATATATTGTGATGTTCTTTTTTTTCCAATATTGAGCAGGCCTAGTTCATATCTTTAATCATAAATCCATGATATTTATCAATCTTTCTGTGGGAGAAAAGAGCCTATTTAACGGGCATCATAAAAATAAATGTATACAAGGAATATATGAGGCACATATTCAGCCATGCTGCTGATTAATCCATCTCGGAATGAATCTGTACCATCTCGACTTAAAAAGCTCAGTGCTTCCTTTAGAGAGGGAAGGGGGGAAGTTTGTTTCTGGGAAAGAGAATCCTCTGCACTGATGTAAAGGCCGATTTGCCTGCCGAAGCCTTGGAAAAACCTGGATGAGAGAGAGTCCATTTCCATTTCAAAGAGCCTCTTGTAATTTCTCAGTGCTCATGGCTAATTGGCAGCTTTACAGGGAAGGGAAAAAGACCAGCCGCTCTAACTGGCTCTTTAATGGCAGCTGTAATTGTGGGCCCAAACATAGTGGGGAACTGGCACTGCCAAAGGGCCAAGAGCGCCTGTGTAATGTCACACGAAAAGGTAGAGGCAGCGTATCTGTTGGATCATTAAATGACTCAAAGAATGAGAGCAAATGAGAAAAACAAGAGAGCACAAAAAGACAGAGCCGCCTTGAACCTCATTAGTTAATGGGGTGCGTCTCTTTCGATTTACAAGCGCCTTTTGTAGCATTGCGAAGCTGTGACATGTAGTGAAAACTGTACAGTCCGCTCTTTGGCAATCAAAAGTGTTTGTTGCTTCTGTGAATCTTTATAGCCTCGCTCCAGTTTTTCATCTCTGCCTTCCGGAAAGGAGGAGGAGGGGGGAGTTGAGTATCAGGAGTACGTGCTCCCCCAGAGACGCCCCCACCCACAGCAAACTCTCCCCACGTGCTACAACCCCTGCCCGTCCCCGTCATGTGACCTCCAGCAACACTATTACCAATGTCACGAAGACCCACAGGTATATCTCCCTCGTGCAGACACTTACGCCCCAAACACTCTCACACAGTAGCTTCAAATGTGTTACAAACTACATAACTAATGTGGTCACATAAGGTTTGTGAAAGTTAGTGTAGCTAATGTGGCGCCTTGCGTGATTTTTATGATGTGATTTACACCTCGACACACCCCACACATAATTGCACTTGTAATGTGTGCCAGTGCCAAAGAGCTGGTAAACAATAGAGTCCCTGCAGGGCTTTGTTAATCTCAAGCTATTATCGTCTTGTCCCTCTCTGTCACTAGAGGCAGCAGGAGAGACTTTCTTTCCCTGACTCATTGGAGGACAACACCTGTACAAAGTCGAGTCGGTGAGAAACTGTTTGATTTAATATGGTTAGCGCTAATTATCTATTTTGTTGTGATAATAAACTGCACCTTGATTTCTCTTTCTCTGTCTCTGTCTCTGTCTCTGTCTCTGTCTCTCTCTGTCTGTCAAATGTGACAATTTTTTTTAGCATTATGAAATGTATTTTCTATTTTAAATAAATGTGGTTATTTTGAACTTTCTACTCAAAGAATCATGAAAACAAAATGGATCCCGTTTCCACAAATACAAAAAATATTAAGCATCAACTGTTTACAACATGGATATTAAAAACTAAATGGTTTTTTTGAGCACCAAATCTGCGTATTTTTAGATTATAGAGATTGCGTAGAGATTATTTAAACATTGAAAACCCCCTGAAAATTTGCCTGTCTGTATATTCAGAATGTAAATCCTAAAGGGATATAGTTCACTCAAAAATGAAAACTGTCATATTCTTTCTAAATTCTAAAATTGTCTTTCTATTCCTGGAATAAGATATTTTTGGGGAAAGGTTGGTGTGGTCCAACATATTTAGAGTTGTACCCAATATTCTTAGTTAACCTTGAGCCAGTGATTTAGGCAGTGTCCAAAAAAGGTATGTTCAAGGTCTATTGGACTGCAAAAACGCAAGTAGAATCATTTGACAAAGTGAAGTCATATGCTTCCCTGACCAGTGAGGCCAATTTTGTCAGAGATATCGATTTAAATGTACTTAGACATGAAGGAAGGACACATATATTTAAATGCTGGTTAAAGTTATTTTTTACATGAATCGTTGAAACATTTTGGAATTGTTAAATGAAGGCTGTCCTTAAAGAAACTCTACCTTGAGAAGTATTCGCACACATTAAAGCAATTTTACCTTATCAATACACACCAAGCTTAAATTAAAATTGATTTATGCTCCTGGTGGGTCATTATCTTGCTCAAGTCCTAATTAAACACACCTAAACCAGCTAATCTTTAAAAAAGTCTTTTGAATTGCTAGAAACTTCCAGGCACAAGTGTTGGGACAGGTTGGAGCTAAACTCTTGGGAAATTGGCCCTCCATGAAGCAGGATTGGGCACAGCTGATTTATGCCAACTATCACCATAGCGGAGACCTGTTGGCAGTCTCTTTCTTCTGTTAATGCTGAAAAATTGCTTTTTTATCATATATTTTTCTGTTTTCAGTGGCCCGATTAAACCGAAGACCTCTACTAGCAGCCTATGGCAAAGAGGCCCCTGGCAGTTGTGGCCCCTGAGGTTTTTTGTCATCCTATTTGCCCTCCTGGTTTCTGTGATGATCTGGTACCTCATTTTAGTCCACGATACCTCATGTCATCGGTCCAATACCCTGACCCGCTCATTTCACCTGGCCCTACATTATAAAGGACCTCCTCCCACCTGAGGACGCAAGCTGGTATGATTACAGTAACGAAAAAGAGTTTAATAAGCACATATGGGATTGTTTTCAGGGTTTCTCTTAAATGTTGTTTTTTTTTTTTTTTCTTCAGAATGAAAGCATGTGTTATATGGAATTAGTCTGAAAGTTTTGCTATACGTTTGGCTGCATGGTCAGCACAAGGATTATACAAGGCCATCTTTAGGCACTGTCCACATGCTTTAAATATGGTTGGACTCAAGGCCATCAAAGCCTGTGAGTGCAAACCCATGTAACAAGTGCACTTAATTCTGCTCTGACACTAATTTTCTCACAATGTCAAAGTGAATAGTATAAAATTGAAATGATTTGACCGCCATGGAAGCATCACTATTTAAAACTGCCTTGTTTACTTTTTTTTTTTTTTTTTTTTTTGACTGACAGATTAAGCATTTTATTGGCCAACCATTATTTATAGGTTTGTTAGAGGCAGATTATGACGTGTGTGTGTGAGCATTTGCTTCAAGAATTTGTTTAAAAAAATATTGCTGAAAATGTTGTATTGAAGACCATTTTGTACAGGGAGAGAATGAAACTGAACACAATACACAATATTTGATGTAGGACCACTATATTGTAGGCTGTAATCACTGTAGCTTTTTTTTTAAATGGGCATTCTGCACTCTATTTAATATATTGCATCAGTCCAATGAAGAAGACTCAACCAGGCTTTAAAGCAAAGCTTCCTTGTGCACATCAAGGATCACTTTTGCACTGTTATCTATTTTTTATGACTTCTAAAATAAAAAGAGATGAGCGAAAACAAGTGGTTGGCTGTGGATGGGGACACTGGAATGAGTGTGGAGTGATACGCCGTGTGATTCTCATTGGGGGGGGAAGCAGTCAGTGCCTTTCTCTGTGTATCTGGCTTGGTGGATTTGCTGAAAGAAGGTTTTGTGCTGCTGCCAGGGAAGAACACTCAAAAAGATTATGAAAGAATGTTTCAAATTCAATTAGCACAAAAATGATCTTCGCTGGAAACGTCTGCAGATGGCCTTTCAACCTCATCTCTCTCCGTGCAGAGCTCTTGGGAGTTCTGTAGTCAACACCGCAGAAAACCAAGTGTTCAGTGCATGCAAGCAAGCCTGTCTTTTGTTTGATGATGAGTTTATTTACTTGGCAGGAGCAAAAGCGGAGCCTCAAATTGAACCATATACCTCTACAAGCCTAGAACCCATAAACCCCAAGCAAATAAATTCTAGTATCCACCTGAGGACGACATGAACAAACAGGGAAGAGTTCTCTAGCAATAAAACCTTTAGAGGAAATAGCCTTTTCTGAACTCTGCCGAAGCAGTGAAGGTCTGTGCTGCTGTTACTACATTGGTAATTGCTGATATAAAGAGCGTTTGGATTGGGTAGAAAAGGGATTATGCGGTAATAGTTCCTCTAAAAGATGGCAGAGGAGATAGCTTTTTAAGTTTTTAATAAAACATTCATATAAATGTATCTGGGCTGCACAACTTGCATGACCCTGAACCAAATGTAACTTCTTTCTTTTTTTTTTTCCATTAATGTAAATGCATTTTAATTTTGGCTCCTAACTCACCAGTGTCTGTTATATGTGGCATTACAAATTGACAGGGCAGATGTGTATCAGAAAATTCAAAAAATGTGAGTTGGGACAACCTGACTCTGATTAGGCAGCATCACTAACTCAGTTTTGCGATGGTTACTCTGAATTAATATGATGCCACTGACCACAACAGGCCTTGCCTATGTCAGGGGAATTGCCACGCTTGAGAACAGAGAGAGCATTTTGTTTTTGCACCATTCAGCTGAAATGAGGCCGAACTAATCCTGAAGGCCCAGCCATTTGAATTCCTGTTTCAGAACAACACCCATAATCATTATAACGCTGTAAACACCATAACATTTTTGGTTGCACTTTATTTTTCAGTTCGTGCACTTGCGTGTTCTTACTGTGTACTTGCCTATAAGAAAGTACTAGGTAATATAAGGTAACTATGTGGGGTATAGGTTCAGGGTTGGTACCTAGTTATTACCCGGTTATTGCAAAGTACGTAGTATGTACATGGGGAACAGGACTGTAAAATAAAGTACTACCCATTTTTTTTTTTTAAAGAAGTCTCTTATATTCACCAATGTTGCATTTAATTAAACAAAATTTAAATAAATAGTGTGAAATAGTATTACAAATTAAAATAACTATTTTCTATTTGAATATGCTTCATAATGTAATGTATTCCTGTGAAGTCAAAGCTGAATTTTCAGCATCTTCAGTCTTCAGCGTCACATGCTCCTTCAGAAAAAGCTGATTATAAACATAAATGTATATATTTTAATTTTCTTAACCGATAGACAGCTTTTAAATAAATCTATTTGTTTATAATTATCAATGCTATATTTTGGTCATTGGTCAGCCTTACTAAATATGCATTTTCTTACTATATATATTTAGAAATGTCACTGCCAAGTTTTTGTTTCCATTGAAATGTCCAGTTTAATGTACGAATAATCTTATAGAAAACATCTGTGTGGCTCATTTGTTCATTGCATGACTCATTGGTTATTCCAAATGTGAAATTCAGACATCAGAACTATGTCTGCCACACATTTCATGCCCTGCTTGATGGACAGAAGTTTCAATCCCACCTTGCACCAAAGCTTTTTTGATCAATACTAAAAGAAGCATTTCACAATTATTATGTTGTTTTCAAATACCATTTCTGTGTCCTGCCAACACAAGTGGGCAAAGGTACTCCAGTAACTTAATGAGATAGCATAGAGCTAATCAACAGGATAGGGCACCATTGGCTGGGACCTCGCCCCCCCCCACACCCCCCCACACACACACAGCAACAGCAACACCAGTGATTGAGATCGACAGGCTGTCTGCTAATAAAGAGATTACATGGAAATCCCTCTGAAGCCAGCACTTCAGGACAGCGCTCGTTTGGATATCTAGAACAGCTGCACCTCAAATATTGTCCATACGTGAAGTTAACGTTACGTTTAGGCCATAAGGGACACATTAACCAATCAGCACTATACTATAAAAGGTCACTGAATAGTGCAGCTTGTCGGAGATGTCTACTGGGGCAGTGGGATAAAAGGTTTAAACTTGCTTAATTGACAAATGTCTCACAAATTAATAGCTGTCATGCACAAAAATTGCTCTCAAAAAATTGTGATTTAAAGAGATAGTTCACCCAAAAATGTAAGTCAAGTCATTTACTCACCCTCATGTTGTTCCAAACTTGAAGGAATTACTTTCTTCAGTGGAACAAAAAAAGATATATATATATATAGCCTATATATATTTGTCCATACATTGAAAGTCAATGGGGTCCAAATCTTTTTTATTTTTTTTTATTTTACATTTTTCAAAATTTGTGTTCCTTTTTTTATACAGGTCTAAAATTATGTGAGAGTGAGCAAATTATAAAATTTTCATTTTGAGGTGACCAATCCCTTTAAAGTTGCATTGAAATGGAAGTAGTATCAGATATTGTCTTCTGTATTGTGACATGCGAATGTAAAGGGTTGTCGGAAAGAAAAAAAAAGTAGGTCAGGGAGTTGGGGGCTGCTCATCTGAAATCCCGTACTCTCCTGAGTATTTATTTTGAATATATACTTCACAACAGCTAAAAAAGGTATGTTGAATATAATATGAATAATCTGGACGTACTATGGGATAGTTAAGTGTCCATTGTATGCACACTTCAGAATCTCACCAGAAGTAGGTCATCAATGTTCCCTAATAGCTGAGGATGAGGGTGTTGCAGATGAAGACAAGCTTGCAGGGGCAGGTTTTATTAGAAAAGTCCTGCATACGTCACCAAAGAGAGATTTCACTCGAAGAACCATTAACAGTATGACATTTTGATTAAACTTTACGGTGTGAAAATGTTTTTAAAAAATTAAACCTGCACAGATGAATTGTTCACAAGATCTATCATATACAGACAGGGTGAATTTTCATTTCATGCTGACTTTAAGCACAAAACCACCTTTCAGTGGTTTCAGTATTGCTTCATCATCATCATCATCATTTGAACAGCAGCAGCCCTATAGGCCAGGTCTTGTTTTGGACTATGCTTGATGCTATCTCCCCTTACAGGAGCTGATGGATGTTTTGTGCAGTGAGGAAATAAATAAGGAGGTGGACAGCCAAAAAAATGCTCATTCCTCCAAAGTTCTCCTGTATAGGTACAGGTTGCAGAGAAGTGAAGTATGCCAGAGCTATCTATTACACACGCTGAAGCTGAAACCTAATTACACAGATTAATGTCCCATGGAAGGTGCCATTACCTAAATAGCCTCCTTAAAAAAGGAGGAGACTTTGCTTCAGCCCAAATATGTGCTTTAAATGCTGATGGATCCTTCAAATCTAGATTTGAATATGCATATCCTGACTTTCTTCAGTCTGCTGCTGGAGTAAGATTTTGTGCAGCCTTTAATTCCCCTTCTACAGGCACTTCACTTGACAATGACAGTAAGCCTGGATAAGTCCTCGCCCTGCCTTCTCCAACGTGAAATATTTAACCAGGGCTGTCAGTAGCACAGTAAAAGGCTAAACTTATCACTTAATACTGATTTCGTTCCCTTGCACATCTCACCTGTTTAGTGTGCAAAGCCTGGATTGATTAAACTGATTTTACTTCCCAGGCTAACGACCCAGCGTTGCGGCCGCGGGGCTAGGCTACTTATCTCTTCTGATCCCGATGTTAATAGCTGGGTGCGGAAGCACGTGCTGGTCAGCCACGACACCGGCTTCTTAAAATAAGACCTCGGTTGTGGTGGATGAGAGAGCGGGAAATGGAGTTGACAGTCAGAGCCGTGAGCTTGACGCGGCCTTCGGTTGAATCTGTCAGAGCAGAAGCACCCCACCCCCATCTTCACCCCTCCGCTCACTCACAAGCACATGCTGTCGCGAGGCATTAGCGTGGCAGAAATACACACAGTTGCTCCTTCCACCCCAACAGTCCTGAAGCCTGGGCATTTCTCAACCGCGTTGCAACATCTTCCCATCCCCACTCTTGAGCCGTGACGTCAGATGTGCATTTACAGTTAGTTGCAGGTTTTTGTGGACTGTTCAGAGAAGCGTGTGTATGACGCATCTGTTTCCACACAGTTATGACCGAAATATGCCATAACTGTGGGAATAAAATCCGAGAAATTAATTCACTCATTAGCTATTTTATCAAAATTTATTTATCACTTTTCATATAGGCTACAGTGGCAAGGCATTGCATTGTGTTAAAAAACTATTTATTTATCACACATAAGAAAAAAAAGAATAATATAGCCTGTAGCACAATTATTAAAATGCAACACATTTCTCAGTCAAAAACATCCTGACCATTATCCTAACTGCCAAGTGATCTACCATCTCTGAAGACTGAAAGTCAGACAAACACTGTCTTTTAAACATCCACACGTGGACCTCTCTTCACCTAGCATCTGCATCGCCACATATACAGTCATAACAGAGTTACTTTATGTCCTGTCAAAATAATCCCCTGTTATCCTGCTATTTATAGGTCGCTCCTTTCAAACTGACCAATCCCTTATGCTCCTCCCCTTCGCTTGAATGAGGATGATTTTACTATGACTCTTTGGCTGCATGATAATCCTCCAGTGTCGATCAGTTGCGCCGTGAACCCGACCGAGACTGAATGTCTGACTCCATGATGCCTCCAGACAGATGTGGCATCCTCCATGAGGAAATTAAAGCTCAATGAAGGAGAACAGAATTCTCTTGCAGATGCTCAATCGTATGAAATATTTATCACAGAGCATGCATTTCCAGTGGAACGCGTATATTATTCTGGCCTCGGGGCAAACTGTGTCCGATATTTTGTACAGGGACACAATAAAACACCATTTTGGCCTTGGCACATTCCTAAATATTCCATTGCATCCCTTAGCATATGCTTTAAGGTCTCAAGACGAGTATTCTGGGATGCAGGCACTTGCATTTATCTTTCTTACGGTCCAGTTGCATCAACCCAATGTGCACACGGGCCTTTGTTCTGATTCCCCAACAATTAGTTTCAGATAATGAGGTCAGTTTGTTCACATTTCTATTTGTGGAGCCTTTTCATTTGAACAGAGTTGTAGGGGAGTGTGTAACACAGAGTGAGATGTAACACCATCAGTTTAACCAATTAGATATTAGCTATGGGTGACATCATTATCCACCAGCCTCATCAGATGACAGTAGAAACATTATGTCTCCATTTTTTGGAGATTTAATTTTTGGAATCTTCTTTATTTGAAAATTCTTTCTATTTTTTACCCAATTAACTTAATACACAAAATTTTAAAATGCCCATGTTTTTTTTATTGGTTTACAACCCACCCTACTAGATTTTCAAACTATTTAAATTTAAATATGAAATAATACTACATAAAAGTGTAAGACAAATAGCAAAAACTGTGTAGACGTTGAAACTGAATGTTACAACACTCTCCAGTGTCCCCGAGCGCTCGATCTGTTGCCCTGATGCATGGGGTAGGCTACAGAAATAATCTGCGGACCTACCGCAGCTAATCTGAATGGTCGTGATGCAACATCACATTTCACGCAAATCATGGCATGGGGAAGTGGTGGCGTGGCTGAAATTAAAGTTACCATCTCAACCCCGTACTGTAACCCTCTTAGTGTTGGGGGCGGGTGTGTGTGGTGGTGGCGGCAGGGTGGGGGTGGTCTCCCTGGTTGCTAAGGGCAACAGGGTGAGATAGATGGAGCCGCAGCTGCGCGTCTGTTAATACCAGCGCTCGACCCTCCACGTCCCCGCGCGCAATTCTCCACACACTCACACTGATCTCTCTTCAGTCAAGGCATGAGGATGCGAGCAGGGATTTAATATCAGTGTCTTTTTCAGTCTGGAGCAGATTATTACCTTTCCTCCAGCACACGGGAAGGATTTACAGACGAGAAACAAGGTTTGCAGACTCTTTTCTTAGTTATACTTTTTTTGTATAATTTTAAGTATTTCTGTCGTGCACAACTTCATTTTGTATGCTAGATCTGATTACCTTTCTTTATTGTGTCAAAATACAAACGTATTGTTTTAAACGCTTCGCCTGTGCAATGCATTTAATGGACATTTAGGAAGTGCAGAGATTTAGATGGAAAGGACAATAGGCGCGCAATGACTGCGCCCTGGATTTGAATTCGTAGGCATGGTGAAATTGAGCATTAGTTCAACGAATCCGTTTCCAGCTTGTCTTGCTTTGTGTTTATGAATAAGGACATCTGCTTCGCAATTGCGTGTTTGCTCAAGCAACTGTTACGAGTTCATTCATTCATGCGATCAACTTCGCCAAACGTGCCAGACTGCCCTCACGCATATTATTATCAGATGCACTCAAGTGTGATTTTGCTCTAAACTGCGCTCAGTCTGTGGTGAATGTATCAATGAAATGCCCTTTTATGAAACAAAAACATTTTAGTCGCTGAATTGGATACCAACGAGATTTCGAGAATAAAAGAAGCATGGCTTTACCACAATAGACAGAATGCGCGCGCTTGTGTGTGTGTATGTGTGTATGGCGCGCAGGTTGTTGTTTTCCCGCTGCATGATGATTTCATAATTCCCACATCACACATTTACACGGTGACAGACATGTTGCTGATTACTGGAAGCTTCGCGAATCTAAATATTTTTCATTATTCACGAACTATTGTAAGGTCCTATAAATTGGTGATCCGAGTCAAGTGGCATGAATGAGTATTGTTCAGCATGTTTTCCAGACACAACAGAAGTAGGATGTCTCCTTGAGTCTTTTCGATGCATTTTTGGCAAATAACATACTACTCAACGCCTTCAATAAAAATAACTTGTGTTGACGTTGATATCAACGCATTTTTACAAAATGGAGGAGATGGTTAGGGACGCATTAGCAATGCAAATGAGGTTTTGAAGAGCACTGGCACCTGCTGTCTCAAGCATTTGCATTGGCTTTTCCCTCGTTTCTCATTAGAATTAGGTTCTACTTCTGCAAAGCAAGGTTTGAGCCCACACTTAGGCTTTATCAAGGGAGCTTCTTCAAGTCTCTTCTCTTGTGTTTGCATAACAAAGGGGAAAGGTTTTGTTCATGAAAAGAGGGGACAAAACCGTCAAGCCTCAATTGTCCCAGTGTCAGTCAGATGGGCAAGCAGGGTCTTGTGTCCCATCAGTAAACAGCCTCAGTCACGGCAAAATCCAATTAAGCCATGTTCTTTCCATCAGGCTTTTCACAAGGCAAAGAATATTGCTTCTGTTTTTAATGCTACTGTACTCATTTTACGGTGCATACAGTCATATGGTTCTTTGAATAAATCAATTATGTAACTATGTCACATGTGGTTTCACCTCTAGCATCTTGGACCAAATATACAATGTAAAATAATTTCAAATTCTCAAGTGGGTCATTCAGAGGAAGCATTAAATTGCTTTAAGCATCAAGAAAGCTCAACGTAAGATCATTTTTGTAATCACAAAAGAATCCTCTGTGTAGAAACAAAACCAGCCCCAGTGTTAAGCGACACGAGTTGACACAGGGTGAAGAGTTTAGAGGCTTATAAGATCATTATTTTTTTTATATGGGCTTAATAAGCTAAATTGTAGAACTAAGATACATAAGTCTCAAACATTGTAAAAAACATTTCTCATATCTGATACATACAGACAATTTAAAACTGATTGTTGTCTCCTCTCATTCTAGCTTTGAGGTCCAGCTTCTCCACACGGAATATGATGCAGAATTGCCTAATTCTTATGGAAATACGTTGGATAGGAACACTCTCAGAGCTGTTGGCTGATCATCTATGAACTCAGTTCCATAAAGAACAGAAGGAAATAAGTATTTTTTTTCAGTGAGAAATTCCTGATAGTTGGAGATTTTGTTTTTGGATATGGCGGCAACTGAGGCTACTGCAGAGCCTGTCCAAGCAGACATTGTTGAGAATAAAGCTGAGGTGGAAACCACAAAACCAGACCCAGCTTCAACAGAGGAAACACAGCCTACTACTGAGGCACCGCCAAGCACAGAGCAGCCAGCTGATAGCAAATCCAAACCAGCCTCTGAAAAAATATGGGACTCTTTTTTAAATAAAAGTGGGCTTGGAAAAGTAATGGGAGGGAAGAAGAAGAAGGAGCAGCATACAGGAGCTGAGGATACTACAGGCGAGGAGCAGGATAAGGTCTCCAATCAGAATGATCAAGGGGATACTGCAGGCCTGCAGAAAGAACAGGAATCTAGTCAGCCAGCAGAAGCTAACGAGGCTGCAGCTGATGGGCAGACTATTGAAAAAGCCCCAGAAAATGAGGAGGCTTCCCAAGAGCATAAGGCATCTGGTGCCAAGCCAAAGCAAGCAGATAAGTCCAGTGTCAGAGACTTCATCCGCAATCCTGTCGCTAAAATCTTCTCACACAAAAGCACAGACAAAAAGGATGGTACAGGGGGGCTCCAAAAACATGACAAGGTTCGGTCGAAATCACTAGACAGACTAGAGGATGCTGACGCCAGCACAACTGTGGCTGACCAAACAGAGGAGCCTCCGACCACAGACGAGCCAGACAAGTCTAACCCTCAAACAACAAAAAACATGAAACGCTGGCACTCTTTTAAGAAACTTATGGCTCAAAAAAGTCACAAGAAAAGCACAGATGAGTCCAAGGATGCTGAGGGGACAGATGGAACAAGTGCAGATGGAGCAGGAGACACTGGGACATTGGATTCCACAACAAAGTCAGAGCAATCTGGGCAAAAAAGGTGGAAATTGAAGAGATCTTGGACATTCCAAGGTCTGAAGAGAGATTCATCAGTTGTTGGAATCCACAAACCAAAGGACAAAGACTCTTCAGATGTAAAAGATGAAAATGACTCAGAGGCAGAACAGGGGATGGAAGATGTGAAGGTAGCCAGTGACGTAGAAACACAGGAGAAGACTAATGCTGACGTTGATGAGGAGAAAGGAGCAACTGCTACTGCACAGCATGCAAAATCTGTGGACCAGCATGCAAATGAGATCTGGACCTCTTTCAAAAAACGAGTTATTCCCAAATCAAAGAAGGCAGCTGACACTGGTGGAGTAGAGGAGGAAGCAGCGGGTGAGCAAGAGCAGACTGATGAACCACAGGCGGGTAAAGACTCAGGCAAGACAGCCAAGGCAAAAAGGACACACTTCAACCGTGCTGTGTCACTAAAGAACTTCATACTGCGAAAGGGGAAGAGTACCAGCATGGACATGGGGGAGGGTACAACAGCCCAGAAAGATGGCGACGATATTGCTGAGAGTGAGGCTAAAGACATGGATGGCCTTGATGATGCAGCTGGGTCAACCGATGTCCCACAGACTGGATCAGAGGAGCAGACTGTGGCTCAGAGTGAGAGCAATAATGAAGCTCAGGTGGCAGGCGAGCACAAGAGTTCTGATGGAGAGGAGAGATCCCACACTAGCGCACCATCTGGTCAGCCATCAGACAAGCCTCATGCAGCAGATACAGCACCAGAGGGTGGAGGCCAGGCAGAGCCAAAAGCCAATGGTGAGAATGGATGTTCGGATGCTACATCAGAGGACACCACAGCACACAATCATGAAGCAACAACCCAGAATGATGTGAAGGATGAGGAGACCAACCAGGAGACCATAAACTCTAGTGGCAAAACTTGTCAGAAGGATGGGAAAATCCTAAATCAAGACGGGAAGTGCGATACTGTCAATGCAGTTGTCCAAAGCGGTGAGTGTCAAGCCCCAATTGACTCGAGAGATCTACAGCAAAATGGAAATGACAAAGCTGATTCTAAAGTAGGACTAGGTACTAGTGTTGAGGTAGAGACCAGGGGGGGTGGGGCCCCTCAATGTGGAGGGTCCCTTTCTGGGTCAGCGAAGGCCAATGCAGATGAACAAGAGGAGGCCTTGAAGAGGATGTTCTATGAGGTTGCAGCTTCCATCGTGCGTGCAGTTGTATCTTCAGCCACTGAACAGTTAGCCAAGGAGAAGGAGCCTCTGGACAGTAGTTTGCAGAGTTTCCAGCCTGAAAATAATAGCAGTTATACAGATATTGATGTCCGTTACTGTCACAGAGAAGTTACTTTAAATCAGGGATCCCTGTATTGATCCTCAGCATCTGTGTTTGTGGGGAACATGTTCTGGTGTTGTGGACACATGTCAAAAAGTTCTTGTTATATTCCATCACCCCTTTAAAAAGTTGTGAATTTTAGGGTCAGTGAATTCAAAGGAAGATACAGGTGCTTTAATTGAGCTGTTGTGAAGTTACCCAAAGTACCAGTTTGTGTATTTTCAGGAAGTATTCTCTACCTATAATAATTTATTAAATGAAAAATTATAGCATGTCTCAATGTTTATGTGGATCCAATAATAATGAATTGTTCTTGAGGTCGAGGATTTTCACATGCAGTTGTGTAGTGTTTGCTGTTCAATATTATAAAGTTCACAAAATGTGTTTTTGGTGAACCTAAATGACCTCTTCTCTGTGACAAAAATGTGTGAATAATTAAATATTAAAATTAAAGTTTTAAATGTAGAAATATATTGTAATATATTCTGAAATCTCTTCTGTTATTATTTACCAGAAAAAAAGGCGGGAAACGTGTGACGCCACACAAAGAGGATTAGATCTGCATGGGATTCGTTCTGCGAGGAGCTTTGCCCCCCTCCCCCCAAAATATGGAGTAATCACATGTTTACGCCACGATTCACCATGGTGAGAGATGCAATCCACATAGTTAAAAAAAATCTTGAAAAGCAATAATTCAGATTCATCAATCAGTGCAGTTCTTGCTACCATTCCATCATTGTAAATGTTTTGCCTGTCTACTAGTGAGATTTTATATTGTCATAAATGACATTCCTTTGAAATGTTAATCTCAGTGATCACAAAGTACCGTGATCATAAAGACTGTTAGTTTTATATTAATTGCCATTATGTTTGTAGCTTTCCTTTGACTAGATATATGTGATACAGACACATTTAAAATAACAGCCCGCCAGACTGCTCCCCGAATTGTGAATTCAATACGGAATGTGCTCTAATCTTTGTGTTTTTGTTTTTAGACTGTTATCTTGTGTACATGAATAAACCACCATTAAACATGAAGTAATTCTCTGGGTTTTCTTGCAGGTTATGACATTCTTTGCCATTTACAGATTTTAGAAAATAAATGCTGACTAATTTGCATGCAAACCAACAGAATTTATTTACATTACCAGTCAAAAGTTTGGAAACATTACAATTTTTTATGTTTTTGAAAAGTCTCTTTTGTCACCAAGGCTGCATTTATTTAATCAAAAATACAGTAAAAATACAGTAATACTGTGAAATATTATTTCAATTTATTTTTTTGTATGTAAATAAATTTAAAAATGCAATTTACACCTGTGATGACAAAGCTTTATTTATATTGGATGCTTTAACTGGAATTTAATATCTCACTTCATCCCCAACATATTTCTATTAAGCTCAGATGATTATGACTGTCCCATCTTTAACCACCATAATGTTGTCAACTATTTACACTAATTCGCCAAGATCATGCTATTAGCACGTTAACTGCAGATTAACAGAATGCCTAGCAACAGGTTTCGGTGCAGCATTTCCCTATAGCTCACCGCAGGGTCACGGTTAATGAAGAACTGTGTGGAAGTATTAACAGATAATGAGCTGACTTAACAGGGACAAAACAGGACAGAGATATTGAGACTCCGTATTGGCAAGCGGGTGAAACTGACACTCTGCATGACAGACTTTTGAATGTGGCTTTGAGATGAAATCAATACCTATTGACAACACAACTAGGGTGGACTTTACAGACTTACCATATGTTGTCAAAGCAGTAATTCTCATCTTACATGTCAATGGTAATAACTTTTTTGTTTTTTACTGTTTTTGCTATAAAAAAATACTTTACTTTCCAATGAGCATCTGCACATGCTGCTAGATATCAGGTGGCCAGTAGTTTAACTGGTTCTAGGGGGAAAAAAAGATTTTTACACAAAGAGAGATGAGCTTGGATCAATTGGGGAAAAAAACAACCTTTGCCCTTTGTTTTAGACAGACAAATCTAATAACCTCATTTTCCCTCCTCATCTAACTGTACCCAAAGGCTGAGGAGGTTTTATTAACTATGACACAGATCATTAAAAACTCACGTTAGATAAATCCATTGAAAGGCAATCTGCTTAATGGTCCACAGGCCAGCAAGATGACACTTAATGGCCACTTTTACTGAAAATACCAGCAGGTCAGAGAGGTACTCTTAATCTATGAAAGCATACTGACGAATTAAAGAAAACCAGAAAAGAGTGATTTCATCTGACCGGTTTTCCCATCTTTATGTGATTAAGAGGATTTCTGTGCAAAAGCCTCTTAGTAAAAGAGCACAATGCACAAACTAATGTGTTTTAATCACAGTTTGTGCTGTAGATATGTAAACAACAGTCAAAGGCAATTTACAGTTATGTTTTAAGAAACTCTTACACCATATTATCTGAGAAAATATAAATACAAACAGGCAATTAAAAGTAAAACAAAAAGTCCTTTAGTGCATTACCCTCATCACCGCACATATTTACAGACGTTGCTTATGAAAAGCTCATTTTAGGATAAAGCAGTTGTGCATTGTCATACACATATTATATACACACAATACATCCATCTTCATAGATTTACTCCATTTTGGACATCTCAAATTTCGTAGTCATGATCTCCTGGGGGAGAAAAGAAAGACAAAATCATGAGAGGAAATCTTTAAAACAATGGGGAAAATTAGACATTTAAAAAGGCTGTGCAATACAATAAAATTCTCAAAATAATCAACACGGTTACATAAACGCCTATAAAAGCCTGCATGTATTGTAGCATGTAATCTCTGATCTCCTCTTTAAGAGATTTGTCTGTATTGGCTGCGGTTCGAAATGAACACGTCCAATGTTAGCTTTACTGAGGTCTTATTAGTCAGACAAAACCTCCAAAGCCTCAGCGCTCCTTTTGTTCCAAGCAGAAAGAAAACAACCGACGGAGAGGGACGCGAGGGTAAACACTGTGACGTGACCGGCTGAACACTCTCTGTGTTCTACTTTGGAAGCTCAAATGGCGCCCACTGCTGGCCTATCAGAGTACGAGACACTTACCTCGTCTGAGTCTAGCAGAGGCGGCAGTGCGCTGCAAAACAAAGAGAAGGACACGTCAATGACACAGCAGTAATTGCTAGTAGATTTACAGGCAAATTGATAGTGTCTTTGGTTGTACACATAATCTGAATAAAAAGTGAATTTCCTTTTAAAAAATAACCAGTTATTTCTCATTCTCATAATTTCTGTAAAAATATGACTTTTATATGATCCATGGACTTACACATCAGCCATCGATGAGGGAATGTTCTCCTCAACCCATTTGAGATCTTCATCCTGTAGTGACCACAAAATTGACAAATTTACCATTGGGGGAACATGCAGCACATTCACAATGAGCGATTGTTTTCTCACAACGTGGTGTTTTATATATTTCTGAAGGCATTCTTATATTTGGCAATACAACAAGCTTATTGTCAGTAAAACTGTGCCAAGTATTGTTGTGCTTTACCACTTTGCTGAGTTTTGCACTTCCGTTGGTCTCTGGTTTCATCCCTCTCATTTTCACACCCTCTGTAGATTCAAGAACAACTGGTTAGAACCGGCTAAACACAGTTAAGCAAACAAAGGCTGATAACCAAACATGCAGACATGTTACGCAGCAAGTGTGCTGATGAAATTTAAACTATGTTGTTTTAAAGCCGGCATGAACTGCAAATAGATCCATGAACGTTTCAATTTTAAGAAAATTTGTGCAAAATGTCAACTGAATATTCCTGTGAAAATGACAGGCCAATCTTCATCTAGTCAGCTTAAACTCCACACCTGCAAGCTCAAGATCCTCTGCCTCCACTTTTGAGCATAACGCCCACATTTCAAAATCAAATCAAAAACCAATGAATATCATCAATAAAGTCCCTCCCTACATTTTTTCTTTTTTGAAAATCTATTACACGCGAAAATCTGTCGCTATTTCACTGCGACTTTAAATCAAATACATCATATATTGATAGGATCCCATATGCAGAATTATTTCTCCATCATCTTTAAATACAGGCCACTTCTTGTGTCTCACACCTTTTTAATTTGGTCATTGAAACTCTTACCGAAGGCTTCATTCATTAGCTGCTCCTCCTCTTCCTCGCTAACGTCATCCACCAGAGGACTGAAGGCATACCTGAAGGGTTCAGAAGGAGAGACTGATGATCTTGTCTCCACTATAAGCTGAGTTTACAAACCGGGTTGACACATGGATAGAGGTGAAGTGCTTTACCTCTGGTTGTTCGCTGAAGGCCTCCATAAGAAAATAATGACGAGCAGGATACTAGAGAACAGGAAGCGCCAGAAGGCATCATCTATCCACAGCTCTCTCCAGTCCTACAGTTCATGGCAAATAGGTGTCAAATAAATATATTTAACTAAAAAGACAGAAGAGATCTTTATTACATGTAACAAGAGAATGCTCACAGATTGGCACTTGGTTAACTTGAAGGTCTTCGTTGTCCACACAATGAATATAACAGAAGCTGAAAGAAAATCAGAATTTCATTATGAGAACATGTGGGCAAAAAAAAAGAGAAGCAAAATAATTCTATTTGCGTACACTTCCGTTCAAAAGTTTGGAGTTGGTACGATTTTTTTAAATGTATCTTACTCTCATAAAGGCTGCATTTATTTGATCGAAAATTCAGTAAAATATAATAGAATTAGAAATCATTATAATATCCTGAGATTTGGTGCTCAAGAAAACATTTCTTATTATTATCAATGTTGTGGAAACCGTGATATATTTTTTCAGGATTCTTCCTTTTCAGGACTCACTGGCCACTTTATTAGATACACCCGTTCAGTCAATCAAATGACACCAACTCAATGCCTTTAGGCATGTAGACATGGTCTGCTGGAGTTCAAACTGAGGATCAGTAAGTGACTGAACATGGCATGGTTGGTGCCAGAAAGGCTGGTCTGAGTATTTCAGAAACTGCTGATTTACTGGGATTATCTTGCACAACCATCTCTAGGGTTTACAGAGAATGGTCCGAAAAAGAGACAATATCCAGTTTCGCCCACAGTATTATTCTGTGGGCGAAAATAACTTGTAGGTCAGAGGAGAATGGCCAGACTCAAATAACCACTGGTTACAACACGTCAAACCTTGAAGCAGATGGGTTACAGTAGCAGAAGACCACCGGGTGCCACTCCTGTCCTCTAAGAACAGGAAACTGAGGCTACAATTCACACAGGCTCACCAAAATTGGTTGCCTGGTCTGATGAGTCTTGATTTCTGCTGTGAAATTCAGATGATAGGGCCAGAACATCAACGGTTCAGGTGGTGGTGTAATGGTGTGGGGGCTATTTTCTTGTTACACTTTGGGCATCATTTAAACGCTACAGCCCACCTGACTGTTGTTGCTGACCACATCCATCCCTTTATGACCAGTGTTTCCATCTTCTGATGGCTACCTCAGGATAACGCACGTCATAAAGGTTAAATCATCTCAAACTGGTTTCTTGAACACGACAATGAGTTCACTATTCTCAGATGGCCTGATCTCAATAGACCTTAATCAGAGCAGTTCCATAACTGGTATGAAAGTGAGGCTGTGAGGGATAGATTTGCCGTGTTTCCAATGGCATCCGCTGTAAAAAGTTGTATAAAGCTCCTAGATTACTTACAATTTTCCACAGTTTATATTGTCGGGAGTATTTTGTCAACTGAAATTTCTTGGAAATATATTTTTTCCAGTGTTTCATGAGCAGAACAATCCAAAAACGCATCAAATAACAGTACAGCCCATTGAAGAGATGCATGTCTGTCCCTCACAGCCTCGCTTTCATTCCCATTCAAAACCAAAGATGGCGCTGCTGTGAATAAGGTCTATAGGGTACCTTTGGGATGTGGTGGAACAGGAGATTCACATGATGGATGCGTCATCCGACAAGCAATTGTGTGATGCTATCATGTCAATATGGACTAAAACCTCAAAAAAATAAATGAATCTATGCCTAAGGCAAAAGGAGGTCCAACCCAGTACTAGCAAGGTGTACCTTAGGGATAGGCAAGGTCAGTCCTGGAGTGCTGCTGTCCAGCAGAGTTTAGCTCCAGTCCTGGAAAAAAAAAACTCACCTGTCTGTGAACCTTAGTAATCCTGAAGACATTGATTAGCATGTTTAGATGTGTTCAGAAGAGTTAAAGCTAAACTCAACAGGACAGCAGCACTCCAGGACTGACACTGCCTATCCCTGGTGTACCTAATGTGACTGGTGGCATTGAAAATTGAAATTGAGAAAATCCATTGAAAAACGTCTTTACTGTCACATTTAATAAATTGAGCGTCCTTACTGAATAAAAGTTATATTTAAAAAAAAACAAAAAACATACTGACCCCAAACTTTTGAACGGTAGTGCATCATGAAGGGAATATCAGTGCATGCAAGTGTTACATTTTTTAGTAAAATTATAGTTTGAAGAGTTGCCAATCTAAATATAGCAAGAGAGAGAGACAGAGATTGAATGTCCCCAATTACGGCTCACTTTCCATTAATAAATCATGTAACCCAGATGTTTGACAGACCAATCATAATTCAGTCTGCATCAAAAGGATTACAGTGGAGTATTGAAATGCCTAAATACCAGTGATTAATGTCAAAGACACTTCACACAATAGTGTAGTAGTGTGCAGTGTGTGCTCACCGATGATAGCGAATATGAGTGTGTTGGTGAAGTGTCGGTACAGGGACAGCTTGACCAAGTTTCTCCTCAGCCGAAGGAGCTTCATCGTCTGGGCCAGGCTAATGAAGATGTGACTGAGTGTCAAGGACTATATCTGATCACTAGAGCTCAGCAACTTCCTAATGTTCACAATCTAAATCAGACACAGCTTACTATGCAGTTAAAACAGAACAGAAATGACAGAGAACTGAAGAGAGTCTTCCTGACCCACTGGCTGTAACATGGATGAGTTTGTCCTTTAGGTGAGTCAAGCTTTATGAATGGAGAAAATCTAGGGAATCACAAAGGGAAGGAGGATTGGCGAAAAATGGGCGATTAACAGGCGAAAAAACACTGTTAAACAACCCAGCAAGAGAGAAAGAGGGACACACACAAGCAGCATTGGAGAAACGTAGGATATCCACCAGCAGAGGGTAGAGTCGAGAACAGCCAAGGGGATGGCAGCCAGCAACACCAGGTCATCTTCAGCCTGGCAGAACAATACAGGGGAAGAGAGAGGGAAAGACAGAGAGAGCCAGAGAAAGAGAGAGAAGAGTAGCACCGTCACACACACCACCATCAGAGGGTCTTACATAGGGCTGGACGACTGCCTTTTTAAGATATTCAGAACAAGTATTTTTTTATTTGCTCAGAGATGGCTTGAAAGGCTGATTTTTTTTTAGGAACTGTCAATTCAATTCAATTTAATTCAACCAAATACTTTCCAAAATGATTAATGCATGAAGTACAGTAATGATCAAACACAAATGAGATTTAATAATTTCCATGAAACTACAGTATACTTTTATCCAAACGGTTAGTGATCAAAATATGTTTTTAGCATAAAGCATTCTCACCAATGCTGTATTTACTTTATCAACTGTTTTCTATTTCAAGGTTTTAAAATGTAATTTATGTCTGTGATAGCAAAACTGAATTTTCAGCAGCCACTATTCCTGTCTTTAGTGTCAAATGATCCCCCAGAATCAGTTAAAAACAGTTGTGTTGCTTAATATTTTTGTGAAAATAAGAAAGCATTTTTTTCAGGCTTCATAGATGAATAAAAAGTTCAAAAGACCGTTTATTTTAAAAATCATTTTTCTGTTGCATCCTTGCATAAATAATCGAAAAACCTCACTTGCCTCACTTGAACGGTAGTGTGAATATTGTTTATTACTAAAACACTTTAATATCTGCCACATTGGGCATTCTTGAATATTTGAGCAAATTTGTTGAATCAGATTTGGTTTCTGAAATGCAGAAATTAACAAAAGAATATATTTTGAAGAATGTTTGTATTGCCAAATAGTTGTGGGGCACAATTGACATCCATAGTATTATTTTTCCATATTATGGTAGTCAATGGTGCCCCACAACCATTGACTACCCATTGAAGTTTGGTTATTCTTCAAAATATCTTCTTTTGTGTTTTGTAAATTTTTACAGATTTGGAAAAACTTGAGGGTGAGTAAATGATGACTAAATATTTTTGGGTGAACTATCTCTTTAACAGAAGTAACTTGAACTTACCAAATAGTGTAACTACATGTTCTCAGGAAACTTTATGGCTAAATAATGATAGATATGTATATGCAGATGCCACATTCGACCGCAACAGAAATGTCGACACGTCCGCCATCTGGGAACGGGTCATTAGTCACACAAACAATTCAATGAATTTTAATGAATTCACTGAAATGGGATAACCGTTCAGAATGTGCTGGTTTATGTATAGCAAATGCAATCTCCATATGCAGAATTGTTACATTAATAATAAACTAAATGCTGTGAAACTCATCTGCTAAAGTCTATTGCAGATGTAGATGAACAGAAAACTTGCTCTTTCAAGTGGTCACGGACCGGATTTGACAGTTCCAATATGGCGGGCGAATTACGTAGCAGCCCATAGAAACAGACACTAATGAGGCATCTGTGAATATATACCTATGAAATAAATAGAATTTCAGTAATAGAGTCGTTAAATTCCTATGTTGTTTCATTTTATATTGCAATCGAAATTATCTTCATATTTAATACATCGCCCAGCCCTAGTTATAAATGCTCACACTTTGTAACCCATAACCATCATTCAGCCCAACAAAGGCAGGTTTACATCATGCTACTAGCTTGGTGAAAAAGATATTCCACAAGGCATTATCTCAACTGTACGCCACCAACACAAGTGCCAAAAGAATCCGAGAAGAGCAACGAGAGACTCAAATGTCCATAACATAGCATAGCATCCCAAAAAAAATTTGCACAGAGTACTGTATGGCATTGTCACTGAAGTAGAAAAAAACATTTATAAGTTCAACCCTGTTGAATCTGCTGTCATTTCCATTTATCTGTCCTAAACTACACCATGCAGAAGTCACTGTAATAACACCACAAAGTGAGCACTACTATGACACAATCTTAACAGATGACTGACTTGTGAAAGGATATCCACCACACAACACAAGAATCAATGAGGGCCATAACAATGTCACAAAGCAGCCTGCTTGAACCACCGTGCTCCTGCGAGAGAGAAACATTAAGCTTCACATGACATTTGGTGCATCATGTTAAATTAGAAGGTTTGCCACAATGGAGGAGATATTTCTCCACTAGTCACTATTTATTATTGGCAATGAAAGTGTGTTTGGATTTGGAGACTCTCCTTACCGTGTTGACTCTCAGGACGCCCTCTATGATGGAGAAGATAAGGTAGAGCATTCCTACTCCAACTACCCTGTGCAGCAATGCTCCTAGTCTTGGCCTACAGCAAAAAGGCAGAGTTGTTGAATGAGGAAATGTATAGAAGATTACTCTTATAGTAAATGCTTTGCTGCAATTGAACTCCACTTCCAGAATTAACTGCAGATAGCATTACACTTATGCCTGGTTCAGATTACACGATTTTTCTGTCTGTTACGATAGTCACTGTGTCAGATTACGCGATTTTGACTCCTAAAATCTTGTCGTGTCGTGGACAAGAAACATGTCAGACTACACGTTGCTTCCTGACCAGTTATCGCGTGCCGTCTTTAACGACGCGCGTGATGTCATCGAGAAGGCGAAACTAGTAGCGAGTGACTTCCGGAAACGAACGTAAACAAACAATGGATGAAGCGGTGAGTGTTGTATTGGCTGTCCTGTGTTCAGAAAAACGTAAAAAACTATGGACACGTTCCTGGATTGCTCGAACAGGACAGTATGGGCTGTCAATCCTCCAAAGAGAACTTGAGGTAAAATATTGTTTTCCTATATATTTTTACTTTTAGCCAGTAGTACAAGTAAAATAATGTTGCTAGCTTGCCACAACGATAACATATTACAAAAACAGACTGTTAAAACCTCATACATGTGACGGGACCCGTCGTGGACGACCGTTAAAAAAATTAAACATGCTAGTCTTTTTGTCGTGATGTCGTGAAGCATCGCAGAAGAGACGCAGGTTGTCGCCCACTATGACACACTATACGAGATGATACGATCGAATCTTGCGTCCCGACGCCCGTTGTCGTTTACGAATCCCCACTACACCCTACGTCAAACGGATCGTGCCAAAATCGGGCTAAAATCGTGTAATCTGAACCAGGCATTAGGGATGCACAATATATCGGCTACAATTTCGGTATCAACCGATATGACCATTTTTAATGTTACCGTTATCGGCCCGATAAGAAGATTTGGCTGATATATTAAAGTCGATAAATAATGGATTATTTCCTTCAGCTGAGACAGTTCAGATGCGCACTGTTCTCCATAATGGTTTTGAATAGCTTGAAATATGATTGGAATCACTTCAAAAAAGGAAAATACAGTTAAGTGCAACATGCGCTGTCATATAGGATACATAAAATTATAATGAGAAGATTATGGTGTGCTTGGGACATGGGTTCTAATGGTGAGACTTTTGTTTTTGTAATCAGGCTCTCAAAAATTATATCGAAATTTGGATTTAGATTTATCGGCCAATATATTGGTTAAGAATTATCGGTATCGGCCAAAATGTTCATCTCTGTGCATCCCTAATTACACTTACACTAGTGTTCAAACGTTTTTTATGCTCACCAGAAGTACATTTATTTGATCAAAAACATAGTAAAAAATTTTGAAATATTATTAGACTTTAAATGATTTCTGAAGGATCTGAAGTTATTTCTAATATTTGGTAAATAAATCAGACGATTTGGTGCTAAAAAAACATTTTTTATTATTATCATCAATGTTGAAAACAGTTGATCTACCAAATATTTTTGTGGAAACCCTGATACATTTTTGCAGGATTTTTTAATGAATAGAAAAGTAAAAAAAAACAGCATTTATTTGAAATGGAAACGTTTGTTGCAAAACTTACAATGTAACAAAGTATTTACTTTTGATCAATTTAATGCATCCTTGCTAAATAAACCAGATTCTAGTCAGATTCTAGTCTATTATTACCAGACCAGATTCTAGTCTATTTTGCCTCCATTTATCACTGTTTAAAAACGACTTACTTTACTATGCCATATCCCAGGCTAGCAATAATGACCAACACTCGAGCCAGGGTTCTTTTCACAGCCGAAAGTACCTCTGCAAACACCACTGCACCTTGAACTGCACACACAAAATAATGCACCGTGATGATTACATTTACTATAGTAACCTTATCAAAGCCTTACAGCACCATTACAGAATCAGTCACATCAAACATAAGCCTAAGGATTTATTGATATAATGGGCCACAATACTATACTGTACATATAAACAGTTTGCCTTTGCGTTGAACATAAAAAGCAGCTTTATTTTTAAATGTACTAGATTATTACAAATGCTTATTAAAACATTACAAGCTCAATATTAAACTTAATTTCTTCACAGTGACCATTTAAAAACTGACCTAATTTGAGTGCACTTATGTTGTACTACACATAAAATATAACAAACAGCTTGAAGTGAGACCATACTGTGTGTCTGCTGCTGAAATGAGACATGAAGAAATAATGAATCCGTTTTTAGGACACATTTTTAACTAGTGTTACCTGATTGGCCATCGTAACGGATGCTTTGGAACTCTGCATAGAAGACTGCCTTCTCAAGCATGCCCAGAAAGATCACTCCCCCAATCCAGAACTGAATCCGGAGCAGGTCTCTCCAGTAACAAGCCGAGAGAGCCAGCCACAGCACAGCCATAATTACGTAGATGATGCACATCACCATGTAGAACTGAGGAGAACGGGCAAAAAGTGAAAGTGGAAGCTTTTGCATATAAAAGAATCTAACGAAACACTACACAAAACACTGATATGTTGCTACAGTAAATCCTACAACAACATAGGAAGCAGAGCCTTAAATAACTGCAGTTAGAAAAAAAAAACAGATACTCACAATCATCAAAGGCCATTCAGATGCAGAGATGTAGTCATAAGGGCCACGCATCCTGACCTCCACTATAGTTTGAAGAAATATATATTAACATATTCTTAAAATGATTAACATCAAAATGTTTATTTATAACATTTGTTAGCAATTGTACATGTCATTCAAAAGGACCCTTGCTGTCAAACTGGGCTGTTCTTGTTCACAAAACATTATGCTGATAATCAAAGATCTGGCTTTGTGAGTTCCATAAGTAGTTTATTACTACATGAACCTCATTATTACCATTAAGGTAAGCCTAATTATAATCTTACGTTGTAACTTCCATGTAGTTTCTTTGTTAGCTGGAAACGCGTTAATTTGGATGATGAATATATAAGGGCTGTCTTCCCAGGTTTGTACCGCTCCGGTGTGCGATTTAGTCTGTATTTGCCACAACAACAAAATGCATGTAAAGAAAGAGCCACAATAAAGAATCATTTTTGAATTGTGATACTGTGCAATAATACTCACTGAGGTTTTTACTGATAAAGAGACTTTGCTTTTCGGAGCACTCGATGTATTTGTTGCAGCAGCCTGATCATACAAACATTTGAAAAAGTGTAATTTATAAATCTGCATTCAAGTCTTAACCTTGTTGCCATTGAACATCATTTTGCATCTTTGCTTCCTTTACTATAAAAAATACCATCACTTAATAGGCTAATCATAACAAGTCATTAAATAGAGTAGTTCAACCCCCCCCCCCCCCCCCCAAAAATTTTTTTTGTCATTATTTACTCTCTCATATGTTGTTCACATGAACGTATAAAGTTGCTCTTTTCCATACAATTATAGTAAATGATGACCACAATTGCAAAAAAAAAATTTAAATTACTAAAATGTTTGTCTATTCCTCACACCAACCTATCACATGTCTTCAGATGATTCAGAATATAGTGAACAAGTTTGTAGGTACTACTTTTCTTATGTTTTTATGTTGCTATTTTTGGAGCCTGAAAGCCCAGAGTCTCCATTCATTTTGTGTATGGCAGAGAGCAGCTCAGACATTCTGCTAAACATTTCCTTTTGTTCTACAAGAGAAAAAAAGTCATACCGGTTTGGAGGGTGAATAAATGATGACAGACTTTTAATTTTGAATGAATTCTTAAGGTTTCAATTCTGATTTTCAGTGTGTGGGTAAAAAATATTGAACAGAAATTGAACAAACATCTTTCACCTGTACTTCCTTCATCTCCACATCCCTCCTTCGTCTGCTTTGTTTAGCTGTGGTTGGCTAAAACACAAAAGAGAGTATTTTCTGGCTGCAGCTTAAATTACATTTCAGGCTGTAGCAATTTAAAAAAAAAATTACGCAAAATGTTTTCCCCTAAAATAATTCTGTTGTTGTCCTCTCCCATTTTGCAGTTTTAGAAATTTGACAGGATCTCTCCAATTTGGGCAAAATCTATACTAGAAATATGTTAAGGAATTTCTGAATCTGGGTACACACTCAAAAGAACTAACAACACAACTGGTTAGACCAGATATTCATATGACCAGCAACGTTTTCTGGTTGTTTAAGCTTCGGCTATTTAGGTTAGCTCTAAAAAAACTGTCAGTTTAACAGTAATCTGTGTCAGATCATCAGAGCTACAAATAAAATACTTCATAAAAATAATGGATTCTGATTGGTCAATCACAGCACTCTGTACCATTGAATAATTGACAACAGTCAGACAACAGATTTCCTACATAGCTGTGCTAGTGTCATATATCACTCCATGGTACAATCTTCTCAAATAAACATTTCATATCTATTTATTCATATATTTGAGCAGCCATGGGATGAGTCCTGATCACACAGCTGGGTTTTATTTAGTAAATAATGGTCAGACGTTATCCCCATATATAATTGTAATATTTCAACTCACCTCATATGATGGCTCCAGCTTTTTAGGCTGATCAGAGTTTTCTACTGCAAACTGGGTGTTCAATCGAGAAAAAGAGATGCTTATTGACAGAGCCTTTGAAATTCATGTTCATTTAAGTCTGACCTAAATAAACTAAAACGGTAACAAAATGTACATTCACTTGACAATAAATGTATTAAAATAAAAGTTGTCATGTACCTTATTTCCATCAATGCTAGATGTGCACTCTATAGGCTCATACAAGTGACTAATGTAGAATCCATTGCCTCCTGGCCGCAGTACATTCGTGCTGTTAAAATATTGTGCTAGTAATTCAGCCTTTTTAGAGAAAAGAACATTTTGCATATTAAAATGCTGTAAATGTAGTCAAAAACAGCACTTTTTGATACAAATACACTCACATTAAGTCCAAACACTTCATCGTGGCAAGAAGAACTCCGCAAATACCATGATATAGTAAAGTTTACAGGACCACTGCATGATCCTTTGTGCCCTGCAATATGTTCAGTCGATTAATACAAATGATGCACAGAGCAGCCAAAGCATGACCGACTCGCTGATGCATGAGATGAAGTTATTTTGGGGAAAAAATTACAAAGTAAAGAGCATACTCACAGATTATTGAAATGTCAGTGCCATTGAACATTGTCTTTGGATAATAGAAGTACTTCCCTTTAACTTTCTAAAATACACAAAAAAGAGAATTCTCACCATCTTACTAGTTACACAAAAATGAAATCCTTCATGTACATTTATTATTGTAGTCACTAGTCAGCTATATTCAGGCAAGACCAGATTAAAAAATCCTGTAAAATAGCTTAGTCTAAACACTTAAGATATGTTCACCACTATATTAGGCACTATACATAACATCATATTATCTATGTTTTTATACATTCATATATATGGTAAGTTTTAACTGGTGTTGTGTGTGCAAAGACAATGGACTGTCAATATCACGAGTCAAGAAAACACTCCGCGAGGGTCAAGATTTCACCTAGCCTGAAAACCGCAGTTGGTTGGTGATGCACTAACACTTACATCATCCACATTCAGGATCCATTTGCCCGGCTCTGAAATAGCTGTCAGCGGTGGTATAAATACGAAATGAAGAATGACTACAATCAGTACTCCTCTAATTCTTAACGATACCAAAGACTCGGTCATGATGGTCGCCATTGTAATAAGGAAGCAGTTGACGTTACAACTTCAGCGCGAGCAACACTTCCTTGTGTAAATCCACATCCTGTTCGACGTCACTTGGTGGGTGGTGACGTTTCTGTTCGTTTTTGTACTTGAATAAGCATATAGCCTACCTACATGCATACAATAAAATAATAAAATATTACACATTAAACAATTATGCATTAAAAAACAACAAAAAGATCAAGAAAAAAAGAAAACCAGCTACAAAAACAATATAAAAGTAATGATAAAAAAATAAAAAAGGGGCAATCAGGTATAAAAATATCAAATATATGCATTGTAGAGCTCACAAAGTATATATATATATATATATATATATATATATATATATATATATATATATATATATATATATATATATATATATAATGTAAACAAAAACCTTTATGTTAGATGCAATTAATCACGATTAATCGATTTGACAGCACTATTTTAAAGGTATTTCTTTCTTATCATTATCAATGAGTCTCTAATGCCTCACAGCCTTACTGTGAGACAAGATGTAATAAAGTTGGCTTTTAACTTACAATTATGAATTTGAAATTGGTCAAAATATAACTAAATACATTTTTTCAACGTCTTTAGAATATTCACTAAATCCAAAAAGTACATTTCCCCTAAAAGTGAGAGAGGTCTTAAACTGAATATTTATTGAAATTTCTCATGCTACAATATAACTGAATAAGTACATAGCCCAAATAATTGGTTTCATGGTAGTTATTACAGAAAGTACAGTTTGTAGTTATTTTATATAGGCTACCTTTTTTTCTTCTTTTCTGATTATTTGCTTCATAAATTCTCTGCACATATTTGGTCAGGTCATTCTAAACGGGAATGTTTGATGATTACAGTCAGTTTAAAAGTAAGTTCTCTAATTACAAACCACATTTAACTAAATTAAACAGTAGGCTACATGAAAATGCTCTCTAGAAGAAGCTTGAAAACACTTGATTTTTGTGCTTTTTTGTTAATGAATGAATTAATGAATTAATGAATAATAAACATCTTTTTGGCATTTGTATTGCTTGATTTTTGTTGTCATTTCAAACTTTTAGTGCTAATAAACAATTACAATCATTGGCTCGTTGGTAACATTTGTAAGAAATAAAGACAATAGCAGATATTGTTAGAAATGTTTTCTTTCATTGAAATTCTTTGAAGAAAAGAAACATCAGTCTGTCTAGTATCTTTGTATAAATCTAGTACAGGATGTGTACACTAGGGAGCGCTTAATATCTATCAGACTTTTTTTGCCTACAATTTGACGTCATGACGCATCACCTCTGCAGTTGGTCTGAAACCAGGCTGGTTTTAGGACCTTGAGTTTGACGTTTGACAAATCAGCGGACTGGGTGTGGAGAACTGCTCTATTCATCAAGAGCTGATCGCCTTTTGCAAACAGCTGCTTTTATCTGTTTTACCTGAGCTGCGTGTTTTTCTTCTTCTCTGTACCTTTTCGCTGGACCCATTCAGCGTCTTTGTTCTGGTAAGTTCTTGTTTTGTAGTAGATAAAATGGTTACATTACTAATTTCGGATGCGTCAGGATTAAAGCGCAGCGGCCTGCTAAACTGTAACTTTAAAGTTTATTTCTATTTTCTACAGTAGTTAAACCAAGACAAGCAGTATAAAGCTAATACGTTACCAATTCATGTGTTCATATAGATTCCCTTAGGCCTGTAGAGTACAGTACTGACATGGTTTGTTTATTCTGTGATTTACCTTTTCAAAAGAAATATACCACAGGTAACTTAAATACCATATAAAAATATGTTTTACTGATAGATAACGATACATTAGTTTTGTAGTCAGCTGAGTGTCATGGCTATTGGTCTGTGTCTATCTATTGCAGTTTATTTAGTATATTTACTTTTGTCTAATCACATCTTTATATTTTCTTTAACTGTCTTGTTCAGTCTCAAGATGTTTTTGGCCCAAAAATTACTTAAAGGGCTCGTAGATGCTGTCAGGTAAGCCTGTACACTTATTACTTTACTGTTTGTTCAAACATAAATTTTCAACATATTCATGGTATCGTTTTGCCTTTTCCATGCATCAACAGCAACGTCGACCAGTTTGTTCCTTCTGACCCTGTAAGTTTGCATATTTATTTATAATATATTATATATAATATATATATATATATATAATATTTATTTTCATAGTGATGTTTATGGTTGAGGTTGTGCCATGTCATTAAGCACTTTGCCGAATCCTGGAAGTCAAATATAGTGGTCCATTGATTTTTTTTTATTTTTTTTTATCTTGGCGCATGAAAAAGTTTAATGCACTTCTCACAGTACTTAACTTGTCTGCTCTTCCAGCCTCCTCCCAGAAGACCGCTCGCATATGCAAATCAGAATGAAACTGATGAGGAGAGGCAGTTTCGCAAAGTATTTCAACAACTTGCAGGGGATGTGAGTAGACCTGTCCTGACCTCGTACTTTTTATCTGTTCTTTCCAATGTTGTTTTTAATTTCCATTTTATTGGAGTGTTCAAATGTTTATTCTGTGGTGCAGTTTCTAATAAGATCAGCACAGTCAGCTTCATTCACTTAGTGGAAAATGCATCATTCCCTTAAGAGCTGCATCCTAATGGATCTATGCTTCTCAAATGATAGCTACACCTGCATATAAAGATCCATAAAAGTCTGACTACAGTTTTACAAATCTGACACATTAGAACACATTTATCAGATGTTCCGTTTCAACCCAGAAAATTCCACATCAAGGCATTGTCCACATTCCATCACTTTGCTCCACCCAGCACGACTTTCCCTCTGTTTTCAGTTAGGTTTGTTTCCGTATAGGCTTGTAAATCTTCAGAGTTACTTAACTTCAAAATGACAACATGGGTGGGGTTATACCATGCTTAACTAGTCCGGGGGCTAGAAGTATGGCTGGCTCTTCCTCTTTTTCACATTCCTGCCATTGTGACCCAATTGGTTTGGTTTGTGTTGAATCATAGAGGGGTGTGGAAGCCTGCTTTAATGGAGTACTGGATTCATTCGATCCAGGAGCTCTCTTTAAAGTTAAAGGGATACTTTCCTTTTACGCTAATAGAAAATCAAAACACAATGGCCTGGTTTCACAGATAAAACCTTTGTTTAAAGGCCTTTGTTCAATTAGGGCATTTAAGTAGCTTTTGTCAATGTTCACTGCCTTAGAAAAAAAACATTACTGGTGTACATCTTGAGACAAAACAATGACACTGACATGTTTTAGGATGTTTCAGTTTAAGTTGTTTTTAGTTAAAACTGCTCAAACATGCATTTTAGTCTGGGACTAGCTTAACCTTGTCTGTGAAACTGGGGGAATATTAGAGAAAATCACTGAAGTTACTTTTTCCTATAACAATAGAGTGCAACAGTGGCTGCCCCCTTATTCAGTAGAACTGGTTCCGAAAGTATTTTTTCCATTAATTTTTCCCATAGGGATTTTTTTTTTTAAAAAAAAAGCCAATCAGCTACAAGGTGAATCACAACATTACAAACTTTGATTTGAAGCATAATAGTTTTTGAAAGTCAGGCAAAAATAAATAGGCACAAGACTGTGTACCTAATGGTTTTACTAAGCAAAATAACTACACTCCCATGAAGCATTGCAAACACCATAATCAAATTAACTATGACAAGACAGACAGAAACTGGGAGTATGTATGTGTGTGTGTGTGTGTGTATATATATATATATATATATTATTAAATACATTTCATGAATCATTTTGTAATATTCTAGATTTGATTCTGTAAAAACAAGAATTACTGAAATGGGGAAAAATACATTTTCAGGTTACAACTTGATTTTTTTATGTTTTTTAGCATTTTTATATTTTAAATTTAAATAATTAATAAAATTAAAGTCATTCAGTTTACTGTGGCCCCCTGGTTGATAACTGCTGATTTAAATATGTTTTATACAAGTTCTTTCTTTAGGATTTTACTAGTCTCTAAGAAAGTGAGATTGTTTTAAGCTTGCATTGAAAGAAGAGTGCGGCTGTTCTGAGATATTTTTCATTTCCTCTCATCATAGGACATGGAGGTGAGCCCTAATGAACTGATGAACATCCTTAACAAGATTATTTCCAAACGTAAGTAGCATTTTTTACGTTACGATTGTGTAAAAAATGCTATTAAGATGATCCCCTATTTTCAATTCTAGATGGCAATCTGAAGACGGATGGTTTCTCTATTGAGTCCTGCAGAAGCATGGTTGCAGTAATGGACGTATCCTTCCATTACAATCAATCATTAACAGAATGTTAACAGAAGTATTACATTTTGTGAATAAGTGTTGAAATGGTACATCAATTTTGCCTGAACTATCTGCACTCAGTCTGACAGTACTGGAAAACTGGGATTTGAGGAATTCAAGTATCTTTGGAATAATATCAAGAGGTGGCAGGTACAATAATTGTCAATTTTACACTTTTTGTACTTGACCTTATAGGGTCACATATTAGGTGTCTTCTTTAACTATGTAGTTGCATAGGTACAATGTACTTATTGTGTTAAATGTACACAATAAGGGGATTGTATCAAATGATTCATATAAATAATAGTACATAGTAGATAAAGACATTTAATATAAAGTGGGAGCCTTTATTTTATCTTATACAAACTTTATTTTCAGGCAACTATTTAGTGTCAACTAACTATTATGAAGATCATGATTTTTCTTTCCAATTGCTTTAACAAAAAGTTCGCCACTTAGGATATTTATTAGCTTTGTTGTACTGTACATCCAACAGATTTCCCTTTCCTGTCATAAATGTTTCAGAGCAAACTATTTTTGTTAAATCCAGGGCATTTACAAGACTTTCGATGCTGATCAATCTGGTATGATTGGGTCCTGTGAGCTACCTGGAGCTTTTAAAGCAGCAGGTGAGCAGTGTTGTCAGTGCTGGCATTATTACAGTTTAGGTTGCAGTTTTGAAAGGCATGCTGAAGTCCTCTGTGCTTTATTTTATATTGTGGAAAATTACTTGTATATCTACCAGTCCCAATTCACAATAAAGAAGTTTTATTGGGTTTAATTTGTAATTCGTTCCATCCTTTAGGGTTCCCGCTCAATGACCAGCTTTTCCAATTGATCGTTCGGCGATATAGTGATGAGACAGGCAATATGGATTTTGATAATTTCATTGGATGTCTTGTGCGCCTGGATGCCATGTGTCGTACGTTGTCAGAATATTTTGCAATCTTTCTTTATTCTTTCATCACAGGTTCAGTATATTTTTAGATTCAGCATGACTTGCCTTGCTAATATTTTCATATTTTTCAGGTGCCTTCAAGACACTTGATAAAGACAACAATGGCACCATTAAAGTCGACATTCAAGAGGTACTGTACATGAACCATAATTGAAGACCATAAGAAACCAACATTTTATGACTAGTACCATGAGTGCTAAATTAGCTTCTGTATAACTCTTTTGTTTCTTGTTCACAGTGGTTGCAGCTGACTATGTACTCCTGAATGAAGATGAATATACTGCACAATGGTTATATTAATTTGTCAGTTTTCCTTTGTGGCCTGTCTTTGTGTTTTGTTAACTGACATAATTATTAGTTTAATTGTTAGCATGACAGCATGATCATACTGTGCCTCTACACTAGATGGCAGCTTTGTTGCAACGCTAGATATTGTTTGCATTGTGGTCTCTAAAGGTCAAGTTTATGCCACATTTCCATAGTTTGTTCCATGCCAATTGTGTCCTTTACATTAATATTATTACTGGCTTTATAGTTTTACAAAGTGCATTCAAACAAAGATTAAAAAACATGTTCATATGTTTTAGATAATAGCTTTTAACAACATTCCAGAGCCATATTAATTAATCACTGAGGAATTGAGTCGGCTGTCATTTTTGCAGAGTTATTAAGCTGATGTACAAATAAACGTTATTTGTTCCGAAAACACAAAAGCAAAGCAGATCTCCACTCATTACGTGTGCAAACACCGGTTGCTCTGAGCAACTAAATATAACCGCATCAGTGGGCTGAAAAATGACTGACAGTTAAAATAGCCAATTAAACAGCCCAGCACCAGATATGAAGAGAACAACAGCCAATCGTCTTCATAATGGGGGCGTGGCCTCAAGAGTTACCTGGGATGAAGACAACTGCTGCTCGTGCTCGCGCCGAGTAGATGATGCTGAAATCAGATCAATGAGCAAACAGGTGTTGAGCGCGAGTATAGGTGAACAAAACGGGCTTTATTTTTGCGTTATCCTCAGGGGAAATAAAAATTAAGCGTGTATCTGCTGTCATACGGTGAGTTGCATTATTTTTTAAAACATCTAGTTGAAAAATAAACTTTTAGATACATTTGGTAATCTAATTTATCATGGAAAATGGCATCTGTTAATGTTAGGCTTTAATGCATTAATGATGCTATTTGTTTTGAGGTTATTTTTTTTTTTTTATCACTCCTAAATGTTTTTAGATTTTTTTCCCCATGTAATATACGTGAAGGCAAACAATTAGTATATAATCATCATAGATTTGATTTGTTTCAAGATTAATCCCTATAGATATTCCCTATATTATTTGCCCACACAAGGAATTTGCTTCCAGTACACAGAGACGACAACAGTACACAGATGATATATAGAAATATATCATCTGTGTATTATTGTCTCATGTGTACTGGAAGCAAATTCATCATAAAAACATATATATAAGCTCAATATTATTATTCAATGTTATTACTGCTCATTTGGACAAAATATGCTTTTACTATTTTGTTCTTCTTGCTGGATTTATAACTTACTTTGGTTTATAACAATTTCAAGCAAATTTTGGGGGGAAAACCCCGTGCTTTGATTTAGAGTCCTTTGCATTTGGACAGAGGTCTCTTGCTAATGAACAGATGAAATCTCCTCATTAAATCCATGCCCACATGCGGATTATGATTAATAATGAAAAACATGAGAATTAAAAAAGTCAATAAAATAAAAAAACATTAAGTTGCAATAATAAACATGTTCTAATAAAATTAAAGTGGCTAACTTGAATCTAATCTAACAATCTTCATTTACAGTTTGTGTGTATTAACCATTTCAGTTGTTTTTCTGATATCATAAAATTTGTTTCTTGCTATTATAACCAGGCTTCTTTTCCTATTTCATAGATGCACATGCTATGATCTATTAGTCCACATATGATCAAAGGTTTCTTACAAGCCATCTGCATGTTCATATATCATTCAGAATTATTTGTGTTGATTGATGTACAGGGAGATTTTATAAGTGATTTTCCCCAATTAATATAAGACTATAATTAAGTTTATGATGTACTAATTAAAACTATACACAGAGGTAGAATATCAGTTTCCTCTGATTATATGCTGTGTATGAAAGAAGCTGTTTAAAATGGAAACATTTGTGATAGGTTTTCATTAAACATTTCAAGATCTATATCATGGGATTAAATGGAAAGTGTTTGTTTTGATGGACATCTTGACCTTTTCTTCATATATTTCCATCTTTGGTTCATGTGTCAAATTATTGCACATATATAGAGACATTGATGATGTCTCAAACGGACTTATGCTGCAAATAAGCCTCGTTGCATTGTTTCAAATGCCTATACCGCTGATTTTCTTTAGTCACAAAATAAAGGTGTGAAAGACTTGGTGACAATTTAAACACACCCTCTAAACAGTCTAAGCTCCAGTTGTTTAAGGTTGGTCGAGATATATAATTTTCCACCCTAATGCTCGGGATGCGTGCTGATTCTGAGATGCACCTTGCAATTAATAAATGATGGTTTTTGTGTTGCACGAGGGGGTCTGATTTTATGCTGTGCTGTTTCTTCTCTGTTGTACCAGACCAATTATTGCTGTCAATCTGAGGCATGCTGAGTTTATAAAGCCTTTGCTCTAAGAATAACTGCATCCCTCGACCTGTCCTCCCCCCTGCTGCAGTTCTCAGCTAGGATGGCTGCCGACTCCACCATGACATCTGAAGTGGAGGAGCTGCAGAGGAGGGCCAATCAGGTGACAGATGAGGTAATTCCAACAACACTGATTAAAGTAGCAAACTTCTACATTGATTTGCATTGATTTGTGTGGATCTTCAGCTGATGGTGTGCGTTTTGCTGTCCTGTTTTGGTGAGGCTGCACAACTGCTTATCAACAGGCCTACTGTGATGACATCAAACATTTTCCGTGTTGCCTTGTTAGGGTTACTACAGGTCTCAATTATTCCCATGGTACATAGCAACCAGGATGATGATGCTAAATATATTTTATATGCATCTGCAGAATGATTATGATTCCCATTGTGACGTAGCGAGGAAGACATAAATTAAGCCATTATTCATCACCAGAATTTCCACTGGGTGTTATATAATGGATAATGTACAGTTCAGTGGTCTATATGGCAAAATTAACCCAACAGGGTTCGGACCCAGATTCAGAGTGCTTAATACATGCCTATATTATTGTCTTGCCACTAATAAAAAAAGTCTAAAGTCTAAAAGTCTACAATATAAAAAACAATCGGCCCTGCAACAAGTCGAATCTCTATTAAAATCACTACTACTGAAGGATAATTCAGTCTAATCAGAATTGAGTACTCCATGGAATCACATAAACTGGCTGAACTGAGTTTTCAATGTGATCTTTTTAGTCAACATTGTATTTTGAATCTTTACCTCCGACAGTCCCTTGAGATCACCAGAAACTTGAAGCTTCTGTTGGAGGGGGTGAGTGATCATTATTAATAACAGCATGTATAATATGTCTCATAATTGTAATTACCATGTGATCAGCAGACATGATGATGTCGTGGTAATAGTGAACATTTCTTATTTTTTCTTATTTTTTATTTAACTTGATGTAGCCTACTAAGATAAAAAACTAAAACTGAAATAAAAACAGAAATTATTATACTACAACAAAACTGTTGTAAAACAAAGAAATGTAATAATGTGTAATAAATAAGAAATATTTACAATTCTGCAATAGTGCTGCTGGTAAAATATATTGCAGAATCGTATTGATATCTATCTATCTATCTATCTATCTATCTATCTATCTATCTATCTATCTATCTATCTATCTATCTATCTATCTATCTATCTATCTATCTATCTATCTATCTATCTATCTATCTATCTATCTATCTATCTATCTATCTATCTATCTATCTATCTATCTATCTATCTATCTATCTATCTATCTATCTATCTATCTATCTATCTATCTATCTATCTATCTATCTATCTATCTATCTATCTATCTATCTATCTATCTATCTATCTATCTATCTATCTATCTATCTATCTATCTATCTATCTATCTATCTATCTATCTATCTATCTATCTATCTATCTATCTATCTATCTATCTATCTATCTATCTATCTATCTATCTATCTATCTATCTATCTATCTATCTATCTATCTATCTATCTATCTATCTATCTATCTATCTATCTATCTATCTATCTATCTATCTATCTATCTATCTATCTATCTATCTATCTATCTATCTATCTATCTATCTATCTATCTATCTATCTATCTATCTATCTATCTATCTATCTATCTATCTATCTATCTATCTATCTATCTATCTATCTATCTATCTATCTATCTATCTATCTATCTATCTATCTATCTATCTATCTATCTATCTATCTATCTATCTATCTATCTATCTATCTATCTATCTATCTATCTATCTATCTATCTATCTATCTAATGTATGGAAGTTGTTGTTTTTTAAATACTAAATGCTAAATTCATGTTCTCAAAGTTTAGTACCCCATCTTAATATCTCTCATTCTTTCATAAAACACTAATGTAAAATATAACTTTAAGTCATGTGATATATATACATGGTGCCTTTGTTGAATGATTTTCAGTTTGAGTCTATACATTATATATATATATATATATATATATATATATATATAGAGAGAGAGAGAGAGAGAGAGAGAGAGAAATCAAAAGTGTATATAAAGCTCATTTAGTTTGAAAGAATATTGATGAATGATCTATGTCAATGTGCACTCGTACTGAATTATTTGTGTAATTCTTCAACAGAGTAAAGATGCAGGGATCAGGACGCTTGTCATGCTGGACGAGCAGGGAGGTATAATGAGTTATCTTCATACACGCCATAATTAAATAGAGATCAAATGTACAGCAGCTAAACAATGAACTAATTACTTGGAAATGCATAATTAGTTGTTCATTAATCCTGTTGCATCTCTATGACAGGTAGCTATTATCTGCATGCTAATGATAACATGTGCAAGATGTGGGTGTATAGACAATGTGTTTTCATCTTTTGTTATTTACTCGTCCTTTGCGACATATATACAGCCATATATGTGCATATAGAAATACGTACCCTGTATGTGTTTGTGTGTGCATGCTCGCATATTTCTACCCCTTTCAATTGCCTTTCCTGCTGCCACCCATGCCCTCCCCTATCTCCCCCGCATGGGCAGAACAACTGGATCGCATCGAAGAGGGCTTGGATCAGATCAACAAGGACATGAAGGAGGCTGAGAAAAATCTCACTGACATGGCCAGGTGTTGTGGTCTGTGCATCTGGCCATGTACAAAGTAGGTCTCCTCCCAGACACCTGAGCCATGGCTGGACTTTGGCAGTCAATGATGTCACCTCTCTGCCCATGCCTCTGTCCCATTGGTTGAACTGTCCTGCTTTGACGTTGCTTCATATCTGTCTTTTTTTTTTGGCTGTTTTGTGAGCAGATGTGAATGCAATTCCCCATGCAAACATCCAAAATGAACCTAAAACGTGTGCCACCCGTGCTCACACAACAAACACATTTTTTTTCCTCAATTCTAATGTCTTTCAGTCATGTTTAAGGTTATGTCTGTTTTGCTTGTCGTTTTAAGCTAGAGCTGCTGTAGTTGTTTAGTTGCTTGTGGTTGTGTGTTGTGTTTTTTTATCTTGTCTCCATACTTTAACCACTGAAACTCCCATACTCTGTGATCCTACCTTCCGTCATCCAGAGCAACTGGAACGGATTGAGGAAGGGCTGGACCAGATCAACCAGGACATGAGGGAAGCTGAGAAAAACCTTACAGATCTGGGCAAATGCTGCGGTCTGTGCTCCTGTGACAAGTATGTGATGTTTGGATAGGCTCAGCTTCTAGTATGCTTGCACGAAAACTTTACATACCTCATTTGTGTCATTTTGTGCCAGTGGTTGCTTGTGTGAACTCAAGAAATCACAGTAAACTGGTTGGATACACCTTTGTGTGTGTGTGTGTGTGTGTATATATATATATATATATATATATATATTAGTATATTGCCCTAATAAGTAACATTGTGAAAGGTATAATACCATTAAAAATTTACCCTCACTGGTCTTTACCATTGAACTCATGGGTAACACTTTACAGTACGGGTGCACTAATATGCATTAATTCATGCTTAACTAATGCACAGATAATCATGTGTTAATGTATAACTCATGAAGAACTAAACCATTAATTAATTATTACTGCATCAGCAACTAATAAAGATTCTATATGGTTAATATATTAAGTAATATAGGAATTGTTATTAATTAAATGTGTCATAATGTATTAATTCTTTAATAACATATTTTATTAACTAAAAGTGTAAATTAATGCGTTAATTACCACAATTGGTCAAAGCAATGTACTTCAACTTTGAATTGTCTGCTTTAATTAATCATTAGGTAATGATTTGTAAATATCATTATGTTATGACTTTACTTGTTGATGCACATGACTATTAACTAATTGTTAAGTGTTACATATTACTTAACAGTTAGTTAATAGTCATGTGCCTCAACAAGTAAAGTCATAACATACATTTGCAAAATCATTAGCGAATGATTAAGTAAAGCAGACAATTCGAAGTTGAAGTACATGACTTCAACTTAATGCATTAATTTACTCTATTAGTTAAGAAAATATGTTATGAAGGAATTAATACATTATGACAGATTTAATTAATAACAATTCATATATTACTTAATATATTAATCATTTATAATCTTTATTAGTTACTGATGCAGTAAGTTAAGAAAATTAGTTAAGAAAATATGTTATGAAGGAATTAATACATTATGACAGATTTAATGAATAACAATTCATATATTACTTAATATATTAATCATTTATAATCTTTATTAGTTACTGATGCAGTAATCATTAATTAATTGTTTATTTCTCCATGAGTTATACATTAACACATGATTATCTGTGCATTAGTTAAGCATGAATTAATGCTTATTAGTGCACCCGTATTGTAAAGTGTTACCAACTCATGAAACTCATGACTTAAACTACAGAAGTATATACTGATGAACTCCAACCAAATAATATGTACTGTGATTTTTATGTGGTTCATTCAAAACAGATGCAACACCAAATAACTGTGTCGTCAGAGTCAGCTTTGAATCCTACTCAAAGAATTTATGCAATTACTGCCTAAATTTCACAGATCACTTCTCAAGGTATAGGTTCTTGACAACAGAAATGACTAATTTAGGTAACTTTGTGACTTTCTCATGGTTTCTCTCAGATTAAAGGACTTTGAAGCAAGTGGGGCGTATAAGAAGGTGTGGGGTAATAATCAAGATGGGGTGGTGTCTAGCCAGCCCTCCTCTCGAGTGGTGGATGAGAGAGAGAAGATGACCATGAGCGGTGGATATATTAGAAGGTACCAGGACGTTTGACATTACCATTTCTTTCTCAAATATATAAATAATCGTTTTGGTGGATATATTTATAATTGGTGAATGTACTTAAGGCTATGTTTACACGGAAACGATCTGAAGAGAAAACGCAAAAGTGGCGTAGCATTATCACTTTTTATTCTGCGTTTAGACGAGTGTTATGGGGGGGAAATCTGCGTGCATATGGTGACGCAAAAGTGTGTGAAATTCAATGTAGTACGCACTCCAGGCGGCTAGGTGGCAATGTGAGGCACTGCCACACAACAACACCAATATCTGAGGATATTTTGTACAACTGCTGAAAAGACTCTTGTACGTTTATCAGCGCTGCGAGTGCAACTTGGAGGTCCGACATATGAAAATAATCTGACATTTTGGTTATTTTCCTGTACTGGCGCATGCCTGTGACGTAAACGCGTACGCGACGAGAGCCACCGTGAGCAGATTTGCGTTTTTACTGTTTAGACGGGAACGCGACGGTGGAGCGTTTTTAAGATTTCCACTCTGGAGGGTGGTTTCACTTTTTTGCATTTTTAAGCCCCAAAAACGCCTGAAACTGAGATGTTTTTCCTTTGAATTTTCCGCATACAGACGACACCATTTTCAAAACGATCCACATTCACATGGATCCACGAAAACAACTAAAAACACTGTATTCTTCTGCCAGGCCATTAGATGACGATGAAAGACTATTGACTGAACACGTAATACGCATGTGCATGACGTCATCGTCTTCAGAGATTCGCATTTTTGTTGTTTACCCGGAGACCATTTTCAAAAACTAGCCAGCCTTGATGGAAAACCACGGAGGAGTCGAAGGAGGGAGAAGCCATGGCGGGGATCTCCTTGATGAGGCAGTGGGGATGACTGATGACGACGGAGCCGATGGTGGTGGACTGGGTCGAGGTGTAGTTGGAAGGAGGGCGGAGCCAGATGGAGTGCAGTGAAGGGGGCCCTGTCCCAAATGGAACCCTAAGCACTCGCGGTCTTCCTCTGAGTCCGCACTTTCGCGACGTAACGCCGCTTTGAATGTCGGGAAGAAGTCTGCTGTGGAGTCCGCATCAGCGTGGGCTCGGCAAAAGTGCGCATCAAGGGCGCAAATCGACCGCAGAGGGGGCGCTCGCGAGCACCCTTCTGAGATCTAAAAATGACAAATGGGACACACTGCGGTCTCACGGACTTAACGGACACGCGCACGTGGCAGCCATTGTAAGTCCACAAGACCGAAAATGCACATGAAGTGTGCCATTTGGGATTGGGCCTGGCTCGTAGGTGTGTGGCGTAGAAAGGGTGACGTCTGACCCAGGCGGAGCCTGTGGTTCGAGGGAGCCTGGTGAAGCTGGAAGGTCGAAGGTCTCTGGTGGAGCCGAGGGAGGGAGGAGCCAAGGTGGAGGAGTCAGGGTGATGAGCCGAGGAGGAATGACGGGATCAGCGGCCGGAGACGGAGCCAAGGATCCACGTCGCCAAGGGGAGGCCAAGGAGTAGTAGAGGGGCTGACAGGAGGCAGCGGAGACTGGTTAGAGGAATCATGTGATTCCATAAGAAGAGGCAGGAGAGGGAGGTCGGGTGGGACCAGTGGGAATTAAGTGTGGCAAGCAGGACAAGGCCAAGGGCCATGGGAGAACGGCACGAGGCAGTGGTGTGATTAATGACGAGCGACACCTGCGCGACGCACCGGTCTCGTATCTCTCACAGAGAAGCGGAAGTATAAAGGAGGAGCGACGACAGTGAAGAGAGAGAGACGAGCAGGTCTGGACTTATGTTGTGTTTTGTTTATGTTTTATTATACTGTATGTGACAGCATTAATCCGTGAGGGGCTACTTTCGTTTTGTATTTGTTTACTTTATTAATAATTATTAACGTTGGCCGGTTCCCGCCTCCTCCTTCCCACAACAACGAACTGCGTTACATTTAGGTATAGGCACTCAGAGTCGGTTATCAGAGGGGGCATGGAATCATCCTCTTCCCAAACCCATTGTCCAGAAATCCATGATTCACCCTCGGTGGCGGGAGTGTGGGTGTGGCTCTAATTCATCCCCTCAAACTCCACTATAACTCCCACGGTGGCACACGATGTGGCCGGCTCACACATCTGGTCAGACGTGTACTCTGGCTCAGTCGCTCCTTCTTGCGCTGGCTCTCCATCTTCGGCGGGCTCCGGTGTCCTGTCCATCTCAAGGGGTGGTGTCAGGTTGGACTCTGAGTCGGGAGTAGGGCTGGTGATGTCCTCCTATGAACTATGAACAAACCATTGTTCATCAGCACCCACTAATCAAATGAGTAACCATGGTAAATAATAACAAACTCAGGCTGGCAGGAAAAAGCAAAGACAGAAAACAAACTCAAACAGAACATAACTGTGAAAGCCCACCCCCTCCCTGAAAGGCTATAGCCTTCATTAATGACTAATCAAATGAGTAACCATGGTAGCTGGTAGGAAAAACCAAAGACAAAATCAGTCAGAATGACTAATCAAATGAGTAAAATTTTTAATTAATTACGAACTCAGGCTGGCAGGAAAAAGCAAAGACAGAAAACAAACTAAAACAACATAACTGTGACAACAAATATACTGTATATAAATATATATATATAGATAGATAGAAAGTATATATATAATGAGTAAAGTAACAACGCATAACAAACTAAATAATTGAGTTACTTTTTTGAGCAAGTAACGTAAGTTACTTTGTTTTCCCATTTATTGATTAGAGTATAATTTGTTACTTTACTTAAGTAGGGCCTACCTTTTTGGCTACATACATTTGCATTTTGCATGCATGGCAACTTTAATTCTGACGTCAAACCGATGTCGGATTCTGACGTCAACCCGACTTTCATTTCCAACCAAAATGCAACCCCTGCAACAAAAACCATTTCCTGACTGACGTTACTACAAAGGACCTTGACAGAAATTTAGTATAGTAAAAAGTATGATATTTGTCTTTCAAATGTAGTAAAGTTAAAGTTTCCAGAAAAAATAATACTCAGGTAAAGGACAGATACTCAAAAAGTGTACTTAAGTACAGTCCTAAAAGTAAATGTACTTAGTTACTGTCCACCTCTGGTAAACATGATGCTTATTGTGGTTCTGCTAGACTAAATTAATTATATCTCATAACTATCTACAGCCAGCGGCAAATTCCTGAAGGACTGGCTGAGATAAAGCCAGAGACCCACTCTGTGGGTACATGAGTGTTTAACATCCGCTGATGGCCTGGAGCTCACATCTGAGAAAGCGTTTAAACAGATTGTAAAATAGGTGCTGTGTTTATGAGTCACATATTTTAGGTCTAAAAATCTCTTAAAACTACATAGCGCGATACAACAACAGAAGTATTTTTTAAAAATATTGCGGATTTGCTCGTCTGCCATGACAGTCGCCGCAAGTGGAGGGATAGTAGTGATCAACAGTGAGTTGACAATGTGTCTTTGACTATTTGTGTGTGATCTGTTTGACAGAGTGACAAACGATGTAAGGGAGGATGAAATGGAGGAAAACTTGGCCCAGGTCGGCAGTATCCTTGGCAACCTCAGAAGCATGGCACTTGACATGGGCAATGAAATCGACACTCAGAATGTCCAGATTGAACGCATACAGAGCAAGGTCGGTGTTTGGAAAGGGTTCAGAGACGTATTTTATACAAAGAGCAGCTGAACCTATTTATATTAACCATTCTTTGTTCTTTGATTCTGTTTTTTGCAGGCCATGGTCAATGAATCCCGCATCAATGAGGCCAATCAGAGGACCACAAAGCTAATATCAAGATAAAAACATAGGATTTTCCTTTGTTAAACATGTTTACAGTCTTTGTAGGAAAATGTGCACACAAAATGACACAAATGATTAGACTATCCATCTTTTAAATTACTATTTATGGAATTTGGATTACTGCCTACTGATATGACAGTAAATTATTTATATTATTATGTTCCAACAACATAGCTCTATTTTATAGAAAAATGGAATGAATGTTAATATACTGTAGTCTTGTGATTTAAACATGTTTTATATTAAAGGTTTTAGGCTGCGAACTTGGTTTTTAAGCCTCCAAAATACTTGTCATGGGTGATAACAGCTCACTATTCAGACTGTTTTAAAGTTGTATTGGTAGGCTACATCATGTAATGTCTTTGTTTACTTAGAGTAACTTTTTAAAAAAATAAATCCAAATTTGTAAGGGGCTTTTCCTGATTGACATTTTTTCTGCTAAATATGGGCCACTTAGGTTCCTCAAATATCCTACTTAATTTTTATTATTATTATTTGCATTCTTATTAAATTAAAAATAATACTAAAAATATTACTAAATAATTTCTCCAATGCTATTATTAGTTTTGTTTCCAACTTAGATTTTTTCTTCTTCTGTGATGGGGACTGGCAGACTCTATCCTTTTTATATACAATGAAACTGGTTACTTAGTCTCTAAAATTATCCTAACTTATATCCTTCTATGATCCACAGAAGAAAGAAAGTAGCCTAATTTTGGTTCGGAAAACATGAGGTGAATAAATGACCCAATTTTCCTTTTGGGGCGAACTATCCATTTAAGCCGTTAGACAAATCTCAACGCAGGTTTTTTTCCATAGACAGTAAAAGAATTTAAAAAATAAAATATTTTTTAATAAAATAATTTCCAGACTCATGCAGGCATTTTTGAGGAACTCTCACTACTCCCACCCACCGGTTGCTGCAGGCAATTACAATGCCACTCCCCATGTCTGAGAAAGAACCTCAAGATGGTGGCGTGTTATTGCATGGCAACATCATCAGTGAACTGTTTAAATAATGGTATTATTTTTTTAAAACAAACACTCAAATATTGAATTTAATTTGGTTGCCTTCCAAGCTTCTGCTTAGATGCGTGATACTCGATGAGCTACATTGATTAGTACGACCTGAGGACCACAGAAGAAAGACAATAGAGATGCAACACAATTTAATGTTTCAATATTTAATCTCTTCAGATGTATGCCTAAATTAATTCCAGTATTTCTTACTAGGAAGAATGGCCCCATATGATTTGCATTTATCACATTATATGCCTTTAAATTATGTCAAACCTATGTCTAAATATGTTATTACTATTATCAGACCAGGAAAACCCAAATTTTATATATTTCCGTTATTTGTATATAACTTAACTGTTGGGGCGCCTTATAGCCTAGAAAGTTACTACAGCCTATCAGAGGGGGGAGGGGAAAAGCGGACAAAATCCACAAATATTTTACGCGATTTCACCTTGTATGTGTATAAAATGCAACTTAAATTTACGTTTATTTAATTGTGAGTTGCACATTCACATGCTTAGACTGGGCCACAGGGTGTTGGTGTGTAGTTAGGAATGTTTCCACACAGTCAGGCACAGGGCAGGATTACTATAGAATGTTGGCGAACTATCGTTGTGGAGGGGGAAAAACACGTAGAGCTGAGTCTGCGCGACGCAGGGGATCACTGCCTACGAAGTTTATCGGGCAAGACTACACCGACAAATCCTAGGACACATTCGACCACACTGTAGGTAATTACCACCAAATCTATCCCTAATATCAATAGCAAGAAAGTTTATCGCCGTTCCTATGTACGCAGTTTAGATTTGACGCTAAATTCGCTCGTAAATATACGTCTACGAAATGCGTGCGTACTCCATTTTCCTACTCGGCAGGCTAGCGACAAACAAAATACAAATCCGTTAGCGTTTCCTGGACGAATGTTTGCTTATTACGAAAATGGAATCTATCTTTACGTGTATGAGCGAATACTGTACGCGAGATATTTCAAATATGGCAGATTTGAACGCTCGAGATCCACGCCGTGTGTCCGTGATGGCGTTCGCTCGATTCTCTCTGTTCCTATTGCTCTCTGACGATTAGGCAGGACAACAACAAAGAAGCAGGAAGCATATGGGCACACCGGCGAGGCGGTGTGTGAGATCACGCCGCAATTAGTCGTAACAGTTAATTTAAAGTAAAAGGATCCTAGAAAAAATGTGGATCTGTGGTTTTCCCAAATAATCTCTGTCTGTGGCTGTTCTGTCCTTTTAAAGAGCAGAACACAAGCAGCAGTCATCTCATTATTAATCAGAGGGATAGTAAATCGCCATACACACACACACACACACATAGCTATATATAAAAACAGTACTGGTCGAAAATTTGGAAAAACAGTAATATTGTGACATTTTTATTTCTGTAATGCAAAGCTGAATTTTCATCAGCCATTGGACAGTCTTAAGTGAAACAATTCTAATATACTGATTTATTATCAATGTTGGAAATAGTTGTGCTTGTTTAATAACCTGTGAGTTTTTTTTTCTTCAGGATTCTTTGATGAATAAAAAGACAAAAAAAAACAACCCAGCATTTATAAAAAATAGAAATCTTTTGTAACAATATAGGCTACTCTACCTTTCAAAAGTTTGGGGTCAGTCATTTTTCCCTTTCTTTTTTTGAAAGAAATTAATACTTTTACTCAGCAAGTATGTGTTAAATTTCTAAAGAGTGACAGTAAAGATTTATTGTTAGAAACAGTTTCTATTTTGAATAAATGCTGTTCTTTTTAACATCAAATCAGTATATTACAATGATTTCTGAAGGATCATGTGACTCTGAAGACTGAAGTAATGATGCTGAAAATTCAGTTTTGCATGACAGAAATAAATAAGTATATTAATAGTATGTTAAGGTATTTCACAATATTAAAAAATGTTTTCTGAAGAACAGGTTAGTTGTATTTAAGGCAGGATGAATGAGTTAAATGATGCTGCTTTTGGATGAATAGCTTAATAATAATAATTCGATTTTTTTATTTATTATTTCAGCCATATAATTCATGGAAATCTTCTGATGGATGCTGTCTAGAAGCCCTGTTTGATTTGGTTTGTGATTGGTAACAGCGAAAGTTTTCGAAAGAGGAAGGATGTCGGAATTTCTGCCATACCCTTACAGAGGGCCAGGAGGTGCTTTGATGCGTTTTAAGAAAAGGAAGTCACGGTTCACATTCCAGGAGGTTGAACTGCTGCTCAGCGAGGTGCAGAAAAAACGGCATATTCTAGTTGGTATGACATACCTTTTTATTTTTATAATCACATAGTGCAATAGGACCTGACAGCGATTTGAGAGTATGTAAATGATGCTTTGCATACATGAAGGATTCTAGTTAAATTAACTCGAGTCTTGTCTTCAACAGGAAAGTTCAACAGGGGCATTTCGAAGGATCTGAAAAACCGCACCTGGGCGGATCTGACAGCACGTATCAATGAAGTCAGTGAGTGTCACAGAGAAATTATTGAAGTCATCAAGAAATGGGCAGACCTCAAATGCGACACCAAACGGAGGGTGGCTGCCATGAGGGCATCGGGAGCCACGGCTACCCAAATCGCACAAGAGCTGTCACCCATAGAAACCATGGTGCACCAGATCCTTCAGATGTCTAACTCTAACAGAAATGTGAGCAGTTTGGCAATTGATGACCAAATGGATGAAGAAGACGAAGACATTCCAGGTCTCTCTGAGATACCACATAGCTCCTCTCACATGGCAAATGGCAGACCTCATTCGTTTGGTTTACCAATGCCACCTCCTTTCCACACTAGTATCCCAAGTAAAGGAGATATGGTGCTTCCCACACACATGATGTTTAGCGGTGAGTTCCTTTTTAGTGAGTAATTTAAGGTTATTCATTACTAAATGTTTAATTAAGTTGGTAATTTTGTTTTTTTATTGATAGATTCAGCAGTGCCTCTTATAGACCTCCAGACTGACATGTCAGAAAAGGAAGGTAAGTAATAACGCAGAGCTACTTGCCATACATTTTAAAAATACTTAAAAAATGCAGTTCGTACATAAAGTGAAAAACATCTCTTCTACGATGAGGTTTTTAATTGAAAAAGGTCATTTAAAATTGTGGAGAATTCCCTAAAAACATGATGAATTTTTATTTATAAATGTATTATATTTGAAAAAAAAAAAAGAAAGGCATTTTAAATAAATGTTTACCTTTGTCTTTTTGGAAAAAATTATTACATTAAAAAATGAATGTAATTTTTTTAATTTAATTTTTTATTGTAGTAGATAATGTGAGGTCTAGGTCATAGTATATGTTTTTCATGTATAAGGGAAAAAATGATATTATTGTTAAAAAATAAATAAATTGGTCACACCACATAAAATGTTTTGAATTTCAACTTTGTTTGTGAAAATGGTGCATTGTGAACAGCATTATCCTGTACACTCTTTTTGGTACTTGATGTTTTGCATATCCAAATAAAAAACTGTTTCTATTTTATTGCTAATATTAGCATGAACACGTTTCTGTTCCTTCCAGGTGGTAACATGCAGTTTATTGAGACAGGAAACCAACCAAACCAGAATCCTGTTGTTATCCCTGGATTCCTCAGCCGTCCCATTGCTGAGAAGAACCAAGTTCGAGAAAAACCTAATCACAACACATTTAACGGGCCTTCAGCTGCCAGGACCTCAGCATTTATTGCACCTTCCGGGTCCGCCTCATCATCACGTTCAGCTCCTGTTCGAATCCCCCTCCAACCTGCTTCCGTGGAACCCCGCAGTCTGCAGGAACGTTTATCCCAGAGTGCCTCACTCAGCCTGCAGGAACAGCAGGGCACCACACTGCTGATAGGGTCGCTGTCTCGCTCGCTGGAGTCGCTTGCGGAGTCGGTGCAGAAATTGGTCCACACCCAGCAGCAGTATTCACGTGACACCTTACAACTGCAGCGTGAAACACTCCACGTCCTACGTGACTTCTCCTCCAACGCCTTGACTCTCCTGCAGGACAAGTTCAACGGACATCCGTAGCTTCTGAACACCGCAACGCTATCGACTGCTACAACTGGGAGCAAGTTACATAAGCAGTGAATGCTAATAGCACAGAAAATACAATAAGCTTGAGGATATTGTGACACTAGAGTATATGGCAATCTTTAAATATCTGATATATTGAGTTACAGAGCTGACAGGACTAAAAAGTTTTCCCTTTTCCCTGTTTATAATATAATAACCAAAATGAGAAGCATTGGGAGCTGAAATAGGTTCTTTGTAGAGTTCCTCATATATAGGCTACTGAATGATATTTTCAGTAGATGACTGGGTCTCATAGACTGTTTGGACCAATTATGTGCTGTTATACAGGTAATATAATAGGCAAAATGTATTTAAAAATTGACTGGTAATTTAAGATAATTATATTTGTGGTGCTTTTTAACATATTGCGAAGTGGCCATGAAGTTGGGTGGTTTTAATTTATGTAATCTGATTTTACAGTCTTCTATATTTGGGTTTGTTATTCTGAAATTCTTTTAAATCAGTTTCTGGCTCAAGCATTGCTTTACAGACCTGCTGTAAATGTTTTAATCCTATAACCAATGTGCATTATCTGTTATTAGTAGTTTCTCTTCACTTGAATTTCCAAAGACTCCTTAGTGTGTTATTTTTTTTTCTTCAGATGCGATTTTGAAGGCACATTATCTTAGATGTAGCTCCTATGGACCTGTGTTTGATCTCCCAGAAATGAAAAGTCAGCACACTGTTAAAAGATGTCTCCTACTTTAAAACCCAATGTCAAAGATGAAAATAAAATGTATAATTTGAAATATTACTTTAAAAATCAGTATTGTGTTTTGCTCCTTTCCGATTAAGTGTGACAGGTAATCAGGAAAAGTGGGATAATGGGTTTTGGCTACCATATGTAATTTTATTTGTGCTATAGCACAGCACTCATAATCAGGAAATTTAGACTATGAGGTTATTATACAACAGTTAATGCCACATAAACACACAATGGACCATTTTCATATTTCTGGGGAAGCAGCAAATATATATTTTTTGTGCAACAATAATAATAAAAAAAGAGATAGCAAACTGTAACATTAATAGACTGTCTACTAATATAATAGATAATCTGTGCGTACGGCATCAATAGAGTAACGGTAGCTCCTTAAAGGAATAGTTCACTTTGAAATAAATTTTTGGTATGTTTTAGCTTACTTCAAGGACATCCAAGATGTAGGTGTATTTGTTTCCGCAGTAGTTTCAATTTATATATTTTTAGGTCAAACCGTTCTTGTCTGTCAGTCATATGCAGGTCTATAGTCACCACCTCAAAGAGCATGCACACACAGAAGTCCAAATTAAACATGATTTAATGACTCGTAAATGTAAGTACACATTGATGGCCTAAGACACGAAACGAGCGGTTTGTGTGAGAAAACGAACAGTATTTATATCGTTACCTCTTGTAACCACAGCCACGTCCAAGTGATCTGAGGGCGCGGGCGATTTCGTCTGCGCAAGCGCCGGAAGTGATCTCTCGCGCGTGTACGTAACTCATTCACACAGAATGAAAAATTCAACGTTGTCTGTTGATATATCGAAATTGTCTTCCATTGTGATTTCCTGTATATCTAAATATGTTTAGATCTTCATAGTGAAAGGTAACACTTCCGAAATCTGTAAACAATGAGTGCAGGGTTGCCAACTTTTGAGTTTTGCTTGGAGTGAGATTTGTTGACGGGGGGGGGGGGTGATGAAAAAAAGTTGTACTGTATCACGTGCCGTTTGAGCTGAAGCGCTACAGTCTGTCACATTTAACCCCTTAACTGTCACCGTCCAATAAAACAATAATATCTTAGTAAAATCCTAAAGTAATATTGACAAACTATATATCATTTGAAAGCTGACAATCTCTAGTTTTCATATGTGGCGGCTGTTTTTTTTCAATAAATTACATAGGAGCAGTTATTTATCAATTTGCAACAAGAATATTTCATATGCATTAGGCGTGTTATGACCTTTATTTTGAAATGGCAATAAATATGAAAAATCATGAAAGATTGGTAGAAACCTCAGTTTGTTTTCATGCCAAGAGTTCAAAAGATAACACCAATTCAATTGTATTAGAAAAAAAGGTCTGAATATGTTTCAAATATAAAGAAAAATATTATCGATTCTCGATGTGTGATGCGGCTGCGAGCTATAACGCACATGTGTGCTCTCTTTATGAGTTTATTAGAGGTTGAATTCAAATCAAATATTGTCAAACCACCCATACTACTTCTAAATAGGATGTCTACTTCATAAATTGTATGAAAATTATGGAAATACATGGTTCAGATCACTCAAAACATGGAGGCGCCCTTATATGGTCAGTAAGGAAGCTTGGCTGTCCTAGTGAAAGAAATTGGTACTGCGGCCAAATAAAATATTACTGAAAGATTATTTTTTGAGATATTAGCCTAAAATTTGGAACACAACTTCTTAAGATTTTTGGCTTTAATTTTCTTGCAGTTTTAGAGTAAAATATATTTTGTAATATATATATTTTATATAAAATTTAAATAATATTTTTTTTACATTGTTCATTTTCATAAACTCAAACTTAAATAACTTTTTTTCTATTTCACTTTCATCATTTATTTCACTTCTACAACAATCTGGCAAATGTCTTCTTTAAAACAAGACCAACCATAGGTCTATATCCCAAAGCATTCTTGAATTACATAGTGATTTGCATAGTGATTTTCATGTCTATGCGAAAAAAGTGGGAGTGACAGTTAAGGGGTTAAAAGCACCAAAAACTGTATTTATTGTTTGAATCTCGTAAAAATATTGACAGAATATGAGAGCAGAGAATTTGTTCCATATCAAAAGTAGCCTATAACTTTCTCTGTCTTGTCTGTCGGTGTCAGTATCCTCTTTGACTCGCAATTTGTCTCTGCTTGAGAAAGATGTGTGCCGTGAGCGCGTGTGAAAAGGGTAAATTACGGTCACGGACGTCACTGACGTAACGACGACAAATGTTTCCAGCGAATCGACAATCAGAGAAAGGCATTAGACACAGCAGTGGTCCAATCAGTAATTAAGAGCCTGAACTTGTTTAGTAATTCGGAAATTAGCGCACATGAGGAAAAAAATAATAATACACCACAGAAGAATGTCTCATTTAGCGTGAGATTTCTTTGTCGAGCGTGAGAGCGTGAGATTGAGGCTGAATGCGTGACTGTCACGCCAGATGCGTGAGAGTTGGCAACCCTGTGAGTGACGTACACGCGCGAGAGATCACTTCCGGCGCTTGCGCAGACCGAAGCGCCACTGATTGTAGTCCGTTACTTATTCCTAATTACATGACAAAAATGTAATCTAATCTGATTACTTTGATTAGTTTTTACCTACCTCATTTATAACATTGAACTGCAGGGGGTTTAATGAAAAGCTAATAATTAAATAATAAAAAAAATTATAATAATAAATACAATAAATACAATAAAAATGCCTTCCACAGCAATACATGCAATTTCATAAAACTTTCTGAATGGTTTTCTTTTTTAGAAAGAAAAACATGAAAGGGAGAATTAATAAATTGTGATTGATTTACTGCCATGCTGTGAATCATATGTAGCCTAATCAATAGCCTAAAAAAGTAACTGTAGTCTGATTATGCATATTCTTATATGCGTATATTACTTTTTGGAATCTGATTATGTAATCCAGATTGCGTGTAGTCAAGTTACCCAGCACTGGGTGGGATGTCTGAATATGAAACATTTCAATAGATTTTTCTGTGGGAAAGTGTCATCACTCTGTGAAAAGGGTCCATATCGTAGATGTTTTAATTTAATATGTTGAATTCAACAGTGGAAGCTTTATAAAGTGTGAGGAAAGTTATTTATATAATCTACTTGGTATAATCTGTTTTCTCAACAGATGAGAAAGAAGAAAAAAAAAAAAAACAGTTGAAGTTGCTTATTATTTTGACTGAACAACGATTAGGCCTACTCTTGAATCTGCACTCTCAACACTGGTTTCTCACAAAGGAAAACGAAAATTTCCACTAGATGTCACTGTTGCACTTTTGTTGCCAAGTGCAGGAGAACAAGTGGGGGGAGAAATTTACAAATGGACAAATAGACCATTAAAATAAATTTTTATAAATATATTTAACATCAGTTAAAATACATCAATTAAGTAATACTTATTAAAATATATAGTAAGATATGATAGGAATATTAAGAAAATGCCCTCCTGACTGAAACTGCCATCTTGTGGTCCTCCCCATTTCTCCTGATTTTCATAAACTACATATGGTAGAGCTGGATCCTCAAGGCATTTCATAGAAAGGTATGCGGATGGTAGCATAGAGAGAAATAACTTAAAGTCTAGAATATATTGCGCACAAAATCTTTTCATGCACTTCATACAAATAGTTTTGTTGTCTTATGTTATCTTTATTTTTTACTATACAAGGTTAGACCAGATTTAACATGCAGGAAATTAAAAAAAAAATAATAATCATAAAAAGGGTCAAAAGTCAGTAGTCAGAAAATAAAGCTTAAACATAAAGTAGGAGCACTCAACGCAAAACTGTTTGCATTATTTTGGCTTCACTGGGCCGAATAATTCACTTTTTAAAGTCATTATTATCAAATTAAAAAAGAGAACAGAAGCATTTTAAACTTTTTTTTTTTTAGTTACTGTATCTTCAAAATACTTCAGTATGTTATTTCCACAACTAAATTTTCTATATTATTATTTATTGATGATTGACGAGTTTGCAGTTTCCAGCAACCCTGTAAGATAATTCATACATTTATTACAATTCGTGGATGGCATCAGTTGCATTGTAAAGTTATACTGATGATACATAATGTAATACTTACACATTTAGCTTTGCTTTCACCACCCATCATGCCAGGTTTAGATGTTTGTATAATTCACATTTTTTCTTAAAAAAAATAAATAAATATAAATAAATATATATAATTAATCATCAGTAAATATTGTATATTATATTAGAGTAGAATAACAGTAGAGGCTCAAATGTACATCATTTACAGTATTGTTGAAAAGTTTGGGGTCACTTTTCTAAAAAAAAAAGATGTATATATACACACTTTTATTCAGCAAGGATACAATAATCAAAAATGACCAAAACATTTGTATTATTTCAAATAAATGCTGTTCTTTTGAACTTTGTTAATCAAATAATCCTGAAAAAAACTAATCACAGTTTCACAAAAATATTAATCAGAACATTGAATCAACATTGACAATAATAATGTTTCTTGAGCACCAAATCAGCATTAAAATTATTTCTGAAGGATCGTGTGACACTGAAGACTGGAGTAATGATGCTGAAAATTCAGCTTTGCCATCACAGGATTAAACATTTTGAAATATATTAAAATAGAAAACAGTTATTTTAAATTGTAATAATATTTCACAATATTACTTTTTTACTGTATTTTAATCAAATAAATGCAGCCTTAGTGAGCAAGAGACGTCTTTCAAAAAATCTTAATGACCCCAAACTTATCAACGGTAGTGTATTCATTTTGGTATAATAAATGTACTAATCCAAAGTATTCATTAAATCAACAACAAAATGACTGTTTGTTGACTGTTGTTGAGGCCGCACAATTTTAAAATGTACAACAGCACAATGACTAGTACCTCATGCCACTCGAGTGTCTTTACAGGAAGAGCCAGATGACAGAGCGGACAGCTGCTTATCTTATCCAGGTCCATGTCAATGTTTCTGTCTCTCTTTGTCTTTTGCAATGTTGAGAAGGAGAAATCTCCTGCGTCTGGAGCACTGGCATTTCCAGCTTTGAAATTTTCTTCTGAGTCATCATCCTTGTAGTCTGCGTTCTGTAAATTCTGGTTGCAACGCAGCTAGTAAAAAGGAATAATAAAAGATTTGCTGCGTTAAAAAGGAGATTTTCATAATTACTGTAGGCTACATAAATATATTAATGTAATATATGATTTATTTCCTTATTTTACCTGGTGATCCTTCAGTTTGGCTGAGAAAATGTATCTCAGACAATTCTGACATTGCAACATGGTCGGCTCTGGAGATAACAGATATGCTATAAATCAGTATTTTACAACGAAAATACCCAGAACTTGGCAATACCAAGACCTATATGACATATCCACAATGTTTCAAACGGATTGTGTCTTGATGAACTAACCGTCAGTGTCAGATGTATCTTCTTCAGGGACAGGGTCCTTTGATGTTGTTGGAGTGGTTGAGCAGATCTGAGCGTGATCAAGCTGGTCCGTCAGTTTGACATAACGGCCACAGTCGGAGCAGAGCTCGGTCCGGCTCCCACAGGACACTCTGTGCTCTTTCAGATTGCTCAGAGGAAGCTCGAGCTGACAAAACTCACAGATCTGAGGCCTTTCGGAGCACTCGTCTTTCTGAAAGACAGAAACAACAAAGGAATAAGTGAAAACAACACCCGGAGCTCATCGGCTTAAATAGGTGTAAGATGAAATATTCACCTCGTGGTCCAACAAATGCCTTCGCTCCATCTTTTTATTGCACATCTTACATTTTACCTGTGAGACATGATGGAAAATGAGACCACCAACAGTATTTTAGAGGTGGGAGATAGCAATGATGAGTAAAAAGCAAGTCAAGTGGAAAACGTTCGGTAGGAAAATGCATCAAAAATCTTGTTTATTGTGTGTGTGACAAACAGGGCTAAGAGCTTGTAAAAAGGAGCATCAGAATGTTAACCAGTGTTGAGTGGTGTGGTTGTGACCTGTGCGTGCTGTTCGTTTTTATGCTCCTCCAGCTGATCTCGAGGGATAGTGTCATTGCAGTCAGGGCACTTGCACAGAAACCTCTTACAGTGTGGTTCATGGAGGTCATAGTTTGCCTTTGCTACCTCTTTATTGCTGCATAAAAACATTAAAAGAGACTATTTACAGAGACTGGAGGATGGAAACGCTGGGATTGTACATGTTTTCTTAACCCTAGAATGCATGAACCAAAAAAAAAAAGAGTGGGTCAAAATGACACATTTTGGAATGAATGGTTTTCTTCAAACATAAGTGTCTTATTAATGAATGAATTAAAATAATTGATGATACTCGAATGTTGTAATATATCAAACATGCTTATTTGTCCACTTTGTTCCTTGTAAATATACATTACAAAATAATTATTGTTAAAAAATGCAGTTGTACTACTCTAAACTAATAATAGATCTACTGTAAAGTATATCCCCACATTTCTCACAGAGCATGTGCAAAATTAGCTGACAAAGGCAGAACATTTCACATAAGATTTGCAGCTTTCTAAGCATAACTTTTAGGCAGAGTTTGCACCTCTTCATTTGTTTGGACCGTAAGCTGTCCTTTTCTCTATTCATCTACTGCATCTTAAATTACATACTGTTTGAGTATATTATCATTGACAAAAATGTATAAAAAAATACTGTGTTGAGTCAAATGTTCCCCATATTACCAAGATATGCGAAAATTACATTGATGAGGGTCAGAAACAGGTATTAGAAGAATTCATGGAATATCAAACAAACAATGTTTTCATTTCATCAATCAATTGAAGCATGCTGAGTCAATTTGACCCCCTTTATGCATTATAGAGTTAAAGGAACAGTTTACCCAAAAATGCTGCCATTACACACCAGCATGTTGTTTCAAACCTGTATGACTTTCTTCTGAGGAACATAAAATAGCCTACTTTTTAAATGAATATCCTAAGCACTCCTTTTTTAATATAATGAAGGCGAATATAGCGACTTGGGGTGTGAAAAAAAATGTTTGGGCCTTCAATTCGTGAATGATTCATTCTTTTGAGTCAGATGAATGAAGCGGTTGATCGAGTTCATAAAAAAAGGTCTGAATCCTGGCATGTCTGAACGGCAGAGATGGGACCAAGTCACATATGTGCAAGTCTCAAGTAAGTCTCAAGTCTTAACCTTCAAGTCTCAAGTAAGTCCCAAGTATTTTTTTCTTGGGCAAGTCAAGTCAAGTCAAGTCACAGGCTATGTCAAGTCAAGTCAAGTCAAGTCCTGTAGTAGGTCAAGTCAAGTCCAAGTCAAGTCACCTTATTATTGTAATTTTACCTGCAGAATCTAATCTTAATAAAGTGAAAACACAAGATATAAGTAACTGTCAGTATTACAATAATTTGGATTTGCATTGTAAATACTCATGTTCAGTAAAATACATAATGGAATCAAACAAAATTGTAACTACATAAAATTATTTATTTTTCACTTCTGCCAACAGTGTTTGAAATGTTTTAAATTTTCAACATTGAGTCCAGAGAAATTGACGTGTTGTAAAGTAACATGGCGCTGCCCATTCGCACATACAGCTCAACTAACGCGATCATTATAAAGGTGTTTAAACAACAAAACACATCCACTTGCACATATTTGACAATCGGAATATCAGTGTTTCATGTTATAGCTAATACATTTGTGAACATTTTTTAATAAAACAGGAAAAATGACATAAAAGCAGATCATCATTCATTCAGCGCTGTTGTGGTTGTGGTGTGTCACGTGACAAGCAATGACGCGTCACCATGGAAACATTAAAGTGAGTGACAGGTTCTAAATAACGGTCGCCTAGAAAAACTCACGCTGGGTGGAATGGATCAGTTAGAATAGTTTAAACTTACGTGTGAAAGGGTTAATGGCTACTTTAGCTATTATTACATTAGCTAACTACCAACTAACCAGATAACATTAACAAATTGACAAGCACTCACTGGGCAGAATGTCTCTTCAAATGACGGACGAAATTGGAGGTTGTCGTCTGGCTGTCCGCGACGTTAATGTTGCATGTCTTGCAAAGCGCTGTTCGTCTTTTGCAACTCTTGAAGCCGAAAGCGATGACCCTCGGACGGTACCCCTCCGGCTGACATGTTGATGTGATATCTGATCTAAGTGGGCGTGGTGTGCGTAAGGTACGAGAGGGCATGACTGATGATAGTGTCGTGATCCAGTCATGACAACGCTATTCTCAGCCTGCGCTCCAGCTGGATCAACTTTATTTTTTAAAATAATTTATATATTTTATATTCAAACTGAAAACATGATGTGATTAACACTCAAGTCATTCAAGTCATCGTGTCTCAAGTCAAGTCAAGTCCCGAGTCTTTAACTTCCAAGTCCGAGTCAAGTCTCAAGTATTTTATTTTTTGTCAAGTCAAGTCACAAGTCATAAAAATAGCGACTCGAGTCGACTCGAGTCCAAGTCACCAAGTTACAAGTCCCCATGTCTGCTGAACGGGACTGAATGGAAAATGATAATTGATGTGTTGTATATAAATGATTTTTTATATAAAATGCAGGATTTTGATTTCATTGTTTTAATGTTTTATAGATTCGTGTTTCTGTATCACTTTGTATTCCCCTATTGTTATTTCAATAAAAAGAGAACGGATCTGAATTATTTGTTCGCGAATCAGATCCAATTCTTCAGTTCAACACTGACTCAATGAACCAGTCACAGCTTGAGTTCAGGTTTAGAGTTGTAAATAACGTTAACATAATTCGCCTCGTTTCTCGCATAAAGCTATAGCTTCATGAGATTTGAATGGAGCACGAGTCATAGGACTCATACCTACTTCTATGATAAGTAGCAAATGCGTTTGTGTTATTTTTTCAAAAGCACCACGTTGGATACCTTTCAAAAATCCACATGTTGTGATCCACACAAGAAAGAAAGTCATACGGTTTTAGAAGGAGGGTGAGGGTGAGTATGATGTCAGAATTATTGGTTGAACTATCAAGTTAATAGCTAACAGGCTAAATTGAGTGTTTAAGTCACAAGTAGCCTAATAGTGTTACAATTCACTATAATCAATCCTGTTCAATATGAATGATTCAGCAAATCACCAAAGCAAATGAAATGCGTCGACTCTTTTAATTAAGTCACACTTTTATATTCATGAACGTAAACTGTCCTGTCAGCCATTGCTGGCCCCCATGGAAATAGTTTCACTTTGTTATTATAGTCTATTATAGTCTATGTTCAACAACATAAAGAAAAAGTTACTGTTGTTGTGTAGGCTATAGGCTACTAATAGTAGAATGTTGTTGTTGTTTTTTCGTTTTTAATGCTGTTGCTACTGTTGAGAGAAATGTGTCGTGATAATATCGTCTAAAACTCAACGAACACGATATATAATTTGTTTGCATTGACAATGAACATAAATAGACCATCTTAAATCTCTGCGATATGATTACATTACATTGTAAAACACTCACCAGTGAGTACACAGAATCAGTTCTTCAGTGTCCATAGCCTACTATAGAGAGATGACTGGGTTACTGTGTTGGGGTTGTTGATTTCACTTACTCTGAACCGAAAGTAGAACCGAAACTTAACAGGTGTCGTAAATAACATCTTCTTGCTAAAATGCTCTTGTTTTCTAACAGTAGGCCTACATATTGCCTTGTGTTGTTGTGGTGACATCTAGTTGCAATGTCACATCTTAGCCATAACTTCTGCACAGTCCTGGGATTGTTGCATTAGCCAAACACAGGCATTTATAGGATGGCTCATTACCATGGTTACAGTATTGTAACTATATTTCTTTAGATTAGTCAAATATAAAAATGAATGCCATACTTGTCAGTAAAACAAAAGATACTTCAGAAATCATTCTAATATGCTGTTTTATTATCAATGTTGGAAACAGTTGGACATCTTTTTCAAGATTCTTTGATAAATAAAAAGTTTAAAAAGTTTTGTAAGAAATCTTTTGTAATAATACTACCGTTTAAAAGTTTGGGGTCAGTCATTTTTAAAAAAAATTTTATGCAATTAATATTAAAAGATTTATATTGATATATAAAGATATTCTATTCTATATGAATAGAATTCACATGTTCTTTTAACATTTTTATTCATGAATCCTGAAAAAAGTATCACAAATTCAAACTCCAACAATTCTCTTTAAAAATTGACGTTTTAGACTTCTAATTCGTAGTGTTTTGTTTTGCTCTATCCTCTGCACTTCCACGTTCGTCATTAAGTTGTGGGTCAGCTCAAGGGTTTACTCTTTTGCCGTAAATCGATGCGTACGGCTGTCTGCCAGAAGCTAGTTATTTTTGTCGATAAAGTTTTAAATATGGATATTTTTCTTACGCGAACGGCCTTACACTTAATTTAAAAAAATAACTGATTGTATTCGTCTAAAAGAATAATGTCATTTACACCTTGAGGGTAAGTAAATCATGGGGTAATTTTCATTTTTGGGTGAACTATCTCTTTAATGTGTTCTGGCTCAAGCACACCTTGTGCTGCTAATTAAAGTCCCCATGAATTCTAAATTGACCATACTTTGTTTGCCTAAATTGATCGTTTTGTGGTGAACAATTCATCCATGCAAGTCAATCCACACAAAAAAATATTTTGGCTTCGTAATCTTTAATCAAAATCTGAAAATTCCCCTCCCCTCTGCATTGGAGGACCTTCCCTGATGACGTAGGTTTGACGGTTAGGGTGTCTGCTTAACATCCGTAACCGCGCCCCTCCAACTGACAGTAGACAGGTTGAATGAAATGCCTATATCCAATCAGGTGCTAGTTGGAAAAAAAGCCACGCCCACTATTTTGCCTCATTTAGTATTCCGTTTCTCTCGGAAATACGTCACAACACTGGAGAAAAGTCGTTTGCAACTTCCGGTTCACGGGGACTTTAAGCCTAATTCGTTGCATCAGGTGTGCTTGAGACAACACTTGTTTTGCTGATTTGTGCTGTTGTGAAGGATCCTATTCCTGAGTTGATTAATTTTGAGACTGCAGAAGTCATTAAAAGTTCAATTTTTAGTTGAATTTGTGGAAACCATGTGAAATATTTGTTGTGTTGAGCTATTTCAATCACTTTTGTTTGATTTGTTCATTGCAAACAGATGACAGTCTGTAAAGTTTGCCATTAAACATGATTTGCAACATGGGTTGAATAATTTCGATTACAACTGTATATAGAGGGGTATGTTTCATATATGGCTATCCCTGAACAAGATATTTTAATGTATTTTTTTTGTGGTCAGTTATAAGTTTTTGTAATGCACCTAAAATGTCACATTTGAACCTTTGTTCTTTTTAACCTGCCTGTTTCTATGAGAAAGGAAAAACTAGACTTCTGTTTGCCTGCATCCAAGCTATAGATGTTAGTTACCCTCCCGGGTGAAGTATAGTTTACTCATTTACAATGTGTATGCATTAATATGGATCAGTTCATGGTGTTCAGCTTTGTATCTTCTCTGGATGATTATTGCTCAACTCACGTATACTGTCACTTTAGTGAAACATTAGGAGTCTGACAGACTGCTGGATGGATGTCCCTTGTTGGCCCCATTAGCAGATCACTTATGTTGACTCTGTAGTTCAAGATTTTATTGAGCGGTTAGTTTAAAAAAAATATTCTCAAAATAATTGAACAAGGCTTTTGTATCAAGGCCTCTGAGACATCCGACATCAGCAGCTAATGGATGTTTGTCAGCAGAAACAGCACAGGAGCGGACAGCTGTGTCACTCCAGGGGAATCACAGTAATTACAGTATTGAGTTTCGCGTTTTCACTATCACCGCAGATGGGTGTGGACAGAGGACTTAACACGGACTGGTTCATTCCCTAATTCCGCCTGAGTGGGTCAGCTGTCGCCTGCAATGTCTGATCAGAATTGTGATCAACATTAGATGTGCCACCAGGGTAATCTGGCCTGATGTTGCTTGACATAAACAAGCAAATTATTTTAGGGTTGGATTGTATGCTGCAGGCCTGTTTTTCTTGTATGTTTGTGTGTGTGTGTATGTGTGTGTGTGCGCGCGCATGTCCTCTCGTTATATAATATTAAAGTTCACAAGTCCTTGCTGCATCAGTCAGACCAGCAGCTCAGTTCAAAGCAAAGAACAGGTTTGTTTTAGCATCACTTCAACATTAACAGAGAGTGGATTTCTGGTCTTTCATAGGTAAGCTCTCTTTTCCTTGGTGATTTATATTATTTTATCACTGCTCTAGATCATATTGCTTTTATGAGCAGATCGGGGACATCTGATCTCAGAGTCCAAAAAAGAATGCATGAAACTAAATATTGTTTTAATGCATCGCAGACCAGTGTCACAACAATTTCACAATAAAGTGACCTTGGGATTGTTTACTAAGTTATTTGGTGACGGTTATTAAGATGAATTTTTTTTGCATCTTTATCACCTTTCATTTATCCTATTTTAGTAATAATAATAATAATAATGATAATAATAAACTTTATTTGTATAGCACCTTTCATACAAGAAATTCAGTTAATTTACAAAATAAATCCATTACAATAAACACATTAATTTAATTGTATTCATTTACTGTTATAATTTATACATTTTTAATTGATAATATATAATTAAAGTAACCTATTTATTTATTTATAATATACATCAAAATAATAAAAAATTATATTTTAAAATTAATATGAAATATTATATTGAGTGATATATATTTACATATTAAATATTAATAAACAAATATACATTTACATTTAGAATTTAAACAATTTATTTATATATTTGTATTCACATTAATGCAAATCATTTTTTTTTATATAACATTAATAAAATGAGTATACCATAAAATACACAAAACAAGATGTAAATTTAAAATAAGAAAACATGATACATAGAATACTTCATAACATCACTTGCGTGGTAAAAGCTAAAGTAAAAAAAGATACTTCTTTTTGAAGTGCTTGAAAAAGTGCTTTCTCTTAAAGATATTTAGTATATGTAATGTAGATATTATAGTATATTAAATATAATATACTAATGATATAATAGCATACGATATATAATATAGTATATTGTAAAATATATATTTTATTGATTAAACAAACACTTTTTTTCTTTGCTAACATGTCTACAGACTACTTCTTACATTGGGTTTGTTGGCATATACACTTGAATTAAACTACAAGCTGATGGATTTCTTTTCAGAGAGAAGTCACACCTCTAGCTGGCTGTCAAACATTGCAGTGCCATATGCTCATTTTAAAGTCCTATAAAATCTGGTCATATCATTGCAGGGAAAAGAACAGGTTGATAAAATGTGAAACCTTATGTGAAATTGCTGTCATTTTCGGGTTAATGCTATATATACATATGTTCATCCAGCCAAACCTTATGGCAGAACTCCAAAGAACATTTCCAAAGAGGGTTACCAAGGCAACCCCAGAAAGTGAACCAATTAGAAGGCGCAATGGCTCTCAAACACTAAACTGCCAAGAGATTGAAGGAGATGGAGACAACAGCTCTAAACAAACTGACAAATGAAAGAACCAGGTAATGATCAACAGGCTCTTTTAGTGGAAGATTGCAGGGTGAGCGAGGATCCGGGATTGATTCGGTTTTCTTGCCTATAGTTGTTATGTTTCTAGAAAACTCATTAGTTATGGTTCATATTTATGACGCACTGCTCGTTAATCCAGATTATTGATGTTCCTCCAGTACGTGTGGATGAGAGTGTGTGTGTGTGTGAGTGGACATTGATCTGACTAGACCCCAGCAGTGGCTGATTGCATTGACCACATGCTGTTATAATGCTGGCCAGCGAGGCACATGTGTCTGCATGTGAAGAAACTACTGTGGAACATCTGAGTGGAATCTTCCTGAACAGATCATGTTCTCATTGTATTGCATGGCTTACTGTGAGAACTTGAGCTCTGAACTGTTTATTTCCTTTGCTGAAGATGCATTTACACAGACTGTTTGATGCTGCAGACAGGCAACAAAAATTTGTCTATTTTCTCTTTATAGAAAGTTGGATATATATATACGTATGTATATATACTTACTTGGATATAAGTACGCATACAGTATATTTGATATATACTATTTTTTAATTAGCTCGATTGCACAAAAAAAATCGATGATCAATAAGTTATGACAGCATATGTTTTTACATTGCTTTAACTCCTCAAAAAAGTTAAGCAATTTTCAAAAAAAGTTTAGCAATTTTCAACTTTAAGACTCATTTCAAGTATTCAGTATTCAAGTAAGACTCATTTAATGTAATTTAAGTTAAAATGACTTAAACATCCAAGTTGATTGTACTTAAAAATTTAAGGCAGCATTTTTTTTTACATTGTTGTCGCAACAGCTGTAATCTGCTAAATGTGACTATTAAGATATTATAAACATTATAAACAACATCATGATTTAAACAATATGTATTGTGAAAAACACTATATAAATACATTTTAAAAAAGAAAATGCATTAAAAAAGAAATTGCAATTGCCAAATAATGTTATAAAATGTATGTTTTAAATATGAAATTATAAATAAAAATAGTAAATATAAATGTATAGCATATTCTGCCATGACTGCCAAAAAAATAATGCAGAATTTTAGTATCAGGCATTTACCATTGGCCATAGCATGACTAAAATATTTATTACCTTTTTGGTAACGACCAAATTTCTAATACCAGTGCATCCCTAATTAACACAGAACCAAAGTAGTAGCATCAGATACAAGGTCCTTGAATTTGAATTTTAAATGTGTTTAAATCGAAAAACTCAATAGAGGTGCTTTCTGCCCCCGAGTTATTAACCTTATGCCTTTCTAGCCTTGAGTATATGAGTACGCCCGTGCCATAAATCTTCTGCAAGGTTGGCTTTTGTGGCTCTGTTTAATTTAACATCTGAGGAATAATCCGCACTCCCTCACAAACCCATCATAGAGGGCCAGAGCGTATTAAACGCCATAGCAACTACTACAACTACTACCTGCATTCTTATACACATCTCTCTCTCCTCACGATTCGCTCACATTCTCTCATCCTTTTCCCTCCCTCCACTGTTTTGTTCACCTTCCCTCTCTCCCTCTGTTTCTCTGAGCGGCTCTCTCTCTCCTCACTCGTGTTTAACCAGTCGTTTCATGCAGCACTGCTGTGTTTACTCGTTTCTGAGAGCCTCTGATGGCAGATTCAAGGTAAGGTGATGTTTTAATGCTTATTTAAGTGCATGATGAATTCAAGAGCTTATTTCCTGGGGATTTTGTCACACTAATAGACTGCAGCGTTTGGGTTTGACCTGACTTAACTGCTACTGTATATATTAGGGTGTGTTTGTTTGTATTTGTGTCTGTTTTCTTATGTCATATGACATAATGAGTTGCATCAGGGTCTCTAAACTGAGATGGAGTTTTAAACTTGCATATTTTCTTTCAAAAAAGTCATAAAACGCAACCGCGCGACATTAAAACCTACGTGACTATTTGAATTAATAGTTATAGCTTGTTTTTGGCTTGTGTGTGTGTTGCGTTAGTGACTCATTCCCTCAGTGTATGCCATTGTTTGTGGCTGCCAGGGGACGTTTTCAGCACGATGGCTCAATTTTTTAGAAAAAAATAAAGTATGTGGATGATGCATATGAGTCATTCTGCACGGGCTGTGCGGGATTTGGCAACCAGAGAGCAATCATAAAGAGCCTTGCATAATGGTAAAATGAAAGCGACTTTAAGAATCAAAGATGCAAAACAGTTTTTGCATAAAGTTTACACAGTTTAAATATATACACAAACACATTTCCTTGTGCCTGTAGCAGGAAATGATATATGATCTTGGGTTTAATATTACAGAACATTATGTTGAACAACTGCAGTTATTATTGCAACCTGTAGCTTGAGCTTCTGCTGAGCTAGTGCGATTACTTGTATGCATGTATATTAGTGATAAGTGAACTGTTGCCGTCCTCTCCAGTGCAAGAGTGTGCACAGTTCACCATTACGGCATAATTATGTCTCTTAAAGTCTAATGTGGGTCCTGCCATGTGCATCAGCCTCATCTGCTCTCTCTATTGTCCTCCATTCTCTCTTCATCCGTCCATTGTTGTGATACTCATCCGGTCATTTCCCATTTGCTCATTTTCTCACTTTCTCTCAAATGTCTTTCCCTCTCTTCCCCCCTGCGGTCTCTCATTAGTTTGCGGCGTAGTTGCTCCACAGCTCATTTTCTCTCTTTCCTCCCCCTCCATACTTCTGTTCTGTACCTGCCCTCTCTTGATTTGCTGAAGGGAATGAGTGATGAGCAGAAACTTAAATGGAGAATGAGTCACTGTAATGGCAAAAGTGAAGGGCGACTTCTCTTCTCTTCTCTTCTCTTCTCTTCTCTTCTCTTCTCTTCTCTTCTCTTCTCTTCTCTTCTCTTCTCTTCTCTTCTCTTCTCTTCTCTTCTATTCTCTTCTCTTCTCTTCTCTTCTCTTCTCTTCTCTTCTCTTCTCTTCTCTTCTCTTCTCTTCTATTCTCTTCTCTTCTCTTCTCTTCTCTTCTCTTCTCTTCTCTTCTCTTCTCTTCTATTCTATTCTCTTCTCTTCTCTTCTCTTCTCTTCTCTTCTCTTCTCTTCTCTTCTCTTCTCTTCTCTTCTCTTCTCTTCTCTTCTCTTCTCTTCTCTTCTCTTCTCTTCTATTCTCTTCTCTTCTCTTCTCCTTCCCCTCCCCTCAGGAAAGTATTACATGGAAATGCTAAGGCGTAAATTGAAAAGAGAAGAACATCAGATGAATCATCAATTGTCTAATGTAGACTAATGACATCATGAACGAGGCTCATAAACCACATGTACCACAGAGCTGTGCTGTCCATCTCTCTTTATAAACTCAAAAACATAAGGGAATGCAGATGAGCTAGAAGCACTGCAGAGACCAGCATTTGTTTCTGTGAGTGTCGGTGTATGCGCACACACATGTGGATGTGTTTGATTTGCAGGTTGGGTGGGTGTAAACGGGTTTCAGGCTGTGAGTGGGTGTACTAGCTGAGCTCTTTGTCACGGCTATCGAAATCTATTCGCGCAGCACAGAGACGGGTGAGAGAGAGCGGCGTTCATTACTAATGAGTGGATCAGAGACGAAGTCAAGAACGGGAAGTCAAAATGTGAGATGGCCTTATGAGAGAGAGAAGTTAAGGATGAGGTCGATGAGAGGACAGCATATCCAATGAACTGAAGAAAGTGAGAGTATAAGGTAGAATTGTAAAGTAGAACCCCTGAAGGTTTTGTGAAGAAATAAAGGGGACAAAATAATGAGGTGAAATAAAAGCAAAGCAGAATTGTCATCCTGTTTTCAGGTTTTGGTGGCTTGATTCCAGCAAAAGATAAGGGGAAGCCCAGACAGTAGATCTAATGAGCCAGATCGTGTGAACGCTGTGTGCGAGTGATACTGCCCCCTCTCTACCTAATCTAATGAGAGAGCATGGCGTTCATTTAGCGAGAGCGCTGGAAATCAGTCCCATCAGTCAGTCTTGGCTCAGGGCTTGCTGGAGCCCACAAAACACTGTCTTCAGTCCATTAGGTAGAGCACAATCATGCCAAGCGCCTTGCTTAGACTTTTCTTTCATATGGAACATATGCTGCACACTCCAATGACAGAGTCTAATGTAATGTCTTTTGGTGAAATGGTCAAAGATCTGGGCTGGATTACCATCCTTGTACCCCTAGAAGCATTTCGATGTTTGGCATAGAGTTAGGCCTGGAGACCCAACCAGGTGTGATGCAACAAGTTTTCAGACTAATCCACAACTGCTTCACAACTTGACACAATAACAGATAATCAGAAACATGACTAAAGACCAATGATATTTCAGAGTGGCTTAATGGTTAATGTTAATGGTTAGGGTTAAGCTTAGAGTTAAATTTGGGACTTTTGTTTGCTGGACCATCAGCAAAATCATGGTCAACAAGATGGAAACGTATATCACGAGTTGTCATGCTTTATGTCCTGCCCAAGTAGGACTTGTACTTTTTGGTCCTGGAGCACAATTCTTATCAACCAATCACATTTTAAGGTTAACTGCATTTCTTACCCGATACCTAACCTTAAAATGGCTTAGGAACTTGAACAATATTCCTAATAACCAATCACTGTTTGTTTACTTGCACAGTGTTACGCTGAAAACTATTTCCCGGCAGTGACGTCAAAATGTAATCATTTGTGTAATTGACTGAGTTTTCCATTTATTATCAGTTGTTAAATAAAGCATTGAAAACCAAAGAGTGCTATTCCAAATATAGTACCATTGTATTTTGCATTGAGTTTTACATTTACTATTATTGGACTGAGTTTAGTTGCATGTATGCCAAAAGAAGTTCAAAGGACATTTCAAATTGAGATTCGGGAAACAAGTGGTTTCCAGTGTCAGATAAATGTGTAAGAGAGGGGTCCTTTCCAATTCCTGGCTCCCTCTTTCACTCTTTTTACAAGGTATGATTAACCTTAAGTTTGTTGCAGCACTGGTTCTAAGCATATGCAGCTTTCACTCTTTCCTTTTCTCTCTCTCTTATAACTCATTCACAACATGTACGCCCTTCACTCTTCTTTATCAGAGAAGGAATACTGCTGTGTAACTAGAGAGGAAAAGACAAACTGTCCAATAGGGCATTGTTCAGGATACAGCTAGTAGATACAGTACATAGTTAATTGTTTAAGTCAAAGATTTTAATCAGCCATACATGATCTATAAATGCAGACGTCTGGTAAAGTGAGGCAAAATGGCCCATTAACCTGAATTCACACTCATTTATCTGTGTCTGTTAAAATACAGCGCAAAATATGTTATTCTTACAAGGGATGCACTATAGTGGTACCATATTGGTTATTGGCTGATATCAGAGATTTTTCTGTTTTAATTGTATATTTAATTGTACATACTCATTTCCCCTTATTTTTTCATCTAACGCTCACTTAAAATGAATCTTGAAAAAAATATGAATTTAATAACACTGTAAAATGTAAACTTTAGCAAACCTTATGTTTACTTTTCATATAATGTTGTGAACATTTTAAACAACTGATTTTAGTTGCTAGTGTTTTATTTTGTAATTTAGACAAAATATGGAATTTTAATATCTACTTTAGTATTTATTTACTTTCATGCACAAACTCTTTTGTTGTTCTCCGTTACATAAAGGTGTAAATAACAAGAGACAGTCGGGGGGGTTCAGTAGACCAGGCATCAGGCTATTTCAACCAAGGCTGAGTCATCTCTTTATGAGCTCCTAACTTCACGCCGTGGGGAGCGCCCTGTTTGACAGACTGCATTCTGTCTGCCAAGTCCAATGCACTTAGATAGATGATGTCTGTCATATTTGTGTGTGTGTGGGTGCCTGTATGTGTGTGTATGTGATCAAATCCTTTTTAATCAATGCCTGTGACCAGTCATAAAACATCTCAACCCTTTCTATTCGTTATGAATCACAAAGCCGGTGAGAAAAGTTCAAGTGATACTCGTCTGATTATCACATATATTGATGTTCCGCCATGGCCAGCGTTAATCATTATCAAAGCGGATGTTAATGCAAGGGTGCGGGAGAGAAGTACATGTCCACAGCGATCATGAATTGTCCTCTCTTCATTTTAAAAAGCTCTCTAGCTTTCTGAGAATGAGGAAATGAAAAATAATTATTTGTGATAATTTCAAGCCGTTACATCTACGTTCATTATCAAAGTGCATCACTACTGTACCTGAACAAAATATGAGTTTAGCGTCATGCGTCATGTATTTGAAAGTGTTTTGATGTGTAGATGTCACCATTATGTTCAGTTTAGCTTTAGTTTAAATTTCACGGACTCTTATTATGTTCTTCTTGGTTGCCGTCTGCCTATGTTCCTGTCTGAATTAATCAGTTGTCATGGTGATTCATTATGTTCCTAATTAGAGCACACCTGTTTGTATTTGAGTTTGTCACCTTGTGTATTTAAGTTCCTCTGTTCCTTTCAGTCATGGTCCGTTATCGTTTGTGCATGGCAGGCTGTCTCGCATTTGTGTGGATTAACTGAGTTTACTTTGTTTTAATAAACGTGTATCTACCTGAATCTTCTTTATCATCATTGGACTAAAACGTGACAGAATAACGGACCCTCAATTTGAGGAAGAAAATGGATATTGCAGCCCAGTTTATTAAACTCGCTCGAGAGAACCTCTCTATCTTGGAGTACTATGTCTTATTCTGGAACTGGCTGCAAAAACTAACTTTAACGATGAGACACTAAAGTCTCTTTATTGGACTGGGGTGAATTATTATAGTCCCCTAGATCTACCAGACATGGAAGAAGGAACCTGAAGAGAGGCGATCCTCCAATGTCTGCAGTGCGCTTACCCTCAGCTGATGCCAGCGTAAATGGCCACTGCAGAACCAGAGCACTCGCCCACTGCACGAAAGGAGCCAGAGCCCACCGATGAGCTGGAGACCAAGCTGATGTTCGCCACGGACCATGAGCCAACACCAATGCCCACAACGGAGCCGAAAGTAGCCACCCAAATCTGACCAGGTGTGTGTGCTGACTTCTACGTGCCGGTGGGAAATAGAGAAGAGCCGGAAGAGAAAGACAACCTCCCTCCATTGATTCATTACCTTCTAGGCCTGCCCAGCTTAGATACTTTTTCACTGCTTGTCTTGCCCAGCTTAAATTCTCCATTACTATGGATAATACACCCAACCTACCTCCCTCTCCCCTCACCTACTCTGCCCAGGCTAGTCAGTCACTCTGCACCGCCTTCGCTGGCACCCTTCAGTTCCTCGGCTCCTCTATTGGCCCTTACCTGTTCTGATCCGCCATGGACTTTTAGTTCACCAGCTTAGCCAAGGTGTGTCGACTCCCGTGTTCTACCTCATACCTCCAGGCCCGTACCTCCAACTCAGCCCGTCGAGCAGTCAACTCCGGCTTGGCTCCTCCCTCCCTCGGCTCCACCCGGGACCGTCGTCCCCTCTGCTCCACCATGCTTCTCATCCCACCTGGTCCACCTTGGTCGGACATCACCCTGCCTGCGCAGTGTACTTTCAATCTTTCCGCTGCACTTCGGCTTTCCACCCCTTCAGCCCCATCTGGCTCTTCCCTAAGGCTTCACCAGGCTCATCAGTCACACCACCTCTGCCTCGTTCCCCAGGTTATGCCTTGTCGCTGCGTCTCTGCCCTCCAGGACCTCCATCGTCACGCGGTCCCTTCAGTCTCTCGGCTCCACCAGGGTCTACAGACCTCTCGTCTACACCGTTGGTTGTCAGACCGCTTACTCTGCCTTACGACCTTTCCGGAGGGGGGCATTATGTCACCATTATGTTCAGTTTTGATTTAGTTTCGTTTTCATGGACTCTTAATATGTTCCTCTTTGTTGTCGTTTGCCTATGTTCTTGTTTGCATTAATCAGTTGTCATGGCAATTCATTATATTCCACCTTGTGTATTTAAGTTCCTCTGTTCCTTTCAGTCATGGTCCGTTATTGTTTTGTCTTTGAATAATGTTCGGCCACACATTTAGAAATTAAAATATTAAATTATTTTGTCTAAATATCAGTGCATCACATTACAAAAGATCAAAACAAATGCCACTGATTTTATTTAAAAAAATTCACAAATGAGTCTGGTTTTGTGAGTTAAACCTTGAGGGAAAATAGTATCAGGCATCACTAAAAATCACATTGGGATCTATTGATTAAAAGTCACTACATAAATGGTGCTGTGCTTCCTGTGCTGGATATAATGAGTAGCTTGTGTGACCTAAAAAGCAATACAGACACATTTATAAAGTATAGAGGGAGGTGAAGTGAAGAGAGGGGGGTTAGGGGTGGGAAACAGGAGGAGGCGTCAGCTTTCCTTCCCTCTTGTCCCTTACTCTTCCCCCTGGTGGCCTCCCCTAAAAGGGTGGAAGGAGGTGAAGTCTTCTGTCTGTCACTGCAGATCGAGAAAGACAGAGAGAGAAATCACCGTGGTCAGCATGTACAGGAGGAAAAGAAGTGTGTCATTTGGGGGCTTTGGATGGTAGGATACTTTTTTGTTCCTCTCTAGCCTCAAACTGTGACTCAATAGTTGCGCTTCAGTAAAGTACAGTTGAGCTCAGTGCATTTATGTTCATGGTAGAATAAGATAAATCTGCTTTTTTATTTGCTAATAAAAATCCCTGCATATATTCACTTGCTTTTAGTGAGAAAAAGGGCAAATTGTATAGGCCTATATTTACTTTTTCATAATACACTTTATTTCCATTTAAGATATTTTTTATAATTTACGTTATTTTGGGAGAGTACATCATCAAGCTATCTAAAACTGTCCATCTAGTAAAGAATTCTGTGTTTTAGATTTGTTTTCTTTGTTTTTAATAGATTTTTATCTTTTATCTTTTAGACACTTTACAAGAAAAAGTTGCAAAGAAAAGTAATTTTTAACAGCCTTATAAAATGTGGCTGTTTTTTTTTTATAACAGCCTTATAAAAATCAACTGGTATTGACCTTCAGGCTCATGCTTTCTTTTCAAGGGCAAAACCCAAAAAAGACGAGCGTTTTTTTTTTTTGTGTGTACCTAGATTTATTCTTTCTAAAAGAAAGAATGTATGATTGTAAAAATGATAGATGTGTGCACTACAGTTTAAATACTGGTTTATGTTTTTGAAAGTAGTCTTTTATATTCACCAAGGCTGCAGTTATTTGATCAAAAAACACAATAAACATTTTAAAATAACCATTCTATTTTAATATATTTTGAAATGTAATTTATTCCTGTGATGGCAAAGCTGCAATTTAAGGTGCGTTCACGCCATGTTGTAATTACCGTAATTACGAGATTTCAACTTGAAAAAAGCATTGAAGTCCTCATAGAGATTGGAATTACAGCTTGATGGGAATCATCGTCACATGGTATTTTAATTTAATATACTGATTTGGTGCCAAATAAATATTTCTTATTGTTATAATGTTGAAAAGAGTTTATCATCTATTATGTAATAGCAATGTCTATGAAATAGCAAACTCTTTCTCCTAACAAGCTAATTATTATTATATTGTAATATTATTTTGACGAATCAAAGTTCTTTCTGCTTCGGCTCTTCAAACAGGTGTAGTATGAGATATTTACAACGTCTTTGTGTCACTTTTATGTCTTGTTAAATTTATAGTTTCACTGTTTAGTTTCTTTGTCATGGTTTTCCTTGTCCCTGTTTTGCCTGTTCTCATTCATTCATTCATTCATTCATTCATTCATTCATTCATTCATTCATTCATTCATTTATTCATTTCTTACCATGGTTTCTGATTCGTTGGATCACCTGTTCCTTGTTTCTTTGACTGCCTGTCTGTGTATTTGAGCCCTCTGTTTCTTTAGTTCAGTTAAAGAGGCTATATGCGTTTTTCTGAAATTTAAACTCGTGACGGACACCTGTGGGCAAAAAACCGAACTGCTCTTCCTTTTTCTGCTCGCTCTCGCAGCGCGCTCGTACGTGCACACTTCACAAGTCATCTGCTGCAAGGAGGTCAACATTATGTTTACAGAGGTAAGAACAGTCAAATACATATATTCCATTGCACTGCTTGCGAGTGTAGGCTACTTGCTGACTAGCGGTGGTGGCAGAGTGATCTGAAACGTTTAACATGAACGCGCTCGACGTCACATCCGCAGACAGCGCGGGAAAAATTCGACCCGACAGAAAATAGGAAAAATAGGATATAGGCTTATAGGTGCACCCACTGTGAGCGGACAAGGTGTCAGTATGCTCAACAGGAGATGTTTGAGTCATAAATGGTAAAATAAAAAGGCTATTGTTACGTTTATTTTGGGGAAAAAGCTGCATATAGCCCCTTTAAGCATTATGGTTATATGGTTAAAGGATGGGGAAGGATTGGATTTTCTGCACGCAACCCTGACACTTTGAGGAATGAACTCTGTTGAACACAGAGTCCGAGGAAAAAATCTGTATGCATGGAGCTAAATAGTTCACAGATATTTTCTTTGAGTGTAAGGAAATAAAAATGAGAATGGTGAGGTAAAGAAGGAATAATAATAAGTTTTATTTATGAAGCGCATTTCCATTGCTCAAGGATGTTTTATAATGTAGATACAATAAAGAAAAGATAACAGCAATATGATATACAGTAATAACATAGAATAGCACAAGCAGTGGAGTAGAATATTACAAACAGAATTGAGCAAAGCTAATACAAAGACAGTAAAAGGGGCATTGCATAGACAAGGTAGTGCACCGTAACACTGAATCAAGGACAAATACAGAACATTACTTAAGAAATGATTACATTCAGAAAACAAATAGGGTTTGAGTTGCGATTTGAATTTAGAAATATTATAATTTTTAATGCAGTGACCAGAGGAGAGAATTTCAGAGTTAGGGTGTGACAACGTTAAATTATCTACCCAAGAAGAGAGGCTATACCCAGGAACAGAGAGAAGGCCGCATTCAGAAGACCGAAATTATGGGGTCGGAGTGTAGGAGATTTCAGATTTCAAAGATAGCAGGGAGCCATGTCATGCAAAGACTGAAAAGTGAGCAGTAATTGCTTGATACGATAGGACACTCGTAACCAGTGGAGTTCAAAAAGAATAGGTGTGATGTGGGCAGAATGCTTAGTGTGGGTGAGAATCTTTGCAGCGGACTTTTGAATATATTGCAATCTGGTAATGGCTAGCTGGTAAGCCAATGAAAAGGGCATTACAGTATTCTAGGCGCCATGAAACAAATACATGGATGATTGTTTTGGCATCTTTGATGGTAATGAAGGGACGGAGCTGGGCAATGTGACGCAAGTGAAATTTTTTTTTGATGAAGGAGATGATTAGGTGTGTGATTTTTAAGCTTTTATCACAGTATACGGTATTATCACGGTATTATCACGATATAGGCTATACCAGCGGTTCCCAAACTTTTTTTCCTGCGCACCCCCTTCTATGTCCCAACCGGGTTGGCGCACCCCCAATCCCCAATTTAAAAAAAACGCAACAAAGCTTTGTTTTATCGCCATATAAAGACTCATGTTTAATCATGCGCAAATAACCAGAACACGCATGACAATAACATCAACAAAGTTTCAATAGAATGCAACAAAGCTACGCACAAGCTTCCACTTTTAGTGACAGACAGGCTCAGTAACAGTAAGCACGGTTATTTTCAGCCGCGTAAAAGAAACATTGCAGCAAGGCTAGGCCTATTAAATGACCGTGGAGCTAGCAACATCATCATAACACAACGGTTATGGAAATTAGAACGACAGGAAGAAAATTGCAATGAAGTTACAAACGATCAACAACATTAAAGAGAATAGCAGTGGTAACGAGCCAACACCGGACCCTTATGCAGGATACAGCACGTGATGAAGCAATATCCACGAGTAGGCTACCATGAATAGGACAGGATAGGATCATAGAGACACAGCATAAGAGATGACTGACAAAATCAGGAGTAGCCCACGCGCACCAAAAAAAAAAAAAAAAAACACCACTGGCGAATGCAACGTAACGAATGCAACGAGTGACACTGCAACGTAACGCATGAAAACACACGGTCGCTTCAGGTCCTTCACTCTCTTCACTCGATCTCCCCCTCCTGTGCTATCTTTTTAAAGAAGCTTCCTATTTTTGGCAATTTAGTCAATCATTTCTCGAATTCCTCTTTTCATTTTCGCTTTTGAAAGCCACTATTGTGTAATTTGACGGACTCCATAGCGATATTTTCTGTCTCAAGGTCAACGTTTTTACTGTTTTGCACGCAATAGCATGTTCACTTACCGACCCGGGAATTTCCTAGTCCCAATTCGAAACAAATTACACCAAAATCCATCATTGTTCGTTTCACACATGTATTGAATGATCAGTAAAATATGTTGGTGACATTATTTATTAAACGAGTTGGCACGCATATAGCCTAGCGGCTGCAGTGCATAAGAAGAGCAGTGCGTAGAAGACAGCAGCTGTCGTCTTCTACGTTTCTATCAAAAACGAATAAATTATATATTTTTTTTTTAATTTAAAATAAAAGCGATTACAAAGGAAACGTTTACTGTTCATGTTTTTTTATTTTATTGTATGGAAAAATCCCACTTAAAAAAAACAGACCGCCATTACATTTTTCCTCTCGCGCACCCCCTGGTGGCAGCTCGCGTACCCCTGGGGGTGCGCGCACCACACTTTGGGAATCCCTGGGCTATACTATACTATACTATAACTTTTTTCTCATACAAAAAGCACTGAACATAAATACAATTGTAATGATTTATAATGTGTTCATTATAAATCATTACAACAATAAAGTTTACAATAATATCTCATTAGTTAATGCATTAACACATTATGAGCAATCACTACATTTGTTACAGAAGTTATTATTTTTTGTTAAATTTAGTTAAAAAAAAAACATAGCTGTTAGCTCAGGTCCATTAAATAATAGTTACAACTTTTACATTTTAATAATGTGTAATTAAATGTTGAAATTAACTTTAACTGCGATTTAATAAATGCTTTAGAAGTATTTTTCATTGTCTGTTTAACTAATGGATCCTTATTGTAAAGTGTGACTAAACAATAAAGAATCTAAACATTATTCCAACCCGATCTCACTAAATGCGTCTTTATTGCACGCATGTGCATTGTCGTGTAATTTATACGCTAAATTGAGTTTTTACGTGCATAGGATACGCATTGGTTGGTTAGGGTAGGTTTAGGTGTGTGTGGGGTGCGTGTGTATTATACGCTTGGGTAGGATTAGTGGTGTGGGGTGCGTGTGTATTACACGCAAATGAACTGCGTATCAAATGCACGCAAAAAACTGCGTCTCATATGCACGTAAAAACTCATTTTCGCGTGTCAATTACACGACAATGCACCATGCGTGTCATCTTTACATAGCACTTACATTTTGTTGTCCTGCTGTTAGTTTAACTGCTTCTATGGTTCTCATTTGTAAGTCGCTTTGGATAAAAGCGTCTGCTAAATGAATAAATGTAAATGTAAATGTAAACAATATGGGGCATGTTTTAGTCATCTAGACTGCAGATTAAAATGTAAAAAAAAAAAAAAATTACATTTGAAAATAAATAGCCTATTAAGTCTAAGTATTTAGGTATTCGGTGCTGCAATGACCACCGTTGCGAATACAAAAATCTAAATGGCTGTTTAAAACATTCAAATATTGTTCAGAAACAGAAAGTAGCACAGCTGCTTTTGTTTACGGGGTTACCAGGGTAATGGCTGCATTTCTGCTGTTCCATAAGTGCAGCCTGTTGTCAGAGAATGAATGTGCATTTTCATTCAGCGCGTATCCTTCACTGTTTCTCCATGTGCTTCTTATCCATGTTGGGCTTATTTACATCAGTGTGTGTGCATTCCTCTTTGACGGTGTTGTGCATTTTAACCAGTTGGTGGGAAAAGTATTCTAAAAATCAGAATAATTCATAACAAATAGTTATTCACAGTGCTTTGAAGTCCTTACGATAACAATATTGTGCATGTTCATCATCACGTATACCGGCACATGTCTAGAGATGATTGTATGTGACCAAATGTAATTCTAGTGGGAGAATGAGTGTTCCATGCCATTCAAGAACTCTGTGGTGTAGCCTATCTTAAGTTAAAGCTAAGAGAACAAAAGTGATCCCAACCTTTTAGTGTCACCTCTTTACATGTTATGCAGTGCACAATGAGCATGCAGACTGTTGCGGTTTTAATGGTGGTCTACCTCTGTGCTTTGTGGTGGGCCAGTGCTGATGTAATGATAGTGACGCACAGTGACAAAGCTTGTCGTATCTGACAACAATACACACTGATTAGATGACTGCATCACAACTGGGGACCGTGACGATACCAGCTTTCATATCTCACAACCTTTGCTTACATGAGTGTCACTGGCTGCTCTGAGTAATATGAATTTCAGTGAGCATGTTTCAGTGAGACGGATAATCAAAATACAATCAAATAAAAAATCTGACTTGCAAAACTGGTTTCTTTTTGCCTGCTGCTGTGAAGGTCGCTGGGTTTCCTAATAAATGCATGTATCTACATTTAGTCGGTCCAGTTTTGGGTTGATAAAAAGGGAAGCCAATGTAAGGGCCAGTGGACTTGTTTCTTAGAGAAAACTTAATAAGTCAACTCTTCTTTTGTATTCTAATGTATCCAGTTGTGTGTGCTGCAGGTAAAGGTGAATGATTGATGGTTGACTCTCTGAATGGAATGGAACATCTCTCTTTCGTCATTGGGCTGTAAATGTTCACACATTCAAATGGACAAAATGTTTGAAATGTCCTTAAACGGTTCTCCGAAACTCCTTATGGAAATGTTGATGTATGTTTGCAAGTTATTTTTTTTTGCGTGTGAAAGAAACTTTCTCCATGCCGGCAAATTACCAGCATGTGTCTGGCTCATCACTCATTTAGCTGAAATGATAAACCTCCTGCTGTTCTCCACATCAGGCCTAATGGCAGTAATTCGGCCTAAGTAGAATTACATAAAAATTGATTTGAACAGAGAAACAAATTAAATAGGAGAAAATAGTCATCCAAGATCATAGACAGACCATTTCATCCGATTTAGCAATTATCTATTTATTTACTGTTCGGATTCAAACCTGCATCTCCCACAACAGCTTGTTTAACATCATACTTATAGTATTTATGTATTATTTTTGCACTTTGCATATATAAACTTGAACATGTACGTTTTTAAGACAGTATGTAAATCTATGTGAAAAAATATTTAATAGGCTACAACTTAGAAAACGTAAGTATATCTTAATCAAAAGAGTACAAGTATAAGCCAAATATACTTAGACTTTTCTGTCAATTCAAGTCCAGTATACTTAAGTGCAATATTAAGTATATTTCTATGAAGTACGAGAAGTACATAAACAGGGTACTTTTTAATTTAAAAGAAGTATATTAATATCACTCTTGAATAAACTTCTTTTTTGCATAAGTGAAGTCGTTCAGACCACTTTTATGATACTCTTATTAGTTAGTTAGTTAGTTAGTTATTTTTTTATTTCGGTCAACTTCAACAGAAAAGGGAAAAAAGAAAATGTACAATTTACAAACAAACATGGAAACAAAATGTGAATTACAATATAAACATAATAATAAAAAAAAAAAAAAAATAATAAAAAAAAAAAAAAAAAAAAAAAAAAAAAAAAAAAAAAAAAAAAAGAACAAAAAAAAAAAGAAACAAAGCTGCTTGACCGAAAAGGTGTCGGCTGAAGCTTAAGCTTATTGCGCCGATCCTTTTTACATTATATTTATTTGACACACAACACCAAAGTCATCTTGCATAAATAATGACTAAAAGAAAAAGAAGCTAAATTAATCAGCTTTGTATAATATAATCTTATTTTTTTTAAATAATCTCTTAAAGCTGCCTATGGATTTACATGTTTTTAATTCATCATCGAGACTATTCCACAGTTTAACCCCCTGAACAGACAGACATCTCTGTTTGACATTGGTTCTAGTCTGTGGTTTACTGAACATGAGTGTTCCTCTGAGCTCATAAGGAGTAGATTTCATCTGAAACAGGTTTTGGACACAGTCTGGAAATTTATTATTTATTATTTTAAACATTATTTTGGCTATTTTAAATTCCACTAAGTCATTGAATTTTAGTAGATTGGAGTTTATAAATAGCTTATTTGTTGGGTGATAATAATCTGTTTTATTTATAATTCGTATTGCACGTTTTTGCAGAATAAGAATTGGTTTTATTATTGTTTTGTATGTATTTCCCCAGATCTCTACGCAATAAGTCATGTAGGGCACTATTAGAGATTGGTACAGTATATTTAAGGCCTTTGAATCGAGAATATGTTTTGTTTTAGACAGGATAGCCAGAGTTTTTGACATTTTTGACTTTATATAGGTTATGTGGGATTTCCAACTGAGTTTGTGGTCAATAATGACACCTAAAAATTTAATTTCACTTACTATTTCTAATTCAAACATTTCAATTCTAATCTGGACATTTGTATTTATTTTTTTATTACTAAATAAAATCATTTTAGTTTTATTTATATTTAATGACAATTTATTAACATCAAACCATTTTTTTAATATTTTCATTTCTGCTTCCACTGTGTCCAGAAGCTGTCCCAAATTTTGATTGGAACAAATAAGGGTTGTATCATCTGCAAATAAGACACAATTTAATTGTGTAGACACCTTACAAATGTCATTGATATATAATAAAAATAGCTTTGGTCCCAGTACTGATCCCTGTGGAACCCCACAAGTGACCCTCTGTAGCTGTGACCTGTCATTGGTGAATTGCACAAACTGAAATCTATTCCTAAGATAATCACTAATCCATCTTAGTGCAATTCCCCTGATGCCATATCTTTCTAGTTTTTTTAACAATATGTTGTGATCAATAGTGTCAAATGCTTTCTTCAAGTCTATAAAAATTCCGACCGAATAATTTTTACTTTCTATTTCAGAGGTAATTTTTTCAACCAGCTCTATTACAGCCATTTCTGTGGATCGATTTGCTTGGAAGCCATATTGATGATCATTTAATAGTTTATGTTTTTTAATAAAACTATCTAGTCTTATTTCAAATAGTTTTTCTAGTATTTTTGAAAATTGTGGAAGGAGGGAGATTGGTCTATAGTTTGAGAGTGAGTGGCTGTCACCATTTTTAAAAATAGGGATGACTTTAGCTATTTTCATATTGTCTGGAAAAACACCTGTTTGAAGAGATAAATTAAAAATATAGGTTAATGGTTTTACAACAAATATCATAACATCCTTAACTAGTGCCATGTCTATATCATTAAAATCTGTAGATTTTTTATTTTTTAATTTATTTATTGTATTTATTAGTTCATTTTCTTCAACTGGCTTTAGAAACATTGAGCTTGTATTTGATTTAATTAGGTCAACATCCACACCTACTTTTAATTCTGGTTGCACAATATTGTTTGCTAGATTGGCTCCTACATTTACAAAATAATTATTAAATTCGTTAGCAATATCGATTGGCTTAGTTAAAGTTTTCAATTCATTTGTGAAATACTTTGGATATTCACTTTTCTTAGTGGTTCCTTTGACTGCACTATTTAATACCTTCCAAGTCTCTTTGGTGTTGCTTCTGTGTTGCTCTAGTAGATTATTATAATAGTCCTTTTTAGTTTTCCTTAATATGTTTACTAACTTGTTTTTATATAGTTTATATTTAAGATCGGATTCCTTTGTTCTCTTTTCTAAAAAATGTTTATATAAGAGATTTTTCTTGTTACAGGCATTTTGTAGTCCTTTAGTGATCCAGGGTTTAGCTTCATACTTAGACTGCTTTTGCGTGCACACAGGACAATGTTTGTTGAACAGGTGAATAAAAATAGACAAGAATTTATCATAAGATTCATTTGGATCATTAGTTAAATAAACTTCATTCCAAGTTTGTAAATTTAATTCTTTTTTAAAGGCTTTTAAGGATGTTGCTGTTTTGAGTCGTTTAAGACTATATACTTCTTGTTTCTTTGTATTTTTATTCTGGAAGAAGTGTTGCAGTGTAGTAAAAACAGGGAGATGATCACTTATATCGTTTATAAGGAGGCCACTTTCTATTCTGCCGTCAACTGCATTTGTAAAGATGTTGTCAATTAATGTAGAACTATTGGCTGTGATTCTTGATGGTTTTATGATAGTGGGAAAAAAACCTAAACTAAACATAGTGTCTATAAAGTCTCTGTGTTTTTGTGATTTATGCACATTCAATAGGTCAATGTTAAAGTCTCCACAAACAAAAGTTACCTTTGTCATGTCAAACATTTCCACAATTATGCTGTTAAATGTATCAATACATGATCCTGGTGCCCTATATATACAACTTACCAGGATCTTTTGTGATTTTTTAACCATTATTTCCACAGTAACACATTCCATAATATTATCTATTTTAGTTGACATATTATTAACTAGTTTACAGTTAAAACCACTACACACATATAAAGCTACACCACCTCCTTTTTTGTTAGTTCTGTTCACATTAAATAAGTCATACCCATCGAGTTTGGTGTCATATTCTCTGTTCCCATTTAGCCAAGTCTCTGATATGGCAATAATATGAAAGTTAGGAAATTGTCTTAAGTAGTCCTTAATTTCTTCAAAGTTTGTATACAGGCTTCGACTGTTGAAGTGTATTATTGATAAAGCGTTGTTCAATCTTACACTGGATTTAAATTGTTCATTCGTATAATACTCACAATGGCAATTGTTTGTATAGAAGTGGTTCTCTGGATCTATTTCATTCTCCATATCGTATTTTTTGTGATCAGTAAACTCAAAGCATTTCATGTTCATGCTGCGTATGTCAATCATCGCAGCGCTGTTGGCCGATTCAAAGTGGTCGTGTCCCGCGTCAGCTCTTTCCTCTGGAGTAAGAGTGAAGTTTTTTAACAGTTCATTCATGTTAAGTAATCTTTATTGTCACGTTAATCCAATGATTACCAAACAGTTTCATAAGTTGAACCGTTTTGGATTTTAATTCCGGTATGGGTCCAAGTCCTGAAGTTCTTTTATCCATATGACTTTTGAGGATTCAGGGGGACCAATTAGGCGAATCATAACTTTACAGTTCCTAGTCCAGGTTGCATGAATTTTGTTTTGTCGTCGGAGAATACGCGCTTGTCGAGCTATTTCAGCATTCTTTTTAGTCAGATGTTCATTTATGTACACTCCGGTTCCAGACAGTTTTTTAGCTTCCTTGAGCAATTCCACTTTGCTTTTGCGATTAATGAAGCGAACTATGATACTCGCCTTCCCATTTTCCCTTTTAGGAAAAGTATGACAAGCAGCAATGTCATTGCTTTTAATCGGCATGTTGAACTTGTTGAAAAACTGTGTTATTTGTTGTTCAAGTGTTTGTAGTTCGTGAGCCGGTGCATCCTCACCTTTGTCGATGCTCGTCGCCGCTCTGGCATACGTTTGATGTCGTGTCTCCAGTCCAGTTATTATCAAATCCTCCATGCGGGTGTATTGCTCCAAGTCATCAACTTTCCTTTCCAGGTTCACGATCCTTTTGTCCTTTTCTTTAATTATTGTTTTGAGGAGTTTCACTTCGTCCATTAGCTCCATAAGTTGTGTTTGTTGTTTTGAGACTTTGCTCAACTCCTCCGACATAAAGCTCAATGATTTCTTAATTTCCTCCATTTCTTCAGCTTTCATTTTAGGCGGCATTTTCTTTTCCTTTAGTTTGTAAAACTTTAGTTAGTTTATTTGGGAATCTTTTCGGGTTGAATTCAAAAAGTTTGGACAACGTTTCACTGACATGACGTTAGCACTTCCGTTCCTGTCCCGTTCCGTTCCGTTCCGTTCTGGGTGTCTTATGGTGTTTTTTGTCCCTTTTGGAGCATCACACAGGTTTGAAATGACATGTAGTTGAATAAAAGATTACAGAATTAGGGCCAAATTATCAAAAATAAATGTTGTGACTTTTTTCATTATTAGAATTAGCATTACAATTTTGTGTTGGATGAATATGACCATTTACATATTGACAGCATTTATGGCTTATTAATTATAAATAATGTGTGCATTCCTATTTGACGGGAATAATCAATGTATTTTTAGGTTAAAAAGCAGGTGTATCTTGTTGTCTCAAAGGGTGTATTGATGATTTTGGTCTTTTATTTTTTTAAGTGTGTAATATTTTTCCTCTCTTTCTCTCCTGCTCTACAGGATTGACAAGTCCGGCATTGCCGCCCTGAGAACCCGGTGAGTCTGTGTGTGTGTGTGTGTGTAATAAACTCGATCCATCTAAATCTAAAGACACGCCTGAATATTCAGTCAATACATCTACCATTGATCCAGTAATCTTTTCGCTACTGTGGCCATACTAATCCTATTGGTGTGAGATCTTCACACATGTCTGTTCTGTATGAACGTCTCAACCTTCAAGTGTCTATCAGCCTGTCTGGCGGCATGAGATGGGGATGAAAGAGAGGCGAGTGGAGGAGTGGAGGCAATAATCGTGAGCTCGGTATAGACCGAAACGGGCCCCGACATCAAAGCCCCCTGCTGTGGATTAGCACAGGTGGTCTTTTCGCTTGTATGTGTGTGTGAGAAGGACAACATGCTCAATTTTATCAGTATACTACATTCAGATTTGGTCATGTCACATTTCTTCTTGTGTCTCTGTGTGTGTTTCTGTCACGAATAACAATTCCTGATTTCGCTGCTTACTATTTATATTGGTCTCCATGGAAATAGGTTAACAATGCAAGGACCATCAAAAAATGTGTGTGTGTGTATTAGAACAGGTTGGTGTGTCTGGGGCGCGTTGTCTTTGTAGGGCTGTGCTTTGCTGGGCAGAATCTAACCAATGATTTCCCCCCATCGCATCTGCAACTACAAAGTGAATGGTCGGCTCTCTCCACCTGAAGGACAGGGCCACATTAGAGGAACAGCATAATCAGGGCCTGTGTGTCTGCCTGTTTATGCAGGTGCTTTTGTTTATTCAATAAAGCTTAGTGTTATGTGAATATGCTTTAGAAATGGAAGGACAGAGAGAGAGAGGCTGAAATAGGGAGCGTGAGAGGAGAGAGCCGTGTATTTTGGGTGCACCTCTCAACGTGCAAGATGCCTCGCAAGATCTGGTGAGTTTTTCTGGTTTCTGCTGAGTTTTGAGTATTTTATGTTGCGTTTGCATATTTTGTTTAGCACTTGTGTTATTCTCAGCGTTGGTAATAAGAAATGATTCTTGAGCAGCAAATCAGCATATTAGAATGATTTCTAAAGGATCATGTGACTGAAGCCTGCAGTAATGATGCTGAAATCTCAGCTTTGCGTCACAGGAATCAATCACATTTAAAAAATCTATTAAAATAGAAAACAGTTATTTTAAATTGTAATAATACTTCACAATATACAGTTTTAACTGTATTTTTTTTTTTAATCAAAATGGAGCCTTGTTAAGCGTTTTTCAATAACATTAAAAACATTTTACTGATCCCATACTAGTGCACGGTAGTGTAATCTGTATAACAATTTTATAATAATTCTATATTATTTAAATGAATATAAATGCCTTATATTTATATTATAAAAAGTTATAATATAGTAAATTGTATAAAAGATGTAAATGAGAGTGTCCATTTCTGATTTAAGAGAGATCACAGAAAAGAATTGTTAATAGGTTGCATTTTGATGGCTTTGGGAGACCTAACGGGGATCTCAGTTAGGTCTCATTTTCAGATGCTTCTCCTCAGAAATAACATAGGCTATTGACACAGTAAGAGCTATAAAATGAATGTGGACTGCATAGGATAGATATATTAAGAACTTAATGAGAAATGTTTTGAGTTGATATTGAGATCTTTTGCTGATTATCTTGCAAGTGATCCAACCACAGTGTTCTTGATATCTCTTCTGAAATTCTAGAGCAGACTCTAGTGAAATATCTTAGTCCGAGTAATCTCCAACTGATCTCTATTTAATCTTCTACACAATTTAACAAAGCAAGGGTTCTCAATTGTGTTTTTTCTTATGTGGGATAGTACATTTCCAATTTCAATTTGGCTCTTCCTTTCTTTTTTCTTAAAAAAATGCTTGAAACACATGTTTATGTAAACTATAAATGTCCACTTTAACAGGGAATTAAGTTAGATTGCTGTCTTGATGCAGGACTGGAGGTAAAACATCTGACACCTAAATGAGACAACGCCTGAAGAGCTGTTTCAGCTGTCACAATTGATCTCATCCCCAGTACTGTGATTTAATTATCTCCCCCATAACGATCTAATATTGGACCCAACAGCCTGTTCTACAGGGGTGCTGTGAATGGCTGACGGCGGTGACATTAAGCGACTCTGAAAAACTGTTGTCCTTTATCTATAAACTAATTTGGTCCTGGGTCAGCAATCTGCCCCTGAAACCTTCTGCTGTGTAAGACTTGAAATGGGCTGTTTAGACTGAAAAGAGTCATTGCTGTGCATGTATCGGGGGAGTATAGTGCCGAACTGCTGTTTAGGCTGATCTGAGAGCGGTATGACTGCTCGATGCAGTGTCTTCTGGGACGGCGCTGTGTCTCCAGCCACATCTGCAGCTGTCTCAATTATGCCTGCAGTCCTACAGGAGACAATTAGAGGCATAAACCCACAATTACCCATTACACTGAACAGAGACTGAGAGCAACAACACACATGACTCCAGATGGTATATGGAGATGAGTTTGCTTTCTTACCAAAATGTTAAATGTCAAGGAGCATAAATTTATCTCTGCTCTGACCTTCTGCAATATTTTTCTTTGCACTTTTAATAACATGTTAAATAATTAATCCATCAGTAATTCATTCACGGATATGTACATGAATCTCACTTGTTTCCCCCAAAACTCTGTGAAGTTTCTATACACCAAAAATCTGTTTATTCATTAAAATAACTTGCTTTGTGCCTTGGGACCTTTTTTGTAAGGATTTATGAGAATTATTTGCATACACTTGCCTAATATCTTTATAATAAGTGTCAGTGAGCTCTCACACTTGTTTGGCACTAGAGGGCAGCAGAGATAAGTGTATAAAGCATACACAATCAGTTTTTTTCAGTAATTGTCCTCTAGAGGGCGGTTGAATTTGCATGAATTCTGTGCACTACCTGTTAATGCAAGCATATAATAATAATAATGCAACATTTAATATTTTTATTTATTATTATAATATTATATTAAATATAATAATGATTATACTACTACTACTATTGATATTGAAAAATATTTCCGGAGCAATAATAATATTGTAATTTTTAATATGCTTTTATTTATTATTACTATTATGTAATTTAATTAATAATATAATATTAAATATAATAATAATAATTATACTACTGATTATTAGTAGGCCTAATAATAGTTAAATTTAAATAAAATTAATATCATTACTTTTATTGCCTTATAAACGTACAAATTAAATTACTGCTGTTCGAATTGCTGTTTGCAATCAATTTGTGTTCAGTAATAATGTCATTGTAATTTACAAAGTGAATTACTGTGGTTTGACTTGTTGTTTGCAACCCATTTTAACAGATGCAGTAATAGATTTTATGTTGAATTTCAAATTAAACAATGAAACGAAACTCATTTAACAGGTGTTTGGTTTGAAGGCTTTCAGTAGTAACTGAAGTTAGACTGCAGCTGACGCATTCAAAATGTGGTTATTTACATAATGTAACATAATAGTATCATCTCAATGTCTTTATTTTTGAATGAGTGACTTAATGAAAGCGGGTCGCATCATTTGTAGGCGGTGAAGAATAGGGCTCAGCATGTTGACAATGTGAAACAGTCTCTCGTGGGCTACGGTCATGACAATGGAGTAGCAATACACCAGAGACAGACAGTAGAACATTCCAGGCTACGAGAGGCCTTGTTGCCATGAAAGACAAACATAAAGCTACAGTGTTCATCATTAGCTTTGAAAACATCTGGTGCTGATTGACAGCGCTGAAATTTGACTGTGGAATATTTTGGCTATTCACTGCTCAGCTGTTTGGGTTGACAGTGGCATTTGGCATCCCTTCGGCCGAGACAGCTTGTGTTATTGTTATTAGACCCACAGCTACAGATGTTTAATGATTATCACCAACTGTAGAATTATTATTTCTCTTCACCTCCTACCTTTCCATTTCTCGCTTTCTCTCGTTCACACAAACGCACGCAGAGTGCCAAAATCTGTCCGAGAAGGCGTGCAGCGTTGCGGACTTGTGTACAACGATGACTCCTCCACCAATCTGTCTTCAGAAGCAGCTGCCCTCCTCTCCTGACAAATATTTACTACTCTGCCCCCATTGCAATGTTCTGACGGCTCTGATAAGGGCACCATCTGGCAGCTTGATTTTAATGGGGCTTTTAAGGGCCATAAAGAAGCCTAGAGCCCAATGGGAGGATAGCTCATGGTTCTCTCCTGTCTGAAATGGAGGGCTAACAGAGACCTCCGGCGGGCCTGAGTGGAGATCTTAAAGGAGCATTTAGATTTAGTCCTTTTATGTTTTTTGTTTTTGTTTTGCCTTGATTGATTTCACTTAAGGGCTGAACGTCCTTGAGATGTGGGGGGTTACTGCGATATTGGATGAATAAATCCCACATAACCCTTCTGGGATGTGACACTCACCGGGTGAACTGTCAGTCTGCTTTTGTTTTGAATTCATCTCATAGCCCCAAGTCTTTCCGTTTTCCACGTATCCGTCGAAAATCCGCTGACGTCTCAAAGCCTGGAGACTTAGTGCATGTACAGTGTGTAGAAAATTAAAAACCACCTCAGTGACATGAAAGATAAGAGAGTCAAGGACTCCATTTATTGATTGAAGTGGTGTCAGGCAGCTTGGAAAAATGAATTTTGATGAGCGTGTGCTGGACAGTGGCTCCACAGGATGAGTTTCAGAAAGGGATCGGGGTGAGAAAGAAAGATAAAGACACGGAGAAGGGAAGGTGGAGGATGGTGTAGTAAGGTTGTTTTCACTTCATTTGTCTTTTCTCTGGATTCACACTTAAAGCCCCCCAAGGTGTATGCCGGTCATGTGACCAACCAAGGAGGTCTATGATACCTGGAGAGAGAGAGATGGCTATCTGTTAGCATTCATTTATCTCAATGGAGCTCACATCTTTAGTTGTTCCCATGCAAAGATGATATATAATGTAATCGTCAGGTTGTGTGTAGGCAGGAAGCACGAGGAGACGAGGAATAACTGCTAACAGGAATTTAATATACAAAAACTCAGGAAATACAACCATATAAACGCAACATAGACAATAACCGACCAGGAATACAGGCATGGGAGGAACTTATATACACAGAACAGATTATGGGAACAAGACACAGCTGGGGCAAATTAACTAGACACAGGTGAAGGAACTGAATACAAACGAGGAGCGGGAAAACTAGGAACAGCTGACTAAACCAAAAAACACTATGACGGGGGAAACTCAGAAACACAGATAACAGTCACACTGTTACAGTAATGAATATTTGTGATGCATATTAAAGATGGATGAAATATCAGTACCAAAATCTGGAGATTTTTATTCACTGGTATGAGCTAATATACTGCATATATAGTTACTTAAATTATATGTATACATTATTACATCAAAATATAGATTTGTACAGAATATTATAGAAATATCCGGACAGCTGCTGCAACAAACGATTTGCATAGCCAAAGAATTTCTGCACAAAGTGTCATAAACCATCTCCGAAGCTCATCTCCATGCTCGTCGTCCTCATCGGGGTCTCGACCTGACTGCAGATCGTCGTCGTAACTGACTTGAGTGGGCAAATGCTCACATTCGATGGCGTCTGGCACTTTGGAGAGATGTTCTCTTCACGGATGAATCCCCGTTTTCACTGTACAGGGCAGATGGCAGACAGCGTGTATGGCGTTGTGTGGGTGAGCGGTTTGCTGATGTCAACGTTGTGGATCGAGTGGCCCATGGTGGCGGTGGGGTTATGGTATGGGCAGGTGTATGTTATGGACAACAAACACAGGTGCATTTTATTGGTGGCATTTTGAATGCACAGAGATACCGTGCCGAGATCCTGAGGCCCATTGTTGTGCCATTCATCCACGACCATCACCTTATGTTGCAGCATGATAATGCACGGCCCCATGTTGCAAGGATCTGCATACAACTCCTGGAAGCTGAAAACATCCCAGTTCTTGCAGGGCTCCAACTCACCGGACATGTCACCCATTGAGCATGTTTGGGATGCTATGGATTGGCGTATACGACAGCGTGCCCCCCCATATAACATAATAACTTCAATGTGAAATATATATAATGTATAGTGACAGTATAGTATAGTAAATACTATAATATAAATAACTTCATGAAAAGATGTTCTTTTTTTTCAAGCAAATGAGAACTGCTGTGTCCCTTCCACGGCAGGTTTGATGCCCTTCACCAAGTCTTATCTTCATCTAGGAGCCCCTAGAGATTATTATGCTTTGGAGAATGCAGGAGGAAATCCATTGATTTCTCTAGGAATTTATGGCCTGTAATCATTCTTGCATATATAATAATAATGTTAAAACTTGGATGGTGATATACTGAATATACAAAATGTGACAGAAAATTAATATGACATATATTATTTATATAGACTTCTGGGTATTTGTCAAGGCCCCTTGATTCCCTGGGGTCCTAAGCAGCCGCTTACCTTGCTCGTCGATAAAGTCCGTCCATGCTGACAAATGACAAAAATATGTAATATTTACAGATAACCGATATGATAACTGCTATATTGTGCATCTACTTGAAACACATTTATGCATTTCTATCAGAGCTTATACATTTTTCATAACCGATCTGATTCCGATATTCTGAATATCTGAATACTGAATATCGTCCGATACTAATCCGATACCAGTGCTGTATTTTCTTGATCATTGTAGAATATATCTACCTCTGTGTGTGTGAACTGATGATCAATCTTTTGTGTTAAACACATTCCACAACTTTATAGAGAAAATACAACAAATAAAAAATCAATCTACAACACAAAAATAAATGATCAAGTAGGTGAGTGTACTTCTAAAGTACTTCAAAAGTACTTCTAGAAAAACATTTTATGAAATCTAAGCATTTAGTGAAACATAATTTAGAGGGGAAAAATAAAACTGCAGCTAAATATGCTAAAATGTAAATAAAAAATAAATTAAAAATTACTACTTGTATTCTTATAAAATACATTCGTGATAAACAATTTATTAGATTTATATTTATATACATCTAAACAATACACAAGATGTGTAAATATAAAAATGTAAAATATTATATTTAAAATAAATTATATAAAATTAAAATACATTTATTTAAATTGTGTTGCACAGCTAATGCAGAAACAAGATATTATAGATACAACAGAGCAAGATATAGGCTTTCAATAATCTTTTAGTGCATAAAACTATAGGCTAATAATATTATAGACTCCAATACAGAGCTGCACAAACCACTTATGATTATGCGCCTCTTGGGTGCAGAATAATGTCTTTAGAGCAACATGGATTCACAATGCTTTGTTCTCCATATTCAAAAGTTCAGGGCACAAAGAGAAGAGATGTCCTAGTATATTATATAAATTCAGCAGTTTATTGAGTATTTGTTTCTTCATAGTATTAAATTCCAGTCACAGTGCGCACAATGCCAATTCAGTCCTCTCTACTCCAGCGTTGTGATCTAAAAGACTGGTAGCGACTGCGAGTACCACAATATTTAAAAACAGCAATAAACTCCAGCCAGATAAAGTCATTTCATGCAAATCCACTGACCTTTACCTGATCAAGTATAATAATTGGAATATTGAATCATCTCGGAGAGATTTTTACCGTGCTGAACGTAACACGCTTTTTGAATACGGAGAATGCTGTAGCGAAGGAAGATTTTCCATGAACTTTAATTTTGCGAAGTAAATATTCATCTGTCCTTCACATTAAGCTATTGAATGGGTTCGGAAGACTTGGAATATAGTGCACAAAAATATTTATGGCGCTTTATAATGCATTTTTGCCTTTTGTGTATCTTAACACTAACAATATCTTGTTACCGCACAGTATCGCACTTGGGTTGGTCCCCTCTGACCGATCCCCGATCCGTAAGGCTGCTCGATTATGGCAAAAATCATAATCACGATTATTTTGCGCAATATTGATATGAATTCATATTTCATGATATGAGTAATTTTAAATTAAATTTCACAATTATCAATACTTCATCAAAAACGAATAGGTTAATTAAGTAAAATCCTCAACATAGTAACAGAAGGCAAGTAGGCCTAAAGAGTCAGCAATACTATAAGAACAAAGAAACTAAATTAAAAAAAAAACGACAAAAAATAGGCTACAATAAGAAGAAAAATTAAATAAATAGTGCTTTAGATTTTTCAGGAAGCTGTACTAACAGTGATATTCAGATAAGTAATACCCTGAAATTGAATAAAGTAATCAAATGTAAAATAACACTGCTGTATAAATTAAAGGTGCATTAGGTGATTCTCTACAGACATTTTTTTGTTACCCTGGTTGAAAGTCTTAAATCCTGATTGCAATCTATGTTAAGCGGTCTAACCGAGACAGAGCGAGAATGGAAGGCAAACAGTTGTTTACGTTCGTTTTTGTAGAACTGTTACTCACTGTACTGTGTTCACTAGTGAATGGCACAACATGATAATCCAATAACGCTGTCTCTGATCGTCTCGTTTCTGGTCTGACATGGCTTTGGACGACGTTTTGCAGGAAGAAGGGATCATATGCTTTCAATGCTAGCAGGTTAACATTTTAACATCTAAAGTTAACATTTTCCAGATCACCTATTGCACCTTTAAATATAGACTAATCCTTATCAAAACTAGTTTAATCATTCAAGAGCAGTGAGTGATGTTATCTTTGTCTTTTGTTGTTTGATTAACTGTCACTTTAAGAGCTAATGAACGGATTTCTCAGTGTTTACATTCACTTAAGACTTAACCGATTGTGTTTACGAGGATACTTACCAAAACTCTTTTTGACATATTTGTGTGTAGGCTATTTGACTCTTTGTGTGTATCTGAAGCCCACAATAGAGGTCGACCGATAGTGGATTTTACCGATAACGATAAACATTGTGGTCAGACTTAGGTTTATTTTTGTCAGTGTTTTAATCACTTGAGGTAGGCTACTAATAATGTTAGCGTCCTCTCAGCCTCGAAGGTAAACAAACAAAGGCTACTGTTGTGCGGTTCTTTTTCTACTAATGCAGCATCTAAGTCAGTCAACAAATTAATCACTTTATAATGATATGACAAAATGTACTTTATGAATACCTTTTTGCTGTCCGTGCTTTAAACGCGCATCTGACGTCAGCGCTCTCCACGCAGCGTGTGCTCTCAGTGCTCGTGTCGTGTGACACGTCACGTGTCGAAATAAACAAGACGAGGCATCAGTGATAGTTTTTATTACACCCCTAGTGGTCGCTCTTGTACTGCATGATGCCAGCAGACCCTTCTCAGCTCTCTCCTACTGTGTAATGAATGACCACGCGCACTTCTCAGCTGCTCTAGCAACGGACGCAACCAGGAAAAACTATCGGTATGGATTTTTGCAGATAACGATAGTTCCACCAATCAACTATCGGTGCCGATTAATCGGCAAAACCGTTGAATCGGTCGACCTCTACACAATGTACTTCGGTTATGCCCGTTCGGAGCGCTCGCACAGGATCTTTTTTTGTGGCTTAATACGCTTTTAATAACACTGTTTAATATCAAGCACGTCCCGCAGTTTAGAAACAGTAGACTGCATTTGACAACACTCACTTGTTTGGCTGATTTGGATGTCAAGTTTGGTCTTTTAGGGAGAAATGAAAGCGTACCGCTGTAAAGGAAAGGAAGGTGCAAGGGAGAGTATGTGGCAGCCGCAAAATAATTGTTTCACGCCGATTATCTTGTTTTCATGATCGTTGAAAGCCAAAAACCAAAAAATCTAAAATACGGTTAATAGCACAGTCATACAATCCAGTAAAACTTGCACTATCGGAGCCGATACCAAATATCGGGATCAGAAGCACGCACAAGCAAGGTGCCATTAACAGCAGAAGGGCTGAGAAGGCAAGACCAGGTTGCATAAAGGCTAAAACATGCCTCCTTTCAATGAGACACAAACCACACAGGATATGCCCAAAATTTCTATCTATATTCGTTAAATTGACTTTGACCTCTGTTGTCCTCTTCTTCCTTTTCTCTTTGTTCCTGATTTTTCGATCTCTCTCACTCTGTCTGTCTTTTTACATAAGATATGCATGAAAGAAGACCTGCAGCTGGATTCAGTGTGCCTCCTATCTGCAATCCTAAATGACTTGAGAGAAATCTATTAAAACTAAGGCCGGTGACTGCTTTCTGTCTGCGTCACAGATCAGAGAGAGAGAAAATCAGTTGTCTTGCTTGTGAATTTCTTGTTTGGTAGCTATTATTGCCATTTTACCTGTTACTTTTCAACATAGGAACCTCACGGCTGTGGTATTGGTATATTGTGCTGTATATCATATCGATCACCCAGTATTTACTCATCTCCTATCAGTCTATCCTGTTGTTCTTCCTCTCTTGCAGCAAGCATCCGCCCTTCTCTGAGGGGAATCGGGGCAGGGGCTAAACAATTGTCGGACAAAGCTTTGTCAACCCACTCCACAAACAGAAAGATTGATTTATGACTCAAATTAAATAAATGACATTTGCAGCAGAAGAGGAAGAAAGGGTTTGGGAGGAGGAGGAGGAGAGGGGGAGATCAGTCTGGGTCTGGTTGACTGGACGCATCACGGCGGAGCAAAAAAAAAAAGAGGAACGTTCTGTCTGTCTGGTCAAGAGAAAAACAGACAGGAAAAGAGAAGGGGGAAACATTGAACAGAGATTAGATGCAGAAGTCTTTTTAATACTCAGGAAAAGCTGTGCATTCACTCAAATAATCTTATTTTGATAGAGCTGCCGTGGAACAATGGTGCATTCCGTGTGTCTTGAGCCAAATTAATTGGAGATGATAACCTGCTTTTCCAGCACGGAAGGGCAGCTAAGCAATTAGTAGCTGCATAAAGATGAGAAAACGTCAGTCGTAGCGCATTTCAGAGACCATCTTTTATATCTGCTCCAAATTTGTATTAATGAATTCACTCACAGCACATTGATTTCAATGCCAGACTGTGCTATTTGCCTTTGAGTAAAAGTATTGAAAATCGTTCAACAATCAAAATCTTTCTATAGATTTTAGCCTTTCTTTAACACGTCCTCTGAAATGTCTCTCTCTTTCAACTGATGTCACTAATAACCGCCGAAGATGTTAACTATAGGGATGTACCGATAATTGTTTTTTTTTATATTAATGGTAATCATGTTTATATTATAGTTTATATTCTATTTAAAAACGTGAAATACACAACTATAAAATGAATAGTTTTAAATGTAAGGGTTTATATTCTGTAAATAGTTTTAATGTAAATGTATAATTGTAGACATAAAGTAGTATACCCATCAAAAGTTTGGGGACGGTAAGATTTTTGTTAATGTTTTTGAAGTCTTGTGCTCAGAAAAGCTGCATTTATTTGATAAAAAATACAGTAAAAAAAAAAACATGCAATAATGTGAAATATTATTTCCTTTTAAAATGTAATTTATTGCTGTGATGGTGTCACACGATCCTTCAGAAATGAAGGGGTGGATGATTATGATTTCACTTTTTTAACTTTAGTTAGTGTGTAATGTTGCTGTTTGAGCATAAACAACATCTGCAAAGTTACGAAGCTCAAAGTTCAAAGCAAAGGAAGATATTTAAGGCAAAAGCTTTATTCAAAGCAAAGTTTTTTAAGGACTACAACAACATTCCTCCCGGGTTAGTGACATCACCAACCCTAAAATTTACATAAACCCCGCCCCCTGGAACGCGATTTATAGATTATCATTCATGACAGAATATGCTAATCAATGACTAGAAGATTACTGCACATACGCTACCTAAATTCATCAACTAACCATTCAGAAATATCCTGTTGCATTCTACATTTTGTCACTTCTTCTTGAGTCTCTCCATTATATGGCTGTGTGAGGTAAAAGGACAGGAGCTGTTGTTCAAACAGCTAATTTGCATTTAAAGGGACAGACACGAAAACAGTGTGTTTTTGCTCACCCTCAAAAAGTGACAATTTTAACATGCTATATAAAAATGTCTGTGGGGTATTTTGAGCTAAAACTTCACATACACACTCTGGGGACATCAAAGACTTATTTTACATCTTGTGAAAAGGGAAATATTATTATTATTATTATCAATGTTGAATACCTGTCATAATCCTCAATTGGATGCTCATTTGGGATAATACTCATTAACCAAGTTCCCTCTCACAGATATATCTATACCCTCTCACAGTTCTATAAGTGAAAAATTTGTCACGTTAACCTCCAGGCAGCCTGTCATATTGCCTATCTACAGGGTGCAGACATTTGCAAATGATAGATGATCTGTCGACCAGTGTCCCGGATGCCCTGTGTCGGAGCAGAGAGGTCTTAATAATTATAGTGACGATTTCTTTTTCAGAGATGGAGTTAGAAACTGCCATAAAATTATCAGGTATGACGATGAGATTCTTGCGCTCCTGAGTTCAGAGCATAGCGGTGTGGGAAAAACACAGCTCCACGGGGGTTTGCCTGGAAGCTAATAGACGTCAGATGAGAGGTTTTTTTTATTCCTCAGGTTTTAATCTTTGTGTCGTTGTGGCATGAGCCAGGAGGGATTGGATTCATGATGTTACAGGTGACCAATCCTTCACTCGGCCCAGTGGGACTGCTGTTATTCTGTAAAGTGGAAGGAAGTTGTTATAAATGTGTTTTTAAGAGATCAAGAAACCGTAAAAGAGCCCTTTGTTATCACACAGTTATTATTCTGCTTCCCAACGTTGGCTTGCAGCATTGTTTTTTTAGATGTTTTTGACAACTGATATTGTAGATTGAGACTTAAAATTGGCGACCAATTACCTAGATGTTTTGACACTTATCGTGCCGCATATCAATGACATTTGCAAAGGTCACCCTCAAATCGAGCTTTAATTTCCATAAAATTAGCATTTTCTCAATTTGCAGATGCTTTTGGACCAAAGTGACTGTGCAAAACAAGTACAAGTGCAATCACAGAAAGCATTTTGTGGCAAAGCCGTAGAGAATGAAGAAGACCTTCATTCAGATATTACCTTTGGACCCACTGTTCTTAGAACAGAGGCAAATTACCTTTATTAACCTTCAAAGTAATAACAGAGACACAAGTGCAGTGCCATAACAGTACTCTAGGGCAACCCAACATGATGCATTATAGACATAATAAACCAGTTTATATACTCAAGTTAACTTAAAAATTAATATTCACTTTATTTGTTTTTTGTCTTTCAAATGTCATTACAGTAAATTTGAGCACATGTACCTTATTGTCTAATTTCATTCAGACTTTGTTACATGTAACAAGTGTAACACAGTCTGCACTTTGTTACATGTAATGCCAAGAGCACATACACTTTGAAATAACCTTGACTGTTAATAATAGCATTACAATCTTTTAACACAAACATGTACAGTGAAAACATTAATCTCTTTAATATATGTGATTATGAGTGATCTGTAGTCTATATTTTATTAAAATCAGTCTTAAAATACATTCATTAATTGGGACATGATCCAAGAAGATTTAAGTGATGACAGCTTGATCCTAAATCACGTTTAAAAAAAAAAAAAAAACAGTCGTATATTGAGTGCCTGGCCTTTGAAAAATTCAACTGAAAATGCAACTTTTAATGACTTCTGCTTTCTCAAAAGTATTCAACCCCCTGAATAGAATCCCTCACAGCAGCATAAATCTGCAAAACAAGTGTTGTCTCAAGCACACCTGAAGTAACTAATCAAGGGTTTCACTAGTTGTACCAGGTGTGCTTGAGCTAGAACACATGAAATATCTGACCTGGCTAGGTTTGTTGAGTGCCATGTTTGTACTGCATGTTAGAAATATGGCTAAGTCAAAAGAATGGTCCAAAAAGCAAAAAGTTAAGAGAAGATATCACAAACAAGGAACAGGATACAAAAACATAGCATTAAATATTCCAAGAAACACCTTTGGAAGCATCGTTTGCAAGTTAAAGGAACAGTGGTTACACTTCCTGGACGGGGCAGAAAAGGGAAGCTATTAACGACTGCAACCAGATTTCTCGAGTGACTGCAAAAGACAACTGTACAACAACTATTATATATAAAACACTGCCAGATTCATATTCATGTTCATGTTTTGGGTAAAATTAAACGTGCTTTTAGCACCATTCACTGGACATTTCACTTCAATTGGTCATGAAATATAATATCAACAGAATATAATTTTGCAGAATGTGAGTATGTGAGTAACTGGGTTGGTTACTTTCCAAGGCACCTTTTCCATTCCTAATTTTTGTTTAAGTTTTTTTTAGGTATATATTTTTCCATTTCATTTAAGCTTTATTTCAATTAACGGAAATAATTTTTAATAGTTGTAGTTTAGTTTTAGATGACAATAACAAAACTGCCACATACGCTTTCATCTTGCGTAAAATAAAATTATTTCTGTTCAAATCGATATTTCATGTCCATTAATTTAGTATTTATTTAATAAGTAGCCATGAAATAATCTGGATATTGTACAGTCAGCAGGCCATTATCACAAAAATAAACCCCTTCACAACACCTGCCAACCTGCCCAGGTTTATTTTGCGACAATGAGCAGCTGACTATTTCCTTTTACTTACATTTAGCACTAAAATAATTCAAACTTTTTTTTTCACTTTATTATGTCTTCCACAGTTTAAATATTGCTTATTTGGTATTTAAGGGGGGTAATTGTGTCCTTTCCAAAGCAATTTACTATATACTATGTGCAAGTGTTGTCTCCCTGGAGTAACCCATTTAAGTAAGATGACCCATTTAAAGACAAGACACCATTGGTAAAAGAGGTCTCAGTACCTATCCAATTACCAGCTCACTCTTACCTGTCACATTTGCATTAAGCATTTAATTTCAGCATTTAATTTATTTATAAATTTTTTATTGGTGGACTCTAACTTAGTGCCACACAGATGTTTTTGTTCCATCTAGCTAATTATATTAGTAAGATGATGTGGTCCAAGAGTGTGTGTGTAAGTGGCTGCCACAGTGTGTGTGTGTGTGTGTGTGTTTTCAGAGATTGTGAATGACCCTATCTTTTTGTATGAGAGCCTGTGTGTTAGTGTGCAAGTGTATAAACACACACTGATATAGTGCTCATTAAGGAGCTATGGCTTGGCTGGGCTTGGCTCCAGGGCCACATGTTTCTCCTGTGCGGTGCTCGGCTATTTCTGTCTGTAGTGTTTGGCTTGGATTTATACTCAGCTGCTCTCTCAGTCACCTTGTCTTGTCTTGTCTCATTCTTCATACAACGTCAACGCACTTCTATCTTGGCTGGCTAATAGACCTATCTACTGTACTCTCATTTTGATGAATTTAGTGTGTGTGAGCTTGAGACAGAAACTGGATTGATGGCAACCTTAAAACCTTGTGTTCCAGTAGTCTGGTTCAGTCTTAGTCACCTTCATTTCTCTTTAACACAGCTGTTTTTTTTAACACATATAATAATAATAATTCTGAATGAAACAATGTTGAGTGGAAAATAGTGTAGACGAGACTTGCTTTTATCCTTTGGGATTTGATTGGATAAACCCATGTTTGCAAACGTTATGTGCTAGGATATTATTTGCTAACATTTTTTATGCTAGGATATTGATAGTACTAATACTAATACTATTTATGCCACAATTGACTAATATTGTCAGGGTTCTGTCACTTCTGTCTGGTCTTATCTTAGTTGGTGACAGAGCTCTGACATTCCCGGTTTGTCATGTTCTTGTGTTCTAGTTCTGTTTATTGTGAGCACATGGCTTGTCATGTGTTTCCTTTGTGCCATGTGCTCTCCTGTCTATTGTCAGCCCCTCCCATCTCGTTACCTGTTAATTGTATTATCTCGCTCACCTGTCTTGCTTGTTACCCTCTGTCATTTGTTCCCAATTTAGTCTCCTTGTGTTTGCAGTCCTGTGGTGGTTCGTTATTATCTGTTTCCCTCGTGTTTCCTGTGTCTGCATGATAGCTCTCTGGTTTTCCCCCTACAGGGCAGTTTTGGTTTTCAGTTTTCATGTTGTTTTATAGTCATTTAATTAAACTTACCTTCCTGCACTTGAATCCTCGACTTCCTTATTTTCCACGTCACGTGACAGACCGAACCAACCAAGATGAGGATTCAGCGGAAGGTTTCAGACCAGCCACCAGTCTTACCAACTTCATGCCCACGATACGAACGTATGATGAAGTTTACCTCCTTGTGTGCTCTTCGCCAAAAGGGAAATAAGGTGAGAGACTTTGCCCTGAAGTTCAGCTCCGCTGGAGCTGGGTGAGATGGCTCTCAAGGATCTCTTTAACTTCGCCCTTGACGAGCCCGTCAACGCCATGGATATGACGATGATGGAGCGCTTGGACTTCTGTAAGTTCATAAACGCCCTGGATCCACAAAGGGAACCTCCAGTGTGGCAAACTGCAGTAGTCTCAGAGGTGGCCGTGGTCGTTCAGGAGGCCGTCCCCGAACAGCCCGCTGTCGTCCCAGAGGTGGTCCTCAAACAGCCCGTTGTTGTCCCGGAGGCCGTCCCCGAGCGACCCGTTGGCTAACCCGGTGGTCCGGGAGGACTGGACTTCGGGGGTCTCAAGTCCGGTGGTGGCCAAGGAGGCTGCAGCCCCACCGCGACCCCGCAAATGGTAGGGGAGGAGGAAGACTATGCTGGAGCCTACCGTTCCCATCATCAGTACTGCCATGGCCAAGAGAGCGGCCTTTTCGTTCTATGCATTGGCCGTGTTGCATCCATGGAAGAAGCACATGGTGTCTGCCGATCCAGAGACTCTTCGTGTCATGTCTGCCAATCCAGAGACTCTTCACGTCACGTCTGCCAATCCAGAGACTCTTCACGTCACGTCTGCCGACAAAGAGAATGTTCACGACACGTCTGCCCAGCCAGAGACAGTCCCTGAGCCGGTCTCAGAGCCTGACCCAGGGGCTATCCCTGATTCTGTCAAGAATTTTTTTTGGGGGGGCCATAGGTCCTTGGCTTGCCATGGCCACCCGAAGGGTCTTCTCCGCCACGGCTGCCTGAAGGGTCTTCTCTGCCACGACCGGCCGTGGAGCCTGATCCGCCCTGGCCGCCGGCACAGCTTGATCCGCCCTGGCTACCTGCACAACCTACTCTGCCCTGTCCACCTGCACTGCCTGATCCACCCTGGTCGCCTGCACAGCCAGATCCACTCTGGCCGCCTGCACAGCCTGATCCACCCTGGTCGCCTGCACAGCCAGATCCACTCTGGCCGCCTGCACAGCCGGATCCGCGCTGGTGTCCTGCACAGCCTGATCCGCCTTGGTGTCCTGCACAGCCTGATCCGCGCTGGTGTCCTGCACAGCCTGATCCGCCTTGGTGTCCTGCACAGCCTGATCCGCCTTGGTGTCCTGCACAGCCTGATCCGCGCTGGTGTCCTGCACAGCCTGATCCGCGCTGGTGTCCTGCACAGCCTGATCCGCGCTGGTGTCCTGCACAGCCGGATCCGCGCTGGTGTCCTGCACAGCCTGATCCGCGCTGGTGTCCTGCACAGCCTGATCCGCGCTGGTCGCCTGCACAGCCTGATCCGCGCTGGTGTCCTGCACAGCCTGATCCGCGCTGGTGTCCTGCACAGCCTGATCCGCGCTGGTGTCCTGCACAGCCTGATCCGCGCTGGTGTCCTGCACAGCCGGATCCGCGCTGGTGTCCTGCACAGCCTGATCCGCGCTGGTGTCCTGCACAGCCTGATCCGCCTTGGTGTCCTGCACAGCCTGATCCGCGCTGGTGTCCTGCACAGCCGGATCCGCGCTGGTGTCCTGCACAGCCTGATCCGCGCTGGTGTCCTGCACAGCCTGATCCGCCTTGGTGTCCTGCACAGCCGGATCCGCGCTGGTGTCCTGCACAGCCTGATCCGCGCTGGTGTCCTGCACAGCCTGATCCGCCTTGGTGTCCTGCACAGCCTGCACCACCCTGGACCTCAGCCAGGACTCCTGACAAGTCTGAGGCTTCCTGGCTCAACCCTCCCATCCCTCCCTGGCTCTAACGGAAGCTTTTACTTCAGAAACTGTGAAGATTTTAACTCTGACTGAGTTGTAGGATTTTATTTTGTGTTTGATCTTTGTGTTAGCCTGCGTGTGTCTAGCCTTCACAGGAGTCGATTTTTCATATGACCGACGCTCTGCAGGTTATGGATGTAACTTGCCACCATTTTATTTGCAACTGGAGGTGTTTCTCGAGCCATGCATCCCTTCATGAGTGGCCAAAGTGTGTTTTTGCACCTGAATGAAGAAGACCACTGGGATGTCATGTGAAGTGCTGTGAAATGTGTGAGGGATGTGTGTTGCTGTGAGCTACTACAGATCTTTGGAAGACAAGAATATGTGTAATATTTCCTATAAGGTATTTACACCGTGTGTGTGTGTGATGTACTGAGGGACAGTGGGAGTAATGTTTGTGTGTGTGTGTGTAAGGAGATGAGGGAGTGGGAGAGGGGGATGTGTTTGCTCATGCATTTGTGTTTGTGCCTCTCTGAGGGGTTCAGCCTGGAGTTTCATGGATCTTTGTTGAAAGACTGCTCAGTTCGCGTCCATTCTGAATCTCTTGCTCTCCATCTCTCTCTCTCTCTTAATAGCTCAGCCGAGAGGAAAAGGTTCACCTTCCCAACCAGACACCTCACATATTCATTTCCCAGTACCTCTCCTCAGATACAAGATACCACATCTCTTCCAATGATCACATGACTCGGTTTGCTTGTCAACCTTCCCCTTCCCCAGAGGAAGCTCAGGGTTGCCGTGGGGATGAGGATCCTGGTGGCAGATTTTGAGAATCTGAAGCAACGTTACCATGGTAGAGCCTGAGACTGGGGAAGGGGCACATGGGCTTTTTGAAGCACTTGTTGTTGCAGCTTCTTGCTTGTTTTTGTCTCATTCTTATTCATATTTTGCACTTACGAGGGAGCACTACATATAACAAACAGATACTTAAATATCTTACCATATAGATTTACAGTATACTTTTTACTGAGTAAGCAGCACATTTGAACTGAAACAGGTTTGGCAAGGTTTGAAGTTCAGTTTTTTCAATATGTGTTAAGGAAAAGACATATTTCAAAGGTGTTCACGTCTAATTTTAACAACCCAGTTTACTTAAAGGGTTAGTTCATCCAAAAATTGGATGGCAAAGCTGAATTGTCAGCATCATTACTCCAGTCTTCAGTGTCACATGATCCTTCAGAATTGTTCTAATATGCTGATTTGCTGCTCAAGAAACATTTCTTATTATTGTCAATGTTGAAAACAGTTGTGCAGCTTAACATTCTTGTGGAAACTGATAAATTTTTTGAGGGTGAAAAGAAATTTTAGAAGAACAGTATTTATTTAAAATCTTTAGTAACATTATAAATGTCTTTACTGTACCTTTTGATCAATTTAATGCACAATTGCATAGAAGTATTTCTATAAAAAAAAGAAAGTTTGAAGAACTTTTGAACTGCATTTCTGAGAGAAACGTGATATTCAATGAGAAAAGGTTAGGGCGGATCTTAATTGTATTTATGTGGAATGATTGGTTAAAGGAGCTGAATTTAAAATAAGTTAGTTTGGTGACGTCAGTCGATGTTGCAATTCTATAAAATTATATGAGCAGTGTGCGACCAAGACAAGGAATGCCTTTAAAGAAAGTATAAAGAAAAGTCAATTTTGATTTTATGTCGACTTTAATCCTTATTGATTAAGGACCAGCTGGCCAATGTTTCCATTTTAGCTTTCCTTTTAGTTGTCAGAGAACCATCTGTTTTTGCAGACATGGGTAGTTAATCTTTTGCAAACAGAACAAAAAACCTGGATGGGTTATTGCCATTATTAGACACAAAGAGTACATCTGACTACAAGCTTTGGGGAACCAGTGAGACTAGGGACAGATTGTTCATTTGTGCCATGACACACTGCATACTTTCACTGTTGATGTTGAGTGTTAAAGACCAACCAGCATCACAATTTATATAACATTTTTCCAAGATGAATTTTTCCTCTATATTACATTAATATATATATATATATATATATATATATATATATATATACTGTATATACTATATATTTATGTATATATATAGGCATATAGTATTTTATAATATTTATAATAATATATTTTATTTTTATTCAGTGTGGCATGAGCAAAAATGGTACTTCTAACCAGTACATCTGGGGGTTTCTGCACCAGCTGAGCAACTGCCACTGAGATGAATGGAAATGCTAACGGATAGCCTTCTCCAGGTATTATAGACCTCCTTGGGGCAATTGCTCAGCAGGCCCATGCATTAATCCGTCAATGAGCGAGATATGCATGGAAAGAGACCGACCCAGCACACTAGGCAGAAAGCAGAAGAGGGAGTAACTTCCTGCAGTGGGAAAAGGCAAACAGAAAGAGAAGATGAAAGACAAACAGAGACAGCAGAGAAAAACGAAGAACAGGTCAGACAAGATGCAGGAGGAAGCATACCGCAATACGCACCTTTTAGCTGGACTGTGGAACGCGCAAACATGCAGATGCAAATATACTGAAACGTAATGGAAATTCTTGTTTTGGCAGAAGAGGAAGGTCACAAATATTGACCACCTTATTGTTATACACCGTAATGTTCTGAAAGCCTTTTTGTGATGGTAAGAAATGCCATAGAACAAAAGAAAAGGGGTCAAGGATGTTGTGATAGAGTGATAGAGTTTCTTTCAATACTAAACAAAAGGTCACATTGAGATTCAGAAAGATGCAATTAAGTCTGACCGTGTTTCGTAGTTGCGTGAAGAGGGCAGAAGAGAACAGATTTTTTTTCAGGCTGAACGAGTGCGGAAAGGTCTGGCAACATAAAGGCAAGCAGTCCAGGAACACAGCAGATGGAAATTGAGTGGAAAGAGAGAGAGGGATTTAGAGGGAGGGACTGGTGAGAAGGGGGCGTGGCCTGCATTCTGCTCAGCCTATCAGATCCAGACTGGGGCAGGCAATGACAACTGGTGTAGGAGCGAGTGAGAGAAGGAAAGAGAGAGAGAGAGAGAGAAAGAGAGAGAGCATGAGAAGGAGAGAGGTAGACGGAGATGTATATTCTCAGTCCCTCAGCCAGAGGCAGAGAGCTTGGTCATACCAGAATAGCACAGGACGGTCCTGGTCCAAAGTGTGTTTCGGAGTGTGGGCCGGACAGCATGTCGGATCCTGAAGCCAGAGTGAACTCAAAAAAAGCCGGCATTCGGGCTGCTGTCATTCTGATCGGACTACTGCACAAGTCCAGACGGCAGAAGGAGAAAGAGAGAGAGAAGGAGCGGTGGGTGAACTTTATTTTTTCCCACCCACTAATTTGACCTGCATGTGATTCAAATCTGGCTCGGTGTTGTTATTGGCTGCCGTGCTCTAGTTGATCTGCGTTTATGGCTATGTAGGTCTTTATGTACACTTCATTATTGTTGTCCCAGAGTGTGTTGTAATTGGGTCAGTATATAGTAAAGGAGCCTTTTTTGTGACTCTTTTGTGGATGTTGTCGTTTGCAACTTCCCAGCTTCCCCCCTCATATGCCCCAAAGCAAAATTTTAATTTCTTAGATATTGCTCATTCATAACACACTTGACAGAGTTCTCAATTACGTGCCATTAAAGTATCTCAGCTGTTTCTGATGGAGAAATGACATAACATATAAATTAGTCAATTGTTGGTACTGTCAATGTATGGCTATAGAATTACCATGGATTAAATTTTTGGTCTTGAATATGATGATAAAGGTTTGAGACTTTTAATCACAGACTTTGGTGTAAATTTGGTACAAATCTGAGCACAGTTTGAGACATCGTTGAGAGCAGTGTTATTTGAGTATTTTTTTATTTTATATTTTAAATTAACTTTTATTTGTCATATGTTTAGGTTTCATTTTATTTATTTATTTGTGTAATTTTAGTTAAATTACGTTTCATTTCAATTTAAGTGCTTTTTTCAGGAGAAGCAAAAGCTCCCTTGCTCTCTTATCAGATCTCATTGTTGTCTAGGAGAAACAGTTAAGATATTAAGAAGAAATTTTCTTTCCTGCAACAGTCCATGTACAAAGAGTTCAAAAGCAAATACAGCTCTGTTAAACACACAAAGAGTAAACAGAGAGAGAGAGGGGCAGATAGTTTTCACCAAACTCCCCTTGTCAGGGTCATCCAGGTCTGATCGTTTGTAGAAGTAAATATCTGAGGAAGAAACCACAAAACAATTTCTCAGCTATCATTTACTAAAGGCTTCTCCAGTGGCTGTCTGGTCAGTTGCCGTGTTGCTCTATATCAATTGGCATGGTTATCACTAACAGTGGCCCTAGTGTATACTTTGTCTAATCATTAATTAAAACCATCAAACACACTCTTTTACGCAGGTGTCGTGCCGTTCTGAACCATGCACACAATGCGATTTATGTTTGAAGGCGCCGCGTGTGCGGCTCCATTTGCATAGATCTCATCGATAACTGGCATGGTTACTGACATCACTGCGAGACAGCCCAGCTGGAGTCGCCCTGTTTATTCCCTCTAGATCCGTTCTGTCCCGTTCTTCAGCTCAGAAGGGCACTCCGTGAGAAGAAAGTCTATATCTGACAGACTTTACAGGTCTGCTGTGTTTGAATGAGTGATAAGCAGGGCATATTTGTCAACATTATAATGTGAATCACCTTGAAGGCTGGTTGTTTCAACTTTGGTCTGTCAGGAAAGTTATTGCTCCCTCTTGTCTTAATCAAAGGGTTGAATGCTATAGTAATTGCATTGTTTTATCTTAAAATGAAAGGTTTAGTACATTGTTTTATCTTAAAATGAAAGGTTTGGTACAAGGTTCGAGAGTGTAATTTAATGATGTTGATGAGTTAATGATGCTCTTTGAGTTGGTAAAAAGTTCTTTAAAAAAGAGCCTTCTTTACCAGTGCTTTTGTCGTGATTTCCAGTCAAAAATATAAAAAAAATCCATTAAACAAAGGTGAAGTTATTAAATAAGATAAAAAAAATTATCCATAGTTAAAGGTGCCCTAGAATAGTTTTGATTTCTATTGTATAACGTTTTCTGGATTGCCCTTATAATGTTAGTATGTTTTTTAGATCAAAAATAGTCATCATTTAGAAATAAAAAGCATTTTTCCTCGCCTGATTTTAGCCTCTGATGTGAACGCTCTGTTTGGAGGGGCGTGTCTGCTGTCCGGCCTCTGCTGTGATTGGCTGACATGCTTGCATATGAAATAGCTACGTATACATGTGAAACTCTCTCGAATACTTTTACTACAGATATTATACGTTTTTACTATTACAGCTATCGAGATTAACGAATCGTGAGATGTTTTTAAAGTATTTAGATCTATTCCCATCACATAAAATGTTGCCGTGATGAGCATTGAGCAAACAGATGACTGTCTGTTGATCGCAAGAATGAAGATCTTATCATTGCAACGCAGTTTCTGCACTCTCTCTAAATGCTTTCACCAATGCAAACACAATGATGTAAATACAGTAACGTTAAGAGCTTCGCTGTGCAGTGTAACATGCGTGATTGAATTCATAACGAGTTTGGCATGTGTCCAGATAAACTTGCGCTGTGGAAAGATTGTTCTTTTGATCTCTTTCTGTATATCATTTATTCACAATTTAAATAAGGTTTTTTTCATCCTACTAAAATAAACGATGTGAAGTTGATATTTTAGTCACTGGCTTGACTTACTGATGCATAAACAGTATTGAACGATTTTGAGAGAAAGATTGTCTGAACTTGAACAATTACACATTCAGAAAGTGTTGCTTGGTAGCTCGATCGATCGAGGCCAGCTCTGTATTGGCCCAAGTTGAGGAAACAGTCTCGTCGGTGAAATGTTTGGAAATTTCCAGAGAAAATTAAATTAACCCATTGTTTCTTCAGAGGCTCGGATGAAGGAACTAAATACCTTTGTGTTCATTTGTACATCCAAACACTGAACAACTGCCATGCTTCAGCTGCGCAGTTCCACCTGTCATTGAACATGGGCTGGCATATGCAGATTTTTGGAGTCGTACATATTAATGATCCCGACTGTTGCGTCACAGTCGGTGTTATGTGGAGATTCGCCTATTTTTCAGGGGTGTTTTTCAAAAACGAGATTTAAGAAAGGAGGAGTTAACAATGGTGTTTGAGACTCACTGTATGTCATGTCCATGTACTGAACTCTTGTTATTTAACTATGCCAAAGTAAATTCAATTTCACATTCTAGGGCACCTTTAAATTTAATTAAGTAATTTACAGAAAATATCTTGAATTTATTAAATTGATCATAAAAAATTCTGCACATTTGCAATATAATATAATACATTTATAAAAAATAAAAAAAATGTTTTACCCGATTGGAAGATTTTATTTTGAGCATTTAAGAATATGTTTTGTAGCATACATCTAAAAACATATAAAATAAATGGTAAGGTTAAAGGGATACTTCAGGAATTAGCATTAAGCTTTGTATTAGTAGAAAACCTGTAGTATTTTCGAATTACCATGCTTTCCACCCTCATATCCCCCTGAGACGAGAGATTTATGTGTCTGGAAAAAATCGTCCGATGACGCAAAAATCTTCATTTTGCATCATCGGAGGATTTTTTTGTCCAGAGGCTAATGACTACAGCCAGTAGTAGGGGCTGTCCCGCATGTTCTCAACCCGCCCATAGAGGGTGGGATCTCACTCACAGAATGTACACATAGTGTCAGCCATCTTTTTTTGGAAGCTAAGCTAGCAGGCTCTTGTTCTGTGGAGAAAGCTGAGTAGTAGGGGTTACCATCCTCTTTTTTCCCAGACATGTCCGGCCGTTGAGGGATTCAGCTTTTGCTTTCTGCAGTCACCATTCATTGTTTACATGCACACCTTTTGTTTCAATCTAACTGAATTCATTCTGATTGGTGAATCTGAATGTAGTGTTTACATGAATGCTAAACAAGTGATCGGTTGATGTGCGTTTTAACATTGCTAAGAAAATTCCCGCTCCTCCGTGAGAGATACGAGACCGGTGCGTCTCACAGGTGTCGCTCATCAGTAATCACGCCACCGGCCTCGCGCCGTTCTCCCGCGGCCCTAGCCTCGTCCTGCTCGCCACAGTAAACATAATGGATGGCAACTATAGAACGCAAAAGCCAAATCCCGAACATTTTGGGCGATCTCGAAAACCTGGGCAGACTCATCACGGAGACTCACTAGTAGCCATTTACAAGCAAGTGCATTCTGGGAGTTGTTGTCTTTCATCCACATAAGCCAAAAGTACATTTACTGTCTTTTCTCAGTCTAGAAAGCTCAAAATTCAAAAATAATTTCACATTTCTTCTACATAAATGACCCATTTTAAATACACATTCAATCTTTCCAGAGGTGAAGTATCCCTTTAAATTATGCTATATATTCTCTAAAAAAAAGTCTTGATATCTAATGCAGTTTTGCTACTCAGGTAAATTTATTTCTTTTAAAAAACTTTAGATTTTCTTTTTTTACAGGAAAACAAGACAACTTTTATTTTGCATGTTTTTTTTTTCGGTCTCTCTACCACCTTGACTTGTTTCATGTTTTATTTTGGTTTATGATTCTTTATTTTACATGATGCTCCTCTTCCATTTATTTTGGCAAGTGCTGTAAGATGAGAGCAGCAGCGAAAGCATTTCTTCATAAGCTCATTAAGCACCAAAGCAAATGTTTTTCTGGTTTCCTGTTTCATTCACTGAAATCTAATTTTCTCCACCTTCATCACTCATTTCTCCCGTGATCCTGTCTCCTGCAGTTCTCATGAACTGCCTTTACCTCCTGACTCATTCTGTTTCCATCACACTTTATTTTCCTTCAGCTTTTTTCACTTTTCTCCGTGTGTAATTTTTTTTCCTCATGTACCTCCGCTGTGCCCTCCTCCCACCTTTACTTCCTCTTCGCTCAGTTGCCCCCCCCCTCTCTCTCTCTTTCTCTCTCTCTCTCTCTCTCTCTCTCTATCTCTGTTGTTGAGAAAGCGTTTTTGATTAGCAGCTGCATGAAATTAAACTAAACTAGGTCACCTTTTGCCCTCTGCCTCTCATATAAACATACATACTCAATGTCCTCTAGGTCTGAGGATAAGATTCCCAGCATAAGATTCCAGTTCAGTTCCTCATTCAGTATCACAGATGAATCATTGTCTGCAACTGTAAGAGCAGTCATCTTTGAGTACCTGGAAAAAAACATGCAGCTCATTCATCCAGAAGAGGCTGTAAAACAGTCCTCTGGCTCCCAGCACAATGCCGAAGATCACTCAGTAAAATACACACAGTAAAAACTCAAAGTAAAGTGGTAAAATGGCAACAAAGCATATTGAGCAAGTGATGAATTATGTTCTAATGTTCCTTATCAGTCCTACTAAAGGTAAAGATTAAATGAGAGGGGATGGAATATTCCTTCTAAATGTCCCTGAACGTTTTGTTTGATTTATACTGCCGTGCGAAAACAAAACACAGTAATTTAGTCAAAGAGTCAATTACAAATAAGTGATAAAGTGATCTTTTAATAATCTAGTTCAACTTGAAAATACATTTGATTTTGTGTCAACATTTCATTTTAAAGGGCACCTATTATGGCATCTAAAATGTTCCTAATATTGTTTTGGGAGTCCCCAACAACAGTTTTACAAGCATGCGATGACAAAAAACACTTTTGTTGTTTTATAATATGCATTTATTTGGACCTGATTTGCTCAGTGACTCCCATATGAATCGTTCAGAGATTCATTTTTCCAAACCCCGCCTTTGCGTGACGCTATTCTGCGGTGATTTGTCAGATGATCCAGTCAGTTGGTTAACACGGAGTACAGTGTACAATGCTTTTATCAATTACATTGTGTTATAATAATGATTATAGTGCACCGCTTTGTAGTAAAAAATTCTAAATAAGAGAAGGAATTTAAGTTATGTTAGCGACCATAGCCCAAAGTTCAGTGGTAAAAGCACATTCAGTCTTTGTTTGCGTTAGCCCAACGCATAAACATATTGATAATGCAGTACTACGAGGTATTGCTCTATTCTTTATGACAACTCCAATAACAACGACGAACACTTCACATATTTCAATACAATTGACATTGAAGACTATAGAAGCTGCGCTGTGCGTACACAACACAAAATAATTATGTATATATGAACTGTAGCCACTTAGTCTTCAAATGCTCCTCCCTGGGCAGACTTCTGATCACAGCGTCTCGTCGCCATACCGGATGTTTTCAAGTTTTCCCTGGCGTCTACGAGCGCAATAACTGGGCGTATCTTATTCAAATAACTTGTCAAGTTGACGTAATCTAGACAGAAAAAGCATCGTTCGTCTATCGATTCATATCAGCGACTCAGAGTCGACTCTTACTTTTGAGAGACAATAACTTTGTATACGGTGAACTTTCATATTCAAAACTTTGCAGGATGTTTTCGTTCACTTAGATCTATGTTACAAACTACATGAAAGGTAATTTTCAAAATTCCATAATAGGTGCCCTTTAATGACTCTAAGCAGGTCATGTGTTGTATTAAGTAAAAAAGTAATACAAAAAAATACTATGCACCTACATATCATTATTACAAATATCATGAATTATTTATGAGTATTTATGATTAATTCATAAATAAATATCATTATGCTTTTTGTACCACAACCTGAATATCCTTACCTTGTCATAAAAAAGTCAAATAAACTAATATTTTAACTAAGAGACTTATGACTTTGATAAAGTTATTATGCCTGCACATTCTGGATGTCTGCTCAATTATGCCTTTCATCCTTTTAATTAGCCTTTTTTTTTCTTTTTCTCTGCATCACCTATATATTTGAGATATTTCAGATATTATACCTCCAGTTTGAATAGATAAATGTACATAAAAATATAAATACATGTTGCCCAGATGCTGTAAGTTATGTATTCAAGTCACTTTAAGAAATGCTTTGCTTTTTGTGTATAAAAAAAAAGAAAAAGATATGGACAAAAAATAAGCCTAATGTCAACCTCCTAATCGATTTGTGAACAAAATCATATCTTTTAGAATATGATCTGTTCTGTGACAGATTAGTTTAGCTCAACTAAGCTCAGATTCAGAGAAGACAGAGTGTGAAAAGTGATATCAAATCAATCAAAATTCAATCAAAAGGCATTGAAGCCATTTCCCCCAGCTTCACTGTTGCCATAGTTTCTGCATTTTACCTTTTATAGGGCGATAGTATAGCTGCCACTCATTATCAAAATAAAAGTGTATCCTGGTGTGTGTGTATGTATATATAGTGGTCCATTGAACTGTATCTGTATAAGTGGAATAGATGAGTTGACCATGTCTCTCTTAACAAGTGCTTCCGAAACGGTTTCACTGACAGGTTGTATAGAGCCTATTTACAGAGCAGTTGAACTGAGGAGGGTATTTTTAGAAGTCACTTTTCTTTTCCCCTTTCTATCTCCCATTCTCGCTCTCTCAAAACCCTGTGGCGTCCTCTTTGTCTCCTGTTAGACTGTTGATTTAGAGATATGGACAAAGGGTTAATGCATTTAAAACCCCCAGAGGAGCACAGGTTGCTTAATAGAGAGAGTGATATCAAAAGCCCTGCTCAATGGCAGCGTTTCACCAGCCCCCCTTAAGGCCCCTGTGCGGGTCTGATGGGACTCTTCATGACTTTTTGAATGTGGAAAGCCTCCAAAAACTAACAACTGACCAATTTGTCTAAAGGCAAATAAACACGAGCTGCTCCCAGAGTCACGCTGGAGGCAAAAACATAGATCAGACTGAATACTGTCAAACAGGTGAGGGAAGATATTGTTGATGTGAGAATGAATTTGATTTATTCAGATTGTTGGAAAGAGGGATTACGTATCAACAGGTTTGTGTCTGTTTCTTTGCCAGTAGCCTACTTGTTTTCTTATTTAGCTTTTTTATATTGATTTGGAAAATCAGTCTGTAGAAACAAGAAGCACTTGCAAGAAGTACCATTGCAATACTATAGTAATTGTAATACTATTTATAATACTATAGAGGCCAACGCACCACCAAACATATAATACTCTTGCGTGGATTTACGTAGGATTTACTTTGAAACACATTTCGCTCAAAGAACATACAAAGAAACAGCACGTAACTTTTGAATTAAACATGAATTTTTGAAGTAGAAAGACTGAAATACTATTTTCTTTTAAAGGGGTGCATGAACTGCATGTTGAACTGCATGTTCTCTGAGGTCCACTTATAATGTTTTAAAGAATTTTACTTCAAAAATAATCCTCATTTAGCTTTAATGGGTCATTTTCTACCCTGTTTTTATGGGCATTCAAGATTTGGAGGTAAACGCCCACTGCTATGATTGGGTAACAGTTTTGCGTATTAACATAAGTACTTGGAGTTACCACAGTATAATTGACAAAGGATGATTTACGGTGTTTTGTGTAAATGGAATTATGAATGAATGTGCCATTGTTTGTCACGCTGTTGTTCGTATAGGCCATTCATAGTTCATCCTTTTCAAACGTATACATTGTCATTTGCAGTGTCGTGTTTTAAATCAATTGAAATGTGTTGTAATGTCTCACTGATGATAAAACATAAGATGTCGGTCACTGAAGCTTTTATTCAGGATTAGAGTGAATGACTTGGATAAAAACAACTAAATCAGCTTTCTTCCTTTTCCGACTATAATCCAACGCATTAACCCCATAAATGTCAACCCCAAAAAGAACAGAATATCAACTATTCAGTTTGACTGTGGCGCTACAGTATAAATACTCAGTAATATCAAGCGATCTGCATCAGACAAAGCAATAGTGACACATGGTAACTCATACTTGTGCGTTGCAACATTACTGTCGGATCCAATGTAGTTGGCACTGCAGTTGCGACATGTGTGAATCAGTGGGCGGGGCTAAAGAGTCAGTGAAGTAGGCGTTGGTCCTCTGTAGGCGACTCTGTTCACACTATGACGAAATTCTGAACTTGGTTTTAAGTAAAAGCTGTTTTTGGACTAATGAGGAAGTTTGGGGTCTGAAACTTACAGGATAATTTTATGATCTCTTGACCTCTTATAAAGTGAAGAAAATAAGTATTTGAACACCCTGCTATTTTGCAAGTTCTCCCACTTGGAAATCATGGAGGGCCTGAAATTGTCATCGTAGGTGCATGTCCACTGTGAGAGACATAATCTAAAAAAAATCCAGAAATCACAATATATGATTTTTTAACTATTTATTTGTATGATACAGCTGCAAATAAGTATTTGAACACCTGTCTATCAGCTAGAATTCTGACCCTCAAATACCTGTTAGTCTGCCTTTAAAATGTCCACCTCCACTCCATTTATTATCCTAAATTAGATGCTCCTGTTTGAGGTCGTTAGCTGCATAAAGACCCCTGTCCACCCCATACAATCAGTAAGAATCCAACTACTAACATGGCCAAGACCAAAGAGCTGTCCAAAGACACTAAAGACAAAATTGTACACCTCCACAAGGCTGGAAAGGGCTACGGGGAAATTGCCAAGCAGCTTGGTGAAAAAAGGTCCACTGTTGGAGCAATCATTAGAAAATGGAAGAAGCTAAACATGACTGTCAATCTCCCTGGGGCTGGGGCTCCATGCAAGATCTCACCTCGTGGGGTCTCAATGATCCTAAGAAAGGTGAGAAATCAGCCCAGAACTACACGGGAGGAGCTGGTCAATGACCTGAAAAGAGCTGGGACCACCGTTTCCAAGGTTACTGTTGGTAATACACTAAGACGTCATGGTTTGAAATCATGCATGGCACGGAAGGTTCCCCTGCTTAAACCAGCACATGTCAAGGCCCGTCTTAAAGGGTCACTTCACCTATTTCAACATTAATCTTTATTGAAAAAGGGGTTATATATGTAGTCGAAATGTAAAAGAAATTTTTTATTTGGTGACCTCTTGACCGAGAAAGACAGAAAATAACTTTAGGGCACATTTTTATGTAAGACAACAACTCCCACAATGCACCACGTTGCACAGCTCCGCAAGCCACTCCCACTAATCCAGAACAGCGCAAACATCAGGAAATCACTCTTCCGTCTACAAGGCTAGCTGCGAAATGAGTTTGAAATTCATTTCACATAAAATGTCTAGTTAGTTGGCTGTGGCGAGCAGGACGAGGGCGAGGGACGTGAGAGGACGACGTGAGTGATAATGAATGACACCTGTGAGACGCAGCGGTCTCATTATATCTCACACGGAGGAGCGGAAGCACAAAAGGAACAGGCCTGATTTTGTGTTTTATTTCTGTTGTGTGTGGCCAGCTGGCTTATACTTTTGTTTTGTATTTGTTTATTTTACTATTAAAATGTTTAAATGTTCGCCGGTTCCCGCCTCCTTCTTCCCACAACAACGAACCACGTTACATTGGCAAACTCATTAGCGAATTACTCCTCGTTTGTATTTCTTTCTATATGGTGAATTATTGCATGATACCTGGATGTTCAGTCAGAACATATGCGGTCCGACACTAGGATGGTTCACATCACAACACAACGTCCGTGTGCTCGTCTGATTCAGAGATTTCGTCCAGGAGAAATTGCCATCGTTGAAATTCTCTGCAGCTGACAGACTCTCTCTGTGTCCGTATAGCGCACAGCGAGAGCACAGGCACCAGCAGTCCGCCCAGCTCGAGCCAGTCCAGGCTCCTCGTCCGTGACAGGCAGCCGCCTCCTGTTCCTCCATCAGCCTCAGCTGCTCTTCACTATATTGCGGCTCGTAAAGATAGCCACGAACAGCGGATTCGAGCAGCAGAATTTCAAAATCCTCTACTTCCATATCATGTTTAGTTTCTTCCGTCATTGTCGTAACTTCCCATCTCCACAGCGCCTGTTAGCTTAGCTTATAAACAAGATGGCTGATATTGATTTCAGTATCTGCAAGTGAAGTCCCACCCACTGATCTGTGATAGGTCTGTTAGCGCATTAGGTCCAACCCCCTATGGGCGGGTTTGAAAGGGTGGGAACTAGTGCTTGTAGTCTTTACAGAAATCCCCCCCTCTTACACTTCCTCCTACAATGACGTAAAATGACGATTTTTACGTCATTGTAGGAGGAAGTGAAAAAGGTAAATAGTGGATTTCTCTCGTCTCAGAGGAAAATGAAAGAGTGTTGCACGACCATTCAATAGTATGACTTAGGGCTGTCAAAATTGCTCAAAAATGACATTCGAATATTCCCTCTAAAAAAACCACATATATTCGAACTATTCGAATATCTGGTTGCGCATTTTGTCAATGCATATTGCATTACGTCAATAACAGGACAAATTAATACAAAGAGACACAACTACTTGTATAGGTAGCTTATTTAAGTTTAAACATATTTGACAACGTATTAACTTACACAAAAACAAGTAAATCAACTAATGGCCAAGACCGCAGACCTTACTCTCGCTCGCACTCGCAGGCACTCTTTCTCTCGCGCTCTCTCTCGCGCTCTCTCTCTCTCGCCCTCACGCTCTCTGCGCATAACGGTTTAAATGAACAATAATACACACATGTTGAGTGCTGATCAAGAGTTTTGTGCAAGCAATTTAAGGTCGCGACTCTTGTCCTAAATATAGCAGGCTTCATTCAGTGATTGAAACAAATATTATTAACATTAATTGAAGTTTTACAGTATAGAACCGACATTGAACTCTCCGAGGCGCAGCTCGTGCTGTGGTAAACTGCTGCTACTATGGCTATTTCGGGGACGTCTGGCCACACCCCCTTGGCGGGCTCTGTATGATGTAATGCTAGCTCATTGGCGCACACGTTCGAGGCGCCCGCGCCATTGGATGTGCAGTTGCCGCAGCACAGCCAATGAGTGAGCCAGACAGTCACTGTGCTATCTGTGCAGCTGGAAAATGCGTTTTACATTTTAAGCTTCAGAATTTTGCCACTAGCAAAGCAGACAGCCGCGCCTCTGCTACCGCGGGCATGTTTTTCCACATGATTCGAATATTAATTTTCACCTTCGAATTTCTGTTTTTTTAAACTATTCGAATATATATTCGAATTTAGAATATTCGTTGACAGCCCTAGTATGACTGGGTTTCTAACAATGGAAAGCTTAATGCAAATGCGTGAAGTGTCCCTTTAAGTTTACCAATGACCATTTGGATGATCCAGAGGAGTCATGGGAGAAAGTCATGTGGTCAGATGAGACCAAAATAGAACTTTTTGGTCATAATTCCACTAACCGTGTTTGGAGGAAGAAGAATGAGTACCGTCCCAAGAACACCATCCCTACTGTGAAGCATGGGGGTGGTAGCATCATGCTTTGGGGGTGTTTTTCTGCACATGGGACAGGGCGACTGCAGTGTATTAAGGAGAGGATGACCGGGGCCATGTATTGTGAGATTTTGGGGAACAACCTCCTTCCCTCAGTTAGAGCATTGAAGATGGGTCGAGGCTGGGTCTTCCAACATGACAATGACCCGAAGCACACAGCCAGGATAACCAAGGAGTGGCTCTGTAAGAAGCATATCAAGGTTCTGGCGTGGCCTAGCCAGTTTCCAGACCTAAACCCAATAGAGAATCTTTGGAGGGAGCTCAAACTCTGTGTTTCTCAGCGACAGCCCAGAAACCTGACTGATCTAGAGAAGATCTGTGTGGAGGAGTGGGCCAAAATTCCTCCTGCAGTGTGTGCAAACCTGGTGAAAAACTACAGGAAACGTTTGACCTCTGTAATTGCAAACAAAGGCTACTGTACCAAATATTTAACATTGATTTTCTCAGGTGTTCAAATACTTATTTGCAGCTGTATCTTGCAAATAAATAGTTTAAAAAATCATACATTGTGATTTCTGGATTTTTTTTTTTTTGGGGGGGATTATGTCTCTCACAGTGGACATGCACCTACGATGACAATTTCAGACCCCTCCATGATTTCTAAGTGGGAGAACTTGCAAAATAGCAGGGTGTTCAAATACTTATTTTCTTCACTGTATGTCAAAAGATCAAGGAAAATTTTATTTCTCAATTCATGACCCCATTAAAACATAGCCTACTCAAATAATCTGTTTACAACTTTGAAAAATATTTTTTTTACAGCATACTTATTTTTTTATTTTTTAAAAAAAAATATGGAATGGAATGACATATAATGGAATGGAACCAGCACAGTGCTGTTTTTATGAACTAGAGAATGCAACTTAACAAAGAACGTGTACAAGAGAATTTGATTTTGATCCATGGACTGTGGCATCTAGATAGTTAGTTAGTTTGTTTGATCCTCAGAACTTCTTTTACTAAAGCTGAAAAACTGTTTGCCATTATTCTGTGGAAAAGGAATGAATTAATGTGTATTGTATACAATGTTCTCCTGAGCTCTGTATTATTACTCTCATCCTGCTGAGAGTTATTAGCCATAGGATGTCAACCTCTGAGCAGTTGCCATAGTAACGAGGCTAGTCTTGCTAATGTGTAATGGTGACTGAATTGCTTTATTAAGTGAGTTATTGATTGTCTACAGGTGGTGGGTAAAATCTCAGGAGAGTAAAATGGAGAACAGGTGCAAAGAGTCAGGCACCAGACAGCTTCCTATTAAAAAAACGTGATTTTCTAGAGGTTCATAATTTAGCCTATGCTGTGTATATTGCATCATTAACTGAACTTAACAAGGTTGGCAGCTGCTAGTTTTTGGAGTTGTAGGAACTAGTCAGTGAACTTGAATGACCTTTTTGGGCTCTTTTTATGATGTTATTTTTGAATGTTCATTTTCGTGTAGTCTGTTAAGAAGGAATAAGATTGAATTTGATCAAATAAAAGTTGTAACACTTTGTCCTCATGGCACAGTGCCATATTCCTCTAGTCTATAGTACTTTAATACTGTTTACAAAAGTTAAACAAGAAAAAAATCAAAGAAAAAATACTGAATGCCTTAATTGAGCCCTATTGAGCGACTTTCTAATTCTTGTTAGCACAGCAGGGTCTAAAAGCAGAGAGGGTTTTAACAGCACTCAGTATATCGATTGCTCCTTTTATGTGTTAAAACGTTCTGATTCAGCAGCAATTATTTCTCAATTAAATTTCCATACGGAGTTTGTCAAAATTACATTTGTATTTCAAGGCATTTTCATTTGTTTGTGTGTGAGTGAATATGTCTATGTGGTACACCATGTTTGGGACACTGGATGCAGTCCACATTTAACACTTTCTATAAATAGCCTCAACATATCAACGTAGAACAGGAAGCCGCACTCTGACCACTCTGAGAGTTATCTAAGGAAAAACATTATCCATTTAAACAACACTGGTATTGCTTCCCATAATCCCTTGCTGGGAGAAGAATGATAAAAGAGTACCTCAGCATGTGAACTGTCAGCTCCGTTGACGAGCAGAGCTTTGACACTGTCATAGTAATTGCATAATCGTATAGCTTGTAGATAATGTTTAGGCCGCGGACTGTATCTGTAAAAGAATGAACCTGATGGGATCATATGAAGTTAGTTTATGAGAGCAGAACAAATACACAGTGCCTTATGGGTAACAATTAAATTGCTTCTGCTTGTCATTGTTTTTTTAATTTGCTGAATATTAAGTCCATTACTACAGTGATTTGCCATTTGCAATCATAAGAGGGGGATTGTTAATTTTCGGTTTTCATAAGTATTTATCAAGGTCAAAAAAATAATAATTTATAATTAGTATTTAATTGTCAGCCCTCAGGCAATATCTCCTTTCCTCTAGTCTGGTCTTCTCTCTTGTCCTATTTAATTTGTAAGTGATAATGTACAGTCAGTATGTGAGAATCACAAAACAAAACAAAAAAGAAAGGAACAAAAACCTTAACACGGATATCCAAACATTCCTGATAAATCATTGAATAAAGGGACAAACTATTTCTATTCTATTCTATTCTATTCTATTCTATTCTATTCTATTCTATCCTAGTCTCTTATGTAATGTTCACCAAAGGCTTGTGATTATTACAATTTAAAATAACTGTTTTTACTTCAATATTTTTTAAGATATAATTAATTCCTGTAATGGCAAAGCTGGATTTTTAGCATCTTTACTCCAGTCTTCGGTGTCACGTGATCCTTCTTATGCTGATTTGATGCTCAAGAAACATTTCTTATTATTATAAATTTTAATTATTATAAAAACAGACAATTGTGCTGCTTAATATTTTTGTAGAAAATATTTTTTAAAGGATTCTTTGATGAACAGAAAGCGTAAAAGAACATAATTTATTTGAAATAGAAATCTTCTGTAAAATTATAAATATTTACATAAAATAAAAAAAATATCTTACCGACTCAATTTTTTAACACTGCATCTTTCTCTTTTTTTTAAATCTTTTTTTAATCTTTTTTTTTTATATATTTAAACACGTTTTCATTATTTTATTATGCGAGAAGAAAGAAGTCACAGAGTGATACAAGATCCTGTTTATTTTAGAAAAGTGGTTGCCTGGGAAGTCTTTTTACAAAAATATTATAACTCTGAATATTTTGACCAGTCAGAATCAAGACAGCTTATATATTTACTCAGCATGTATGTTGTCTTTGTTTCTCTGGAGTGTAATCAAAGCATGAGGCATGTTGCCGGAACATTAGATAATCATAATCACTGGGCAGATGTGATTAGTATTGAATCAGGCCTAATTGAAGAGGCAGATATACAGCCTTGTGATGAAACTGTGGATTGGAAATGAGGGGAGACGGCATGTGCAGGACAACTACACTGTAAAAAATTATGCAGGAGAGTGTTAAATACAACCTGTGCAAATCAGTTATATTTTACTTAAGTATATTAGTTAGCAAGTAAAATATATAAAAATGAGTACATTCTAACTACACTACCTATTTGTTAAAAGTAATATCTGCAACCTTAAAAGAATGAGTAAAACATACCCCATTATATTAGTTCAGTGGTCACAAATTGCGCATGCGCCAACTTCAACGTCTATGCGGGAATCACGGAATTCAAATTCAACGTCTTGCAGCGAGACGACGAAGTGTTGAGCTCCAGGTAAGTTTATTTTGTTTGTTTGTTGTTGTTTATCGTGTTGATATAATATAACGCAAATGTTAACTTATTTAATAGTAAAATATACCAAAATATTTGTAATTTGCTCGCTTCTGTAGCTGCTAATCCTTTCGGCGCCACACCCTAGCTGATGATATCTAACGTTAACGTTAGTCTGAGGTTGGTCGATTTCGCGTTGATAGCGAATTTACAGGGTCTTATACACCTGCAAATGCGAGTAAAAATATACATTCATGGGTAAAATATTCGGTTCCATATGCCATTAGTGTTATGTAAGTTACATGGCTGAAATTAGTGAACAGAGTCGCAGCGCGCATTGCGTGACAGAGAGAGACTGTTGACGTCCTGAGGACAGGGTAAGGTTAGGCGATCAATGTAGAGAAAATAATAATAGCAGTAAAACTGTTAACGTTAATGTGGTTTCTCCTTGTATTTATATGATGATATCTGTGTTAGAAGGGATCAAATTATAAAGTGGGCTACTTTTATTTTTGTTATTATTGACGGATATGATATTGTGTGCCTTTCTGTTGGGGTCTTTCATTTAATGTAAGCCCTATGTCAAAAAAAGTTTGGTGTTAATAATAGGCCTTATTTTACAAATTAATTAATATAGTTATGTTAATATATTTGGGTAATTTGTGGTAATTTTTGGTAATTTTGTTTTTCAGATGCATGGTTTCGCGATGTGCTTAATTTGTTATCCATATCTTCCTTTACAAATATTTAACATACACAAAATTGTTCATATATTATGCTAGCATATCACCTAGCTTTAACTGCTGCTCTCCTCTTTTGATTTTGCATCATGCAGATGTAATTGTGCATCATGCAAAAGCAGTGTTGTTGTTTTTTAAGCAAGCTTACATTGATTTAAGCCTAAATGCAGTTAATTTATGTCTTGATTAAATCTAAAATCAAAAATGTATAATTAAAACATTTCTTACTTTTTTTCTTCCACAGAAAGATCCTTATGGAAACATTTGAAGACCGTGCAAGAAGAAGTTCAACCACAGAATGTTTTATCCCATGAAGGCATTTATTTTGAATGGGAAGTGTTGAAGAAGTTTTATAACGTAGGCTAAGTGGTAAAACTTTACAATAAGGTTTCATTTGTTAACATTAGTTAATGCATTAATTAAGATGGACTATTAATGAGCAATACAGTATTTATTCATCTTTACTAATCTACAGTCGTTCATTGTTCATATTAGTTCTCAGTGCATTAATAATGTTAAAAATTACAACTTTTTTATTATAATAATTTATAGGTAAATGCTGTAGAAGTGTTGTTCATTCTTCGTTCATGTTAACTAAAGTAGTTAGAGTGATAGTTCACCCAAAAATGAAAGTTATGACATTAATTACCCACCTTCATGTCGTTTTAAACCTGTAAGACCTTCTTTTATCTTCAGAACACAAATAACGATATTTTTAATAAAATCTGAGAGATTTATCTCTCCCTCCATTGACAGTCTACAACTACCCCATTGACTATTCAAAAAGTTCATGAAGAGATTGTAAAACTAAACCATATGCATTAAGCGGTTTAGTTCAAATTGCCTGAAGATAGACAATCACTTTATATGACAAACATATTAAATGTAGGCTTTTATTCACATAAACATTGATCAGCAAACAAAAATAAGCTTATTGGTTCTTGCTGAAGCTCAAACATGCTGCGTAACACGAGAATTAACCTCATTGGTTCTCGCAGATCAAGGGAACATGTTTGAGCTTTCGTTTACCATAACTGATGTGGGAGTTGATGAATGTTAATATGTTAATAAAAGCCTACATTTAATCTGTTCATCACATAAAGTGATTGTCTTTCTTCAGAACATTTTTTACGATCTCTTTATGAACTTTTTGAAGCTTCAAAGTGGTACAGTAGTTGTGTAGACTGCAAATGGAGGGAAATATCTCAGAAATATGTCAGATTTCATCAAAAGGATCTTTATTTGTGAATGAAATTCTTACGGGTTTGGAACAACATGAGGGTGAGTAGCCTAAATGATGACATAATTGTATTTTTTGGGTGAACTAACCAGTTAACTAATGAAACCTTATTGTAAAGTGTTATCATGTGAGTGATATGAAGTTGTATGTCGCTTAAAATTGAATGTTGAATAATGGTTATTTTTTATTAATTTGTGTTAAGTTTATAAAAAATGAAATGTTTGTTTCCATATAGCATGTCAGTCCATTGAGGTAAATGAGATCAGCCTCTGCTCTTATTTCAGATCCACTGCCACACATTACATCAAATTGTGTATTTCTTTGTGTTTGAAATAACAAAATGTGTGAGAGATTTAAGACTGTTGCTTTTAATGTATATTCTGACTTCCCATTATTTTTAAATGGACAGTGTTGAAGAAGTTGTATGTAAGGTGAGCCATATTAATGTAAGAGGAGTTCCTTTGTTAGTTTGAAATGTTTGTTTTTTGGTCAATAAAAAGTAATAGATGAGATATCCTGTGTCTGGCCATTTTTAGGTAAATTTAACCATCTCTGAATAAATAATGTTTAATTATTTCTATTGACTTATTATTATTAATAAAAATTAAGTAGATGGACTTTTGCCTGCTAACAATAGAGTAATTATTACTCAGTAATTAGCTGTGTATCGTATTGAGAAATATTAGGTAGACTTTACCTAATTTTGTTTAGTATGTCATAGCCATTTAATTTAGGTACACTTTATTCAAAAATATGGGATGAAATCTACCCAAACAAAGTGAGTGCAAATTGTTACCTCAATTTTATTGGGTAGATTCTATAGGTTTGTTTTTACAGTGTAGAGATATCACAACTTCCCGCTTCTCCCTATGAGCTGTATGAGCTAAAGCCATAACGGTGAATTACTGTGATTTTTAATTGTGTTTCAGGGCTGCTGTAAGGCTTTATTCATAAGTCAGCATCATAAACGCACTCTGCAGTGGAGTTCCAGGAAAAAGTTTAATTTAACTTTCACATAAGCCTGTTTATAAGTCTTCATCTTTCCATTGTGCACAGCAAACCTCTCCGCCTCTTTCCTCATCCCCCATTTACATTTTATGAACTTAATCAAATGCAATCTTTATCACAGTGAACACACACACACACACACACACATACACACACACACACACACACACACACACACATACACACACACACACACACACACATACACACACACACACACACACACACACACACACACACACACACACACACACACACACACACACACACATTGTGTTGGATTTCTCCCCAGAAATTGCTAGTAAATTTCACAAATCATTACACTGTAAGAAGTAATCAGTTGACTTAACTTAAAAAAGTTAAGTAAATAAACTTTATGCGTAATTGAAAAAATAAAGTTTTGTTCACATAACTTAAAATTATTAAGTAAATAAACTTCATGCATAATTAAAAAAAAATAACTCTTGTGTTATGTTCACACAACTTAATTTATTCAATTGCGCATGACATTTTTAATGCAATTTCAGTGTGCTGAAGGTATAACTAGGGACGTCCCAAACCACCCCAAACATTCTGGTTAGGTGTTTGTTCTTATATTCAGTGAATTAACCGCATAATAGCCTCTACAAACATTGTTTTGAAGATAATTTCAGTCTTAAGTGTTTTATCTCTTTTTGTTTTGGTAAACTGTATGTTTAAGATACATCTCGCACTGATGAGTAATGATCGAACACTGGGCATTTAGTGGCGTTTGTGGTCCTGTCCACTCATGCAGAGTGAGAGTGATGTAGGCCTAGTCAGTTACATACTGTTGAGAAACACAGAAACACTTTCAGACTGCATGAAAAAGCAGCGCATATGTATTTCTGATTGTAACATGTTACAACATTCTGTGTGTGTGAACTGTTTTTGTGTGAGGATTTCCAGTTATATGATCCCATTGCTTTAACATTTAACATTGCTTTTAAAACTCAATATGCTTGTCTTTTATGGTTTTAGTATTTGGTTTCTAAATATGTCTTGAATCTCTATGGTTTCTCAGTTCACCACACAAAACACATAGTGTGGTCAGTCAGTACAAACCATGTTTATCCTTGTTGCAAGAAAACTTGTATGCTACACAGCCCATGTTTGCATCTGCCTTATTTGAGGGAACTGTGTCAAAATACAGTAGACTGGGATTGGTCCCACAAACTTTGACGTCAGCCTCTGCTGTTGTCCATCTGTTTGTCCTCTTGACTTTAGATCCATAGCAGCAGCTGCCATTGTTCTGGTGACCCAGCTGGGTAAAAGGTACAGGCAGTATAGAAATGAATTTGGAGCACGACTGGTCGTTTTTAACAAGAGTCCTGGTGTTCTGGAGCATGTCCCCTCAAGCAGCTGCAGTCATGGGTAGACTCAGTTTCACGTTAACAATGGAAAGGCCTGGCATCCAGACGAACACTCACATGTGGCTTTTGAGTCTAAATAAATGGTTTCTATGTGCTGGATGTATTTCAGAAAGGGAAAAGGGGAATATACGCATCAACAAAGTACATTGACATTGACTGTGTCCCTCCACTTAATGTGATATTTTAGTAATATCCAGGACAACCCATGCTGAAACCTTCACAAAACAGCAACTTTGCTTTGTAACTGCATTAAACTACTGGATGTTTCATTCATAAATTATCATAAATGAGGTTACATTTTTTTAACAATAGTTAACTGCATTAGTTAACAACAATGAAAAATACTTCTAAAGCATTTATTAATCTTAGTGTTATTTTCAATATTTACTAATAAATTATTAAAATGAAAAGTTTTCTTTTAAGTTTTCTTTTTAAGATAAAAGCATCTTTTAACATTATATAATGGACTTGAGAACATGAACTAACAATGAATATTTTTATTATTAACGTAATGTATTAACGTTACCAAATATTTATACATACGGTAACAAATGCATTGCTCATTTGTTAAGGCCCTTTCACACCAAGAATGATAACTATAAGGATAACAATAACTATATTAGTGTCCACACCAACGAACGGTAACGCTTTGTTTATTCTAAGAGCGTGCTGTAGTTTTTGTTTTTATTGTTTGCCAGCTGAAAAAAAATTGTTCTGAAAGGGATTCCAATGATATTGTTTCTCTGTGCCATTTTTATAGTTGTGGTGTTGACTCTGCAATACTTTTTTTATATTTATTACTATTTTAGAACTATATCTTTGTTTTTATCATTATCGTTATAGTTATTGTTCTTGGTGCAATAACATTAACTAATGGGACCTTATTGTAAAGTGTTACCATAGTTGTTGTTTTTTTCTGATCAATTTCACAAATTTGGTTAGTTGATTTTTAATAGTGCTGAATCTTATACATTTCGTCTTCATTTTACATAACTTTTTTCCCTTTTTTTTCCTAAGTTCTACAACTTTTTTTCTTGGACTAAATCTAGTTCAACAGTCAAAATCTCTGCAAATGCATAGCCTATAACCTTTGTGGTTCTTGTGGTATTATGATATAAATACTAAATATTATTTATAAATTGTGTTTATGTTATTGGTTCCATCCTCTCTGATGGAAATGACTGCCCTACATCTTCCATTGAAACTTTCACAGCCTCATATATGTATTAATGTGGTATTTTCCAGCTACAGCTCTTCATGTGGTCAATGTTTTTGGAGTTTAATGACCCTCAGAGGTGTAATGTAAGGGAAGATTTTAATGGACCCTCACTTGAGACCGTCTGCAAGGAGCTGCATTTCTAGACCAGAGTTTGTCTGCCTGACTAATTTTAACCTCTGATTCCAAGTAGACCCTCTGTCATTTGTCTTTGGCTGAAAGAACTGCTTTTAAAATGCGATCATGTTCCTGCTAGGAGACTTACGCCTTTCTTTACGCCTTGTCCCCCCTCCTTATCCCTCTACTTTTTTGACCTACAGCAGTTTGTCTGCAGGGCTGGCTGCTCTTAGTTGTTCTTGTTATGTCTCTGTGCAGATACCAAGGCAAACAGAAGAATTGATTTTATTGGGTTTTTCTATCCTGCAGTCTTTCACCTTAGTCTCTGGAGGCAAAACCATGTTCTTTTCAGTAAACTCTTTCAAACGGTACTGCACTGAGTGTGTGTGTGTGTGTGTGTGTGTGTGTGTATACGTCTGAGGGACAGTCTTTTGTTTAAGTGCAAAACTACCAAATCTTAATCAGAATTACCTGTAGTGATAAAAGCCAATATCCCTCAAAAGAACACTAAAACCTAAAATTATAATTTTGAGATATGTTTAATATTAAATTATTTGTGAAAACGTAAATGGGTCACATGGCACTCTTTTTTTTTTTTTTGTCCAACTGGTTAATCTATTTATTTGAACATCCATTTACAGTAATAATGATAAAAGTAATAAAATGATTACTTTATTATTATTAATTGTAATAATAATATTGTTATTGTTGTTTTCATTTAGGATTTTTTTTCTTCATGATGGTGTCATGTTTATTAAGCAATCTCAACATGAAGATTTATTTATGCATTTATGGGGGGGAAAAAATGTAACACTGCATTTCAAACAGATTTGAAATAAATATTTTGCCTGCAAAATTACAGATAAGTGGTACAACCAACATAAAGAAAAATGGTATAAATGTTTTTCAAAAACATGTATGTAAAGGGTGCATTTCTAAGGACTTTGCACATGTGTTTTAAACTTTATTTTTCCTTAGTTTTTTTCATTCCTTCCTTTAAAAAAAAAAAAAAGATGTTTTAAACTGGTTTCCACTCAAATATCCAAAACTACTGTAAATATCCTCTGCATGTGTTTGAGGGCCAGTCTTCTGTGCAAAACTGCTGCATTTTAGATTAGTCTTCTTCATAGTGTGGTGCTGACCGTTTTCCAGTCTAACCGTGTGTGTGTGTTTTGCAGGAAACAAGAGCTGCTGACCATCTCCAGTGTGCCTCTGGGAGAATGTCCACCCTCACCTCCCCGCACTGCACCACCCACCATGAAGGTGAGTGCTGTGGTCCCACATTTACACACAACTATTAGCTGCTGTTAGCTGAAATCTGGTGCATTCATCTCTCAGTCACACCTTTTTTACTAAATTAACCTCTATTAGCGTGATAGCATGAAAAAAGTGAGAATGCCCTTTAGCGTGCTATATAAAATGACCCTCGTTTCTGTGCAGAAATGTCAACATGCTCTTACATAATGTCTCTAACCGACTTAGACATGCACATTAACCTGCGGTGCTGTCTGTGAAGGTACATGCGGTGTGTTTGAGGTGAAGCTTTTTATTCAAGGTTACGTCTAAATGTAATTCTAATTCATTTGGACTGAGAAATCCATTTTCTTCAGAGCATTAAGGTCCCATTGAGATCGCACAGTATCGCTATCTCTTTTATATGTGCAACAGCCTCAAGAGGGTCTGGAAAGATTTTCTGTCTTGTTTAAAAGTACAGAGTTCAGAGATGGATTGTGTGGCGTGAGTAGAGCACAGTCAGTGTCACCTTGAAATGAGATGCAATTGCCGAAAAATCAGAAGAGGAGGGAGAGAGGTGGGTGTTTTTGCGGGAAGGCAGGGCGAAAGGCAGAGGTGTCAGGCAGGATATTAAGATGAGAAGACATGAAGTCGAACTCAGAGGTCATGATCCTGTTAGCCAGTGCTTTAATTATGTAGATAATTTCTCATACAGAATGATTAAATGTCTGAAGCACACAGGACTAGTTGAACATTATTCTTGAAATTTATTATGGTCTCCATCAGGTGTTTCATTATCTCCTGCTTTTTTTTATTTTTATATATTGCTTTTTTCTTTTCTTTTTTAAAATAAATTAAACACAACTGTTTAATTATAAGGGAGTTGGGAAATAAACCTATTTCCAAAAAATTTAATGATTTAGCCTATACTACAGTCAATGGGGTCCAATGTTATTTTGTCACCATTGATTTCCATTGTATGGACAAAGTTTTTTTTAAAACGTTCTTCAATCTTCTTTTATGTTCCACAAAAGAAAAAAATATACATATATACACTCACCGGCCACTTTATTAGGTACACCTGTCCAACTGCTCCTTAACACTTAATTTCTAAGCAGCCAATCACATGGTGGCAACTCAGTGCATTTAGGCATGTAGACATGGTCAAGACAATCTCCTGCAGTTCAAACCGAGCATCAGTATGGGGAAGAAAGGTGATTTGAGTGACTTTGAACGTGGCATGATTGTTGGTGCCAGAAGGGCTGGTCTGAGTATTTCAGAAACTGCTAATCTATTGGGATTTTCACGCACAACCATCTCTAGGGTTTACAGAGAATGGTCCGAAAAAGAAAAAACATCCAGTGAGCGGCAGTTCTGTGGGCGGAAATGCCTTGTTGATGCCAGAGGTCAGAGGAGAATGGCCAGACTGGTTCGAGCTGATAGAAGGGCAACAGTGACTCAAATAACCACCCGTTACAACCAAGGTGGGCAGAAGAGCATCTCTGAACGCACAGTACGTCGAACTTTGAGGCAGATGGGCTACAGCAGCAGAAGACCACACCGGGTGCCACTCCTTTCAGCTAAGAACAGGAAACTGAGGCTACAATTTGCACAAGCTCATCGAAATTGGACAATAGAAGATTGGAAAAACGTTGCCTGGTCTGATGAGTCTCGATTTCTGCTGCGACATTCGGATGGTAGGGTCAGAATTTGGCGTCTAGAACATGAAAGCATGGATCCATCCTGCCTTGTATCAACGGTTCAGGCTGGTGGTGGTGGTGTCATGGTGTGGGGAATATTTTCTTGGCACTCTTTGGGCCCCTTGGTACCAATTGAGCATCGTTGCAACGCCACAGCCTACCTGAGTATTGTTGCTGACCATGTCCATCCCTTTATGACCACAATGTACCCAACTTCTGATGGCTACTTTCAGCAGGATAATGCGCCATGTCATAAAGCTGGAATCATCTCAGACTGGTTTCTTGAACATGACAATGAGTTCGCTGTACTCAAATGGCCTCCACAGTCACCAGATCTCAATCCAATAGAGCATCTTTGGGATGTGGTGGAACGGGAGATTCGCATCATGGATGTGCAGCCGACAAATCTGCGGCAACTGTGTGATGCCATCATGTCAATATGGACCAAACTCCCTGAGGAATGCTTCCAGCACCTTGTTGAATCTATGCCACGAAGAATTGAGGCAGTTCTGAAGGCAAAAGGGGGTCCAACCCGTTACTAGCATGGGGTACCTAATAAAGTGGCCGGTGAGTGTATATATATATATATATATACTGTATACTGTATATATATATTTTTTTTAAATAAATAAGGCTTTTATTCTGTAATGATGCATAAAATGAATCAAAAGTGACAGTAAAGACATTTGTAATGTTACATATGTTATACATTTATATTCATCAAAAAATTCTGAAAGAAATGTCTCACTGTTTACACACACACACACACACACACATGTCTGGTTCGCTATCTTTGTGGGGACTCTCCATAGGCGTAATGGTTTTTAGACGGTACGGGGGTTAGACGGGGGTTCTGTCCCCTTACACTGCCCCTGTCCCTAAACCTACCCATCACAGGAGACATTCTGCATTTTTACATTTTCAAAAAACATTACTTAGTGTGATTTATACGCTG